>JAUPFZ010000026.1:467500-1667500 GCA_036937285.1 Euphydryas editha
TAATAAACCTTGGAATCAAGGAATTTATATCATAACTGGAACGCTCACTTAATAATATTGTATATTCAAATAGGCACCTTGAAATAACTGTCATAAGGTTGACATTCGCTTATAACATGTAAATTAAAAAAACATGTGAGCCGTCACGGGACGCCTGGCAGATGTAAAACATCGACATTATTTTGTAAAAGTAATATGCAGAAAAGAACATATTGTGATAGGAACTAAATATGTCATAATGATAAAATAAAATATTACGATTTTTTTCCAGATAACGATGACTATTTATTGAATAAACATGTATTTTCATTAAATACAAAAATTTACGAATTTATTTCAAATCGTGACTACTTAATTCGTTTAATCAGTGACTTCGAATGCGCATGGCGACGCGTCGCCACACCGCACACACTACTGCATATAAACTGTATATATGTTAGTATGTTATGGTCGAATCAACTTTCTTGGGATTATTAAAAAGTTGTCGATGTAATTGCTTGCAAAACAAACAAACGATTCGATCAAAAAGACGTTTCGATTTTTTGTTGCAATTCAAAAACTGGACTACGGTTCTGCAAATAAAATTTCTATATTTGATAATTCGTACGCTGGAATTACCCACGCACCTATTCTAGATTTCTTAATATTTACTTTGAATTAAAGTGAATTAACGCAACTTGCCATTTCTAAAATATATTGGCATCAGCTGTCGTTTAATATTTGTTTTATTACGGTCAGGATACCCAGTAGAAATTAGAATGTAATATTATACATTAAAACATGTACACAATTGAACGCAACCCCAAAAATGTTCATCGAGTCCGTAATCTGAGAGTACGTGGTGCCGACTCCAGGAGACGGCCCCTGGACGGCGCTGGCGGTGGCGGCGCGCGCCAGGAACGTGCAGGTGGTGGAGATGCTGCTGGCGGCCGGCGCCACCGACCCCGGCGGCCGGGCGCTGCGCGAGTGCGCGCGGCACGGGCTGTCCGAGCTGCTGGCCGCGCTGCTCGCCACCAAGGTGCGTGCCTCTCGACAAGGTGCCCGTTTCGGAGTGGTGACGCGGTGCGCGACCAAAGTCGCACTTAGAAATCAAAAATAATCAAAAAGAGAAATAGTGGGTCTATAACGTAACTTGCAAATAGCGAACAATCGCAAAAAATCGCTGTAATGTCATATTTCAATACTAAAAGCTAATCTCGCGACAGTGCTGCCTCTAGCGAGCACGTGACATTTATATATTTGCAAGTTACGTAATAGTCCCATCGGTTAAAGTTTGTTTCCGTGGAAAACGCGTATTCACTCTCCTCTTGAAACAGCCCAAGTTATAAGTGGCGAGAAAATCGGATGCCGGAAGAGTGATTGACGATTTCGCAAGAGACAAGACACAAGCTACAAGAGTAAAGAGAGATTTGTGATGATGTGATGTGATGAGATGTTGCTTGTGCAGGCGTACCCGGACCCGGACTACAAACTGGACAAGTCCCGGATGTCCCAGTGCGTGCTGAACGCGCGCGACGCGGACCCCTCGCTGTCGTACAGCGCGCGCTGCCCCACCACGCCAGTCATGGTCAACTGGCGCGAGTTGCGCTGTCAGCTCTCGCATATCCGGTAAGTCCAGTTCAGTAGCACTACGACTACCAAAAACACGACCATTACTACTGCCTCTATTTCCACGAACAGTACGGTTACCAGTACTAGTATTAGTACCACTACCAGTATCAGTACCAGTACCTCTACTACAACAACTACAGGAACAGTTTTATAGTATTGCATTTAGTTCTATTTACGACATTAACACAATGTTAGTTATCAGTGGTGAAAATATTGGATCATATTTCGGAAAATAACTTCAAAAAATAGCCTTTGTCATGTCCCACGATAGGATCCATATTTCCACGATCAGTAGCAGTGAAATAGGCCCTAACACAAGCAATGGCAAAGATTAAAACAAAAAAAAATGCGTTATAGCCACTGTACAGTATTCTGATCACCTGTAAATGTTCCATTACTGCACAAAAAACCTCTCTTATAACTGAACCGAACCGCATCAGCCAGTAAACAACCCAAGGCTGGCTAAATGCCTCGTATTCAGAGACAGGAGACCGCGAGTAAATGCAAAAGAGACCAAGACGACACTTGTCGCGGTCTCCTGTCTCTGTCTCTAATGTCGAACCGCCCCCACAATCCGTCACACCGATGTCGTGGCCCGTGTAACACGAGCGAGTGCCCGCAGCATGAGCTGGCTGACGTGCGCGGCGCTGCGCGTGAACCCGCGTCTCAGCGCCGCGTCCAGCGCCGCGCTGGCGCTCACCCGCCTCGAGCTCGCCAACAACGAGCTGCGCCTGCTGCCGCGCGAGCTCTTCTCGCTGCTCAGTCTCAGGTGAGCGAGGGAATCGTGCGAATATTGCTGACTAATTGCAATTTAAAGCGATAGCTGTGCTGCTTCTGATGAGGAATTAGTGAAATTAAATACAAGCACTATACCCTGTACAAGATAGCTTGATCTTTTTGACAGATGTAAATTTTCTGATAGACATAACTTTGAAATGACGAACATATTATTTTCTTAATTTAAATGATTTTAAAAATTGTAAAAATATTAAAAAAATACATATAACACAAAAGTCCCTAAAGATTCAAGCGTTGTCCCAAAATTTTAAGACTTTTTATTGCTTCAAAGTAAAATTTAAATAGGAACACTGAAAATAATAGACGCTTGTACAATGTTACATCGGTGGGTCGGATTTTTGTTTCGACCGTTGTAACATTGTACAAGCGTCTATTATTTACAGTGTTCCTGTTTAAATTTTACTTTGAAGCAATGAAAAGTCTTAAAACTTTCGGACGACGCTTAAATCTTTAGGGACTTTTGTGTTATATATATATTTTAAATATTTTTACAATTTTTAAAATCATTTAAATTAAGAAAATAATATGTTCGTCATTGCAAAGTTATGTCGATCAGAAAAATTTACATCTGTCAAAAAGATCATGCTAACTTGTACAGGGTATAGTAATTGTTTTTCAATCTAAAAAGTATATTTGACGATTAACTATCAATCAGCAATGACACTGACTTAGAGTTTTTGATTACGTGACCACTACGTAGCTATCAAAAATGACTTCGGCTTACAAATCACTATTTTAGGTAACACGACAACCATATTTTAGGTAAGAAATAATTTCCCACCGTGATTGATCTGTTGGACGTCTTAACTGCTAGCAACCATTACTGTTATATTCTTATCTGATTTCGTGGACCTTATTTTTAGTTATAATTGGTCCTTCAAGCCAGATTAAAAATGTTCAAACCTTTGAATTCTCCGATGCCCATTGCATTAAACATTTATTACTTTTTTGTCTTTATGTAACCCTCTCTTATCCTCTTCTTGTTCTCTTTTCTGTTCCAATATCCACTTTTCATAAACATATATTTTATTTACGCGTTTATCTTATCATTCTTTTAAACATATGGTGTGATATGAGTAAAGTATTTTAAAGGTTTAAAAACAGACGATCTCCTTCTTTTTTGATGTCGGTTAAAAAAATACTCTCAATCGTAAACCGATTATAATCGAGTTAATTTACCAAAAGTAAAAAAAATCTGGTTGAAACAGGTATCTCAATGCGGCGCAGAACAAGCTAGAACGTCTGCCGACAGCGAGCGATCCCTTCGACGACGAAGTGGACAGCAGGCAGCGCCGCGGCAAGAAGCAAGCGAAGCGGAGCGCTAAAGTTTATACCGCACCTGTTTTACAGGAAATTTATTTACAGGTAAATATATGTATACATAACGCTTCTTCATGAGTAGTCGTCTTAACGCCAGCGGTCTTGGGTTCGATTCTCGCTCAGCAGATATTTGTACTAATATTTATTTTTTGTCTGCCGGTATGTTGTTGCGGGTCTCTTCACCGTGCCTCGGAGAGCACGTAAAATTGTAGGTCCCGGTTGTTATTATAGACACCTGATAGCGATCGTTACTCATGACAGGGAAAATTATCCGCCAGCCCGCAGTGGAGCAGCGTAGTTAAATAATCTCAACTTTTCTCCTCTATGGAGAAAAGGTCGCTGTCCAGCAGTGGGACGTTTACAGGCTAATTCATATGATTTATACGTCAACAAAAATTCTTCATAAACTTATATCTTTTCAGGACAATCGTCTAGAAGAACTTCCCCCGGAACTCTTCTCTCTCCCCTCCCTGACGAGTCTGGACGTGTCCAACAACAAGCTGCGCGCGCTTCCGCCGCAGATGTGGCAGGCGCCGGCGCTGAGGGACTTGAACGCTGCTCTCAACCATCTCAAGGAACTGCCCACTGGAGATGAGGTAAGATGGACAGAAAATGAACCGATACGGCTTAGGGACCTTCAAGAAAAGAGCATACTCCTATTAAAAAGGCCGGCAACGCACCTGCTAATCCTCTGATAGAGTTATCGAAAGTTTTATGATAAAATTAATCCTAGAAATATGTTTAACTAATGCTGCACTCGTATTTGAGTTTTAGTTGAGTTCCTAATTTAACATATTAGCGATATTTTAGCCTAGAATTCTAGATTTATATCTACTAAAACTCTTGCGAATTAGAGGAAATAATATTTCTGGTATAAAAAAAAGTAATTACCCAATGGGCTCGTATTGTTACCCTAGACTAACACTTAGTTAAGCTTCAACAAGAGAAATAATGTTGCTAAACCCATTACTTTCCGAGACTCCGTAAGTATCGACCGTAGACCCCGCAAGACCAACTGATCCTCGCCTGTCCGCAGGGGGCCCCGGAGACGCCGCAGTCGCCGGCGGAGCCCTCGCCCGGCGCCTCCCCCTCCGTGCACTCCGCGCCCTTCGCTTTCGATCAATCCGTGAGTCACTCCTCACTAACCTAAAAATATGAGTGCGTGTAACCTTTACACGCGGTCGAAGTGAAACTTCTTTGACATTATGACAGATGAAGATTAAGTTAAAAATATATAAGTCATGTTAGAATTTAAAAAAGTATAAATAAATAAATAAATAAATAAATATGAACCAACAATCACACCACGTTAACCTAGCCCCGTGCTAAGTTCGTAAGAACTTGTGTTACAGGTACTAGGAACGGAAATAAATTTAAGATATAAATACATATATACATAAATACACATCCATGACCCGGTGCAGACATCTATATTCGTCATACAGATTATCTGCACCTGGCGGGATTCGAACCCGCGACCGCTGCGTAGAGTGTCCAGTTGCCGGACCACTCGACCAGCCGGCCGTCAAATAAGTGTAACTATATTATATACAAGTATAACTATATCTATACAAATAATAAATCTGTTAAAACCTCCGTTTTATTAATACACTATATATCATCAAGAAAAAATTTTAATAGCGCGTTTTTTTTGTATCAGCGCCATCTCTTATCATTTTTTTGTGTGCACGTATCACGTAAAAAGTACAAAACCAATGTAAATAACTTTAATACATAAAAATTTAACATAATTCACAGTATAATTTAGTTTTTGTTTCATTTTAGTTAAATTTAAAAATAAATATTTAAGAAAATAGAAATAGGTACCTACGCCGCCAACGCCATCTGGTCTAAGGAAAGGTACTATTATGTTAAATGTCACTAAATATAAAAACGATATTCTACTATTATACGATAGATGGCGCATGTAGGTGATAAAAAATATAAATTTATAATTTTTAAAATTTTAGTTAAATACCCGTGCGAATTCGGGGCGGGCCGCTAGTTAATAATATAACAAAAGTAATATATACACTTATTTATATCGAGCATTATATAATTATAATAAATACATTAATTTATTTATCATTATACTTTTAAGTATTTAAAAGTCACCATAAAGCGTTTCTATTGTATTGTCGTCGTCTAAAGCGTTCAGTTATCCCCTTGGAGCATATACTACTGCAGGTAGCTTCCCGTAGGCCGAAAGTGTAGACGTGGTTGTAGAAAGAAACATAAATATCGGACTACATGCTATCTCTCTCTAGTCGCACGCGATTGCTTACAGAACAGCTGACTCCCCACCGCTTCACCGAATAGAAATGGTTTATGCCATGAAGGGAAAAATTCAACAGCCAATCGCGTGTGACTAGAGAGAGATAGCATGTAGTCCGATAAGTTTGTCTCTCTCTACAAACTCCTCTACACTTTCGACTTACGGGAAGCTGCATCCAGTAGCATATGCTCTAAGGTTACTCCTTAGTCACGACTAAAGAAATTTTACTTCAAAAACATTTGCTGCTATGCCTTTTAGATATTTTAACTAACAAATATAATTCATATTCAAAACATGATAACAAATAAATTCCTAGAGCTTGCCAACATTAAGTGATGACGTCACTTTTGAGATTCTGGATCATTCTCGAACAGTGAGGATGTTATTTACTGTATAAAAGATCAGTACTTCACAGATTCGTTAGAGTGAACAGTTTGAGAGTCGTAAATTCCGTAATATGATGGAATGATGTTAATTGTAATTCATTTTTAAGTCGATAGTAAATATGTGTCATTTTCATCACTGATATATATGACTGGCCCCTAGGCGCAGTTGCCAGTTGCCCTATATTGCCCTAGTGGCTTTCGGCTTCAGAGTTGTGGGTTCGATTCCCGCTCCGAGTCTGGGTGTAATATATATTTATTTAAAAAGATGTATATCAGTCGGCTGTTATCTAAAATACAGGCATTAAGTTGTCTACATTAAGAACAGACGACCGTGTGTGTATGTTTATTGATTTATTTGTGTAATATTGGGAAACATACAGCATATAATTACTAAATATAGCTAAACATTTCTGAACAATAAATTTTCCACTAATGGTGGCAGTTCGCGCTGCGACAGGCGACCGTGACAGGAGAGATAGAGACAAGAGACCACGACAAGTTATATCATTGGTCGTCTCGGTCTCTTGTTTCTGTCTCTCCTGGTCAAGTTCGCCTGTCGTGGTCGCGTGTCGCGTCGCGAACCGCCACCATAAAAGACGAAGAAAGTGAAATCAAAATCAATACTCAGAAATCAAATAAAATAAAAAAAGATGTTAAATATATTTATTTATAACCGATTCGTTGCAAAGTTAAACACACCACAAAAAGGATGTAAAACATTGTCCAATACAGATAAAATAATTCAAAACTATGATGTAATGTTTATATCTAAATCTTTCCACGACGCGGAATGGTCCCGCAGAAGTCGAGTTCCCGCAGCCCGTCGCTGGACGCCGGCGAGAGCTCTCACGACGAGGATGACGTTCCGACCATCGGCGACAGAGCGGGGAATGCCGTGTGAGTTTATTGTATGCCACTGTGTTGCACTCTCTAAATATGAATCAGTGGAATTTTCGTTAATAACGTTAGTGAAGCTGTATTCAGTACATATCTGTTAATTTCAATAACAAGTTAGTGAATACTCACTATACACATACAAATATTCAGTCATCAAATCAGTGCTCTGATGTTCACATATTCATACATTGAATAGTCGTTAAATCTGAGCGGTACGATTCTCACATTGATAAAAAGTTAATAGTCACTTAAAATTAGTGAAATTCCACTGATTAATGTTTAAAGAGTAGCCATTGCTTTCTAGCTAAATACTTCTAAACTTCTAACTAAAGACTTCTGTCTTTGTTAATCAAAGGGATAAATAAATGGTACTAAAGGGTTAACTAAAGGGTTGACTAAATGAATATTCCACATTTGGGCAGAAACTTCGAGTGTGGAATAGATCACAGATGATTGAGGCACTATTTCACTGGTTATCGATAAATTTTATCTCGCATATAAGTTATTGATAGACTATCAGATATTTTATTGGCAGTAGGTTTCACCCCACCTAATACAATTCAACAAACTTTAAGTTTTGCTTGCACATGTTGTGGATAGAAATATCTTACAGATAAAGTGGATTTTGATGGTGAAACATCTATTGATACCAATATAATTATGTCAGATAACAGTCAGACCTGATGAACATGTGGTGAAATTGACCCTAACTTTTGTAGCAATCAAGAAGTGATAGGAAAAGGCAAGTGTGTTGTAGTTGGGCATTTCCGTGACATTTTATTATTATTAGAAACTAGATTCCATCCGCGGCTTCTCCCTCGTGGTATATTTATAAAAAGTTACCTATTTACTTCAGAGAGATATGCGTTGTTCCGGACTTTTTTTTTTAGAAAAATTTTTGGCGATCAATTCCGTCATACGTGGTTTTTGCGTAACTTAAACCGTTTACGAAGCGTACGCAACGTAAGCTTTCAACAACTAATATTTTTTTCACGTTTTTGTAATATTTCTTATTATTTTTCGGCCCCTATTGGTCGGTAAGTCATTTTATATAGCCTATAGCCTTCCTCGGTAAATGGGTTATCCAACACAAAAAGAATTTTTCAATTCGAACCAGTAGTTCCTGAGATTAGCGCGTCCAAACAAACAAACTCGTCAGCTTTTTAATATTAAGTATAGATAATACTTTTTGTAGTTACAATAATTTGGATAACTATCACCAAATATGACGTAGTTATTATATATTTCTATTTTATTCAATATATTATCTATATTAGCCTTAAAACTAAGTTTAAAAAAAATTACAGAGAAATAATCATGATTGTCTGTTTGAATGCTCAGCTGGTCGGAGGCGCGCCGCGCGCACGCCTGGCGCGGCGCCCGCGCGCCGTCGCCCGTGCGCGCGGCGGGCGCCGCCGGCGGCAGCGCGCTCGCGTCGCTGAACCTGGCGCACAACCAGTTCTCGTGCGTACCGGCGCCGCTGGCCTGTCGAGCGCCCGCGCTAACTAGACTCAATATGGCCTACAATAATCTCAGGTTATAATACTTTCATCTAAAACTCATTTGTTTGTTTATTTACGAAATGAAATTGTTTACTAATCGACTTACTTTTTTCACCGTAATTTTTGAAATGTGCTTATTTTAAAAGCTCTTTCTAAGTACACAAAATATTCTAATGGTATTTCAATATTTACGTAAATTGAAATGAACTAAAAGTGAACTCTTTTTAACTCTTCTTTTCTATTCTTCTGAACTCATCTCTGTAACGTATTTAACTATAGCACACATAGTTTCCTCACATATGCTGTAGTGTAACATAATTAGCATTAAAAAAAGTAATGGCAGATAACTGATAAGTACCAATTCTATAAATCATATTGGAAACAAGTCCAAAGACAGATATGAATCTGTTTCAGGTCAATGTCGTACGTAACCTCATACCCGACCAGCTTGCGGCAGCTGGACCTCAGTCACAACGAGATCACGTGCTGGCCGAGCTTGCCACAAGTAAGGTTTTTTCTTATATCCACTAGAATCATATTTATATTTTTAAGACAGATCTATATACCATGATTCCTGCTAACCAACACGAGAGGTGCCATAAATATTTAGCTGGTTTAATGAATGAAGATAAGGAAACAAAATGGAGATTAAGGATTTGCTGCTGTAGGTTCTGCTTAGAAGAACTGGCAAAAAATTGAATAGTTACTCCTTAAAAAAATCGATTTAGAAAATTTCATTAATGTCGATGAGCACGCACGCATGAGTGTTTGTCCTTGTTGGTTTACCTGTCGTGTCTCAGAGAGCATGTGAAGCTCTCGTTCGTTATCATATACACCTGACAACGATGGTTAATCCTGGTTGGACAGCAATGCAGCGTGACAGATTTAGCTTTAACCTCTACCCTATATAACAGGAGATATCTCTGTTCAGCAGATGAATATATAGAGGTATCAATTAAATACAAGTTAATAGTCAAAAAATATGCGGGGTATATCGGATTCCGGCTTTGTCATAATTTGAAATGCAGCTATAATATCAACCAAAAGCCGATTTATTTGAGCATCTTGTACAAGGTCATAACTCGTTGAAGACTTTTGTATTCAAGCTTTGCGGTATCTGTGACGAAAAGACTTAACCAAGTTTTCTATACGCTGTCTATCTTCGCAGTACTCTTCTATGTCCCTCCTTCTCGAAGTTGTTCGACCTGACCGCAATGTATGCCAAATTCCTAAAACTTGCAATACCTGCTAATGCCTGCACATTCTCCCGAAAAACTCCTTTAATAAGTATTGGTTCCGGGTTGACATGTTCATTAAACATTATATTGTTTTCGTCCAAGTTTAAGCAGTTTTGTAGACCAATTCGAGCAGAAGAATCAGCTAAACTGATTAGTATATAAGTATGCACTGTTTCTGCCACAATTAAGATATTGTCAACAAAATCCTAAGTATAAAAGTACTCGCTGTTTTTTTGTGCCCTTCTCTTTAAGACATAGCTTCTTTAACATATTTTATAAGTGAACGACTTGGGGGAAATGGCGTTCCCTTGTCATAACAGTGAAGTCATACAGACCCTTCAGCACATTGATTTATCACTAATCAATTTGGCACCGTTTTAAGGACTTCAGAATAGATCAGGTTTCAATAGAGTAAAAAGCATTCTCATATTTCACAAATGCTAAGCACAGGGATTGATTATATCACTCGGTCTAATATATAATCTATAATCTGTCGTATTGTGTGAATCTGGTCGCTGTCCTGGCTCTGTATCCTCCTCTCAAAAACTTGTCTATTCTGGGAGCTGAGACTCGTCAAAACTTTTTGAAATGAGACTAAAACAGCTTATAATAGCTGACACATGCATCTAGAGGGAAACAGTTCGAAAATTCTTAAAAACGGTCTTATCACACTTTAAAAAAAATCTCACAACAATTTTCTTGCTCCATTTGAATTTATCTTCGAAAAGATGACAGAATATACATAGCTGCTTGAAAACACCCTTTTTTTACAATGGGAAATGCATTTACGCATCCACCCCGCTCGAAGGCGACTGGTATGTGGGACTCGCTGACTACGAAGCCAGAATACCCACTAAAACCCATCGACCGTCTGCGCCGTAGTTGGGCGCCACGAGATCGCTCGCACATACAACCGTGACGCCCCGACGCTTGGCCTTGTGGCCTCGACTCCGAGTCGCTCGACCGGTCTACTCTGCGCGAGGCAGAGAAGAACCAAGACCGGCCCAACTACCGAAGCTGGGCAGCTCTGCACAGAGCAGACGAGCGAGCCCGCCGGCTCCTGCCACCGAATGAAAAATCTCCTCCTCATTTCTCCACGCCTTCTCGGCGCCACCCCCACACCGTCCGCACCACGCTGTGCGCTTCCGCGCCCCCGTTCGGGCTTGGACGAGTGAACCCGCCCAACCCTACGTACCAACCCTCGTGGAGAGAGAGAGCGAACTCGATCTCCCTCCATTCCCCTCCGCGCCCTCTCAGCGCCACCCCCTCACCCGCCGCACATCAGTGCCACGTCTTCCGCCGCGCTTTCGCGCCCGTCCATGCGCCTTCACGCCACCCGTCCAAGCGCTTATGCGCTTGCAAAATGAAGGAAGAGAGCGAACTCGATCTTCCTCCATTTCACCGCCCCAGTGCTCCAAGCGTCGACATCCCCTTGGATACACCACCCCCGGTTGGATGCCAGATCGGCGGCAACTAAGGCGGATCTGTTGCCACCTGCCATGCGATCCGGGTCGCCACAGCCAGCGACAGCTAGAGAACCATCGCTGGCCGTGCCCGGGGTGGCCATGGTCAACGATTAGTCGGGGTGGCCACAGCGCGAGACTATGTGGCCCCGGCGCCCCGTTGCGCTTTCGAGCCCCTCTTGCTGGTTTTGGTCCGCGGGGTTCCGAACACCCCTACCACTCGCAACCAGTGCGAGTGGCGTTCCCCTATCCGCCACCCGGGGACACGCCCACTAGGAGGTCCAGCAACTCCCGTGGGTGCTTGAAAACACCTATTTCATCTTGACTAACTTTTGGCTGCTCTTCTATGAAGTTGTGCGTTAAAATGTCTCTAATCTTTGGAGTCGAGTTGGAGACAGATTGCTCTATGTGTACTCGTATGTGTAGACAAGTGAGGACAGACGAATGAGTGATCGTGCCCTTTACTAGATAATACTGGGGTATTATGTGTTATCTGTGAATGGTCGTCCCCGCAGGTAGAGAACTTTGGGTCGAGTGAGGGCGACCCGCTGGCGTGCTTCTGTCCGTCTCGCGAGGCGCGCTCTCGTCCGCGCTCGTCCGGCTCCGTGCGCTCGCAGCTGCTGAGCGCCGCGTGCCCCGCGCGCCGCCACCTGCGCCTCGAGGGCCTGCGCACGCTGGTGAGTGTCTGTGTCTGTGTCTGTGTCGACACGTGCAGTGTGTCTGTAACACATGCAGAACGTGTCCAACCTACCAGTTATGCCACAAGCACCGAACATGTCAATGTGTTCATGTGCAAGAGCAATCTGTATCTGTGCTGTTCTACCGTGTCTAATGTATAAAAGTGATAATTTGAAAAAAAAAAAAAAACACTATTCATAGACTAGAGTTTGGTAACCTTGATTGAAAATTTGATCTGCCTAATAAGCAAAAAAATTTAATTCCAGATCCTAGCCAACAATATGCTCACACGTATCCAGCTCACAACGGATGACGACGGTCTCGTGCCGACCACGGAGCCCAGCAGCGACGAGAATGATGATGAATGGGTAAGGTTTAAACTATATTTTTCTAAAACAAATGTTTTTATCTTCTAGATTATATAATATTCAAATCATAAAAATATATAGTGTTTTTGGGTGAGTAAGTGAACAAGTCTGTTTTCTATAGGAAATTTAATTCGCCGAAAAATGCTTTAGATGAGACTCTAATACGAACTCAAAATTTATATTTCTAGTCAATAGAATATTGGTACCTAACGGACTTTTTTATAGTAAAAGTTAAATAAGAGTCAATAATAATAGTCCTGATCTCCTTTTTCCAAGGTGTAGTAAAAGTCGATTAAGAACATAGAGGTGCGAACAACTGGGTACCAAACGAGGTGGTGATGGCCTTTGTCACCATATCCTGCTGCAATACACTGCGCTCGCCATCCCGCCTGCCAAACGTGACATGTATTGGCAAACCCCCCCAGAGATCACGGGGGAGGCTTATGTTCAGCATCGGACATCCAATAGCTGATGTTGATAATACTAACAAAATATGGGCTAATCTTGTGTTAAGTTACTAAACTTATATCCCAGGAAAAAACCTGAGCATTTTACATTATGGTATCATTTCCTGTTATCATATACGTGTTCTGTTTCGAGCAGAACAGCCGAGGGTCTCTGAAAGCGAGGCTCCTGTTCCCGTTGCTGTCGATGCTGGACGTGTCGAGCAACTTGCTCCGCTCCGTACCTCCCGCGTTACACCTGCTCACCAACCTCGCGGTACTCAATCTCAGCGGGAATAAAGGTGAGAACAAAAAAATAAGAATAATAGGAACTGTTTGGAGGATTCCCAGTAACGAGAAACAGGGTGACCACACAACACGAAAATTGTTGGACAATGAAGTGTCAGCAACGCTCTTGTGATTCTCCTGGTGTTGCCGGTGTCCACAGGCTATGATAACCACTTACCAACAAGCGGCTCGTACGTTTGTTTGTCAACATAGTGGTAAAAAAAAAATTTACGTGAAAACGCTAAAGTTTTACGATATTTTAACACATTCTATAGGCTACTTATTTTCTTTAAACACATTATCTTTAAATCTCGTATTTCGGAGAGCGGTGAGTGACGCTAGCGGTGCGTGTCGCAGACATCACGGACCTGCCGCCGCAGATGGGGCTGCTGACGCGGCTGTGGAACCTGAACACGGCGGGCTGCGCGCTGGCCGAGCCGCTGCGCTCCGTGGTGCGCGGGCGCAGCCGCAGCGTGGACGTGGTGGGCTACCTGCGCTCCGTGCTGCAGGAGGCGCGCCCCTACGCGCGCATGAAGCTCATGGTGGTCGGCGTGCAGGTACCTGCTAGCACACACTAACACACACACACACACACACGCTACTTGGTGGGCTACCTGCGCTCCGTGCTGCAGGAGGCGCGCCCCTACGCGCGCATGAAGCTCATGGTGGTCGGCGTGCAGGTACCTGCTAGCACACACTAACACACACACACACACACACGCTACTTGGTGGGCTACCTGCGCTCCGTGCTGCAGGAGGCGCGCCCCTACGCGCGCATGAAGCTCATGGTGGTCGGCGTGCAGGTACCTGCTAGCACACACTAACACACACACACACACACACACGCTACTTGGTGGGCTACCTGCGCTCCGTGCTGCAGGAGGCGCGCCCCTACGCGCGCATGAAGCTCATGGTGGTCGGCGTGCAGGTACCTGCTAGCACACACTAACACACACACACACACACGCTACTTGGTGGGCTACCTGCGCTCCGTGCTGCAGGAGGCGCGCCCCTACGCGCGCATCAAGCTCATGGTGGTCGGCGTGCAGGTACCTGCTAGCACACACTAACACACACACACACACACACGCTACTTGGTGGGCTACCTGCGCTCCGTGCTGCAGGAGGCGCGCCCCTACGCGCGCATGAAGCTCATGGTGGTCGGCGTGCAGGTACCTGCTAGCACACACTAACACACACACACACACACACACGCTACTTGGTGGGCTACCTGCGCTCCGTGCTGCAGGAGGCGCGCCCCTACGCGCGCATGAAGCTCATGGTGGTCGGCGTGCAGGTACCTGCTAGCACACACTAACACACACACACACACACACGCTACTTGGTGGGCTACCTGCGCTCCGTGCTGCAGGAGGCGCGCCCCTACGCGCGCATGAAGCTCATGGTGGTCGGCGTGCAGGTACCTGCTAGCACACACTAACACACACACACACACACACGCTACTTGGTGGGCTACCTGCGCTCCGTGCTGCAGGAGGCGCGCCCCTACGCGCGCATGAAGCTCATGGTGGTCGGCGTGCAGGTACCTGCTAGCACACACTAACACACACACACACACACACGCTACTTGGTGGGCTACCTGCGCTCCGTGCTGCAGGAGGCGCGCCCCTACGCGCGCATGAAGCTCATGGTGGTCGGCGTGCAGGTACCTGCTAGCACACACTAACACACACACACACACACACACGCTACTTGGTGGGCTACCTGCGCTCCGTGCTGCAGGAGGCGCGCCCCTACGCGCGCATGAAGCTCATGGTGGTCGGCGTGCAGGTACCTGCTAGCACACACTAACACACACACACACACACACACACACGCTACTTGGTGGGCTACCTGCGCTCCGTGCTGCAGGAGGCGCGCCCATACGCGCGCATGAAGCTCATGGTGGTCGGCGTGCAGGTACCTGCTAGCACACACTAACACACACACACACACACACGCTACTTGGTGGGCTACCTGCGCTCTGTGCTGCAGGAGGCGCGCCCCTACGCGCGCATGAAGCTCATGGTGGTCGGCGTGCAGGTACCTGCTAGCACACACTAACACACACACACACACACGCTACTTGGTGGGCTACCTGCGCTCCGTGCTGCAGGAGGCGCGCCCCTACGCGCGCATGAAGCTCATGGTGGTCGGCGTGCAGGTACCTGCTAGCACACACTAACACACACACACACACACGATACTTGGTGGGCTACCTGCGCTCCGTGCTGCAGGAGGCGCGCCCCTTCGCGCGCATGAAGCTCATGGTGGTCGGCGTGCAGGTACCTGCTAGCACACACTAACACACACACACACACACACGCTACTTGGTGGGCTACCTGCGCTCCGTGCTGCAGGAGGCGCGCCCCTACGCGCGCATGAAGCTCATGGTGGTCGGCGTGCAGGTACCTGCTAGCACACACTAACACACACACACACACACACACACACGCTACTTGGTGGGCTACCTGCGCTCCGTGCTGCAGGAGGCGCGCCCCTACGCGCGCATGAAGCTCATGGTGGTCGGCGTGCAGGTACCTGCTAGCACACACTAACACACACACACACACGCTACTTGGTGGGCTACCTGCGCTCCGTGCTGCAGGAGGCGCGCCCCTACGCGCGCATGAAGCTCATGGTGGTCGGCGTGCAGGTACCTGCTAGCACACACTAACACACACACACACACACACGCTACTTGGTGGGCTACCTGCGCTCCGTGCTGCCGGAGGCGCGCCCCTACGCGCGCATGAAGCTCATGGTGGTCGGCGTGCAGGTACCTGCTAGCACACACTAACACACACACACACACACACGCTACTTGGTGGGCTACCTGCGCTCCGTGCTGCAGGAGGCGCGCCCCTACGCGCGCATGAAGCTCATGGTGGTCGGCGTGCAGGTACCTGCTAGCACACACTAACACACACACACACACACACACGCTACTTGGTGGGCTACCTGCGCTCCGTGCTGCAGGAGGCGCGCCCCTACGCGCGCATGAAGCTCATGGTGGTCGGCGTGCAGGAACCTGCTAGCACACACTAACACACACACACACACGCTACTTGGTGGTCGGTGTGCAGGTACCTGCTAGCACACACTAACACACACACACACACACACACGCTACTTGGTGGGCTACCTGCGCTCCGTGCTGCAGGAGGCGCGCCCCTACGCGCGCATGAAGCTCATGGTGGTCGGCGTGCAGGTACCTGCTAGCACACACTAACACACACACACACACACGCTACTTGGTGGGCTACCTGCGCTCCGTGCTGCAGGAGGCGCGCCCCTACGCGCGCATGAAGCTCATGGTGGTCGGCGTGCAGGTACCTGCTAGCACACACTAACACACACACACACACACACGCTACTTGGTGGGCTACCTGCGCTCCGTGCTGCAGGAGGCGCGCCCCTACGCGCGCATGAAGCTCATGGTGGTCGGCGTGCAGGTACCTGCTAGCACACACTAACACACACACACACACACACGCTACTTGGTGGGCTACCTGCGCTCCGTGCTGCAGGAGGCGCGCCCCTACGCGCGCATGAAGCTCATGGTGGTCGGCGTGCAGGTACCTGCTAGCACACACTAACACACACACACACACACACGCTACTTGGTGGGCTACCTGCGCTCCGTGCTGCAGGAGGCGCGCCCCTACGCGCGCATGAAGCTCATGGTGGTCGGCGTGCAGGTACCTGCTAGCACACACTAACACACACACACACACGCTACTTGGTGGGCTACCTGCGCTCCGTGCTGCAGGAGGCGCGCCCCTACGCGCGCATGAAGCTCATGGTGGTCGGCGTGCAGGTACCTGCTAGCACACACTAACACACACACACACACGCTACTTGGTGGGCTACCTGCGCTCCGTGCTGCAGGAGGCGCGCCCCTACGCGCGCATGAAGCTCATGGTGGTCGGCGTGCAGGTACCTGCTAGCACACACTAACACACACACACACACACACGCTACTTGGTGGGCTACCTGCGCTCCGTGCTGCCGGAGGCGCGCCCCTACGCGCGCATGAAGCTCATGGTGGTCGGCGTGCAGGTACCTGCTAGCACACACTAACACACACACACACACACACGCTACTTGGTGGGCTACCTGCGCTCCGTGCTGCAGGAGGCGCGCCCCTACGCGCGCATGAAGCTCATGGTGGTCGGCGTGCAGGTACCTGCTAGCACACACTAACACACACACACACACACACGCTACTTGGTGGGCTACCTGCGCTCCGTGCTGCAGGAGGCGCGCCCCTACGCGCGCATGAAGCTCATGGTGGTCGGCGTGCAGGAACCTGCTAGCACACACTAACACACACACACACACGCTACTTGGTGGTCGGTGTGCAGGTACCTGCTAGCACACACTAACACACACACACACACACACGCTACTTGGTGGGCTACCTGCGCTCCGTGCTGCAGGAGGCGCGCCCCTACGCGCGCATGAAGCTCATGGTGGTCGGCGTGCAGGTACCTGCTAGCACACACTAACACACACACACACACACACGCTACTTGGTGGGCTACCTGCGCTCCGTGCTGCAGGAGGCGCGCCCCTACGCGCGCATGAAGCTCATGGTGGTCGGCGTGCAGGTACCTGCTAGCACACACTAACACACACACACACACACACACGCTACTTGGTGGGCTACCTGCGCTCCGTGCTGCAGGAGGCGCGCCCCTACGCGCGCATGAAGCTCATGGTGGTCGGCGTGCAGGTACCTGCTAGCACACACTAACACACTCACACACACACACGCACACGAACGCTTCTGTCTACGTGCTCGACGGATCCGTGATGTCATCCCTATTGTTGCAGGGTATTGGGAAAACTAGTCTCCTGGACTGCCTGAGACAGGAATCAGCCATACAACACCGGAGGAAACCGACTGATGTAAATATTATTACTTTAGTTTCATATCATCCGTTGCGATTGCGCTTCAAAACCCAAATTCCTATAAAGGATAAATTCAAAAAGGATTTACACTCAACGGCCCCCAATTGGAATCTTGTAATGGGGGCTCGGAAACACAATTCAGCCACGCCTAAGGCATGACATCTATGTGGCCTATACAAACATTTGTCATACATAGTAATCGAACTCGCGACCGCTTGCTGTGACCACACGACGTATTATAAAAAAATTGTGTAATACCCATCTATATAACTATATATGTATTACACGGATAAATAATTTTGACGTAGTTGTTAGTCTTTTTGATTACGATTTTGACAATGTTGATCACTGTTCCCTCAGCACTGGGCAAAGCGAATGGGCAACAAGTCCGGGCGGCGCGGCATGTCCACGGTGGGCGTGGACATCGGCGCGTGGGTCTACGAACCCACGCGGTCCCAACGCGGACCCGTCACCTTCCGCACGTGGGACTTCGGCGGACAGCAGGAGTGAGTGAGACAGACTACGTTGTCGATAGGACTGAGTGAGGGGGACGATGATAATGGACAGTGGGAGTGAATGAGATAAACGATGATAGTAGACAGCAGCTTACCAGAAATGAATGAGATTTATTTATTTATTTATTTATTCATTTGTTGCGCCAACAAGAAATACACTAACACAATGTTAAGAGACAAGTTTCGTTATTCGGCCAAGTGTATCCTCAATTACAGGCGCAAACCGCATGCACATGAGCGAACAATTTATTATTATAGGTACAATAATATTAAAAGTAAAGACAGGAAGTAAGTTAACAAAAACCAAATTTGACAAGATAAAATTGCTAAACGAGACACAATTTTTCTAAATAGACAATTACTAACAATAATTATAATACATCATACGGTTTCAAATTCAAAAATTAAAATTATCATTAAAATTAAAATTTAAATTAATAATAGTAAAATTACAATCATTATAAAAGTAACAAATTATGTAATAGAATGTCAATTCAATAACCACAGCATAAAGCATTAAAAATCGTAAAAAAAAAAAAAAAAAAAAATCGAACAATGATAAATTATTAAAATGAACAGGAAATCAACCAAGGATAAAAACAAAATAAAATAATTTCATACATATAAAACAAGTGTGAACAAGAGCAAAATTACAAATTAAACGATATAAAATAATAATAACCAAACGAGACATAATTTTCAAAGTAGACAATTACTAATAATAATTACAATACATCATCCGGTTTTAAATTCAAAAATTAAAATTATCATTCAAACCAAAATTAATAACAGTAAAATTCCAATTATTATAAAAGTAATAAATTGTCTAATAGATTGTCAATTCAACAACCATAGCATTATTAAAAATCGTAAAAAATATTAAACAATGATAAATCCTTAAATTGATCCAAAAATTAACCAAGGATAAAAATAAAATAATTTCATATATATAAAAAGAAAAAGTGTGAACAAGAACAAAATTACAAGTTACATGATAAAAATAACAACAATAATTAAAAAGCATAATATAGAACCCAAAAACAGTGCACCGCTTGCAAGCACTCTCACCTTAATGTCAGGGATAGCAATTCTTTAAATTGAGTTAGGGTGTTAGAGAAAATGTCTAGTGTGGTTGAATTAGAACGTTTGGCTGATGAGCCAGACTCACCATCATGCTGCTCCTCCCTTGTATGTGAGTTATGGATATTATTATAGGTTCTTAGTATTCTGTTGAGAGGAGCATAATGCCTCCCCAGATTAGATTGTGAGAATTTTTCGGTAAAAGGCATGTACTTTTTGTGTCTAGGCAGTCTATTAGGAATGGATATATCGAGATGAGAAAGGAGATCGGGAGCGTCAATTTGACCATTAATCAGTTTAAACAGAAACACGACGTCCAGCAGCTTTCTGCGGTGGAGAAGCGATTTCATATGAAAGTGTTGCAAGCGATCGTCATAACTCGGGCAGGTCTTTGATACATTGCAACTATAAGATAGGTGCCACAGAAATCGCTTCTGCACACTCTCCAAACGCTTGTTGTAAATGTCGTAGTGCGGGTTCCAGGCAACGCAACAATATTCCAAGCCGCTACGAACTAGTGCAGTATAGATTGCAATTTTGGTATTCGGGTTTTTCAATTCCTTGCAAGTACGTATGGTGAATCCCAACATTTTAAAAGCTTTTGTGGTAATTTCATCAATGTGCAAATTAAACCTAAGTTTACTATCAAGAGTGACACCCAAGTCTCTTATATGGTGAATCTCCTTAAGCGGTACATTATCAATGCAGTATGATCTCATAGGTGCGTTCATTTTTCTGGTAAATCGTATTACATGGCATTTATCAGAGTTTAAGCTCATACCATTTAACATGCACCATGAGACGAGGCTATCCAGATCCCTATGCAGCAAAAGTGCCTCTTCAACTGAATCTACCTTTCTGAAAAATTTTAAATCATCGGCGTACAAGTAAAATTTTGAGTTTGTGAAACACTTGCCAATATCATTGATAAAGATATTAAAAAGCAAGGGTCCTAGGTGTGAGCCTTGGGGTACGCCAGAAAATGCAATAAAAGGCTTTGATCTGTAACCCCCAGCTACAACCATAGATTGTCGACTCGTAAGGTATGACCTGCACCAATTTAAGAAAATGCCGTCTATTCCTAAAGATGCTAGTTTGTGCAACAGCAGCTCGTGATTGACTCTGTCGAAGGCCTTGCTGAAGTCAGTGTATATTGCATCGAAGGACTGCCCATGGTCGACTCCCTCAGCAAGGTCTCCGACAAAGGACACCAGGTTAGTCGCGGTGGAGCGAGCCCTGATAAAACCATGCTGTTCGGGTGCGATGATCTGTTTTAGGTGCCAAGATAATGTAGGACACAATAGTTTTTCAAAAACTTTGGCAAATACCGATAAAATTGATATCGGTCTGTAGTTTTTCACAGAACATCTATCACCGGTTTTGTACAGAGGCACAACCAAAGCTTCCTTCCAAGCCGTAGGAAACACTCCAGAACTAAGCGACTTATTAATTATAAGGCTTAAAGGTAATGCCAGTGCACTAGCACATTTAGTCACGAATATGGATGGTATACCATCCGAGCCAGCGCCCTTTGTTGGGTCAAGTCTTTTTAAAACCCTAAATACCTGATCTTTGGTGACCGAAATGTTCAATATATAGCTGTAGACGGGGGGAACAGATATCTCATCGGAGATGGATATTTTCTCGGTGTTGTAAATGGAGGAGAATTGAGAAGCAAAAAGATCACAGATGTCAGAACCAGTAGTAGCTAATTCCGTATCAGAAGACACTCTTGCGGGACAACCACTACTGCCACCTCGTTTGTGTTTTAAAAAGCTCCATATTAATTTGGGATTCGATACTAGGGAAGATTCCAACCGCCTCAGATAAGTTTTATAATTAAGGTTGTGTAATTTTGCACATCTGTCCCTAAGTAACTCAAAGCATAACAAATCACGGGGGTTGCAATATTTGCGGTGTTTAGTTCTATATTTAAACTTTTCCTTGATCGTCTTAATTAATGCAGCCGAAAACCAGATAGGATATTTCTTTCCACGGCAAGGATTTGATTTAGGTACGTGTTTCGTGATTACAGATCTTAGCAACATATAGAACTGTTCCAGCATCTCGTCTACGTTCACACATCGCAAAAATTCGTTTTCCCATGATATGCTGCAAAGATCTGCAATAATTTTTGTGTAATCAGCTTTGTGAAAAAGAAATCTAGGCTCGCCATTGAATTGGAGATTTGAATATCGATCAAGTGTGACGCAAAATTCAATAGGAGGATGCAGAGGGTCTATCACTGACAATGGGTCGGCACAAATGTTGATACTGGAGAAATTTACGGAACTCATTATCAGATCCAGTAGTCTGTTTTTATTGTTTAGGCATGAGTTGTATTGGTTCAGATTATTGAGTGCCATAAAGTCAATAAGTGAGCTGTTGAGCTGACTGTTTGAGGTTTCAGGTTTGAGTGCGAGACTATTGGTTTTATTCCAATTTATGCTACTCAGATTGAAATCACCTAGTATGAGAGTTTCTCCGGTGAACTTTTCTAAGTTGTTATTTGCGTTCGCTATAAAATGTTCCAATACATGTTTTTTAACGGGAGGTGGGATATAAACACCGCAGATATTTAAGTAACTAACGGTTTCATTAATAACACCGAGTTCCACCCTAACCCACAGATCCTCACAATCGGACTCGCGCTCACACAAGCGATAGGATTTGAATCGCTTTGAGACAGCGATTAGAACACCACCACCCATTTTTTTGTTGTGGAACCCGCTACTTTCCCGATCACGCCTATAAATACTGTACCGGTCGTCGAACAACTCATTATCGGATATACTACTGTTAAGCCACGTCTCTGTAAAAACGATCATATCAAAATTACTACAGACAACATTGTTGAAAAGTTCAATTGTTTTAGTCTTTAATCCCCTGACATTTTGGTAGTAGCAAGTAAGAGTGCCCCCAAGTAACAATAATAGCAAATTTAGCGATTTTATGATAAACGATTTAACAAGTCTATACTTTTGACGTGGACATAATTTGATTGCTCGTCTTTCCTCATATATATTCTCCCGTCACGTACCCAAACAAATTTATATTTTAGTTGTCTAGCTTTAGCCCGTGCAGCAGCATGTAGACTTTTATTATCCGGGGAAAGATTTTCCACAACATACACTGCGCTCTTTTTATCCGAGCCGATACCTAAGTGTCCCGTGTTTAGTTTATCATCCTTATTATTTCTATTAAATCTACTTGTAGCAGCAATAAATTCGTCACGCAGACGTGGGCTGGCAAATTTAACTAATATAGAACGAGGACGCGGACTCGAGCTGTTCATCTTGGCTAGTCGAGAGCAATATAAGATGTGCGACTCAGTTAAGGGGCATTTAACAATTTTACCCAACTGTACTACAGTGTTTATCAAATTTTCTTGCTTATTTTCGGGCACACACTGGATTTCGATATTGGATGAGCGTGATTGTTGATCCATTTGAGCCACTCGTGATGTCAGTGACTGATTCAGAGCGCGCAATGACTCCATATCGGATTTGAGTTTATCAATTTCCGTGGCTTGGGTTGCGTGATCTGCTTTGATTTTGTCAAGCTCCTCGTTGAGTTTAGCCACTGACGCTTCGAAAGACGATACCGCGTTTCGTACTTCGAGCAGCTGTGGATGTATCTGGCTGTTAAATATAGCTTGTAGCTCCTCACGGATGATGTCTCGCACGCTGCCAGCCGATAGGCAACTACAGTTGGCAGCGCTGCGAGCTTTGCTGCGCTGGGTGACGTACTCGTGCTGTGGTGATGGCGCCGGATTATTACGTACAGGCGTGTTTGTGTTGTCTTGACCTTTAGGTTCTTTACTTCTACACATTACGCATATCCATTTTGTTTTATACTCTTTGGACATCGTGTTATAGTCTTTTATAGACAAGTTGATGCACGAATGATGATACTTTGCCTTGCAGCGTGAGCAATCCATGAAAGGAACATCTTTTAAATTGTTTGGGCAAGCCGCACAATCATTCATTTTTATTATAATAACTTAATTTAGAATTTACAATTAGACAAACAATTTTAGTATGAAAAATATTTGAGAAAAAAAGTCTATTTTGAGAGGTTTGAACTCGGGCACTATCAAGCGCGAGCACAATCACCGACGCAACGTCCGACCGCTATACCGAGATAGACTATTCGACTCATCTATTATGCTAGAATATTATGTAAGATAAAAATTTGTGGTCATTTTATAATTCCTCTTTATTATCTCTCTTCCGCTCATCTTGTCCCTTTTACTCAGTGTATTATGGCTTATAATTATAGTATAATGTAGGGATGTTCATAGAAAAAAATACCGATATTTTTATTATCGACAAATATCGTATCGTGTTATAGATAGTTATCGATAATTATCAAATGAAAAGATATCGATAATTATCGGATGAAAATAATAGATTGCTAGCGATAGTTATTGATAATTATCGAATGAAATATATCTATAATTATCGAATGACGTATATCGATAATTATCAAATCAAAATTATCGGATGAAATATATCGAATCAGATATATCGATACCACTCGACAATAGGATATTCTACTATGTTTGAAAAAGTACTTCAAAATGTTAATTTTCGTAATAAAAAGCTACAAAAAAAATATTTCGGCAAAATAAACACGCTTTCTTGCCATAAAATCAAATTAAAAATTTTAAACCTTTTTAATTACCGCGAAAACGCGGTCACCTATTTTGGTGACGTAATATGCGTAAAGTTGTGTTCCGCTATACACTGAGAGCACTCTGAGGTGTGACGTCAAGTCAGTATACTGCGAAGTCGTTACTTTTTAGTTTGCTATACTGTGCTATACTGGTTACTGATAAAACGGAACGCAGTCCAGTATACTATCATCCTAATTTTTCGACATTGTTTTCAAATAAAATATTTATCATGTATACGTTTTCTGTTCAAAAAGAAATTCAACAATATTCAAAAATTAATTTTTGAATATTGTTGACATTTTTGAATAACAAATCATTCGTGCTGTTATATTTTTTTATCAGATGATCAAAGTACTGAGAGCTCCTTACCTCGAAAGCGCCAGTGCTCACAGTACAAATATTATCCTATTTATGACGTCATATATTTCTATATGGTATTTCGGCAGTGTACTGGCATTCAATAAAGGAACGAATTTTTCACTAGTGAGAGTACTGAGCATTGCTCGCAGTGTACATCGGAAACATTGTCTTTACGACGTCACACCATGGTGGCTCGTGTTTTAGATCACGTGATATACAGATTAAAAATTACGACTTTTAATTTCAATATAATAAAACAATATTGTGCTTTTATGACTCAAAATCAGAATATTTAAGTATATTTCTACATAAATTTTAATTTTTATCAAATCCCATAATTTATTTTTCACCACCGAAAGTACCCTATTATCGAATTAAAAATTATCAAGTATTTACAAATTATCGTTAATTATCGCACACTCCTTATAATGGTTGAAGACAGACAACAGATCGATGACCATAGTTTTTATTGAAAGTTCTGTCCATCAGACAATCTTGTAATTTGAATTAAATATCGTTTTCCTGACCAGGTACTATGCGACCCACCAGTACTTCCTAACGAAGCGCTCCCTGTACTTGGTGGTATGGAAGGTCACCGACGGAAGAAAGGGGCTCGCCAGCGCCTTGCAGTGGCTGAGGTATGTGACTTCCGTTCTTCCTTAGTTCCGTCTTCTATCTTTTTCTTTTTTATTGTACTACCTGAAACTATAATTTTGATTCTTATATAGTATTAAAATTTATTGATTCTTAGCAAGAATACTAAACTTATTTTTAAGAAGAATATAGTAGAAATAACATGTTCCTAACATCAAAATCCAAGGTGGATATGGTAGGAAGGACTAATCTTGTCGCACGCGATTGGTCACAGCACAGCTGACTTCCCACCGCTTCACTAAATAGAAATGGTTTATTATATTAAAAGTGTGAAGAGTCAATCAAGGACGCTACAGCCATGAAGGGAGAAAATCAACAGCCAATCGCGTGCGACTAGAGAAAGATAGCATGTAGTCCGATATGTCTGTCTCTCGGTACAACCTAGTCTACACTTTCGGCCTACGGGAAGCTGCCTCCAGTAGTATATGCTCTAAGGACTAACCGATTTAGACTGAATTTAGTGTGTCAATCAGCTGTTTAAATTAACGATAGTCATAAATATAATTAAACAGCTTAAAGAGACAATATCAGCATGTCGCTGAGCAAGAATTCTTGTGCAGGTCGATACAAGCGCGCGCTCCGGGCTCGCCTGTCATCATGGTGGGCACACACTATGATCAAGTTGTCAATGTAAGTATTACTGGTACTGTTTGGGTACAATATATGTAATATCTGGTAAAAATCTACAGTAACAGATAAATTGTTGTTTTATTTTTGATTTATGATTTTTCAAAGCATTTTATTTGGCATATTTACCAAGGTTCGTTTTTTTCGTTTTGCATCACTTACTTGCGTTCGATGGAACATGGTAACATCGAGTTCATCTGACGATAGTGACAGAAGATGGCCACAGGGACTTTTACACGAGGAATGTGCTTGAGCTAATTTGGAAACTGAACTTTCTCTTTAATAAAACTTACTTAAAAGTTTAGGTTTTTTTTTAGTTTTATTTATTTATCAATATATTATTATTAATCAATACTTTGATATAATGAGCTCTCCAGTTGCACCTTTAATTGTTCGCTTACGTTTTTTGTCTCTCGTAGAGCAAGATGAGCGAGAGCGAGAGCCCGACGGCGCTGCAGCGGCTGATCCGCGGCGCGGTGATGGCGGCGCCCGACGCCGACAAGCTGGGCCTGCCGCGCGTGCTCGACTCCATCGAGGTGGGTGCAGCGAGCGAGACGTGGGAGCGTGCGCGTGCGTGCGTGTGTGCGCGCGCGTATTTGCGTGCGTGAGTGTGTGTGCGCGTATGTGCGTGCGCGTGTGTGCCTGCGCGTGTGTGCCTGCGCGTGTATGTGTGTGCGTGTGCGTATTTGCGTGCGTGTGTGTGTGTGCGCGTGTATGCGTGCGCGTGTGTGTGTGTGCGCGTGTATGCGTGCGCGTGTGTGCGTGCGCGTCCGTCGCAGTAACACGACGAAGTGACGAGCGGAGCCTGCCGCGAGCGAGAGGTGGTGTTTGCGCGTGTGTGCGCGTCCGTCACGGTGATATAGATATCATTTGTGTTAGTCGAGCTGATGCTGGTGTATTATACGTTTATATAAAAATAGATGAATAAGCGCGTGCAAGCGATACTGCCAGAGAAATTAGAAGAATTAGATGTCCACTGCTGAACTTAGGCTACCTCCATTGATCTCTAGAGTAATCGGTTCAAAACAACCTCCATTCAACGGCTTCCAGTGACTTTCCTCATGTCATCTTTCCATGTTTGTGCGTATAAATTATGTACATGGTTTAATATACATATGTATATCCAATGTCTCCAATAATTACCTGCGTAGACTTCCTTTCCTTCAAAATTGTATTTAATACCTACAATTTTTCATCAATATATTTTCACTTTCTTAAACGGATGCACATGAAGAATGGAACAGAGATAGTGTATTATAACCATGTTATCAAATAAAACTTTTGTCCGAAGGTATCCTGCAGTACCCGCCACAATATAAAACTGCTCGCCGACATCATCTACTCCGTGGCCTTCAGCGTCAAACCTCCAGGTGAACATATAATTGACATTAGTGTAAAGGTCACTTTAGGTATGGATTTTATCTGGTATCAAATGAATAAAAGAGTTGCTAACTTCCTTGCCTTTTGTCTCGACTTTAGAAAGACAAATATTTCTTTATTCACTCGTTTATTTATTTACTTATTTTAGTTCCTACTTATTAATATCGACCAGCACTAGTCTTGAGGACTTTTTCTCTCGCTTGTGGAACATTTCCAACTCAGCCCAGTGAATGTGTCCAAGCCATGCGAATGCGTCGGTCCGCAGGCAGCAAGGAGCCGCTGCTGGAGCAGCGCGTGCCGGCCACGTACCTGGCGCTGGAGGAGTGCGTGCACAGCCTCGCCGCCGACCTCAGGGAGCCCGTGCTGCGGCACGACGAGTACAGGAGGCTGGTGGGTGCCGCTCGCTTCTGATGACCTTTTTTGTTTTAACGAGCGTTTAAAACGACTACATAGCATTAAACTTTGTTAGTAGTTTATTTCCTCTTAGTTCAGTTCCTTGTAGGTCTCCCCATCGTGCCTCGAAGAGCACGTAAAGCCGTCGGTGCCGATTGTTATCATGGACATCTTATAGCGATCGTTACTCATGGTAGGGAAATTATCCGTCTACCCGCAGTGAAGCAGCGTGGTGTATTAAGCTTCCAATCCTTCTATACGGAGAAGAGGCCTTCGCTCAGCAGTGGGTGGTTTACAGGCTGATACAGTACAGTACAGTAGTTCACTTCAATTCAATATTTCACGCATGACTACTTCCGAGTAGAATTTACCTTTCCTCCTCTATATTTCGTTCAGATTTAATCATATTTTCATTGGGGCAACTTGCCGGCCTAAGTTTCAATAGTACTTCGATATGGAAAAGACGCCTTTACCCAGTAGTGGAATATTTACGGGCTATTCCTTATTATTTCCCCATATTATATACCTTTCTTCTAGATTCGGACTACCTTCATATTGAATATCATTGCTATCGACGTAGCAGAAAAAGACGTGGGCGTGACGGAAAAACAGACACGCCAAGCCATCATATTTATTACATCATGTGATTTTTGAACAAAAATATTTGTAATTTTTTAGGTGACGCAGTATATGCAGCAGAAAAATCTTCGAATGTTCCGCGACGCGGCAGAGCTACATCAGGCGACGATGTTTTTACATGAAAACGGTCCGTATTCACATATTTCGATTTAATAAAACCTTATCTAAATGTTTCTGAACGTATTTGACGTGTTCTCCCCCTCCCCAGGCGTGCTGCTGCACTACGACGACGCGACCCTCAAGGAGCTGTACTTCGTGCGTCCGCAGTGGCTCTGCGATATACTCGCGCACGTGGTCACCGTGCGGGAGGTCAACCCCTTCGCCTCCAACGGTACCGCTACCACCACACTACCTTCCGTCTAGAATCTGAGTACCAGTGTTATAGTTGTCAGAGTTGTTAGAGTCATTCATAGTTTCAAAAGTCTAATTCAAGTAAAGGATTTGACTCGTTCACTCCTTAGAGCATATACTACTGAAAGCAGTTTCCCGTAGGCCGAAAGTATAGACGAGGTTATCGAGAGAGAGACATATCAGACTACATGCTATCTCTCTCTAGTCGGACGCGATTGGTCACAGCACAGCTGACTCCCTACCGCTTCACCGAATAGAAATGGTTTATGCCATGAAGAGAGAAAATCAAAAGCAAATCGCGTGCGACTAGAGAGAGATAGCATATAGTCCGATATGTCTGTCTCTCTCTCTACAACCTCGTCTACACTTTCGGCTGCTCCCAGTAGTATATGCTCTAAGGTTCAGTTAATGAACTAGCGAGTGACATCTGGTGTGAGACTACTCAGCCAAATTAGTTAATTATCTGCTGGATTAAATAGTTGGGGTCCAGATACAATTTTTTTCATAATGAGCCTTCTGAGTACACATAAGTACAATAGTGACAAGTCTCGTGTGTGCAGGCATAATGCGCGTGGAGGACCTGAGCCACGTGTTCAAGGCATCGCCGGCGCTGGGCGGCGGCGAGGAGGCGCGCTCGCTGGGGGCCTCGCTGCTGAACAAGTTCGAGCTGGCGCTGTGCTGGGACGCGCGCTCGCTGCTCGTGCCGCCGCTGCTGCCCGACCGGGAGCCGCGCTGTCCGCAGGTGAGCACCCCTCCTCGCTGCTGAACAAGTTCGAGCTGGCACTGTGCTCATATTATCTAGTTATTTTATCAGACGTCCGAAATAATGGTTTTATTAGAAACACCACTGGTGAAATATTTTTTGGTACAAAGCAGTTCATAACCAGTAAAATTAATCAACGTGTCACCTCGCAGCTGGCGTTAAAGTCTCGCGCGTGGCCGGGTACCCCCCGCCGCGCCGCGCCCTCCCCCGCGCCGCTCTCCGCGCTCCCCACCAACCTCTCATCTACACCCGCCTCGCTACCTTCGCTACGGGGGACCGACTCGCCGCTACTCATACGTGAGTACAATTTGAATTACATTTACTGTACTGTACTAGTCTGAATACATCCCACTGCTAGGCTTATAGGGCTACTATGAAGATGAAGGGTGGGAACTAAATTGGTTACGCTGCCCCATTGTGTTTCAGTAAATCGACTGCCCCTACGTATACTATCGAAAATGAAAAAAAGGTACTTTACAGGAGAGCACTTTTAAGTTAATTTTGTGTACAAAATTGTCATTTATTTGTAAAGTATCGATATCATACTCATAAAAAAATGTCATTTAATATGTATTTTTTAGCTTATTCTCTTTTTTGTATGAAAACATATATAAAAAGGAGTTTCTTAGTGCAATAAAAAAAATCACAGATTTTCAGTTTCGATACTGTACGTAGGGACAGTCGAAATATGATAAAATACCTAAAAAAATAACTATATATTTAAAAGGTGTTTGGTATAGATTAACTAGGCTGGTAATACTTAACTTACCTAACATACCTAAATTTACCTTATTATAATTTATTTCTAAATTATAATTAGGTATGTTAATATTGGTGAATAAAAGTCCGGCAGGCTACTTATGCAAGAAATAAAACACTTAGTACAAATTAAGCGCCTATTTTACTCTTAAAACGATTCACACAAAAAAATAATTTTAAAATGCCTTATGCTTTACAGCTTAACCAAACCATTGCACGATTTAACAAGTCGCACAAATCTAATAACGCCATCTAGGCGTCACCGAGAAATCAAAGTTCACAAATTCATCCAAAACAAACATGCCTACTGGTGTGTATGTTTAATCCAGACAATTGGGTAAAATAAATAGAAAAAATTGGGATTTTTGGCTTTTAAAATGTAGATGTTTGTCTTAAACCAGTCTTATTACTGTGATAAAGCACTGTTGATGTTGTCATAATTAACATTATTTCTGTTAACCAAGTCATGTGTCATTAGCAAACAATACAATATCACTAATACCTCTAACATTTATTAATATTAAAAATATAAAAGGACCTTGAATCGATCCCTGTGGAACGCCTATTTTTAGCACTGATCCAGAATACTTCCATTTATTGAGACTTTTCCAATTGTATTTGTTATATATGAAGCAATGAAATCAAGAGCTTTGCCATTAACAACGTGATACATAAACTTACATTATAGAATTTTATGCTCCACACAATCAAATGCCTTTGATAAATCACATGATACACCTATAGCATTCTGTCATATTTTCTCTTAAGCATCGTGTATATATGCTTGAAAAGTGTCACTCCAGCATCAGTTATAACCTTAAGTAAAACCCTATTGCCTACTGTGAAAAATTTCATAAAATTTCATTACGGATGAAGGTTTTTTTTGGGTCGTACGAATCGCTTCTCTACCTAACCGTTTTTGTTTTTCCGTCGCACAAAATCTCTTGTCTTTTGCAAGAAGAGATTTAAAAATTTCTTGTGAACAGCTCGATTACGTGCGAAAACTACTGAACCGATCATCATGAAACTTTGTACACATATTCTTGGAGATATTAGAAGTAACATAGGATACTTTTTTTTTTGGTCGCAAAAACCGACATCCACGCAGGGGAAGCCGCGGGCAGAAGCTAGTAAACAATAGATAAACGTGTTAATGTGTGTGGGTGCAGAGGAGAGCGCGGGCGGCGTGTCGGTGAGCACGCGGCGGGGCGGGCGCGCGCTGCGGCGGCTGCTGCTGCTGTCGTACGTGCCGCGCGGCTTCTGGGCGCGGCTGTGCGCGCGCGTGCTCGCCGACCCCGCGCTGGCGCAGCACGCGCCGCTGCTCTACTGCGCGCCCAGGGAGGTAACGTCCTTCTCGCTACTTCTTACTTGAAACTGCGGCGGCTGCTGCTGCTGTCGTACGTGCCGCGCGGCTTCTGGGCGCGGCTGTGCGCGCGCGTGCTCGCCGACCCCGCGCTGGCGCAGCACGCGCCGCTGCTCTACTGCGCGCCCAGGGAGGTAACGTCCTTCTCGCTACTTCTTACTTGAAACTGCGGCGGCTGCTGCTGCTGTCGTACGTGCCGCGCGGCTTCTGGGCGCGGCTGTGCGCGCGCGTGCTCGCCGACCCCGCGCTGGCGCAGCACGCGCCGCTGCTCTACTGCGCGCCCAGGGAGGTAACGTCCTTCTCGCTACTTCTTACTTGAAACTGCGGCGGCTGCTGCTGCTGTCGTACGTGCCGCGCGGCTTCTGGGCGCGGCTGTGCGCGCGCGTGCTCGCCGACCCCGCGCTGGCGCAGCACGCGCCGCTGCTCTACTGCGCGCCCAGGGAGGTAACGTCCTTCTCGCTACTTCTTACTTGAAACTGCGGCGGCTGCTGCTGCTGTCGTACGTGCCGCGCGGCTTCTGGGCGCGGCTGTGCGCGCGCGTGCTCGCCGACCCCGCGCTGGCGCAGCACGCGCCGCTGCTCTACTGCGCGCCCAGGGAGGTAACGTCCTTCTCGCTACTTCTTACTTGAAACTGCGGCGGCTGCTGCTGCTGTCGTACGTGCCGCGCGGCTTCTGGGCGCGGCTGTGCGCGCGCGTGCTCGCCGACCCCGCGCTGGCGCAGCACGCGCCGCTGCTCTACTGCGCGCCCAGGGAGGTAACGTCCTTCTCGCTACTTCTTACTTGAAACTGCGGCGGCTGCTGCTGCTGTCGTACGTGCCGCGCGGCTTCTGGGCGCGGCTGTGCGCGCGCGTGCTCGCCGACCCCGCGCTGGCGCAGCACGCGCCGCTGCTCTACTGCGCGCCCAGGGAGGTAACGTCCTTCTCGCTACTTCTTACTTGAAACTGCGGCGGCTGCTGCTGCTGTCGTACGTGCCGCGCGGCTTCTGGGCGCGGCTGTGCGCGCGCGTGCTCGCCGACCCCGCGCTGGCGCAGCACGCGCCGCTGCTCTACTGCGCGCCCAGGGAGGTAACGTCCTTCTCGCTACTTCTTACTTGAAACTGCGGCGGCTGCTGCTGCTGTCGTACGTGCCGCGCGGCTTCTGGGCGCGGCTGTGCGCGCGCGTGCTCGCCGACCCCGCGCTGGCGCAGCACGCGCCGCTGCTCTACTGCGCGCCCAGGGAGGTAACGTCCTTCTCGCTACTTCTTACTTGAAACTGCGGCGGCTGCTGCTGCTGTCGTACGTGCCGCGCGGCTTCTGGGCGCGGCTGTGCGCGCGCGTGCTCGCCGACCCCGCGCTGGCGCAGCACGCGCCGCTGCTCTACTGCGCGCCCAGGGAGGTAACGTCCTTCTCGCTACTTCTTACTTGAAACTGCGGCGGCTGCTGCTGCTGTCGTACGTGCCGCGCGGCTTCTGGGCGCGGCTGTGCGCGCGCGTGCTCGCCGACCCCGCGCTGGCGCAGCACGCGCCGCTGCTCTACTGCGCGCCCAGGGAGGTAACGTCCTTCTCGCTACTTCTTACTTGAAACTGCGGCGGCTGCTGCTGCTGTCGTACGTGCCGCGCGGCTTCTGGGCGCGGCTGTGCGCGCGCGTGCTCGCCGACCCCGCGCTGGCGCAGCACGCGCCGCTGCTCTACTGCGCGCCCAGGGAGGTAACGTCCTTCTCGCTACTTCTTACTTGAAACTGCGGCGGCTGCTGCTGCTGTCGTATGTGCCGCGCGGCTTCTGGGCGCGGCTGTGCGCGCGCGTGCTCGCCGACCCCGCGCTGGCGCAGCACGCGCCGCTGCTCTACTGCGCGCCCAGGGAGGTAACGTCCTTCTCGCTACTTCTTACTTGAAACTGCGGCGGCTGCTGCTGCTGTCGTACGTGCCGCGCGGCTTCTGGGCGCGGCTGTGCGCGCGCGTGCTCGCCGACCCCGCGCTGGCGCAGCACGCGCCGCTGCTCTACTGCGCGCCCAGGGAGGTAACGTCCTTCTCGCTACTTCTTACTTGAAACTGCGGCGGCTGCTGCTGCTGTCGTACGTGCCGCGCGGCTTCTGGGCGCGGCTGTGCGCGCGCGTGCTCGCCGACCCCGCGCTGGCGCAGCACGCGCCGCTGCTCTACTGCGCGCCCAGGGAGGTAACGTCCTTCTCGCTACTTCTTACTTGAAACTGCGGCGGCTGTTGCTGCTGTCGTACGTGCCGCGCGGCTTCTGGGCGCGGCTGTGCGCGCGCGTGCTCGCCGACCCCGCGCTGGCGCAGCACGCGCCGCTGCTCTACTGCGCGCCCAGGGAGGTAACGTCCTTCTCGCTATTTCTTACTTGAAACTGCGGCGGCTGCTGCTGCTGTCGTACGTGCCGCGCGGCTTCTGGGCGCGGCTGTGCGCGCGCGTGCTCGCCGACCCCGCGCTGGCGCAGCACGCGCCGCTGCTCTACTGCGCGCCCAGGGAGGTAACGTCCTTCTCGCTACTTCTTACTTGAAACTGCGGCGGCTGCTGCTGCTGTCGTACGTGCCGCGCGGCTTCTGGGCGCGGCTGTGCGCGCGCGTGCTCGCCGACCCCGCGCTGGCGCAGCACGCGCCGCTGCTCTACTGCGCGCCCAGGGAGGTAACGTCCTTCTCGCTACTTCTTACTTGAAACTGCGGCGGCTGCTGCTGCTGTCGTACGTGCCGCGCGGCTTCTGGGCGCGGCTGTGCGCGCGCGTGCTCGCCGACCCCGCGCTGGCGCAGCACGCGCCGCTGCTCTACTGCGCGCCCAGGGAGGTAACGTCCTTCTCGCTACTTCTTACTTGAAACTGCGGCGGCTGCTGCTGCTGTCGTACGTGCCGCGCGGCTTCTGGGCGCGGCTGTGCGCGCGCGTGCTCGCCGACCCCGCGCTGGCGCAGCACGCGCCGCTGCTCTACTGCGCGCCCAGGGAGGTAACGTCCTTCTCGCTACTTCTTACTTGAAACTGCGGCGGCTGCTGCTGCTGTCGTACGTGCCGCGCGGCTTCTGGGCGCGGCTGTGCGCGCGCGTGCTCGCCGACCCCGCGCTGGCGCAGCACGCGCCGCTGCTCTACTGCGCGCCCAGGGAGGTAACGTCCTTCTCGCTACTTCTTACTTGAAACTTTGATTTAGCGATTTGAAATCAAACATTTGACCGAATTCAAGATATAATTATGACTTAAAGAAGGCAAAGAAGGCTTTAAAAGCAACAATAATATACTCTATTTAATGATTATGTTCGCGGCCCCCTACTAAGTGAAGATTTTCTTCACTTTGCTAGGAGGGCATTTGCAACTCACGCTGTCCCAATACCGCGCATGCGCTTCTATTAAAGTGAAAAAAATCTTCACTTAGTTGGGGATCGCGAACGTAGCCATTGTAAAGCTACCATCGAATTTACTGTAGATACTACTGAGATACTTAAAATCTTTATCCCAAAATAAATTAATAAATTCAAACATTTGGATAAGTTCACCTGTTTTACTATCCAGATGGACATAGACGAGAGCGTTGCAAAGGCCCTTGATTTCAACTGGTCGTGGAAGCTGTGGAAGACGGGGCTCAAACTGGTATGTGGAGAACTGGTGCTACTCGCCCTGCGGGAGCTCCCACCGCGGTACGACCCACTGCTGGGCGCCGTGGGTGATGAAGACGAGCCGGATGAGCTGTATCATTCCATTAGGTAAGATAACTTATTCATACCAAGCGTAGAAGGAAATGTAGAATTTCTTCTGAAATACGCAGATTTGCCGCATTGTTTTTCTTCACCATCAAGCATGAGGTGAAATTCAGAGACAAATTTTAGACTTGAGAGCCTAGCATTGCCAGCCTGGCTTAGAATCTGTGACCGCCTGGTGTCGAATTTATTAGTCACGGAGATATTTTGGCTCATATCTAGTATACCTTCCATTTGTCAAACTTATCTTTGGTCCGTGTGACTTACTTGACGTTTCTTAATCTTCCTTGACTTTCGTGTCGAACTTTTTGCTACCCTGAGCTAACTTTAACAAGAAGTTTTATAGCATATGGTTTTTTAAATGATTCCATAGTCTACTCTAAAATTATATACATACAAAGGAACATTCTCAGCTCTCCGCGCGGCTGCACACTATCCATCCATCCATCCATCCATCTAATACAGCATTGCCCTCTCTTCGCCGCTGCCATCCATTCTTTCTCTCCACCGCTGTCGCCTCTCACCACGCGATATATCGTCTACCTCCTCCACGCGGCCGTAACGCTTTTTCGTGACGGAAAAAATCCTAATACTTCTATAGAAGTTTCACTTCAAAAATATTCAATTTTATTTCGAGTTATGTAGAGAGTGTTGCAAAGTATACAGCTCGAACGGTTTCGGCGGTAGGTTCCGCGTGCGCGCGGAGGGCAGCTGGGCCGAGCTGGACGTGCAGTCGTCCGCGTGCGTGGAGCTGCTGCTGCCGGCGCACGTGTGCGTCGTGCGCCGGGACGACGGCCTGCCGCTCGCCGGCTGCCAGGTATGCGTACCCGCCCGCACCCCCGCCCTCCACCGAGTGACGCGGGCAGCTTCTGCCTCGTGACACGGATGAGGAACTTGGGAAGAATGTTCAGAAATATTCATCCAGGGTTTCTTCACAGCTTCTTCTCCAAGGGAAAATCTGACAGAATATCTCTTTGCTCTTTTATTTGTCTCTGGTTCTTTTTTTATATCATTGACTTAGTTACATATTTCACAAAACTATTACGGATTATCAATCTGCATAGACTCTTTTTTTTTAACTATAACGGATAATGCATAGTGACGTTGATGAAAATCTGTAGGAGAACTTTGTAAAACTTGTGCTTGCTTATTATTATTGCATATCTTAGGAATCTGGAACCCCAAAGGTCCAATCTAAACTTAGTTATGATAACAAAGATGTTAAAAACGATTAAAAAATCTTGTAAAAACATTACCTTTGCTTTACAGGGTATATAGAACTACTATGTTCTAAATGAAATTACATTAACATAAATATTTATTGAGCTAAGATTCTTTAAATATTTGCGAATCTCACTGACTGAGCATTTACTTACACTAATAATAACAATAAGTATCGAATGAGTTCGCTAAAATTGTTTAAATAGACAATATAATTCTCCTGCCTGCAACAGAGCCTCAGTCTGGAACCGAACCCCGAAGTGTTGACAAAAATACTGGCATTGGTCTCCGACCATGTGGATCTACTGCTTGAAGATTGGTACCCGTCCCTTGGTAAGTTGACATTTTGCGTTAAATTATACCCGCCAGCAACAACCAAACTTAAACAAAATTGTCATTTACCGTTTACCTAATTTGTTTGCAAAAAAATTTTGTCGAAAAAAAAATTAAAATCTTTGTGTGGCAAGTGGTGACGTTTGTCTTTCCGGCCAGAATTTTCTATTATAGAAAGTACATTTTATTTGAAACCTCTCAAGCTGTAAGAAAACTTTTATATTGTACGTTCGAAAAAAATTGTTTATCTGACATGAGATTTTTTCGACGTGTCGTAACGCAACCTTAGAAATAAACGAACAGGAATATCTGATAATGAGCGGTCTTTAATAATATGGATGGTAGTTTCAAAGCGATTCGTCAGAAAGGAAATAATCATATCGTCGGAGAAAGTGCAATTGCTTCTACTGGTTAAGCGTAGTTATAACTTGTTTAAATCTTGATACGCATCTACTGTAGATTCCTTTTAACACTACCTTTGGTGTATATCAAGGTCACTGATGCAGGTACCCGATTTGTGCACACGTCGGAGGGCCGCTGCCTGATCACCCGCGTGGCGCCCTGCCCCGCCTGCCTCGTCGACGCGCAGCTGGAGCCCGAGCCTCCTCACGACCACGACAAGCACTTCGCACAGGTCGGTGACCACGACCTAACAATTGGTTTAAGGCAGGAGTCACAGAAACGGCCAGATGATCTGAGGGTTACCAATATATCTGCTCTTGATAATAGTTTCTTTTAGGGATACAGAGGATAGTCCATATTTAGATAATGTCTATTTTCTCCGGCAATCTTTAGAGGAGGCGTTTGAGTATGTCTTTGTTCCTGGAGTATAGAGTTTGAACTGACAGTCCTGTTATTGGCTTTGATGTACGTTGTTCTAGGTATTCAGACGCCTAGACCTGGGTAGCGCTGAACCGCGCCGTCTCCGACTTTCCGAAGAGTCCCGAGCCTCGGATGGTGACAGTGGTGTTGGAGCGGAATCTAATAGTAAGAACTACAATTTTCTTACTCTATATCTCTTCTTTCCTGTTTGTACGTGGGTCTTGTAGTCTGTAGCAATGTATTTCAGTTCCCAAATAGTGATAATAAATGGCCTTTTATCTATCAGCGTCGTCTCGCGTTGGTTCGACGGAGGGCGTCTGCAACAGTCCGTCGTTCGTGGCGACGTGCTGGACCTTGGAGGAGTGCGTGCTGGCCGCGTGCACGTCCGCTCCGCTGAGCTGTCCGCACCACGCCGACGTGCAGCTGGCGGACGTGGCGCCCGACACGGTGAGTGACGAGCGACGAGCGATGACCCGCCGTGCCGCACGTTAGCGGAGCGCGTGCTGGTAGCGTGAATTGGATATGCATCAATATGCATCATATCATGGATACGCATCTTGATTATTAGTGTGTACACACACATACACATTCGTTACTAATCAAGATGCTATTGGGATCAACCAAAATGAATATAATATACCCGAACATCTTCAAATCATAATTTTTTTTTAAGGATAAGTATAAATCCATATGATAGCGCCAAACTCTATGATTTTTTATTATAATTTTCGCTGCTATGATATCATATTATATTATTTTTACATTACGAGAGAGATATACTACGAGCGTTCTCGTAAATTCGTACAAATGAATGTATACCCGATGTACGCCCCCCGTAGCTCCTGCTGGACGTGGAGGAGGACAAGCGCGCGCGCTGGGAGCACGTGTCGCGCGCGGCGGTGGCGGGGCGCGGCGCCTTCGGCACCGTGCTCACAGGCACGTGGCGCCGCCCGGGGGCGAAGCCCGTGCCCGTCGCCGTTAAAGCCCTGCAGCCGGTGGCGCCTCCGTCGGCCCACGATATACAGGCCATGCAGGCTTACAAGGTAAGCTCACATTTCAAACTTTATCATAGGTCAGCAGCGTGATATTCACAGTCAACACCATACAGTTAGGGAATTCTCCAATATGTCTTTGAGTTGATTCTTATGTAGAATCGTGTGGTTTACATATGCCATTACTTTGGATTGTTCTAGAAATGTCACCTAACCTGATGTTAGTCGATAGCCACAGCGCAAGCCTCTCGGCTCTAGAAGGGTAGTGTGTTATTGTCAAACGAAAAGAAGGAAAGTAGAGGGGAGTTCTCCCGATAAATACTTTTAAACCACTTTGAACATTATTTCGACGAGGTTTTATTTATGGGACTTTTAATAAGGTTTCCGATTCCATTAATTTATTTCACTCAAGTTTCTCCTAACTATAAAGCTTACGATAAAACATTTTAGTTACTACATTGACAACAACTTCATTACTTTTTTATAATAGAATATACTTGAGTGACATATAACGGGTTAAGTGAAGTTAAGAGTTAAAAGTCTGGACTTTTGCCCAAAAATTGGACATTACAGGATGTTATAGTTTATAGTGATGATGTAATAGAGTGACATATTACGGATTAAGTGCCTGACTTTTGCCCAAAAATTTTATTACATTACAGGGTATTGCAGTTCATACTACTTAAAACCAAATTTTACTTTATTTTGGTGTTGTGAAACTTCAGTAATATTAAATCACATATTCTTATTGCCGATTGGTTATTTAATAATCTCTTAGTAAATATTTAAGTTGCAAATGTTTTTACTCGGTAAAAGCAATAATATGACGAGGTCGTAGTACACCCGTCGAGCTGGTGGCTGAGGTGCACCAGACGCAGGTTCAGGGCGGGCGGTTCATGAGTGTATGTGTGTGTGTGTGTGCGGCAGGCGGCGGCGTCCCGCTGGGAGCGCGACGCGACGGGCGGCGCGTGCCGCGCGTACTGCGGCCTGCGCCAGGAGCTGGGCATCCTGTCGCGCCTGCGCCACCCGCACGTGCTGCCGCTGCTGGCCGCCTGCGCCGCGCCGCTGGCGCTGCTGCTGGCCGTCGCGCCGCAGGTCTCCCGGCTCTCTTTGCTTTCCTATCCAGAAACACCTGATGAAGTACATATTAATTGCCGACGCAACGAGCGCACTAACATGCAGTTCGATGACCTCGGCGACATAATTTCAATATTGCCATATAAAAGTCTAATTCTCCATGGTTTGATTTTTGCGTCTCACTATAATTAAAAGCAGGAAGCCTAATCGAAGATATATCTCGTTCTGGCTGGTTTTGGAGTAATATCAAATCATAGGCAATTTATTTTTGATTTATTATTCATCTAATTTTTGAATTTTTAATGTCGTATCTAAGTACTGAGGGAATGTCCCCACATTACGTGACCCATTTACATTTTTTTTTAAACTGACATGCACTGCAAACTTTTAGTTTTAAATCTGCTAACATCCTGGCATATGTGCGTCAGTGTTGCGGCCTTTAAAAAGGCAAAACGTCAGGAATCGCTAGAGAATATTGACTACTTGACAAAATCTAAAGTAGAGAGGGTTCCCTGTGACCAAGCGTGATATTTTTGTAGACATCTCGCCATGAACGAGTCACTTAGTGTGGGCACGTTTCCTTATAAGGGGGCATCCATTAATTACGTGAGGCATTTAGGGGGGGAAGGTGTCGAGCGAAATCTCACTCAGTCTCGCGTGGGGGAAGGGGGTCGAAAAATCGGCAAAATTGTTTCACGTAGTTAATGGATATCTCCTAAAGTACTATAGACCCATACCGGTGTGGGTCCCGTGTCAATAGCCGGCTCATATGTGCGCGTGTGCGGCAGGGCTCGCTGGAGAGCGCGCTGCGGCGCTACCGCGGCTGCGGGCGACGCGTGGGCGCGCGGGCGGCGCGCGCGCTGGCGCTGCAGGTGGCGCGCGCGCTCGAGTACCTGCACGCGCACCGCGTGCTCTACCGCGACCTGAAGGTACCCTCGCTCTCTACCGGGACTTACACACCGCCACCGCGCGCGCTGGCGCTGCAGGTGGCGCGCGCGCTCGAGTACCTGCACGCGCACCGCGTGCTCTACCGCGACCTGAAGGTACCCTCGCTCTCTACCGGGACTTACACACCGCCACCGCGCGCGCTGGCGCTGCAGGTGGCGCGCGCGCTCGAGTACCTGCACGCGCACCGCGTGCTCTACCGCGACCTGAAGGTACCCTCGCTCTCTACCGGGACTTACACACCGCCACCGCGCGCGCTGGCGCTGCAGGTGGCGCGCGCGCTCGAGTACCTGCACGCGCACCGCGTGCTCTACCGCGACCTGAAGGTACCCTCGCTCTCTACCGGGACTTACACACCGCCACCGCGCGCGCTGGCGCTGCAGGTGGCGCGCGCGCTCGAGTACCTGCACGCGCACCGCGTGCTCTACCGCGACCTGAAGGTACCCTCGCTCTCTACCGGGACTTACACACCGCCACCGCGCGCGCTGGCGCTGCAGGTGGCGCGCGCGCTCGAGTACCTGCACGCGCACCGCGTGCTCTACCGCGACCTGTGAAGGTACCCTCGCTCTCTACCGGGACTTACACACCGCCACCGCGCGCGCTGGCGCTGCAGGTGGCGCGCGCGCTCGAGTACCTGCACGCGCACCGCGTGCTCTACCGCGACCTGAAGGTACCCTCGCTCTCTACCGGGACTTACACACCGCCACCGCGCGCGCTGGCGCTGCAGGTGGCGCGCGCGCTCGAGTACCTGCACGCGCACCGCGTGCTCTACCGCGACCTGAAGGTACCCTCGCTCTCTACCGGGACTTACACACCGCCACCGCGCGCGCTGGCGCTGCAGGTGGCGCGCGCGCTCGAGTACCTGCACGCGCACCGCGTGCTCTACCGCGACCTGAAGGTACCCTCGCTCTCTACCGGGACTTACACACCGCCACCGCGCGCGCTGGCGCTGCAGGTGGCGCGCGCGCTCGAGTACCTGCACGCGCACCGCGTGCTCTACCGCGACCTGAAGGTACCCTCGCTCTCTACCGGGACTTACACACCGCCACCGCGCGCGCTGGCGCTGCAGGTGGCGCGCGCGCTCGAGTACCTGCACGCGCACCGCGTGCTCTACCGCGACCTGAAGGTACCCTCGCTCTCTACCGGGACTTACACACCGCCACCGCGCGCGCTGGCGCTGCAGGTGGCGCGCGCGCTCGAGTACCTGCACGCGCACCGCGTGCTCTACCGCGACCTGAAGGTACCCTCGCTCTCTACCGGGACTTACACACCGCCACCGCGCGCGCTGGCGCTGCAGGTGGCGCGCGCGCTCGAGTACCTGCACGCGCACCGCGTGCTCTACCGCGACCTGTGAAGGTACCCTCGCTCTCTACCGGGACTTACACACCGCCACCGCGCGCGCTGGCGCTGCAGGTGGCGCGCGCGCTCGAGTACCTGCACGCGCACCGCGTGCTCTACCGCGACCTGAAGGTACCCTCGCTCTCTACCGGGACTTACACACCGCCACCGCGCGCGCTGGCGCTGCAGGTGGCGCGCGCGCTCGAGTACCTGCACGCGCACCGCGTGCTCTACCGCGACCTGAAGGTACCCTCGCTCTCTACCGGGACTTACACACCGCCACCGCGCGCGCTGGCGCTGCAGGTGGCGCGCGCGCTCGAGTACCTGCACGCGCACCGCGTGCTCTATCGCGACCTGAAGGTACCCTCGCTCTCTACCGGGACTTACACACCGCCACCGCGCGCGCTGGCGCTGCAGGTGGCGCGCGCGCTCGAGTACCTGCACGCGCACCGCGTGCTCTACCGCGACCTGAAGGTACCCTCGCTCTCTACCGGGACTTACACACCGCCACCGCGCGCGCTGGCGCTGCAGGTGGCGCGCGCGCTCGAGTACCTGCACGCGCACCGCGTGCTCTACCGCGACCTGAAGGTACCCTCGCTCTCTACCGGGACTTACACACCGCCACCGCGCGCGCTGGCGCTGCAGGTGGCGCGCGCGCTCGAGTACCTGCACGCGCACCGCGTGCTCTACCGCGACCTGTGAAGGTACCCTCGCTCTCTACCGGGACTTACACACCGCCACCGCGCGCGCTGGCGCTGCAGGTGGCGCGCGCGCTCGAGTACCTGCACGCGCACCGCGTGCTCTACCGCGACCTGAAGGTACCCTCGCTCTCTACCGGGACTTACACACCGCCACCGCGCGCGCTGGCGCTGCAGGTGGCGCGCGCGCTCGAGTACCTGCACGCGCACCGCGTGCTCTACCGCGACCTGAAGGTACCCTCGCTCTCTACCGGGACTTACACACCGCCACCGCGCGCGCTGGCGCTGCAGGTGGCGCGCGCGCTCGAGTACCTGCACGCGCACCGCGTGCTCTACCGCGACCTGAAGGTACCCTCGCTCTCTACCGGGACTTACACACCGCCACCGCGCGCGCTGGCGCTGCAGGTGGCGCGCGCGCTCGAGTACCTGCACGCGCACCGCGTGCTCTACCGCGACCTGAAGGTACCCTCGCTCTCTACCGGGACTTACACACCGCCACCGCGCGCGCTGGCGCTGCAGGTGGCGCGCGCGCTCGAGTACCTGCACGCGCACCGCGTGCTCTACCGCGACCTGAAGGTACCCTCGCTCTCTACCGGGACTTACACACCGCCACCGCGCGCGCTGGCGCTGCAGGTGGCGCGCGCGCTCGAGTACCTGCACGCGCACCGCGTGCTCTACCGCGACCTGTGAAGGTACCCTCGCTCTCTACCGGGACTTACACACCGCCACCGCGCGCGCTGGCGCTGCAGGTGGCGCGCGCGCTCGAGTACCTGCACGCGCACCGCGTGCTCTACCGCGACCTGAAGGTACCCTCGCTCTCTACCGGGACTTACACACCGCCACCGCGCGCGCTGGCGCTGCAGGTGGCGCGCGCGCTCGAGTACCTGCACGCGCACCGCGTGCTCTACCGCGACCTGAAGGTACCCTCGCTCTCTACCGGGACTTACACACCGCCACCGCGCGCGCTGGCGCTGCAGGTGGCGCGCGCGCTCGAGTACCTGCACGCGCACCGCGTGCTCTACCGCGACCTGAAGGTACCCTCGCTCTCTACCGGGACTTACACACCGCCACCGCGCGCGCTGGCGCTGCAGGTGGCGCGCGCGCTCGAGTACCTGCACGCGCACCGCGTGCTCTACCGCGACCTGAAGGTACCCTCGCTCTCTACCGGGACTTACACACCGCCACCGCGCGCGCTGGCGCTGCAGGTGGCGCGCGCGCTCGAGTACCTGCACGCGCACCGCGTGCTCTACCGCGACCTGAAGGTACCCTCGCTCTCTACCGGGACTTACACACCGCCACCGCGCGCGCTGGCGCTGCAGGTGGCGCGCGCGCTCGAGTACCTGCACGCGCACCGCGTGCTCTACCGCGACCTGAAGGTACCCTCGCTCTCTACCGGGACTTACACACCGCCACCGCGCGCGCTGGCGCTGCAGGTGGCGCGCGCGCTCGAGTACCTGCACGCGCACCGCGTGCTCTACCGCGACCTGTGAAGGTACCCTCGCTCTCTACCGGGACTTACACACCGCCACCGCGCGCGCTGGCGCTGCAGGTGGCGCGCGCGCTCGAGTACCTGCACGCGCACCGCGTGCTCTACCGCGACCTGAAGGTACCCTCGCTCTCTACCGGGACTTACACACGGCCACCGCGCGCGCTGGCGCTGCAGGTGGCGCGCGCGCTCGAGTACCTGCACGCGCACCGCGTGCTCTACCGCGACCTGAAGGTACCCTCGCTCTCTACCGGGACTTACACACCGCCACCGCGCGCGCTGGCGCTGCAGGTGGCGCGCGCGCTCGAGTACCTGCACGCGCACCGCGTGCTCTACCGCGACCTGAAGGTACCCTCGCTCTCTACCGGGACTTACACACCGCCACCGCGCGCGCTGGCGCTGCAGGTGGCGCGCGCGCTCGAGTACCTGCACGCGCACCGCGTGCTCTACCGCGACCTGAAGGTACCCTCGCTCTCTACCGGGACTTACACACCGCCACCGCGCGCGCTGGCGCTGCAGGTGGCGCGCGCGCTCGAGTACCTGCACGCGCACCGCGTGCTCTACCGCGACCTGAAGGTACCCTCGCTCTCTACCGGGACTTACACACCGCCACCGCGCGCGCTGGCGCTGCAGGTGGCGCGCGCGCTCGAGTACCTGCACGCGCACCGCGTGCTCTACCGCGACCTGTGAAGGTACCCTCGCTCTCTACCGGGACTTACACACCGCCACCGCGCGCGCTGGCGCTGCAGGTGGCGCGCGCGCTCGAGTACCTGCACGCGCACCGCGTGCTCTACCGCGACCTGAAGGTACCCTCGCTCTCTACCGGGACTTACACACCGCCACCGCGCGCGCTGGCGCTGCAGGTGGCGCGCGCGCTCGAGTACCTGCACGCGCACCGCGTGCTCTACCGCGACCTGAAGGTACCCTCGCTCTCTACCGGGACTTACACACCGCCACCGCGCGCGCTGGCGCTGCAGGTGGCGCGCGCGCTCGAGTACCTGCACGCGCACCGCGTGCTCTACCGCGACCTGAAGGTACCCTCGCTCTCTACCGGGACTTACACACCGCCACCGCGCGCGCTGGCGCTGCAGGTGGCGCGCGCGCTCGAGTACCTGCACGCGCACCGCGTGCTCTACCGCGACCTGAAGGTACCCTCGCTCTCTACCGGGACTTACACACCGCCAACGCGCGCGCTAGCGCTGCAGGTGGCGCGAAAAGCATCAGAAATAAAACTTATATAAAAAAATCATAATAAATATCATAAAAATAATAGTCAACCATTAAAAAATATTTAAACTATACCTCTTCCAGTCGGAGAACGTGCTGGTATGGTCGCTGCCGGCGCCGCAGGACGCCGAGGAAGCAGAGTTTAGCCCCGACCCCATCGACGTGCACGTCAAGCTGGGGGACTACGGTGAGTGTACTGACATGCGAACACTCAACACTACACTCAAACCCTACTAATATACGTATATCATAATTGGACGAAGATTTAGGGCAGTAGTCACAGCTAAACCGTCTCATCGGCAGCTGGCGGTCGGTTCGAATCCGCTCGTGGCAAACGTTTGCTTGCAAAACATTGACATTGGCTGATGGATGGATTGGCTGACTATTTTTGTGTTTCCGGAACCCTGACACTGGCTTTTATCCTACCGGGGACTGTTTATTATTACAGCTTAAATAATATAAATTAATTACTGTCACACGAAATGAAAAATTCTATTTATTCTCTTATAAATGATTATTGATTATTGTCTGAAGACCTTTCCCATTCTCTTTTTCTTACGCTTCTCTGTTCCACACCATTTCCGCCAGTTTTCTAGTGTCTCCGTTCCACAATCTTTTTCATCTACCCCCTTTCCTTTACTCTATTTGTCTCATTCTCTTATCATATGTCCTGTCCATCGCCAATTAAATCTTCTGATTTGTATTCTAAAACATTTTATTAGCTTGTCTAGAACCTTTGTCGTATTTCTGGTAAAATGGTTTTCTATTCTTCTATACTTTATATAATAAACGCCTCACATTCAGCAACCCCCAGTAGGATGTTTATCCTGTGTCGAAGGTCCGGAAACACACACAATACACAAGCACAAACGCCCAGACCACGACAAATATCTGTATGGCCTATACAGATATTTGTCATGTGCGGGGATCGAACCCGCGACCGCTAGCGCATAAGCCAGTTGCTGTGACCGTGTCGTTGATCTGCACGATCGACACCATCCGAATGTTTTGTAATTGTGGTGTGGTTTTATAATTTGTATTTGTGGCATTTTAGTTTAAATAATTCTTCAGCCAATATATAGTTGGTGTATTATATATAATATAGGTAATATAGGTATAGGTAATATATAATATAGGTATAGCCAGTGTCCAACAATGGGATGTTTTCGTGCTGTTTCAGTTTAGGTCAGTTCAGAATGATAGCAAATGTTAATCAGTTTACTTTTAATACTTTATATCAACATATATAAGGTATATCACGCCTCGCCCCGCCCTCCGGTACCAAGGGCTTCGGCGGCACGGAGGGCTTCATGGCGCCCGAAATCATGAGGTACAACGGAGAGGAGGAGTACACTGAAAAGGTAGGTCCTCAGTTCACCGGACCATCAATCCAAATGTTAGGAATATTTTGGTTTTGTTCTGAAATATCGATTTGTAATAGGACAAAATCGATCTCCGATGGCATCAACTGATTACCCAAATCAGATATTATGATGGTGTCACAAATACAAATCTGTGATCCTCCTCAATTATGTCATTGATAGGTTTTCACAGCTTTAGCAATCTATACGAGCACTATTTTAGAAAACATCAAGAAATATAGTTTTTTGTAAGTGTTTTATACGTTTACCGATAGGTGGCGCAATAAATATTTTTTTACTGTAAAATTTTGTCTAATGTACTTAACATTTCCACGACGTTCTAAGACGAGGTGCGATCTCACAAGGCGGTAATCTTAGAAAGAACTACCTACCAATGGTTGGGTATTAGTCTCCAGCTTCCTCATCGGTGATACTGTTAAGACCAATAGATTCTACAGCAATATAAATATATATGTCTGAGTTATGAAGTACGAGTAAATATAAAATTAATTTTCATTGTTTCATTTCTACAGCACGTCGTTAATGTTGATTAGAATACGTAGTGTTTACCAATTTATTCTTGAAAATTGATCTACTTTTAACTCCAATATACTGTTACAATAATATATAATGTAATATTTAGGTGGATTGCTTCTCCTACGGAATGTTACTGTATGAGATCTTCACGCTCCGACAACCATTCGAAGGTCACGAGGCGGTAAAGGAGGCCGTGCTCGAAGGAGCCAGGCCTCCGCTGTCTCCCAGAGTAAGTTCAATGAATATTCTATTAGTACTATAAATACGGGATAAAAATTATTCAATTATGTGTATTTCGTTTATGTTGAGTTTTTTAGGTGTAAAGAATATCAACCATTTAAGAAACAAAAAGATTTTCATCATACCTCCTACATATTTACGTAATTCGTGTACATAACTTGCCTTTATCAGTAAATGTAGATAGACTAGCGCCGTAACGCGTTACGTAACGAATCGGTTTACTCTCCGTTAGGAAGTTATCACTTCACTAAATACATTACGTCGTCAACTGCTGAAACTGCACCTATAAAGCAAGGTTACCAGCCCGTAGAGAGTTTGAGCGAGACGTCCGCCCCGCCGACAGGACCTGCAGTACCCGTGCAGCATGCTGGAGACGATGCGGCGCTGCTGGAGCGGCGCGCCCGAGCAGCGGCCGTCCGCCGCCGCGCTCACCGCCGTCTGCGCCGCGCCCGAGTGCCTGGCGCTGCGCGACGCGGCCGCCGCGCGCCCCGCCGGCACCTCCGCCGCCGCCGCCGCCGCGCCGCTGCGTCTCGCGGGTGCGTGCTGGGCTCCCACTACTACCTTTTCCATCGTTATATCACAACAGTACTGTAATGTATCAGCCTGTAAATCACCCACTGCTGATCGAAAGCCTCTTCTCCATGTAGAAGACGGGTTGGAGCTTACAGGCTCATTTTGTCGTTAGATGGTGCTTCTAATGACCTATGTCACTAGTTTCAGTACCGTAAAACGGGGTGAATAGGGATCGCATAAAACGAATGAAATTCGGTAATCATTTTGACTACATTAAGAATTTCCAAATTCGTATGAATTATTTTACCGATATAGTATTCGTACCTATTCACCCCGTTTTACGGTACTTTTTCCTTCCTCGACAGATTAGGTTGATAATGTTGTGGAATCAAAATCAAAATCAAAAACAACTTTATTCAAATGGGCCCACGAGCACTTTCGAATCGTCATTTTACAAAATGAATATTGTAGTGATTATTATTATTTTTTATAAAAGCTACCACCGATTCGGAATGTGGATTCTGCAGAGAAGAATCGGCAAGAAACTCCGCAGTTACTCTTTTGAAAATAATATGTAAAATGTGTTTTAGTACAAAATTAGTAATATCTTGCATGAAATACAGCGCCACAAGTCCACACGTCTTTATCAGCTAAATAATCCTGGACCGAATAATAAGCTTTATCTATTAACTTTTTCTTAATAAATTCTTTAAATTTATTATGAGACAATTCCAGAATAAGAGTACTATCTCTTAGTATTGAGTAACAGGCCGCTGCTACGAGCTAATCTGTCCCCTATCCCTTTGTCACCCTCCTCCCCTTGTCCCAGACAGACTATAACCAACGATTCACCCTGTAACGGTCTCGTGTCCCCAGAGGGCGCGCTCGGCTGGGAGGTGTGGTACGGCGGCGCGGAGCCCGAGCGCGCGCACACGCTCACTGTGGCCGGCATCTTCGAGCACCACCACTCGCTGCGAGTGCCGCCCGGTGGGTATCCCTCGCTGGCTCATGTAGTACTTGGACATATGGTTTATTTAGCTACGCCTAGGTCGGGACCTACGAGTCAGATTTCGAGAAATATTTTTGTTTTTGAGACCTTATTTATTAATGAAGTTTATAGGCTATATTAGGTCACAATAAAAATCCATCGTTTAAATTAAATTAAATCAAGTAATTCGCATACAGTTAGTAAGTAAGCCGTACGTGCTCGCAACTCTTTTTTACCGATCTAATAGTGTATTGGTTATTAGGAACCGACGCGAGTGTGGTACGCGCGTTCGCGGCTCAACTACAGCAAGCTGGTGCTTGAGTCGGTTCTTAATCGACTCAAGCTCATGGGCATGAGCTAACTATCCTCATCGTATTCTGACGTTCATGGCTCTGTTCAGCTCATTACAGAGTTACGAAAAGTGTCCTTAGGCGAGGCCAACGGTAGTTGAGAGGGAGATATAAGTTAGCGAAGATAGAAAGAGAGAGTTACGTTTCGTATATTACTGTAGGGGCAAGAGGGAGAGGTGTGAGCACACACTTTTTTCTCTCTTTTTCCCTGTTGAGCTCATATGAGTCATAGCGTCATTTTTTGTAGCCCATCGCCTTAACACAATATACATTTTTACAGTGAAAAATTTTTTTACAACCTCTCCATACATAAGGTTTATTTCTTTCTACTGTTGACGTATTAGTACAAAAATTTAAAAAAAAAAATGACTCTATAATAAATAGTAAGTGATCTTGGATTTCTAATTATCATCATCAGATAAAACGGAACCGGTGATAGTGACGGCGATGTGCCGCGTGGGCGCCGACATGTGGCTCGGAGACTCCGTCGGGAGGATATTCGTCTACACGTGAGTGTTGGGAATCCTCCCCACTCCTCCACTTGTATTAATACCAACATCACCGACCCCACTATCCGCCCCCCTTCCATATCCATTTCTCTATTTGAGTATTATTTTATAGTTACCTGGTGTTAAGTATCTACTACCGCAGAAAAAATGTAACACTTAAGGAGCGACTAACGCACTGCTAGCTAGATTAAGACTAAGAGAAGCTAAGACTTGTGGCTAATGTAGCTCTACGTCACATTTCCTTTTTATGTAAAAGTATAAGGACGGCCATTTAGGAGTTGTAATTAGTTGGTTAAAACTAAGCTCATATTAAAATATATATAAAAGTTCAAGTTGTTGTATTTATTTACTTGCGCGCTCTATTGTCTCCTCTAGTATATCGACGTGCGCGCTATCGTGGAGCGTGCGGCTGCAGGACGTGGTGGGCGGCGCTCCAAGCGCGGTCGTCGCGCTCGAGCTGCTCGCGCCGCTGCCGCGCGTCGCCGTCGCGCTCGCGTGCGGGAGGTACCACCCACGTGTACCACTCACCATAAACCCCATATCGCACACTACACACTCACCACTTCTCATAGTGATAACGAGTACATCTCTTATGTGTTACATGTGTTCAGGTTGTTCATCGTGACCTCGGAGCGGCAAGAGGAGGAAGGCAGTTTCGTGCTAACGGAGCTCGGCGCGGCCACGGAGCTGAGCTGTCTCACTGCTGTGCCCGTGGACGACGGGTAAGCTCACTGATTATACGCCAGTTTTAAAAATATAGTATAAAAATTCTTGGTCCTTCGAGCCCGATATTATTAACACGTTAATGACTCACTGGCTCGTATAGTGAAAGTTAGTTGACTTGTATGACCTTGCCGCGTGTGTGCAGCGTGTCGGTGTGGGCGGGCGGGCCCGCGCTGCACGCGTACGCGGTGCGCGCGGAGGGCGTGAGCGCGGCGGAGGAGCTGCCGGCGCCGGCGCGCCTCGCGCTGCTGTGCGCCGCGCCCGCCGCCCGGACCGTGCTGGCCGCGGCACGAGCCGGTGAGTGCTCCGCGCTGAGTCATGTCCCACACTAACACTAACACTCCCTAAGTTAATCATCTTCAAATATCTTACATGCATTGAATCAAGCTTGAACGAAGATGTGTGAATATCTTCACACATCTTCGTTCCTCTCTACACTTGTCTAAGCAAACCTTCAGATCTCTAAACATCTCACCTCGCCCAAAGATTCACACTCCCCTCCAAACACCCAAAAACACCATCAGATTCTCATTTCCCTTATTCCCGAACCCCCACCCCCATAAGCAACGCAGCACTAACCCGCCGGCCGCCCGCAGACGTGTTCGTGTTCGCGTGGTGCGCGCGCTCGCGGCGGGCGACCGCCCGACTGGACTGCAGCAAGCTGGTGCCTTGCTCCGAGAGCCTGCAGTCCATCGCCATCGACGAGAACCTCGGACACGAGCGCTGCCGGGTGAGCACACACACACGTACACACACGAACACACACTGCCACTCGACCCTTGAGCTCGACTCAACTCTTTGACTCACTCGATTCAACTGTAACGAGCTGTGCTTGCAACTTGAGTTAGTTTTATTATCCTTGAAGATTGCGATTATTTCGGTTTCACACTGATGCGTAGGATTTTATTTTTATTAACCTGAAAAAATATTTTTGTATAATATTCTTTATCTTGGTTGTCTGGACGTGGTCTGTCTGTCGACACTCGACTTCTAGAAGTGTTTATCGGACGACAGCATAAGAGAGTTATTATAATATATGGTTCTATTATTGACAGACATTGTATTGTAAAAAATAGTTAAAGAAGTTCGTGCGGCAGGTGACGGCGCTGGCGGCGCTGGGTGAGCAGGCGCTGGTGGGGACGGCGTGGGGCTGCGTGGTGGTGGCACATGCCGCCTCGCTGCGCCCGCTTACCGTCTTCAGGCCCTACGAGGAGGAGGCGAGTGCTCTCCGATTATTACCGTACCGTCTGACACCACCGCCGCTGTACCGTACCGTCTGACACCACCGCCGCTGTACCATACCATCTGACACCACCGCCGCTGTACCGTACCGTCTGACACCACCGCCGCTGTACCATACCGTCTGACACCACCGCCGCTGTACCGTACCGTCTGACACCACCGCCGCTGTACCGTACCGTCTGACACCACCGCCGCTGTACCGTACCGTCTGACACCACCGCCGCTGTACAGTACCGTCTGACACCACCGCCACTGTACCGTACCGTCTGACACCACCGCCGCTGTACCATACCGTCTGACACCACCGCCGCTGTACCGTACCGTCTGACACCACCGCCGCTGTACCGTACCGTCTGACACCACCGCCGCTGTACCATACCGTCTGACACCACCGCCGCTGTACCGTACCGTCTGACACCACAGCCGCTGTACCGTACCGTCTGACATCACCGTCGCTGTACCGTACCATCTGACACCACCGCTGCTATACCGTACCGTCTGACAACACCGCTACTCTACCGTACCATCTAACATCATCGCCTAGCGATATTCTTTAGGCGCGTGGCAGGCGCGGCGGTGACGCTCACATTGTTCACTGTACAAATGCTGGCGCCACCGCTGAGGAACACGAGCACGACGTTGTAAACTGAATTTGAACCTATGAATACCGTAGTAGAGTCTAGTCTAGTCTAGTCTCAACTAGATCATTACAAAAAACGAAATCTACGCTGGGTCACATAATAGAAGTGAAACTTCAACGGACAAGTGACAAAACGAATCGCAATGAACTAGTGAAAAAACGAATCGCAACGAAATTTATACTTGAAATTTTACGGACAGATTGTTAATGTACTTGTCCAATTTGAAAACCTGCCGTAAAACTTCAAATAAAAATTGTGTTCGGTTATATCCTCTACCCCCTCCACGAGTCCGTAACGTTTTTTCGTGACAGAAAAAATCCTAGTCTATATAGAAGTTTCACTTCGAAAATATTTTCGGGAATAATAAACGTTATCTCTTTATACGTACAGCTTCATTTTACTGCAAGTTATCTCAGGATAAGACTGATGGAGGTTCAACTAGTAACATGTCCCGGGCCGCCCCCAGGTGCGCGCGCTGGTGCCGCTGCCGCCCGCCCCGCGCTCCCCGCGCTCCCCGCGCTCCCCGCGCCGCCCGCCGCAGCTCGTGAGCTTCGGCGCCGGCTACCGCCCGCTCGTGCAGAGATATGCGCCCGCGCAGGTACGCCCCACTACTACCTACACGCACTTCCCATTTCTTTAAAATCCCATTAAGGGCTTTGACGCAAGAGCGATTATGTCGCCCTGGTTAGGTGACCTAGATTATTACATATACGTAACTCACGTTATCTTATCCTCTAACTTATATAACATGAGAGTGGGTAAGCCAGAAGTCCTTTTCATTTGGACAATAGACGTACCCATTTTTCCAAAATATACCATTACATCTTCCTCTTACTTCTTACTAAAGATTAGAAAGTAATGGAGAGTATAATAGCTATATTCTTCTTAATCATAAATTCAGTGCTCTGAAGATCGTCCAACCCTTTATTTACTGTTAACAACTCTTCACAGAATATCATCCCAGTTGCCTTATATCAGGAATAAAAACTTGTACAGAAATTCAGACACTTGTTGACTTACTTCTCAATCTAGAAAAAATCTATTAGGTGTCTGTCGTTGCATTTCATTTAAATAACGTCACTTTATTTTTTAATCAACTTCGTAGTCACAATAATTGTAATTTTACTTATTTATTGTCAAATACGATTCCTAAAATACATTGATAAAAGTTAAATTTTCCTCTTTCAGTCCAACAATACGACAACTTACACCGGCTTCTACTGCTTGCTGTGGACGGCACAACACTGGCTGCCGGACTAAACGCGACAATGTCGTGTCAGGGTTCGATTTAGGGTATTCGGCCTCAAAGCGCCATCTCTCGCCAAAACACGGTCCCAGTACTTAGTGGCTTGTAGAGATGGGTACGGACTGCTTCCAGGTGTCTTAGATAAACTACTTACATTAGCCGAGCGATGAAAAAAAAAATTGTGCAATTATTGCTGTCAAATTGCAATACATTGCAAAACCCAAGTGAGCAATAGTGCTGCCAGTAGTGAATCGACGAACTAAAATATTTATTACAATTGCTGATCGCTAATGAATTGTTTCTGTCGCTAGTGTGAAAACGTAAACAGTAACGCACAGTCCGTACACAGCTTAAAAAGGGTATTATCTTTTGTAATTTACATAAAAGATATCGGAGATATCGAATCATTATAAGTATTTGTGATTTGTGCATAATTAATTATATTTTTTACTTGAACGAATCCAGCCAAATATATATTTCCTAATCTATTATATTAGGTAACGTGTGACTCTTATAGGAATTTTCTAGAATCAAATATGGCGTCTGGAACCCAAACTAAGTATGCTTTTAAGTTTTATTGTGTGTTGAAAACTTTAAGAAGCTTTGTGAGAATTTACGATATTATTTAAACAATAAAGGCTGATTTCTTATATGAAACAATGGAGTTGATACAACCCCAGTGAGAGCTAGGTAGCTAAGGGAGTTGATACAACCCCAGTGAGAGCTAGGTAGCTAAGGGAGTTGATACAACCCCATAGGTAACTATTTAAAGACTTTATTTATACTTAATTTACTTTGTATTTTATTTGTAGGTATTTTTTATTATTAAAAGTCGTATGGAACAAAAGAATTTTATTAATTTTAACAGAATTTTGAATCTAGTGATACTGAAGCGCTTTCAAACAGTAATAACACGTATACGGTCTCGATGGCGCTACTATTTGATGTTTGTTTTAAAAAAAAAACAAATGTCTTCTGAAAAAAAATTCCTGTATATAAGATTTTAAATTAACGTGGTTATTTTTATAACTAAAATTATTTAAATCGGGATATTTACCATGTTTTTTTGTTTTCACTCGGTGGAGCTCGATATTTCGACATTATCTACGAACGTCTTGTTCACGAGACTGAGTTTGCGGTAGATGTTGACGGCATTGGAAGTGTCCATACCGGACTACCTCCTTTCTCGTATGTTTGCTGCGCAAACACTCAGTGTTTTTGTGTCGAGCTCCACCAAGTGAAAAAAAAAACATGGTAAATATCCCGATTTGAATAATTTTAGTTATGAAATTCCTGTATGTATGGTATTGGATTTCACCAGACTGTCTGACCTGTAAAAAAATCTAGCGCTTTGAAAATATTATCTCTCTCATTAAAAAAGTCATTCCAAATTAATCAACACTCGATTAATTTCCTTTAAATATATACAAGAAAATATTGGTTAATGATTTAAAATACACTTTCAAAAAGATCTGTAGAAGTATTTACTTTTTGAGTAAATTTTAAACTCAAATTATTCTTTTTTTTAAAAAGAACTTATTTTAATCATTTTTACTACTTCAAATTCCAAAATATTTCTTTACTTTTTAATTTAACTTGTCAGTATTTTACGTTAACATTGGTTGTGTTTGAGCTGCTTCTCTTATTTATTACTAGCTTCCGGCCGCAGCTTTGCCCGCGTGGGTGTATTGATAAAAGATATTTTTTTTAATAAAAAGTATCCAATATTACTCCTAAAACCTACAAGAATATGTGTACGAAGTTTCATGATGATCGGTTAAGTAGTTTTCGCGTGAAAGCGTAACAAACAAACTTACTTTCTCATTTATAATATTAGTATGATTAACACAAATCTCTCGATGTTATGAAATTTTCGTATTTTTAATTTCATTACACAATATTCCGTCCAACCGAACAGTCCCAAAGATTTTATTTTTCATGTGATTATTGAATTTTAGTGTAAATTTAGAGTTTTAAACTCTCAAATACTTTTCAAAATAGCTCCTCAATTAAGTAATATTTGTCAAATTGCAGTGATTCAATTTGTGAAATGACATCTTCAAGATCTTTTATTTATATATATATTTATTAATATATTATTATTATTTTATTTATATATTTATTTAATAATTTTATTATTAGTTAGTCCATAATATAAAAATATGAACATCACAGCGTGAGAAATTGTATTATTTTAATATCACGCTGTGAATTAATTAAAAGTCTATATCGGATTTTATCGCGTTTATTTAAAACTTTACAGTTTAACAATATTTTAAATTATTTCCCGATGAAAATTTCCAAATTATGGGAAATAATTTAAAATATTGTGAACACAGAACTTCTCGATCTCTAGTCTAGTGAAGTGTTCCGCAAACTTGTTCAAGGTACACCTGGGATGATAATTGAATAATATGAACGAAATAAAAACGCCTCGCAAGTGTGCTCCCGTGAATGTGTGTACCTAAGTATTTTTCTTACCCTTACTTATTTACTTAAAATAAGTTTATAAGATAACCTTATTTTTCCGAGGCACACCAGTTAACGACGACGGTACACCAGTGTGCCGCGGTACACACTTTGCGGAACACTGCTCTACACCAAATTTATGACACTAAATTTTTTTCTTAAATCTAACTTAATTGAATGAATCAGTGGCGTAGCGTGACCACATGAGTAAATAAACCGTACAGAGTGAAAGCTTCTAAGGAGCGAGCAAAATTTATACCTATTTTAGTAGGGTTGGCACAGGAGGATAAAATTTAATAAACAATAGTTAGTTGTTCAATAAGATGACAAAGTTTATTTTTGTTGTGTTTTCTATTGTGTTTGTTTTTTTAAATATTTTCAAAAAACTTTATAAATTTTCAAGGTATTAAAAAATTATTCTATCAAATTGATGTTTATGATTTTGCGATTTAAAAAAAAAAGATTCTTTCATAAACATTTTTAGAAAACTTCTCCATTGATATTTTTTATTTTGTTAAATATAAATAAAAATAAAAATAAAAAACAAATTAGTTATTTATTATTATTACTAAAGTGAGATGTCAAATATCATATCGATTTATTAAAATAACACTCTCGGTACACTTACAGTAATGCCAAAACGCATACCGAGTTAGAAATTACATATGTGACTACTGTAAAGCTCGTTCGTATTTTTTGTTTTATAAATGTTCGTATTTTAATTTATAAATATTATTAATCAATGATAAACAATAATTCAAATACTAGATAAGTAGGTATTACCTATAAAGGACAATGGCGAAAAAGTTGTTGATCGAATTCCCAAGCGTCTATAAATGTCTTAATGACTAATGTAAATAAAATAATTTCTTACGTTTTTCCAATATATTTTTAAGATCTGTGTAAGTCTAGGAAAAATATCATTTTTAATGAAAAAACATTTGATTATTGTAAAAATTATTTGACATTTCATTGAAATATGAAGTACTAACGATGGTTCCGTTGAATGTTGCCACATGGTAATAAATCTTCTCTCATTAACATACATGAACTTTTTGCCTTTAAATAAATATTACACGTTACACGTATTATATTGCATCACGTTACACGATTTATATTGTATCAATCCGAAATCTTGTTTTATTACAAAGAATAACGCGTTATTTATTTATTTACTAAGCCCAATTATTTCATGAATACAATAATAATTCGTAATAAGAAAATAATGTTTTATTTTATAAACATGCCTTTTTTCTATTAGAAAAAATGAGCAGATACTCTGACTATATAAATGAGATCCACTGTCTTTATGCCACGTATCTGTAGATAAGTGGTTTCTAGAGTCTGCTTTTTAACATAGAGGCCGCACTTTAATTTTTTGCAGGGAACAACCATTTTGTGTGCCATTGTGAACTGTTTCTTATTTGGTTAAGACCTTGCGGGCTGCTCATCTGATTATCTGATAAAAAGATGATCCCATATGCTGCAAAGGGCACGATAAGTGGATGGTCCTCGTAATTAAATGTAATGTATACTGATTATCATTACAGAAAAATCTAAACAGATGCTGACTGACTGAATCTAGACAGACCACCTAGTCTAGAAATTCTAAGAGCAGGGTTTATTAGATCTGTTGACCTACAGCGCTCATGATTTAAGAAAATGAACGTCTTTGTCGATCGTCAATTTTATATCATCTACAGCTAACGCCGATGTACCTAAGTAGGAAATACCTAAGGACAGGTAACAAAGAAAATCCCGGAATATGAAATATTTTAGGCCTGAGGGTTAAAAAAAAGCGTCTAATAATTTTTTTTTATTTTTCTGTGACTGCGTCAAAAGTCTAGATATACCTACTACAATGTTTTGTAATCAATCTATCTAGTTATTTAAAATATAGTTTCGGACTATATTTAACATGTATTTGACTAAGTTTTTGATTAGTTACAAGTTGTCGAAACATAACCTCTAAATGTTCAATCTGGAATATCTTCAATTCATTACTTCTTTCGGTGGTGCTTCTTTAGGCAAAAGTGATCAGGAATTTAAGTACTATATTATCACATATTTTTCATTAGTAGACGCTAGAAATTTATGGCAACAAAAATTTGTTAGGGGATCTGCCATTGTCCTTTCGATAATTATTCGGAAGTGGGGCTCCTCCTTGAATCAGTTGAAATTTTTTTTAAACGTTTTTTATGAATAATAAACACGATAGAAAGCAATAATAAGGTGGCGCACGCCCTAAAAAAGAATTTATTTTTATTCAGAGGTTGTTACGTCTTTTTTTTTTAAATGTAAAACGCGATTTTCCTACTTAGAACTAGTTCTCGTTAAATGACTTGCCTTTAAAACTAGAATTAACGCTAAAAAAAAAGACCTAACAATCTATATAAAAAAATTTTTTTTTGGGCGTGCGCCACCTTATTATTGCTTTCTCTTATGTGTATTATTCATAAAAAAACGTTTAAAAAATTTTTCAACGCGATTGAAAGAGGAGCCCCACTTTCGAATATTTAAACAAATTTCAAATCAACATCAATAATTTGGCAATAAGTATTAAATAAATGTGTATGTGCATTCACACACGGCAGAAGTGAAACTTCAGAAAAGTAACCTACGAGAGAATGAGATAACTATAGAGTATCTAATTCTAGCTTGAACGCGAGTTTGCCGACGCTACGGCTGGCCGGCGAACCGCACGATGCGGTTACATAATATCACAATAACATCAAATATAATTATACGAGCTATCTATCTACCAACACATTAAAAATAATAAATTATAATCATGTTAGTACTACTTACCTAGTGGAGTCTTTGGGATAAGAAAAAAATGATGTGTTTTTATTCTTTATATTATTGTTCATACACACTGTACAGTAAACCATATTTACACTTTTGTATTAAAATACCATTAAAATTATATTAAAACACTATTAAAATTATATTAAAATACTATTAAAATTATATTAAAACACTAATAAAATTATATTAAAACACTATTTAAATTAATAAATCATTAAATAAAAACACGGTGCAACGTTGCTGCTGCAGCCCTTGAGTTTAAACACAAGATAGGCCGGTTTCTCTCGTATGTGACGAGGCGCTAGTGCCGACGCACACACGCGTCTCATGCTTGTAGTAGTGTACCTATCGTGGCGCGCTTGCATGAAGCTTTCACTCTGTACGGTTTATTTACTCATGTGGCGTGACTAGATTGGCCCTGTATCTGTAAAGGGGCCCAAATAAAGGGTAAAGATTTATCAATAACGGAGCAAAAGCACTTATATACAGGGCTGGATTTAGAGATGTGGAGGCCCATGGCAACAGAGGATCGGAGGTCCCTTGATATGAAATTTTGGTTCCCAATATATTTATTTGCGTACGACGAAAAAAAAAAAATTTCGTCGCAACTCCGGACATTTGGTATTTACTCTGTCGGGCTATATGTGTTCCGAAAAAAAAACAAAAAACGAGGTCATCTCTTCTCTCAATTTCTGTCCCGAAGTCTCTATCGTGGGGGCCGCTCTTATGTGGAAACCCTCCCCTAAATCCAACCTGCCTCATAAACAAGTCTGATAGTCTTTCATGTCGCTACATGTTCGGGGCCCCTATAGGCCGGGGGCCCCGTATCATTGATACGGCTGATACGACGGTAGCTACGCCTTTGGAATGAATGAAATAAATGTGTATAAAATCGTTCATTCAAATTAATTCTTTATTGTTAATTAAAATCAATTGAATAAAATAAAATATGAATGAATGAACACCGTTTCTGATATTATTTATTCTCTATAAATGAACAATTTTTTCATTCGTTCCATTCTTACAGTTTATTTTATAATTATAATCAACAACCGACTTCAAAGTTGTTCAGTTGTTCTCAATTCGACTGATTTTTATGTATGCTAATTTTACTAATTATGAACGGATTTAAATGATTATCTATCAACAGTTATGAAATATTGTGACGCTATGACGTCACAGGGCGATATATATGTGGTGTTTAACGGAGAATTATTGAATCTGTTTTTCTTAATGAAATTATTTTTAAATATAAAACAATTCACATCGTCCTAATTTTTTTTTTATTTTTTATTAAATTTTATTATTTTAAGATATTCTTATAATAATGAGACACTGTTGATCATTATGATGTTTGAAAATTTAATCATTAAATTTTTAAAGCCTTTCTTTCTGTAACACATAAAGAAAAAGTTGTAAATGTCAAAAAACAAATTCGCTCTCCGTCATTTTTACAAACAATATTAATGTAACTCTTCCTTATTATATATTTTATTTACACAAAGAAGACAAATTAGCTAACAGTTATGCACTTTAATACTAATTAGATCTTGAAAGTGAGGTTATTACATTTGAATAAATGAATATAACGCGTTACAACGCAATGCTAATTTCTCGTCGAGTGTGGCAGACGCTTAGGACCAATTTTACTGGTTACTGATAAAGTTATTTGTTAATTATTTCAGATACCTTATATATAACGATGTCCAATAGATAAAAAATTCTGATATTTTTTTTCTTGTACACCAAACTCCACTGTAAATTTTTGTGTATCTATTCACAACTTATCAAACAACTAGTAGTTTATCTCGTACGTAATTTTTTGATAGGCTATCGGTAACTTTATCAGAAGGAAGTGAAATTCGCCCTTAATGTCGTAGTGAATAAAACCTTTTATATAGTTAGTTTAAATGATCTTTATTCTTTTGTATCAGAAAATAATGTCCGCCATTCTATACTCGGTAAAATATGCCTCATATTAATTAAACGTTACATTTTGTGTTTATTTAAGTTCGTTGTGAAAATTCTTAAACCAAAGATGTTCTAATAAACATTAGAAATACATACACGTGTTTTATTTTCCTATACCTACCATTTGTATCATTAAATTAAAAATTAAATAAATATTCACATTGTAAATTCAGTCATGTTTCATTTTCAAAAAATCGTAAAAAATATGCAGAGCTACTTTACTTAATAAAACTTGTACTGTTCCCTTATATTTATGCGAATTTTACTCATTTAATTAAAAGTCTTAAAACGAATTATTTATTCGGACACCCACCACCTCAGTCCCCCGAGATCATGGACGCTGTAAAGGGTCCGAAACGTCGGGAATTAATTTAAAATAAAATATTGTGAAACTGAAATTTGAAATAAACGCGATAATATCCGTTTTTAGACTTTTAATTAAAAAAAAAAAAAACTTGTACTGTTATTGTTAATGAAAGTTTGTATTTATAAATCAACCCTCGTCTAAACAATATCTTACATAATTATTATATTTTGCGTACGACAAAATATATGTAGTCAACGTATAGGTATATTATAAATATAAAGCTGAAGAGTTTGTTAGTTTGAATAAATAATCCCAGGAACTACTGGTTCGAATTGAAAAATTATTTTGTGTTAGATAGTCCATTTACCGAGGGAGGCTATAGGCTATATACCATCAAACTACAACAAGGCTTGTCGAAAAAATATCGATACATCGATATATCGATATTTTTAATTCGAAATATCGATATTTTTGGGCGATATATTTTGTAACGATATATCGATATCAAATATTCAATATCGAAATCGTATCAAAAACGATATTTTCTTTTATTTTTATTTGGTCGACTCAATTTGCTGCTTAACTGCTTTTTAATTTGGTACTTAAAAATCATTTAATTGTCCATCCGTTATCCGTATTATAACTTCAACGCGCGCGTATTTCTGCATTTGAGTTGATTGTAGTCTACAATCTAACTAATTCAATCAATAATCAATTTGAGCATTCCTGTCATGTCTAGTGTTGTATGATCATCTGCATATGATCTGCATCAGATAATATTGTTTTATGTCTGCATCAGATAAATATTGGTTTAGTTAATAAATAATTAATGTTTTTATCGTTGTTCTTGATTTATTAAAAATGATATCTATTAATTAGTGTTTATCTAGTAATGTACCTATGATGACTGAAGTAAATTACTGTTCTCTTATATTTACGCGAATATTACTCATTTAATTAAAAGTCTAAATCGGATTTTATCGCGTTTATTTGTTTTAAAACTTTACAGCTTAACGATTTTACTTTTTACATTTTACTTTACAGCATCCATGATCTCATGGAGATCATGGACGCTGTAAAGGGTCCGAAACGTCGGGAAATAATTTAATTTAATTAAAAATCGCTAAACTGTAAAGTTTTAAAACAAATAAACGCGATAAAATCCGATTTAGACTTTTAATTAAATGAAGTAAATTAGATTTTTTTTTCATATCGCACCGATATATCGATATATCGATATTTTTTAATAAAAATATCGATATCGATATTAATATTTTCAAAAATATCGATACATCGATATATCGATATTTTTTTACATTTCCGACATCCCTAAGTACAACCAATAAGAGCTGGGCATTCATATGAAACGTTATAAAAACGGCAAAATATATTTCGATACTATTTGACTATTTGTATTTATTTCATATCAACTGATCAACATTTCTAATTTTCTACCCGATTGATTGATAGACCGCGTCAGAAAGGACGCGGATTTCAAAAATTTGATATAATTTACTAGTGCTGAGTGCTAGTATTATAAGACCAAATAAGCAGTACAACAAATTGTTTCAGTATTAGGTATATACTGAACGTTAAGCAAAGTTATAGCGCGATTTAATTTCGTACAACGCCACCTGTTATCGTCTTTCACTACTAACTTTTATATACATATTTAAATCTTTGATGTTAATATTTTTACACTTTTATGTAATAGTTATTTATATTTATTGACTCAATGAGCTACACAAATATAGCACCCCATCGAAGGATTTTTGAAATCAAAATAACCTTAATCGGTAAGTCTACGTTAGGTCTGTATAGGTCCACCAAAATTTTTGTTAGGTCGCCTATACTTTTTAAAAAATAATTATTTATTTTTAATTTTGCAAAAAATACACAAATTTAGCACCCCAGCGAAGGATTTTTGAAATCAAAATGACCTTAATCGATAGGTCTACGTTAAATCTGTATAGGTTCACCAAAATTTTTGTTAGGTCGCCTATAGTTTTTTAATAACATTTTTTTTTAATTTTGCAAAAAAATACACAAATTTAGCACCCCAGCGAAGGATTTTTGAAATCAAAATGACCTTAATCGATAGGTCTACGTTAGGTCTGTATAGGTCCACCAAAATTGTTGTTAGGTCGCCTATAGTTTTTTAATAACATTTTTTTTTTTATTATAAAAAGAAGGCTTATCGAATGACAACAGCATCAAAGTGATGCGGTCGGAAACGATCGTACATATATTTAGCATTCGTTAAGACGTAAATTTTATTAAAAAAGACACACTCCCTGCCTCACGGCAGGGAGGTCCACCTGCTCTCGTCGCTTGCAGTGACCATGGATCCCCTAGAAGTAGAAGGAGTTTCGATGAAGGACCTTGTCGAGGCCCTCCGAGCCACTATGCCCGATGCGCTCAAGCGCATCGAAGAATACTTCGCAGCACGTGCCGCTGCTAACACTGTGCTACCCCACCCCCCGCGATTCTCCCGGCCTCCGCTCCATCTCTCGCAACTCCCCTGTCCCCCGCGGCACAGCAGAGCACGCCCCTGACCCCCGCGGCTGACTCACAGCCGCGTGTTAAAGCTCCGCCGCCTGTCTTCATACAGGACAAAACCTGTTGGGACCGCGTTTCCCGGCTTTTAGCCGAGGAACCCTCTCGAAGAAGAGAAACAACTACGCGTTGTAATCCGCGGAATCCCGAAAGAGTCTCGACCTCCTCCATCATGGATGATCTCCAAAATCAAAACCTGCCAGTTCGCGAGGTACACAGAATGTACCACGCAAAAACCAAGCTCCCGTACGACCTTGTTCTAGTCGTACTAGACCTTTCGCCCGAAGGAAAGGGCACTTTCTTTTGACTTTCGATCACGAAAGTCTGCCAACTCTCTGGCATCCAAATCGAGGCCCCGATACGGGCACTCGGCCCGTCACTGCCATGCCAAGCCGCGATGCGTTAAATGCACCGGCGACCACGGCACATCCGATTGCTCCCGCAAAACACGTGATCCGGAGATCCCGCTGAGCTGCGCGCTTTGCAACACACAGGGCCACCTCGCGAACTACCGCGGATGCACTAAAGTCCCTGAAAAGGGCAAAAAACCAGCACCATCACGCCGGTCCGCGTCACGGCCCAGGCAACAACCCGGCAAAGGAGGCCTCCAAAGCCCCTACCAATGCCCCTCAACCCACTCAACCTGCCCAGCCCTCTCAGCCTCCAAAGGCCCCCAGCGTGGCCTCACAAAAAGTATAAAATATTTTTGTATTTTTTTATATTTTACCCAATCTCTAGCTAACACTATTATTAAAATACGCAGAACTGAATTTTGTTTGGAATATATTATTTTACAAGTATCCGCAAAAAACTAATTTACACTACAATATCATACTAAAATCATTTAGCTACATTTAAACAGTTTCGTTAATATGCAGTTACTATTAAAAATTGAATTTGACAACAGACATAATTGATAACAGTGACTAAGAAGAAACCTGTTATTTGAATCGTGTGACGTGTATACTAGTGTGATCGTGATGTGATCGATGCGACCTAATACGTACGAAACCGTATACCGATTACCGCGATGTAAGTGATCGACGTGACAAAGTCACGATTATTTTTCACAGTGATATTTTTGGAACTGGAAGTTACTGGAACGACAGTCACGGTAGGGGTGTGCGATAATTATCGATAATTCGTAATCACTCGATAATTTTTCATTCGATAATTATCGATAAGTGTTTTTCGATAATTATCGATAATTGAAGTGAAACTTCTTTATCGGGGTTGGAAAAAATTTACGCGTTACGCGTCACATTTTTTCGTTACGCGCCATCTTGTAAAACTGTATTTACTCGACTGCGACAGAAGAAGGGTTATGTTTTTCGAGTGTATGTATGTGTGTGTATGTGTGTATGTGCGTATGTGCGTATGTGTGTATGTGCGTATGTGCATATGTGCGTATGTGCGTATGTGCGTATGTGCGTGTGTGCGTATAATTACGATCGTATAAAAAGTAAACTGTTTTTATTATAAGTTTCACTTCTTACGAGTGTACGCTAGTACACGCACAATTTTTTTTTATTCGATAATTATCGATAATTATCGATAAGTTTTCATTTGATAATTATCGATAATTTTTTGCGATCCGATAATTATCGATAATTTTTTGCGATCCGATAATTATCGATAATTTTGTGCCATCCGATAATTTTTTTTCGTCGTCCGAAAATTGAACCGATAATTATCGATAACTATCGGTAACTATCGATAATTTTTATCCGATAATTATCTATAACTGTCCCGAAGTATCGATAACTTTTTAGTTTTATCCGATATTTATCGATAACTGTTCATTCGACAATTATCGATAACTATCGATAACACAATACGATAATTATCGATACTAAAAGTTTCAACAATTATTTCCCATGAACACCCCTAATTAGGGGTGTGCGATAATTATCGATAATTCGTAACTACTCGATAATTTTTCATTCGATAATTATCGATAATTATCGATAAGTGTTATTCGATAATTTTGATTCGATAATTATCGATAATTGTTCATTCGATAATTATCGATAATTATCGATAAGTTTTCATTCGATAATTATCGATAATTTGTTGCGATCCGATAATTATCGATAATTTTTGTCGAACTGAAAATTATCGATAATTTTTTTCGATCTGATAATTATCGATATTTTTGTGTGATCCGATAACTATCGATAAATTATTTCGATACCGGACGGCGGTGACCTTTTTTTTTTTAGGTATCCTGATAGGGAACGGAGGATAATATGAAGACGGGACGGCGGACGACGTTTTTTTTTAGGTATTCTGATAGGGAACGGAGGATTATATCAGTACGGGACGCCGGATGACTTTTTTTTTTTTTTTTTTTTTTTTTTTTTTTTTTTTTTTTTTTTTTTTTTTTTTTCGTCGTCCAAAAATTGTGCCGATAATTATCGATAACTTTCTTGAAGTATCGATAATTTTTATCCGATAATTATCGATAACTTTCGCCACTACCGATAATTTTTTATCCGATAATTATCGATAACTGTTCATTCGATAATTATCGATAACTATCGATAACTCAATACGATAATTATCGATAATAAAATTATCGATAATTTTTGTCGAACTGAAAATTATCGATAATTTTTTTCGATCTGATAATTATCGATATTTTTGTGTGATCCGATAACTATCGATAAATTATTTCGATACCGGACGGCGGTGACCTTTTTTTTTTTAGGTATCCTGATAGGGAACGGAGGATAATATGAAGACGGGACGGCGGACGACGTTTTTTTTTAGGTATTCTGATAGGGAACGGAGGATTATATCAGTACGGGACGCCGGATGACTTTTTTTTTTTTTTTTTTTTTTTTTTTTTTTTTTTTTTTTTTTTTTTTTTTTTTTTTTTTTTCGTCGTCCAAAAATTGTGCCGATAATTATCGATAACTTTCTTGAAGTATCGATAATTTTTATCCGATAATTATCGATAACTTTCGCCACTACCGATAATTTTTTATCCGATAATTATCGATAACTGTTCATTCGATAATTATCGATAACTATCGATAACTCAATACGATAATTATCGATAATAAAATTATCGATAATTTTTTCTGATGAACACCCCTACCCCTAATCGAATTATCGATACTAAATTATAGCGATGTGTAACTCAGCTCAGAACCGGTTCAAATATTCAGTTCACAATAGCTTGAGCTGTTGAGCTGCGGCTCAATTGCTAGATAAACGGTTCACAGCTCACAATGAGTCGCGATTCGTGCCGCGGCAGGCGACAGAGACAAGAGACAGCGACAAGTTATATCATTGGTCGTCTCGGTTCTGTTGTCTCTGTCTCTCCTGTCGGCTGTCGCGGTCGCATTTAATTTCAGCTCATTCAGCTCAGTATCATAACTCAAACTCATACTTTACCAGAGACATTATGGAATTGAGCAAATGAGATTTTAGACTAGTTATTCAACATAATTATTCTAATATAGTGTTCTGTGATTGAAGAGAATTTTAAAAACCACTATGGCAGGCTTGTGTATTTATTAAACAATTATTTTAAAGTTTAATTTTTAAAAAATCTGCCGATACGTATAGCGCCATTTTGTATATGAATAAGATACCGGTAGTTTTTGAATCCGATTGAACCAATCAATAACTAATTAGTAATCACGCTGTAAACGAGATGGCGCTTAGAAGTGATTTCTTTTAAGATTATAATGTATATAATAATATGTATTTGTATAGACTAACCACGATTGCTTCGTGAGACTGTGTATAAATATGTAAAAAAATTAGGATTTAGAACGTTTTGGTAAATAATATTATAACTAAAGTTGATAGACAAATCGTAGTTATAAAAATATAAACATACGTATAAATGTACATTTTTATTTATTTATTCGAATATTAACTAATAAAATACAATCAATTTATTGATAAATGTTCCTTATATATAATACTTAATTTAGCATTAAACTTCACTTTAGCATTTATCATATTATGCATGAAATTAGGTATATTTTTGTAAGAACAAAAAAATATCACTATAATAAGTTTTCGAAACGCTGCTTTATTACATATTTATAATTTAGGTACATCATACATGTCATTTGTTGAACCGAGTCATAATTAGCTGTAAATCTAATAGTTAAAAGTAACAACATAACAACAATTGAGCTGAACTGTGAGCCGGTTCACAGCTCCGTAGGGGTGTGCGATAATTATCGATAATTCGTAACTACTCGATAATTTTTCATTCGATAATTATCGATAATTATCGATAAGTGTTATTCGATAATTTTGATTCGATAATTATCGATAATTGTTCATTCGATAATTATCGATAATTATCGATAAGTTTTCATTCGATAAGTATCGATAATTTGTTGCGATCCGATAATTATCGATAATTTTTTCCGATCCGATAATGATCGATATTTTTGTGTGATCCGATAATTATCGATAGATTATTCAGATACTGGACGGCGGATGACCTTTTTTTTTTTTTTTTTTAGGTATTCTGATAGGGAACGGAGGATTAGAGCAATACGGGCCGGCGGATGACCTTTTTTTTTTTTTTTTTTTAGGTATTCTGATAGGGAACGGAGGATTATAGCAATACGGGACGGCGGATGACCTTTTTTTTTTTTTTTTTTTTTTTTTTTTTTTTTTCGTCGTCCGAAAATTGTGTCGATAATTATCGATAACTTTCGTGAACTATCGATAACTTTTATCAGATAATTATCGATAACTTTCGCCAATATCGATAATTTTTATTCGATAATTATCGATAACTTTCGCTACTATCGATAATTTTTTATCCGATAATTATCGATAACTGTGCATTCGATAATTATCGATAACTATCGATAACTCAATACGATAATTATCGATAATAAAATTATCGATAATTTTTTCCGATGAACACCCCTACAGCTCCGGTTCAAGCATATGACTCATGAGCTGATCTGCGGTTCAAACAAATTCATTGAGTTACCCATGTCTACTAAATTATCGACTATTTTTCCGATGACCGCGTCAGAAATGACACGGAATTCCAAAAATTTTAAGTAAGTCTCACAAAAGTAATCGAAAGTTACTAATGACTCGGTATTAGGTAAATTATACTAAACGTTAAGCAAAGTTATAGCGCGATTTAATTTCGAACAACGCCACCTGTTATCGTTTTTTGGTACTAACTTTTATACATGTAGGTATATTTAAATCCCTGATGTTACAATTTTTACATTTTTTTATGTAATATTTATTGATTAAATGACCAAAAATTATAATTTGCGTCCATATCCGCAATGCAGGCATTTGGTTTTTTATTACTTGTGCCAACCGTTTCGCTGCAAGGGATTTTTTTTCGGTTGCGTGTAATTTTAAATATGTGATAAGTATTAATTTAAATGAAATAAGGTAAATGATAATTTTGATCTACATTAAATGGCCAAGGAAACTAATATACTTATTCGGATAAGGATTAATACTGATTAGGAGAAACTACTAAAGATAAAGCTTTTTCTAGACCTATGATTTCAAAAATCCTTCGATGGGGTGCTAAATTTTGTGTAGCTGGTAGTTGCTACTATTGGCAAGTCGCTTCGCTTTGATTTTTTTATTTAAACGTAACTTGTAAAAACCTAAGAAATGGTTATTATTATAATAGTTTATATTACCCTGAAAGGTAAAATTTATAAAAATACGCGGAATTTAAAATTTAAAAATAACAGAGTTGTCGTTTAAGATTTCCTATATACATTCATACTCCATTAGGCTGATTTTAGTGTAAGCTGACCGTCAGCGCTGACAGCTCAGCGCCTAGCAATCTGTATGTATAATCTGTAATACGCTGTGTGTAATCTGTAATACGCTTAATTATTTAAAAGAGTACCGAGAGTTTTTTTCCGCCGGCTTTTTTTCCTCTCGGCCAACACTAGGGACATTAGATTAAGTTATTTATTGTAACATTTAATAAAGCCGATGATATAATAGTAATGTTATGTCTACCGAGACATTAATCTTGTAATAATTTGACGTATTAGTTTTAAATGAAATTTTTTTTTGACATTCGTTAAGTGTGTATAATCACCTTATGACGAAATAAATATTTTCATTTCATTTCATTTCATTTCATTTCATTTCATTATGGACGCGTCAAAGCGCGTACTGTCCGCGCTGACGGTTTCTAGATCGTCCATACAGATTGCTAGGCGCTGAGCTGTCAGCGCTGACGGTCAGCTTGACACTAAAATCAGCCTTATAGTACGCTCTCAAAGTTGGATGTACTAACACTAAGCTATAAGTTATTTTTAGTTAATTAATAATCAAGTCGTCATAATTTTTACACTTCTAGCTTCAAAAATAGCAGAATTGTTATAATCCATAATATAAATCATAAAATATGTAAAAACACACTACATATCCCTTTTTACCCCGTTATAGCATTGTGTCGATCCCATTCGATCTTTTTGAAGATTTTGTTGACGATTCTTCGAAAAAATCGAATCGGTTTCATATCATCAAATTTCATCCGAACAACAACAAACAACAACAATTACAACAAGTAATTTAAAAAACTAAAAAACCCGACTGCGTTTCTGTGTAATTTGGAAATGATATTATTATTAATTTTTTTTTTGACGTGATAACGTCCAGTAAATTGATAAAAGCTACTGGGTGCCAGTTCGAAGATGATGACGTCATTGTCACAATTAGTGAGCGAGAGCGCGGAACAAGCAGTAGAAAGGTACGATCGGCTCGGCCTAAGCGTTCGGCTCACGATTGGCGGTCGGCTAACTTACGACGCGTCAGAGTAGAAATGACAGCGGCAAATGGCGGCAAACTGTTTTGTCAATATTGAAGTAAAGTCAATTTATTGTTTTTAAAGTTATAATAGTGACAACAATTGCAGCAAAAAAGGTAATTAATTCTTGAATTTTAAGAATTTGATTAGCGATATAATTTCATATATTTGTTCTTCATCACGTAAAAATTATCGTCCGTAAACCGACTTTACAGACAACCATTTTTTTGATATACCTAATGTCACTCTCACGGTAAATACGAATCTAATGACACCTCTTAAGCTGAAATCGATCGATCCGTTCAGACTGCAGAGCGACCCAAACAATAAAATTATACATGTTACATACATAGGGTAAAACACCCAGTAGTCAGCCTTTTAGTGAGGATTAAAATTTTATTCAACTGTATTTTAAATATTAAACACTATCAATAAAAACAACTATTACTCTCCGAAAGTTTGTTTATTAAAGTTACTAAACAAAATTAACAAAACATTATATTTCTAATAGAATTATAGAAAAAATTAACATTAAACAAATTATGGCACTTTTCACCAGTAGTCAGAATCATTTATCCACAAGTCAGCCATGTCTTACCCTGTAGTCAGTCTCTCACTTATTGTTGCATATTTGGCATAGAAAATGCTTATATTTCATCATCATCATATCAGCCATCGGATGTCTATTGTTAAACGTAGGCCACCCCAATCGACCTCCAGAGAGACCAGTTCAAAGCAGGCTCAATCCAAAGGCTTGCGGCGACTCTCCTCAACTCATTTATCCATTTCGTGGACGGCCTCCCGACGCTGCGCTTACCGGTACGTGGTCTCCACTTAAGAACCTTCCTGCTCCATCGGCCGTCAGTTCTACGAGCTATGTGATCTGCCCACTTCCACTCCGGCTTGCAAATCTGTTAGGCTATGTCGGCCACCTTCGTTCGTCTGCGGTATCATCATTTATGATTCGATCGCGCAGAGAAATACCAAGCATAACTCACATTGAACCTCACCCTCTCCATTGAACGCTGTGCGACTTTGAGCTTGTTTAAATGGCCCATAGTCAGAGAACACCTCTCGGGCATTTTCATATATGTTCCCAGCGAATTCAGTTCATTTTAAATGATACCATGCAGGACAATTGTCACATCCAATATTCTCTAGGTTATTAATTCCTGTATCGCTAGTCAACTCCTCTTCACAGTTTTTACATCTTATTCTGTTTATTGTAGATGTCATATTTTTCTTCCCTTTCTTTACTATTTTTGGAATTCAACAGCTTTTCAGCTTTCCTTTTTTATAATTCTTCTTTCTTTTTTTTTTTGCCTTTCTTCTTTCCTCCGTCATCGTCCGTTTCATCGTCCTGTACACTACGGCTCGACCCTTAAATATATTTTCGGGTGTCCATTAACTTAACTCAGGATTTCGTCTTAGAGATGATTAATACCATTTTTTCCCGGCCTATTATTTACAAATAAGTTCGGCCTATTTTCTTCAAAAATAATATTATGTGTGGTATTAAGGAGATTATCACATTTTAAAGGGAAGCCACATTTCGCTAACGCTAGGCGCCAGTCTTTCAAGACAGTTTCTTCTTTTTTGGTCATTTTATAGAGCCCTTAAATGAAATCAATCTTGTAGTGTCCCTCGTGGAACGCTAAAAACTCAACTGGCTTCTCTAATCTTCATCCCATTCTAATCGTCGCCAAAGCTGACACGATGAAATTCTAAAACAAATGTTTTTTATGCTTAAATAACCTTGCATAAATTTAACCCTAATTAAAAAAAGCTTTAAGGTGCTATTTTGTTTAACAGGACTAACGGCTGACTACTAGGATTTGTAGACCCATTGGTCGGCCCTGACGTGCAACTACATTTATATGCGACTGACTACTGGTAAAATACACTTTTCATCTTATAAGAGATAAGCCCCAAGTAACGAGCAAAATTGGGACTATTCGCTCCGTTAGTTTCAACTCGATATAAGAAAATCACGAAAAAACCAGTAGTCAGCCGCTTATGGCCGAGTACTGGATCTACCTTAAAAATTCGATATCCAGTAGTCGGCCACCCAATTTACAACATATTAAACAAATAAAATGCATGTAATAATTAATTTTATCACAAAATAAACATTTTATTGTAACACTGTATAACAATCCACCACAAATTACAGCAAATACACACAAAAACTTACCAAAAACTCAAACACGTTTCCTTAAAAAAAAAATCGTAACAGCGACGCGTCTAGTCATGTCTTTGGCGGCAGTACAAATAAATGAGTGTAACTCGTCAACCTGGAATGCTATTGTTTTCTAGGTGTTCGTATTAGCCGAAAAGGAGACACGGTGTAGCGACATCTATCTCGCCATATACGAACTAGAAGAAACTAACGAATCCTACATCCCGATATCGAAGTTTTCAACAAGATTGAGTATATATACAAGAACCCGACAACAAACGTTAAGTGGCGCGTAGCCCACCAGACGCAACACCGTCTGGTCGAAGGATCCTTCCTTTTCAATGGCAGCCTCTCTCACCACCTCTCTCTGCGCTAAACTGGTGACCCCGAGCTTGAACGTCAGCGCAGCCTTCGCAAAGCTACGTCATCATGACATCACTTCCTCAAGCTTTCGAGCAGCGAGTCATACAGCCAGCCAGCATCCACGGCTACTACGGGTATCCTGACCACAAGCATGCAGCGGACGCGCATTCCTGGTCATCACCTACAGCCATCTCAGCGACTTTGGCACAGCACACTGCACTTCGGCCGGTCAGCAAGCAGAGACGCACTTCTCTCCTGGTCGACGCAGCAGACAGCCACTACGCAGCACTGCACCACCCCGACTCACTGGGGCATCACCGCAGACAGTTTCGACTCATCGTGAAGTATGCGGCATCTGGTTCCGACTCACTGGAACATTCCACTGGCCCGGCAAGCATCACAAGAAAGATGTATGGACGACTCAACCTGCTATCGACCTCCGATCTCGGAGAGGGAGTGATGTAGCGACATCTATGTTGCCATGTACGAACTAGAAGAAACTGACGTATCTTACATCGCGCTATCGAAGTTTTCAAAGCGATTGAATGTTATACAAGAACCCGACAACAAACGTCAAGTGGCGTGTAGCCCACCAGACGCAACACCGTCTGGTCGAAGGATCCTTCCTTTTCAACGCAGCTTCTCAACCTCTATAACTGGTGGCCCCGACATGATCGTCAGCGCAGCCTTCACAAAGCTACGTCATCGTGACATCATCATCACTTCCTCAAGCTTTCGAGCAGCGAGTCATACAGCCAGCCAGCATCCACGGCTACTACGGGTATCCTGACCACCAGCATGCAGCGGACGCGCATTCCTGGTCATCACCCACAGCCTTCTCAGCGACCATGGCACAGCACACTGCACTTCGGCCGGTCAGCAAGCAGAGACGCACTTCTCTCCTGGTCGACGCAGCAGCCAGCCACTACGCAGCACTGCACCACCCCGACTCACTGGGGCATCACCGCAGACAGTTCCGACTCACCGTGAACTATGTGGCATCTGGTTCCGACTCACTGGAACATTCCACTGGCCCGGCAATCATCACAAGATGTAGTATGGACGACTCAACCTGCTATCGACCTCCGGTCTCGGAGAGGGAGTGATGTAGCGACATCTATCTCGCCATATACGAACTAGAAGAAACTAACGAATCCTACATCCCAATATCGAAGTTTTCAAAGCGATTGAATATATATACAAGAACTCGACAATAAGCGTTAAGTGGCGCGTAGCCCACCAGACGCAACACCGTCTGGTCGAAGGATCCTTCCTTTTCAATGGCAGTCTCTCAACGCCAAAACGGTTTCGATTAAAAAAAAAATAAAAGATGTAATCATATTTCAATACTATTTATATGATAAAGTCTCTAAAGGCTGAGTACTGGAGCGGGGCTGACTACCGGGTGTTTTATCCTACACGCTCTCGAAAAACATAACCCTCCTTCTGGCGCAGTCGGGTAAAAAAAAAATTATGTAATACTAGGAATCATGTTATTCCATGCGTTTCTGTAATTAAATTTTGCAAATCACCGTTTTTCAAAAGCCTAGATTGGTCTCTAGAATATTTCGTATATCTCAACTTTTACTTATTGAGTAATTGAAATCGGTCTTGATTTAATAAAACCTCCCAAAGAGTTTTTTATTATAAAAGGTGTATAAAAATTACATTTTTTTTAAACATATATGCATCCAATTAATAACATAATTTCAATTCATTAACCTTAAGTTCGCAATGTTACGCACAACGTAATAACGTGAAAAAACAATAACATCGAGTCATTGAGTAATTCACAAATTTAATGCATAATTAATTAGTTATATAATAATATATTCAACTCCAAAGTCCAAATAACTCGAGTCGTCGTGTTTTTTCCGAGTTGGGACATCTTTATTCTCTAATTATCAACACATAACACAATTCATAATTTCAAAGACCGCGTCAGGAAAGACACGGTTTTCAAAAATTTATATATAAGTAGCTCATGCAAGATAAAAAAAAAGGATTTCGGTATTAGGTAGGTATATACTAAACGTTAAGCACAGTGACAGCGCGATTTAATTTCGTACAACGCTACCTGTTATCGTCTTTCGGTACTAACTTTTATACAGCATGAATGGTGAGTTACTATCAATATTCAAGGAGAATACTCGGTACATGATTCTCATTCGAATTATGTAAAAAAATAGGTACTTAATTTTTGACCAAATTTTTATAAATTTCAATTCAAATCAACGAAGCGTTGACACTTTTCCAGTCATGCCGGCGGCGCGTGCACAGGTGTCGTACTGTGCTGCTTGTTCACATCTAAAAATTGCCAAACCGAGTATTCTCCTTGTATTGATAGTAACTCACCAGTCAACCTGTATATTAAAATCCCTGATGTTAAAATTTTTACATTTTTATGTAATATTTATTGATTCAATGGCCAAAAATTATAATTTGAGTCCATATCGGTAATGCACACATTTGGTTTTTTATTACTTATTCGCTGCAATTTTTCGATTTTTTTGGGGATTGAATCCGTGACCGCTAGCGCATCAGTCAGTTGCTGTGACCACTGCGCCAACGCGTCGTCAACAATTTAATAGGTAGCGACAGAATGTAACAAACTCATTCATAATTTTCACGTCTCTGAGTATATATTATTTAAAAAAAAAACGCTTGAACGTTTGGTTATCTCATCAAAAAACTAAGAATAAAGATTTATATTAATTCTCGCTTTAAAAAGAGACATCTCCCACAGTTTATTGAAACGCTGGCGGTAGATGGCGCTAGTAATATTTACAAGCCTCAATTTTTTTTAAAATAACGGAGTTGTCACAACTTAAATAAAAACCTCCCAAAATTTTATTATAAAAAGTGTATAAAAATAAATATTTTTCACATAAATGCATCCAATTAATAACATAATTTTAACTCATTGACCTTAAATTCGCAATGTTACGCACACCGTAATAACGTAACAACATTTAAGGAAGCCAACAAAAACATCGAGTAATTCACAATTTAATTCATATAATTATAACTCACGGCGTAGATTATGTTACATTTGTTTAAGTTATTGTGAAATGGGATGGAGGAAAGGAAACTGGTTTAGCAGAGAATGGCGGCAAAAATATGTGGAATGCAGTGAATCCTCTTTTCTGATTGGTAAATGCGTAAATGCGCAACAGGCTGCGGTATTGTAAGATTCTGCCAAGTTTATACGATTAACTCTTTCATCGTATGTTATGTATCTTTTTAACTGCTTTTCAAGCTTCAGATAAAACTATTAAAGAAAAAGACTTTGTACTTCAATTTAAATGCTTTAAAACTGTGATATAATAATTTTAAGAAATATTATAGTTTTTTAGCCTGTTGTACAATTGGACGCGATGGCAATCAAGTAGGACAGCAACTGTCAAAGACATCACAAATAGTAGTTCTACAACTTTTCGGGGTACAAAAAACGCCGACTTGTTTTTCGATAGGAAACAAGATTATTCATTGAAATAGTGTTATCAGTGCATTGTATTTTATTAATTATGTTTCAGACTTATTATTAAAAATACTTTTAACGGTTGTAATCGTGTGAACAGCTAGAAATAAATGTTAAACTGTGATTTCAAACAAGGCGTGTAAAAGTTTTTAGTGGGTCAAATTTTTTTGGATTTTGCGTGAATTTATTTACGAAAGCGGGAAAGGAAGGAACTGCCCGTTATAAGGTAAGTCGTAATAAACTTTTAATGAATATACAATGAACCTGAAGCGACTTTTATGGCGTTTGAAAGTTTTAAAAATCAAATCGAGAATATCTTTACGCACGCAAATAAATGAAAGTAGGCTTCTCTTAACTTAATTTGCTAAACCTGCAGAACTTTCCGGAGTCGTATATAGAGAGAAATATTTACATAATTAAATAAAACGTGATAGTGAAATGGTTGCATAATTTAATTTCAAGGGATCGAAAATAATTACGCTGGTATGCAATAACGTAATCCAATAATCCGGTGCGGACGGCATTGTGTAAATGCCCTTGAGGCTGTAGATAGGTACAGGTGTGTAAGCGATTACTTACGCTATTTTCTTTATAATTCATAAATCACAATTTATTTTTCGCTATTACAATTAGGGCGCAATTAAGTCTGAAATTATATTTTACTTAAAACAAAAGATTGTTTAGAAAAAAAAATTAGTATAATTACGATAAGTTATGTAATATTATTATAGCCTATATAACTTTTCTATAAAATTTAAATTTAGGTAAAAAAAAAATAATTAAAGATAAAATTTATCAATCTTATCACAGCATGCTAATCTACTTGGGAAAATAATAATTGTGTATCAAAATCGTATAAAATATCATAGCATGGTAGAGTATAATAATATTGTGTAACTCCGTTAACATTTATAAAATAATGAAAGTATTTTTGAAATAAAAAATAGGACATCCATTATTTATTTTGTAAATTTCTCACATTTATTTAGACTTAAGTCTGAATATTACAATACAATATTTTAGAAATACTATATAGCAATTTAAGATAAAGTATAATAATATATATTGTAATAAATTGTTTCTGAATATTCTCAGAATCACAGTATTAAGGTCATCTAGTTCTACTGCTATATGCTGCTATATGCTTTGTACTAAAAATGTTTTATTAATTACATACCCATTACATTAATTTTAAGTTGGTACGTTGAAAGTTTTTCATAATTCGACACATCCTAAGCATACATAAGCTTATGATAGTTTTTGTAATAATAATATTATACTTTTTATTGTACACTATGAAAAGAACAATAGTTGTAACAATTAAAAAAAAAACTTAAATATTTTAATAATTAATTATTAAATAGATCTCTGAGGATTTAGCCGATAGAACATATTTATATTAACAACAAGACAAGTTAATGCCACATCTGGGTTGGATTTAGAATCGTTTGGCACGAATTTGGTCGTGAAACTTTGGTAGGGGGTAGGGGGCGGTCTCCCTTACTCCCCCATACTACTCGCAATACAAGGTAATGCACCATTCTTGAAAAAAATGAAAAAGAAATCGCATGACCTAACATCACATTTAGATAGTTTATCGGCATAATTTCGTTCTGTGACATCTCCGGTGCTGCGGAAACCCTTCGTTCTTGCATTAGAAAACACTAGACACTTGCACTTGGAACAACAAACACCATTGTTAATATTTTTCTAATTTGTGAGAAAAGTGAAAAACTGTTATTGTTATGATATTCAGTTGTCATTTACTCTATAGTCTTTGGTTCATCAAATATCAGAATGCGTTCATTACGACCATAGATAATACAATATATCTTAGAGAATGATATAAATATATAAAAACTATTAGATATTGTAAATTATGTTTATAAGCAATAAATATACATTTTGTTTTATTTGTATAATTACCCAGAAAAAGTAACCTCGCTTAACAGACATTGACTTCTGCCTCAAAATAGTCACAGAATGGAATCAGCTTACCCCGACTCCACGTAGTCTTGTTTGCCCCACCCCTAGAGTGTTCTTTAAGAGCCGGAGGCGCGGAGGGAGGGCAGCCCCCGCCCGCCGTAACAAAACGCAAACACCCGGGCGAGCTGGAGCGGCCGAGGCTGGTCGCCGAAGGCGACCAAAAAGCCGAGGCTGCGGAGGCGAGCGTGGGTGTCTGCATTTTGTTACGCAAGGGCGAAGGGGCTGCACCTTCCGAAGCGCCGGAGACGTCACGGAACGAAATTATGTCGATAAACGGTCAATTTTGAGGTTAGGTCTATAGGATTTCTTTTTCTTTCTTTTTTTTTCAGAAATGGTGAGTACAAATTAATAAAATTGCATTGCTGTGAAATTAGTTTTTATTTTAGCATTATATTATATTATTGTATTATCTATGGTCGTAATGAACGCATTCTGATATTTGATAAACCAAAGACTATAGAGTAAATGACAACTGAATATCATAACAATAACAGGTTTTCACTTTTCTCACAAATTAGAAAAATATTAACAATGGTGTTTGTTGTTCCAAGTGCAAGTGTCTAGTGTTTTCTAATGCAAGAACGAAGGGTTTCCGCAGCACCGGAGATGTCACAGAACGAAATTATGCCGATAAACTATCTAAATGTGATGTTAGCTTATGTGATTTCTTTTTCATTTTTTTCAGGAATGGTGCATTACCTTGTATTGCGAGTGGTATGGGGAAGGTTAGGGGACACCCCCCTCCCCCCGCACCCCCTCTAGTCCTTAAATTCGTGCCAAACGATTCTAAATTTCAACCCCACATCTTTCTTAGTACTAAGAAATATTAAAATGAGTTTTGTATAAAAATCTAAAGTTTACATACCCTAATAGGATGTGAACACACCAGACCACGACAAACATGTTTCACCTATACACATGTATGTCCTGTACGGCGATCGGTACCTGCAACCTCTAAGGGCACAGTCAGGCTTTTCTCTCGACTATGCCAACATATCGTCATAAGTTTTAAAAGAAATATTAATTACTTTTCATGAGACGCTACATGTATATATAATGTCTATATATGAATACTCAATTTGAATCGGCAAATTATACTGTGTTGCTTTGAAGAAAAAAAAAAACAAAGATTTTTATTTACAATTTTTCTTTATACATTATAATACAAAAATCAAATATAAAAACCTACCTGAAAAAACAAAGAAACAACATTCAAAGTAATTTACCAATTCCTTTAAATTACACCCATTTAATTTCTTTAAATGAAATATTTCTTCTATAATCATAAAATTTTCTACAATTAAGTAAGTAACAATATTTTCATAAAAAAAGACATGTCACTACCGTTATAAAGGAGGTACACTATACTTTATTTACAAACTCAAAGGAATTTCATTCCTTTACATATATATATATTTTTAAATGTAGTAATAAATAAATAAATTTTAAATAAAGATGTCAAATTCAACGTACAATAACTATACATTATCTGTAAAATTACGCATTTCATTAAAATCCATTTTACAGTCGGTAATTTAATCAAATTTTGCATTAATTATACCGATATCAAACTTTTGATATTGTTATGTAAGTTTTATTAGTTGTATGTAAATTAATTTAAAATGTTATGTTTAACAATTACGTATTATGTACTCAATTTATGTGATTATTATGTGGGTCACTAAATTATTATTATCGATAACCGATTTCTATTAAATATTAATTAATTGAAAGATAAAACATTTTAAAAACACATTTAGTTATAAATCGTGCTTTACATGGACATTTAAAGTTTTTGGGTTAATTTCATTGATCACACATACATGATAAGATATTTATATAAGTTTTACACTCATTTGTACTGGTGGCCTTTGTGTTGTGTTTCCGGACTCCCAACTCAGTTCTCATCGTAATGATTTATTCATTTATTTAAAGGACACCAGCGGTACATACGTTGACACAATTATGGTAAAGGTACATATTCTTGAAGTAATTCTGACGCATGCACTTTTATAGGTGACACAACATATTTAGTTTACAAGTTGTCAGAAAGATAATAAAACAACGAAAACTGCAATATCTCGGACATATAATGCGTGGCGACAAGTACAAATTGCTCCAACTAATAATACAGGGGAAGGATCCTTCGACCAGACGGTGTTACGTCTGGTGGGCTACGCGCCACTTAACGCTTATTGTCGAGTTCTTGTATATATACTCAATCGCTTTGAAAACTTCGATAGTGCGATGTTGGATACGTCTGTTTCTTCTAGTTCGTATATGGCGAGATAGATGTCGCTACACAAGGAAGGAGATCCCCTGGAAGAATACGGACCTCTTGGCTTAAAAATCTCCGGACATGGTTTGGACTGAATACTCGATCCTTATTCCGCGTAGTTCTGTGTAAGGTCCGAATAGCCAACATGATAGCTGACCTCCGGTAGGAGATGGCACCTCAAGAAGAAGTTGTCAGAACTCAGTAGTTAGTTTTGTATTTAGTTAAGTGTACAGTTAATATTAAATTATTATTATTATGAAGGTTTAACCAGTGTAGTAGTGTAGTTTTCATTGCTACTTGGAGCCACAGAGTGATGTCCTAAAGACTTTGACCCACTTCATATATAAATATAAATTTTCAGTTGTGCGGTCACCGGCAGAGAAGAATAGTTCCGACCTCCTTCTTGCCGAGGTGTCGTAAATTGCGACCAACAGCATAGTGGTGCAAACATCTATCCACCAAGCAAGATGGTGATGGGCAGCAGCGTCTCCATATCCTACTGCAACACACTGTGCCCGCCAACCTACTTGCCAAGCATGACGAATATTGGCCCCAAAATTACCATTTCGCTCTGGAGGTCGGGGGGGAGGCCTACGTTCAGCAGTAGACATATGATATATGTAAAGGAATCTTATTCCTTTAAGTTTGTATATGTAGTATGACACCTTCTTTTATAGCAGTTATTTTATATTTTGTTTTATGAAGAGATTTATGACATTATAATAGTGAGATATAAAAGAAATATTTAATTTTAATTTTATTTAGAAGAATTGGTAAAATATAACTTTAAATGTCGTTTCTTTGATTTTCAGAGCAACACATTGTTTGATTTTCCAATTCAACTAGTGTCTTATAAAACGACATTTTTAGTAAAAATATAAATAAATAAAAACATGGAAAAATTGCGGTTCACGTTCGCAGTATTAGCAGCATCAGATAAAAAAACTAATGTGATCTGCATAACATCAATAGAGACACCTGATGGACATTTATTTGATATTCCGGATGATCTAAAACTTGCAAGTAAACACACTGGCATAACAACTTTAGATGTTTTTACTAAAATTAAAAATTCATTAAAACAAAGACATCAAACACGAAAAGTATGGATTCCATTAACTAAAGAATTAAAAAAAATCTACTTGGATGAATGCGAAAATGTACAATTTGGTGACCAATATCTAGATGAAATTAATAATGAAATAAAGTTATCGAGTAATAAATATAGTACGGAAATAGAAAATAAAAATTTTGGAAAAATAGCAGAAAGATTTTTACTAGAGAAATTTTCAGGAAAGACATCAAATGTCAATCAATGGATTAATGAATTTGAGAAAGAGTGTACACGTTTTGAGATACTAAGAGATGCAGAAAAAATTGAGATTTTAAAATATTTACTTGAAAAACAGTGCTTAGATTGGTACACCAGTATGTTAATAAAATATACAGTAAGTACAGAATGGATAATATGGAAAACTAATTTCTGTGAGACATATGGAAATAGAGGTTGGTCACAAGTTAAATATGCATTTAGATTTAAATATCAAGGGGGTTCATTACTGGAATATGCCACAAAAAAGGAAAGATTATTATTAGAAATAAATAAAGAAATAGATACACAGACTATGATAAATCTTATAGTAATGGGTTTACCCAATGATATAATGTACAAGATGGATAAGGAATCGATAATATCAACTGCTAATCTTTATAAAGAAATTGGTAAACACGAGCAGACAATAAACAAAAATGATTATAATATGGTAAAAAAAAATATATTTTATAATAAAGCAAAAGCTAATAAAATTAAACCTTGCAAAATATGTGAAAAATTAAATAAAGGTATACGTTTCCATGACGAAGAAGAGTGCTGGTTTAAACAGCGTGATAATTTTGAAAACAAGAGAAACTATAATAAGAATGTAAATAATACAATATTAGATGTTGAATTGAGCGATAATGAGCAAAAAAACGAATAATAACACCATTAATTAAAGTCAAACTAACATTAGAAAAAAAAATTAACATATTTGGTATATATGATTCAGGCTCTAATGTTTCTTTGATAAATTCAAAATTATTAAGAATAAAGAAAGAAGAAAAAAATGAGAAAAACAATGCTAATTTAATAACAATTAATGGTGTTAAAAATACGAAAGGTTTGACAACAATAAATATAAAAATTTTTGATATAGAAAAAAAAATTGATGTTTATATTGTAGATGGAAAAGATTTTAAATATGATTTCCTAATTGGACTAGATATGATAAAAGAATTTAATTTGATTCAAAACGAAAATTTGGAAGTGACTCAAAAAACACAAAACAATTTCACAAAGGAGGAACTATATAATAAAAATAAATGTAATGATAATGAAGACAAAAGAAACAATTTTATAAATTTTAATGAACATGTTAAAGAAGAAGAGTTTACAATGAATTTGAGTCATTTAAATAATCAACAAAAATCTGAAATAAATAAACTGATTGATAAATATAAATCAAGCTTTGCAAAAGATAAATATGACATTGGAACAGTAAAAGACTATGAGGCACGCATTGATTTGATAGTGGACAAATACTGTAGTAAAAGGCCATACAAATGTTCAATAGAGGATAAGTTAGAAATAGAAGAACAAGTAAGAAAATTACTAGAAAGAGATCTGATAGAGGAATCATACAGTCCATTTGCAGCACCGGTAACCTTAGCTTACAAAAAAGAAGACAATAAAAAAACCAGATTATGTATTGATTTCAGAGATTTAAATAAAATAGTGGTACCCCAGGCTCAACCGTTTCCATTAATTGAGGATTTAGTGATAAAAACCAGAAACTGTAAATACTTTTCAACATTTGATATAAACTCTGCATTCTGGTCTATTCCCTTGCGAATTGAAGATAGAAAAAAGACAGCTTTTGTAACACAGGAAGGTCATTATCAATGGACATGCTTACCTTTTGGTTTGAAAACCTCTTCAGCTATATTTCAAAGAATATTAAGTAGTATACTAAGAAAGCATAAATTAACAGATTTTACAGTAAACTATATTGATGACATTTTGATATATTCTAAATCTTATTCTGAGCATATAAACCATATATCACAGGTTTTGGAAGCAATAAAAAAAGAGGGTTTGAGATTAAAATTCACAAAATGTACATTTGCCTCAAATTCGGTAAAATATCTTGGGCATATAATACAGGAAAATACAGTTAGACCAGTAAGAGATAACTTAATCTCAATAAGGAATTTCCCAACACCAAAAACTCAAAAACATATAAGACAACTTTTAGGAAAAATTAATTTCTACCGCGAATATATACCAAACAGCTCAATAATTTTAGAACCACTTCATAATTTACTAAGAAAAAATCAAAAATTCATTTGGTCAACAGACTGTCAAGAAGCCTTTGAAAAAATAAAACAGCTACTATGTTCACAACCAATATTAGAAATATTTGATCAGAATTTGCCAATAAATATATACACGGATGCATCATTAAAAGGTATCGGAGCTGTTTTAAAGCAAGTACAGCCAAACAAGAAAGAAAAACCTGTAGCATATTTCTCAAAAAAATTAAATGAAGTACAAAAAAAGAAAAAAGCTATATATTTAGAATGTTTAGCCATTAAAGAAGCAATAAAATACTGGCAATACTGGCTAATAGGTAAAAAATTCACTCCGAGATATCTGTTGGAAGGTATAGATCTTTTATTCATACCAAATGAACTAATAATAAAAAAAAGAGCAGAAGACTGGATTAAAGACAGGAAAATAGCATTTGAACGATCTGTTAAGTCACATGAATATAACAAAATGATATTTGATAAATATAGAACATATCACAAATTTAATGAAGGTGAAATGGTATATGTCGAAAATGGGCACAAACTAAATAGAAAAAAATTAGATGAATTAAGGATTGGTCCTTTTAAAATAAATAAAAAAATATCAGAATCAATATATGAGGTTAATACAGGTCATAGAAAATTGGAGTCAAATTTATTTCACATCACTAAACTGATTCCTGTCCCTTCTGAAGAAGACAATGGAGAGATGTCGGAAGAAATTTCCTAATCTAGGGGGGGAGATGTAAAGGAATCTTATTCCTTTAAGTTTGTATATGTAGTATGACACCTTCTTTTATAGCAGTAATTTTATATTTTGTTTTATGAAGAGATTTATGACATTATAATAGTGAGATATAAAAGAAATATTTAATTTTAATTTTATTTAGAAGAATTGGTAAAATATAACTTTAAATGTCGTTTCTTTGATTTTCAGAGCAACACATTGTTTGATTTTCCAATTCAACTAGTGTCTTATATATATTTAAGAAGTAAAAAATTAGGTTGAAGTGCATTGTGTTTTAATATAATAGTAGGTACATTTGAATATTAAATATGTTGAATTCATATTTAGCTAACAATGATATTTGTCATCTCGTAATTGTTTGCTAATTTTATGATAAATTTATAAATGCATGACGTCTAGTTTTTACATACGTTAAATACTGGTTGTGCTCCGTGGCTTTACCTGCGTAAATTATGATGCTATTGGAATTTTAATTTTTAGAAAAGGGACTGAAGCTTAATCTACCACGTTGCTATACAATGCTGGCTATCATGTATTATTGATAAGAACTGGGACCGAAGGCCTTAAGTGCTCTCCGAAGCACGGTAGGGACCCACATGGACATACATCCAAACCAGAAACAAATATTTGTACACATATAAATATCTGCCCCGAGCGGGAATCAAATCGACCACCGCTGGCGTTAAGACTACTCGCACCGCTACACCAGATCGTGCGTTACGGGTCTTTGAATATCACGATAAAAAATAGCGTATACGTTAAAAGCGACTAGCCTTACACAGTGCAAGTCCTAGTCCTTGCGGACGGGGCAAGGTCGAATATCTATAGAATACTATTGTACTAATTAATTTAAACTTGACCGGTGGGTAATTGTTCCCGGTTCAGGACTGGTTCGGTCACGACATGTTGCGTGTCTGGACTGCGTGTGTCCTTGTGGATCTCCCTAACATGCTCCGTAGAGCACGTGCAGCCGTCGATACCGGTCGTCACTGAGAATTTTCGAAATATAAAAAAAAAAAACTCAATAATACGTTGGAAGGAATCAAACCTGAGACCCCTTGCTCTTAGAGTAATTGTTTAACAATATTTAAGTACGTTTTTCCCTCAAATTAACGCGGGCGAAACCGCGGGGCACAGCTAGTTATTATATAAGAATGTCGAGGATTTGTTATAAAAATTAAAATTGAAACAGTAAGGACGCATCGACGTGCCAACAGAATGACGTACTCGTATGTGCCCGATGATGAAGTTGGCGCAGTGGTAACAGCACATGACTACTGCGTTAGCGATCGCGGGTTCGATTCCCGACATAAAAGATGATTGTAGAGGTCAGACACGTGTTTGTAGTTTTCTGGTCGTTTGCGTTGTGTGCTGTGTGTTTCCTGAAACAGAAATTATTCATGAATTTTAATAAAATTGAACACGGATCGAATCCTGGGTAGTTTTTGTTCTCGAATATCATTAGTCTTGGAAGAAACTGTGAAATTGTTAATGTATAATCTCGAACGAATTCACGGCTACAGTTAGTCTTTTATTACTTTATCAACAAGTTTGTTTTGACTATGTTTATATTATATATTATAATATTATACAAACAATACATAAACAGTTCACTCACTGTCACCTCGTCGACCTTCCACAGTGATCTCATCTCTGAACAACTTCGTGCGCTATGATTGATAACACACGCACACAAATACATGAGTAATATTTTTATTTTAATAAAGATATATGTATAATTCTAATGTAGTCATTTATTTATTTACGTACTAGCTTTGGCCCGCGGCTTCGCCCGCGTGGATGTCGGTTATCACGACCAAAAAAAAAATAAAGTATCCTATGTTACTTCTAATACATCCAAGAATATGTGTACAAAGCTTATTGATGATCGGTTAAGTAGTTTTCGCGTGAAAGCGTAACAAACAAACTTACTTTCGCATTTATAATATTATAATAATAATATAAAATATAATAATATTAATATAATGATGATTGTTGTGGTGTAAATCACGAAGGTGGAGAATGTTGGCAATCCAACACCACCACATTAGCCGTTGGATGTCCACTGCTGAACGTAGGCCTCCCCCATCTCTAGGGGAGTTTGCCAAAACTCTTCACGTTTGGCAGGCCGGTTGGTGAGCTCAGTATGTTATGGCAGGATATGGTGACGCTGCTACCCATCGGGACTATTCTTCCCTGCCGATCGCCGCACGCAATCTTGACATTGCTTGCAGCATTTCCTCGTTGAAATGCAATATCAATTATCTGCCAAATAGCCAGCCCTCCTGTCCAACTTGTTAAAGAAAAAGAAAAAAACATAAAAATCAAAAATTAAAATATAAAAAGCAAATAATTGTGTTTTTTAAGGATTTTTCCTTAAAAAAATACAATTAAAACATGAAAAAGAAAAAAAAAAACAATAACAAAAAAAAAAAGAAAAAAAAACATAAATCTGTAACCTCGTGTTGTGCCCTAAAAAGGATTATCACTCAGCATTAAGTTGGGTTTGAATTGGTCATAGAGTTGTGTGTCTCCGGACCGCTGACAGGGGATTATTTTGGCCTACTCTTGGTAGGGAAATAAAGTTATCCGAATTATATCTTTTTCGTAAATGGAGAGGCAGCTTTCATCCAACATTTGGACGTTTCGATTCAACCCAGTTGAGACATGATTATAAGTAAAATTATGTTACAAAAATTATTTTTAACAAATTTTATTTTTTTGTACCAAATTTTACAATATTGCAATACTCGTATTTACAATATAAAACTTAAAACTAATTTTATTTAAATATAGTTGTGGTAATACATGTCCGCGTGGAGTGGTTTCAAGAATACTGGCAGCATTTCGCCGTTGAATCGCAATTCCGATTCTCTGGGCACTAAACACACCAACCCTCCACCTCCTGTCACTAGTGGAGGCTATGAGATGTGGAGTCCATTCTTTTAGATTTTTTTTTTGCACTGGTACTCCAAGATCAAAGTATTTAGACTTCAAACGGCACAAACATATAATTTGGGATAAATGACGAGACTATTTAATCTAAAACTACTAAACTCTCTAAACATGAATCAGTGAATTTTTCATTAATTACGTTAGTGAAGCTGTATTCACTACATAATCAGTGAATTTCAGTAGCAAGTTAGTAAGTAATCACTAATTACACATACACATATTCATTGATCAAATTAGTTAACTCTGATATTCACATATTCATACATTGAATAGTCACTAATTCCCACATTGATAAAAAGTAAATAGTCACTTAAAATTAGTGAAATTCCACTGTTTCATGTTAAGAGAGTAGACTTATACATTTTTAATGTTGCTTATTAAAATTGGTCTCATATATTATGAATACTTAAACGTCGATCTTAGAGCAGTTACGAAGAAAATCACGTACCAAAGTATTAACATAATAATATTAACATTAAAGACCTTGAAATATCGCTATTAAAACATTTATAGCGAAATTGTCGAGATGATCTCACGCGACCTTGTCTGTCGGTACATAACTCAATACATACATAATTATTGCCTTTTATATTCATTAGAGAACAGTATACTCGACAAACTTAGGGGCCTTACGGCGAGTTGCACGAAACCGTCGCTAACTTTCCGTTAGTTAAGTTGCAATTAATCTTAAAATTAGTTGATCTTATGATTAATTTAAAGCTGTTGGAATTAATCATCCGTTAGATAGGTCTTTAATTAAACTAAATTTTTTTGTTAACTTAATCAGATATAGGTTTCGTGCAACAGATAATCACGATTCTTGTGATTAAATTAGTTTAATAAACACTTAAATTTAAAGTTTGTTTCGTGCAACTCGGCGTTAGTCATATGGTTAAACCTGACTAAGGCCCCGAGTCCGCTATTGGAATTGTGTCACAATGATGATAGATATCGTAATTGGTATGACGGTGTCGGTAATCCACTAATTCAATTAATAAATACATAAAAACCGCACACTAAACGGCCACCAGTATAATGAGAATCTCGTATCGTGATCTAGAAAAATACAAAAGGCTCAGATCAAACATTTGTCACGAGTGGAGCACATCAGCGGCATCACTTCGCCAACAATTCTTCAAATCAATGGTGATATAATAACACCATATTGACACCGTGAAATAAGTAGAACATCAAAACTGAAAAGCAATGGTTACAGCGGTAACTTGCGGATATTTAAGCAAAAGTTAAGCGACTTGCAATTATCGCGCTATCATCACGCGATTGCTCTTTTTTTAGACAACCGTTCTGGAGTAGTAGTTGCCTCAACGCTGCGCGCCGATGGTCTCGAGTTCGATTCCCGTTCGGGACAGATTTGTATTTGTACAAATATTTGTTTCCGGTCTGGGTGTATGTCCTTGTTGGTCTCCCCACCGTGCCTGGGAGAGCACGTTAAGCCGTCGGTCCCGGTTGTTATCATAGACACCTGATAATTGATCGCTACTCATGGTAGGGAAATTATACGCCAACCCGCATTGTAGCAGCGTGGTGGATTAATCTCCAACCCTTCTTCTGTATAAAGAAGAGGCCTTCGCTCAGCAGGTTGTTTACAGTCTGATATACAGTACAGTACAATGTATATGTGAATATCAGAGTTCAGTGATTTGATCATTGAATATTTGTATGTGTATTAGTATACTGTTCTCTTATATTTACGCGAATTTTACTCATTTAATTAACGTTTCGGACCCTTTACAGCGTCCATGATCTCGGGGGACTGAGGTGGTGGGTGTCCGAATAATCATCAATTATCAAAATACAGTCCACTCGTACCTCTTATGACCACCATTCACAGGCGTACCCATCCGCCGGATTTGTCGCTGGCGACAAATCCGCAGACAAATCTGCGTGTGAATGTATTTCGGCGTCCGGCTCCCCGGCGTCCCAGCGGTAGTGTGTGGACGACGACGGATTAGTCCACGGATGGGTGCGCGGATCGGTGCGCGGATCGGTGCGCCTAGTGAATGGTGGGCTTTAGACTAGGGTCCGGTACAGTTCTCATTTTATTACTTATCGATGTAAAGTGAGCAAACTGTATAGAATGGTTTGAAAGAACATCGTAGTATTTCGGGGTGATCCCTTTCCAGTTTGGTGATGTTCTGATGAAGATCTTCGGAGACATGCATCGGAACTCTTCAATAAATGACAGCAAATCGCAGGCATCACAGCAGCGCCTATTGAAGTGTTTGAATCTCGAGCGCGCCGATCAATCTCCTTCTTGTACTCTCCGTCCTGCGTGACATTGGAGATATCATCGGATCTCTTGCACCATTGGAAGTAATCGAACAATATTTAATGAAAATATTAAAATAATACGATGGCAAACAACAATATACCAAGTTCAGGTCCTCGTTATGATAATTTTACTAAAAATACACGGATTACCGTCGACCTTGTCACTGTGATAACGCTATCTCTAATTACCGTATTACCGACGAATACTCGACGAGTGACTTGGCTAAGATATTTTAGAATCTATTCGATTTTGATAAGTATAACTGAACTTTATCAGCCTCTAAACGTCCCACTGCTGGGCGAAGGACTCTTCTCCATATAGGAAAAGGGTTAGACTGCGGGTTGGCGGATGATTTTCCTAAGCATGACTAATGATCGGTTTCAGATGTCTATGATAACAAGACCTTATCGTGCTCTCCGAGGCATGGTGGGAAGACCCACAAAGACATACACCCAGATCAAAAACAAATATCTGCCCCGAGCAGGAATCGAACCCGCGACCGCCAGCGTTGAGGTGACTACTATATCGCTATAGAGCCGTTAAAACCGCGGAATCAATAATAATTAATATTACTCACACACTATAGTGAGGTCACTCTATGGTCATATTTGTGATGTAAGCCAAAAGAAACCTTAACGTCTGGTAATAAGGGCGTATTTATTATTTTAATTAAGGAAAATAATTTGAGTATGTCAGAATAAAACGTTACAACGTCTTATCAAAATTTACTACGACAAGGTTGTATTTCGAGCATAGAACAGTGAGTTTTGGAAATGGCAATTAAGATTTATGGGCTTAGTGACGCTGGCTTTCATTCAGAACGTATGACTGAATTTGTATTGGTCGAGTAATGTAGTGACGGTTTTTAAAAGTACTTTGAGTCTTCTCAGCAAAATCTACTTTCTGAATTCAGTGATAAGTTCACATTAGCTACAATATAGTATTGTAGAATGACAATTCCAAATTGCTTTGGAAGCCTACTTGAATAGAGTTAATTGTTGATTTTGCTATCAAATTTTTATGTGAGTCTCGTATCAATAATCCAGCCATAAATATCAGGCGGTTAGAAACGCGAAGGACGTCTAGTTTAAGATAATAAAAAAAAATTACTCACCACTTAATAAAATCGACTCATTCAAAGCACGCCATTTCTGTTCAGATTCACATCATCGCAACGTTCCGTTAATGACGTAAGCTTTTGTCCGTTGGTCGTTTTTTTATTTTAATTTTTAAATTTAGAACGATATGCTGAGACTTTTACGATTAAGATTTTGAAGAAAAAAAAAAGGTTGCATATTTTCTACATGATCTGTTTTTTGTAGTTTTAAGAAAGTTATTGTTTATTTAGATTTTTTTTAGTGATGAATTTTAAATAGACCGACGCGTTTAAAAAAAATTTCTTCACTAAATATATACTATTTAGTTATTAGCGATTTTTTTAATCATAGATTTTATTATCCTACGCTTGTCAAGATTAGCTGGATTGTTATAAATATTCGTTATGTGGGTCATGAAAATACTATTGGAAAATACTATAGTTTTGTTAAAAGGTATTACGTCATAAAGTTTTAAGAAACAACGATTTTTATCACCGCTACGTGTTTTTACGAAAAAAAAAATTTTCTCACGATCTTTTAGATATACCTATATTTACACATATACATACATATACATACATATACCTATATTTATATATATAATTCTTATGTTCGTGTGTATGTGACTGAACTCCTAAACGGTTGGACCGATTTTGATGAAATTTTTTGTGTGTTCAAATGAGTTCGAGGATGGTTTATAATTTATATTCACAATTTAGTTTTTTTTAACTATTTTCTTTTATTTATAAGTTGTTGATCTTGAAATGTTTTACATTGGATCCGGCAGACAGCGCTGCGATCGCGTTGTCGATTATTCAAAAATATTCTATTTGACTTTCAGTTTGTCCCGATAGTGGCGTTTAGTAAATTTTCGGATTTAAGACGTCTGTACCGGACGTCTGTCCGGTCCACTAGTTATACTATTATGATATAATACAACTGCAAGAGACCTAATTATGTACATTAAAGATCTTTTGAAAAAAAAATGGTGGAGGGTACTCTACAATTGATACTGAAGCAAAAACTGTGATTTCTTAAAATTTTTGTCTGTATCCCGCCCGCGAACCTACTGAATGATTTAAAATGAAACTTGTCACGATTTGTGTCCATACTACGAGTTAGGACACCACTGGATATTTATTACGAAATTAAGTAAGATTCCTTTGGTATGGGGGGTGAAATAATAATAAATGCCTCACACTCAACGGCCTCCAGTAGGATGTGAATCCTGTCTGAACACAAAACACACAACACACAAGCACAGACGTCAACACAACTGTATGGCCTATACAAACTTTTCTCATGTGCTGGGATCGAACCCGCGACCGCTAGCGCATCAGTCGTCAAATGAAAATCAAAATGTCTCATCGCAAACTGTCTCCAATATAGTTCGTTAATGAAAAAAGAAACTTAGACAAAGTAGCGGGTGTCAGCTAGTATATAATATATATTACATAAAACCATATCGTGATTTATTCTCATAATGCTATTGGTCATTCAATAAAAGGTCATGAAAGGACGCACGCCACTTCCTGAGATAACACGAACTCGAAAACGGTTTAATGAGGAAATTGTTTATTAGACACGAGTTAAGGATATTACAGTTAGTATTAATTAATGTTTTAACTGAACTGAATTAGTCTGAAAACGTCCCACCAGTGGGAGAAGGCCTCCCCTCCATACAGGAGAAGGGTTGGCGATCCATTCCGACACACTGCTCCACTGCGGGTAGACTGATAGTTACTATGAGTGATGTTCGCTATCCAGTGTCTATGGTAACAACCGGACTGAGGGCCTTACGATGGCAAGACTTACACTACTACCACTGCTGAACTTAGGCCTCCCCCACCATATCTTGGTTGCTAATAATCGCCACGCTTGGCAGGCGGGTTGGCGAGCGCAGTATGTTTTGGCAAGATATGGTGACGCTGTTGACAATCACCGTCCCGGTTGGTGTACAGTATTTTCGCACCACTATCGCCTTTTTTTGTCGCTGTTAAATGCATTTACGCATTCCGCCGCAAAAGCGGCGGGTATGTGGGACTCGCTGGCTGCAGAGCGTGCCAGAATACCTCACTAAAACCCAGCGGTGCCCTCATCGTCATAGTGGGGCGTCACGGGATCGCTTTCGCATGTAACCGTGATGCTCCGACACGACGGGAAGACCTACTAAAACATACACTCACCACCACTATCAGTGCTGAACGTAGACCTCCCCATAATATCTTGGTTGCAATACTCCCCACGCTTGGCAGGCGGGTTGGCGAGCGCAGTATTTTGTGGCAGGATATGGTGATGCTGCCCAAGTGTGCGGGGCGTCGCACAGGAGAGGGAGGCTACGGAGGAACGTACACGGTACTCGTGGTCCGCCTTTTAAGGGCGAGTGAGAGCGCACGGCGGGCTATTTTAGTGAGTGAGGGCCCCACACTACCCCGTTGTCTCCCCCGACGACGGGGTGTGCGGTCAGATATATTTTTTCCCGCCAAAACAAAAAAAGGATATGGTGACACCTTAATCGTCTTATACGATACCTCGGCAAGAAATGGTCGGAACAATACTTCTGCCCAGAACCCAGACCAGATCCAAATACTTGTATAAATGCAAATATTTAGCAAAAAATTATGCTTTGCGAAATATTGTGTGTCGTCAGCCGATAGTCGTCCACTGCTGGACTTGGAATCATGCATGAATCTCTAACACTCGTGCTTTAGTGATCCTGATGAAATAGATGATGAAAATAGTAGATGTCTACCGAGTACCGAGACATTATTATTTAGTATTGACTAATTGTTGCTTTTTTTTTTGACGTTCGTTGAGTGTGTGTAATCACCTTATAACGAATTTTTTTTTCACCGTCCGAAATTAGTGACTTCCCACGACTTATCCCGACTCCTTTAAGATCACCTGTGCAATTTTTAATCGTCTGTTTAATAGTCCAATTAAAAATATAATATAAATGAGAAAGTTCGTTAGAATGGACGGACTTTTTCACGCAGAATATCCTGAAACGATTCCGATGAAACGATGTTTGTAGATAGTTGAAGATCTAGGATAAAATATATTTTATTACTTATCTCAAAATTTTGCTCAGATTTGAATTCGTAACTATTAGTTTCGTTTCACCATCTGTTCATTGGGACATTTACACTAGTGTGAGTGACATATGTGTGTGTGAGCTGCGCATACGCATCTGAAGTAGAAAAGGAAACGAGCCTAAATGCTTGAAAAATTTGTCAGAGATAAAGAAATACTTCAACTGATAATTTGCTTAATGATTATTATTATTATAAGTAATTAATGCGTACAAGGTTTTGGGAGAGATAATTATTTTTGAACCGAATTGGGTTGGTATAGTTTTAAATAATTTCTTCCAGACAATTCGAAATAAGTTGGGGTTATTTACCTAATAGGTGTCACACATGACACACGTTCAGTTATTATCTGTACGATAAAACCGTGCAGTGGAACTTGTAAAAATCGTAAAAATTGTACAATTTTTAACACACACACGTTACGATTATCGGTGCACAACAGTGCGATCGTAACGATTTCTCGTAGCGTGTGTGCCACCCATAAGAGAACGAGTAGGTGGTGCAGTTATATTATAATAAACTTACATACAAATATCTACATATAGATACGAATAAAGTATAATACACTAATCAATGTACCAAAACTATCTCATAGAATTTATGAAACTGTTTTAAACAGCTGCATAAAACATATTATCATAAATATTTGTTTAATTTTTTTGTTTGTTTTTTTGGAGGATGTTTGTTCTTTTAAAAAAAACCGTTTTTTTTTCAATCCATCCGTACGTACGGCATGTGTAGTTGTAAGCGCGCGTTATCATAACGCGCGTTAAGCGCTTGTCATCTGAACGGGGTCTTAATGTTTGTTGTCGCGTTCTTGTATATAATTATATTCAATCGCTTTGAAAACTTCGATATCGCGATGTAGGATTTGTCAGTTTCTTCTAGTTCGTATATGGCGAGATAGATGTCGCTACAGACGTAAGTTTAATAAATTTACAAACTAAAATAATCACAAGTCATACGTTAATACATCGCTCGCCTAATAATAAACCGAAATAAGTCAAAAAAACACTTTTGTGGGAAATCGCTGTTAAAGTTTTGAACCTCTACCTTGTTGGAGGCATTTTGTCGTCTTTGTGATCCATTTAATCGGTCATTTTGCTATGTTTCGCGTGGCAACCAGATTGTACCTATTCTTTGAGCTGAGTTAGTTAATTTTATTAGAAAAAGTAGAAATTAACAAATTTTGACATATTTCGGTTTATTATTAAACGCGCGACATATATAAACAACATTATCTACAGAACACTTTGACGTCAACCGTCTCGTTTCTAACGGAATATAACATTACTAGCTGATCGGTGCGGTTTCAGCCGCTTCTAGACGGTATATTGAGACGAAATTTACACCAGATTTTAATGTGATGCGAAAACAAACATACAACCAGACAAAAACTCCTAAAATAATTGATTTTCCTTCTATCGCCCTCTTAAAGAATCTCTCGACTGAACTGGAGTAGGGATGCGAGTAGTCGCCTCAACGCCGGCGGTCGCGGATTCGATTCCCGCTCGGGGCAGATATTTGTATTTGTGCAAATATTTGTTTCCGATCTGGGTGTATGTCTTTGTGGGTTTACCCGGGGCCTCGTACTCCGGAGCACGTAAAGCCGTCGGTCCCGATTGTTATCATAGACACCTGATAACGATCGTTACTCATGGTAAGGAAATTATCCGCCAGCCCGCAGTGATGCAGCGTGATGGATTAAACTCCAACCCTTCTCCTAGATGGAGAAGAGGCCTTAGCCCAGCAGTGGGACGTTTACAGGCTGATTCAGTTGAATTCAAAATATCTCTCATGTATAGACACCGGACGGTAACAATGTTATTATATTATATATTTATTATTATTTGACTGAACCGTTGGCGCAGTTTGCAGTGACCCTGTTTTCTGCTCCAAGGGTTGTGAGTTCGATTCCCGTCCCGAGTCTGGGTGTTATTACACCCAGTTATATTAATTTGCAAGCGGACAGTGGCCGCTGTGATATTGATATCACTTAGTTTATTTTAATATATCTTATGGTGTAAATATCATAGATTTCACTAACTCATTAATGAATGCGAACTTTTGGCGATAGCGCAGTGGACGCAGCGACTGTCTCTTGCACTAGTGGCTGTTTCTCTAGACCAGCCGGGCTAGCAGATATCTCTTGATGAGAGAGAGAGAGAGAGAGATAATATGTCTACATCAAGTATTTTCTCGATTAGGTACCCTAACATGCGCACTACGAGAGACAAAATTCTCTTCCGAAGAAAATTAACTCTAATTACTTTATCTCGTCGATAATATTCTTCTTCAAACGTCAAAATCACGTCAAAATTCGACAAAATTACTATGTCATGCTAGCTCCCGTAGAGATAAATACCACAGATATCTAAAACTTAATGTCATCTCTTCTATCGACGTAACGAGAAGAGTATCTGCAGGCAACAGGATTCCTCCATCGACAGGCTGGCCCCGGCGAAAAGGTCAGACTTCTCCTCCATGGGGACTGTCCGGATCACCTCTGAACAGTCCCGACGACGCCGTGTCTAGCAGGACCGCGTTACAGGATTCTTATCCTACTGGGAGCCGTTTAATGTTAAGCTTTTGTATATTATTAAATAATTAATACATTTTTAACATTTGATAGACGTTTGGAGGTAGAGAGGCTGCCATTGAAAAGAAAGGATCCTTCGACCAGACGGTGTTGCGTCTGGTGGGCTACGCGCCACTTAGACCCCGTTCAGATGACAAGCGCTTAACGCGCGTTATGATAACGCGCGCTTACAACTACATACATTTTATTCAACAATGTAAAAAGCGTAATGATTTATAAGATTTTGTGCTGTTAGCTAAGTATGTGTGATTTCAATAATTAAATTTAAATAAATACGTATATGTTTAATATACATACACGGTCGTCTGTACATAGGGTAGGCTAAGATTGCCCGTGTTTTAGGTAACAGCCGACTTATATACAAATTTATAATGTTTTCTTTTTTTTTTTTTCAAATAAATACTTAAAAATAAATATATAAATATTTATACCCAGACTCGGGGCGGTAATCGAACCCTGGAGTGAAAAGAATACATTTAAATCTTTCCAATGTAAAATAGCTATTTAATTTATAAAACTACTTATATGAGAATTTTTAATACACCATATTCATTAAAAAAAATCGTATATAGGTACATAGGAAGAAGAATATATATTATCAGCTTAGAACCCCCATATTTAAAATCGGTTAAAATAATAATTGTAAATATTGTGTTAGATTTATACCATAATTATATGTGAATAAATATATTTTTAAGTTATATGGGGTTGGATTTAGAATCGTTTGGCACGAATTTGGGCGTGAAACTTTCGTAGAGGGTAGGGGGCGGTCTCCCTTACTCCCCCATACCACTCGCAATACAAGGTAATGCACCATTCTTGAAAAAAATGTTTATAAATTTAATTTGACGGCCGGCTGGTCGAGTGGTCAGGCAACTGGACACTTTACGCAGCGGTCGCGGGTTCGAATCCCGCCAGGTGCAGATAATTTGTATGACGAATATAGATGCTGCACCGGGTCATGGATGTGTATTTATGTATATATGTATTTATATCTTAAATTTATTTCCGTTCCTAGTACCCGTAACACAAGTTCTTACGAACTTAGCACGGGGCTAGGTTAACGTGGTGTGATTGTTGGTTAATATTTATTTATTATTTATTTATTTATTTTAAATTTTTAAATAAAAATAGAGATAATGAGAATGATGGATGACATTTATAGGAAACGACCCGCGCCTCATGGTTTTACCCGCGTAACATCTAATTAAATAGCATCGAGATAGGTAAGGGGGTGGGATTGAGACAATATAGAATAGAATAGAATAATGATTTATTTAGAAATATGTATACACTGTTACACATTAAATAAAGTAATCTACTATACACATAGGTACACAGCATATAAAAACTATAGTTAGATACAATAAGAAATAATTAAAATTACAAATGCTTAAATGCGATATCATCTCATCGATAATATATCTATAGTTTTAATATATATTCGCCTATCGTGTGACATCACTAGTCACGACACAAAGCTGGGCAACACCGGGTGGCGCGCACGTGTTCGACCCGCACATGTGTAAATTTTTTGTATATTTCGTTAGGAACGAAAAGCTTTGTGACGGAGGGTTCTGTAATATAAATAAATAAATAAATATGTTTAACACATTTGGCGTGAAGAGGGTAGAGGGAGGCTGCCGTTGAAAAGGAAGGATCCTTCGACCAGACGGATGTGTCTGGTGGGCTACGCGCCACTTAACGTTTTGTTGTCGGGTTCTTGTATATATATTAAATGGCTTTGAAAACTTCTATAGCGCGATGTAGGATACGTCAGTTCATATGTGGCGAGATAGATGTCGCTACACACACACACAAGGTCGTCTGTTCCTAAGGTAGGCAACTTAATGCGTGTGTTGTAGGTAACAACCGACTGATATACTTTTTTTTTAAAATAAATATACATATAAATAAACATAACTGGGTGTAATAACACCCAGACTCGGGACGGGAATCGAACTCACAACCCTTGGAGCAGAAAACAGGGTCACTGCAAACTGCGCCAACGGTTCAGTCAAATAATAATAAATATATAATATAATAACATTGTTACCGTCCGGTGTCTATACATGAGAGATATTTTGAATTCAACTGAATCAGCCTGTAAACGTCCCACTGCTGGGCTAAGGCCTCTTCTCCATCTAGGAGAAGGGTTGGAGTTTAATCCATCACGCTGCATCACTGCGGGCTGGCGGATAATTTCCTTACCATGAGTAACGATCGTTATCAGGTGTCTATGATAACAATCGGGACCGACGGCTTTACGTGCTCCGGAGTACGAGGCCCCGGGTAAACCCACAAAGACATACACCCAGATCGGAAACAAATATTTGCACAAATACAAATATCTGCCCCGAGCGGGAATCGAATCCGCGACCGCCGGCGTTGAGGCGACTACTCGCATCCCTACTCCAGTTCAGTCGAGAGATTCTTTAAGAGGGCGATAGAAGGAAAATCAATTATTTTAGGAGTTTTTGTCTGGTTGTATGTTTGTTTTCGCATCACATTAAAATCTGGTGTAAATTTCGTCTCAATATACCGTCTAGAAGCGGCTGAAACCGCACCGATCAGCTAGTAATGTTATATTCCGTTAGAAACGAGACGGTTGACGTCAAAGTGTTCTGTAGATAATGTTGTTTATATATGTCGCGCGTTTAATAATAAACCGAAATATGTCAAAATTTGTTAATTTCTACTTTTTCTAATAAAATTAACTAACTCAGCTCAAAGAATAGGTACAATCTGGTTGCCACGCGAAACATAGCAAAATGACCGATTAAATGGATCACAAAGACGACAAAATGCCTCCAACAAGGTAGAGGTTCAAAACTTTAACAGCGATTTCCCACAAAAGTGTTTTTTTGACTTATTTCGGTTTATTATTAGGCGAGCGATGTATTAACGTATGACTTGTGATTATTTTAGTTTGTAAATTTATTAAACTTACGTCTGTAGCGACATCTATCTCGCCATATACGAACTAGAAGAAACTGACAAATCCTACATCGCGATATCGAAGTTTTCAAAGCGATTGAATATAATTATATACAAGAACGCGACAACAAACATTAAGACCCCGTTCAGATGACAAGCGCTTAACGCGCGTTATGATAACGCGCGCTTACAACTACACATGCCGTACGTACGGCCGTACACATGCTAACGCGCGTTAAACGCGCGTTAGCATGTGTACGGCCTGAATAAAATGTATGTAGTTGTAAGCGCGCGTTATCATAACGCGCGTTAAGCGCTTGTCATCTGAACGGGGTCTAAGTGGCGCGTAGCCCACCAGACGCAACACCGTCTGGTCGAAGGATCCTTTCTTTTCAATGGCAGCCTCTCTACCTCCAAACGTCTATCAAATGTTAAAAATGTATTAATTATTTAATAATATACAAAAGCTTAACATTAAACGGCTCCCAGTAGGATAAGAATCCTGTAACGCGGTCCTGCTAGACACGGCGTCGTCGGGACTGTTCAGAGGTGATCCGGACAGTCCCCATGGAGGAGAAGTCTGACCTTTTCGCCGGGGCCAGCCTGTCGATGGAGGAATCCTGTTGCCTGCAGATACTCTTCTCGTTACGTCGATAGAAGAGATGACATTAAGTTTTAGATATCTGTGGTATTTATCTCTACGGGAGCTAGCATGACATAGTAATTTTGTCGAATTTTGACGTGATTTTGACGTTTGAAGAAGAATATTATCGACGAGATAAAGTAATTAGAGTTAATTTTCTTCGGAAGAGAATTTTGTCTCTCGTAGTGCGCATGTTAGGGTACCTAATCGAGAAAATACTTGATGTAGACATATTATCTCTCTCTCTCTCTCTCTCATCAAGAGATATCTGCTAGCCCGGCTGGTCTAGAGAAACAGCCACTAGTGCAAGAGACAGTCGCTGCGTCCACTGCGCTATCGCCAAAAGTTCGCATTCATTAATGAGTTAGTGAAATCTATGATATTTACACCATAAGATATATTAAAATAAACTAAGTGATATCAATATCACAGCGGCCACTGTCCGCTTGCAAATTAATTAGAGCGTAACCCGCCGACCGAGCTGTCCGATGTGTACGGGTGGATGATTTTTTATAGCCGCGCGTCGACGTGTAATTTTAATTTTCCGTATATTTTTTTTATTGTTTTGTTTTTTTTTTTTTAAACTAAACTGGTCAAGTGTTGTCCTATTCGTAACAGTGTTCCGTACAACGTATTAATTAATAATCATGCGCTATAGTTTATCTGTGTCATTAAATGCGTTAATATCGGCAATTACGGGACTGTTTTGAAAAATTATCTTATCACGTTATTCAGTCTATTTATTTTCAGACGTTATAGGCTATATAACATCACATCGTGTCACATAAGAAGGTACTAAGTAATAAACAAAAATTACTTAATTCAATAACGCGAAGGCTACTCTATTTGTATATATATACAGGAGAAACCGCGCAGGACGCTTAGTTATAAATTATAAATAATAAATAAAAATAAAATGTTTTTATTTGGAACAAAAAATGTGTTACAAATATATAATTGTACGTTAGTGACTACAGTTAGTTACAAAAACAAAAGAAACAAAACAAAAACAAATGCACATTGCCCCAAACTGTGTTGCTGTAGAATGTAATGCATGTAATACATGTTTTTATGATAATTAATTAATCAATTTATAATAATTTATTATTTATTACCTATATACTTTCTAAAGTTGATCGTTATTTATAAAAAATCATTAAAAATATGTTTTTCGATTACAAATTTATTATTATACCGGGTTTTTTAATATAATGTCAACGGTATCCTAAATCTCACCCCCTCTGTTTATCTCCCGGATTCCGTATACAAACAACGGATTCCTTCGACTCCAATCTCTGTAAACAAGTCTTCGTAAGATCCGTCTTTATCGTTACTGGTTCCGTATATTATATTTTACTACCCGAGTCTCGCGTTTTTACTCGCGTAACTACCGATCCCGTGGGAATGTCCGGAAAAAAGTAGCCAATGTGTTATTCTGTTCTTTAAACATGAATCAGTGGAATTTCACTAATTTTAAGTGACTATTAACTTTTTATCAATGTGACAATCGTACCACGCAGATTTAGTGACTATTCAATGTATGAGTATGTGAATATCAGAGTCCACTGATTTGATGATTGAATGTGTGTATGTGTATTATTGGGTATTCACTGCCTTGTTATTGAAATTCATTGATATGTAGTAAATATAGCTTCACTAATGTAATTAATGAAAATGTTACCGATTCATGCTTAGAGAGTGTATCTCCAGCTATCTACGTACCGAGTTTCATTGCAATCGGTTCAGTAGTTTTTGCATGAAAGAGTAACAGACATACATATAAATAGGTTTTTTTTTTGTTTATTTGGATGTAATATTTTTGATATAAATCAATAATTGTAATATAATAAAACACGTTTCTATGTCTGAACGTTTTAATAAAGGGAAACTCTTGTTTAATATTTAATAATTTATATTCATTATTTAATAATATATACCGTGTCTTTATAACTTTTTTTTTTTTTGTAACAATCACACCACGTTAACCTAGCCCCGTGTTAAGTTCGTAAGAAATTGTGTTACAGGTACTAGGAACGGAAATAAATTTAAGATATAAATACATATATACATAAATACACATCCATGACCCGGTGCAGACATCTATATTCGTCATACAAATTATCTGCACCTGGCGGGATTCGAACCCGCGACCGCTGCGTAAAGTGTCCAGTTATATTATATTATAATTATTATAGTTACCAGTGTATGTTTGTAAATATTAATGTGTAGACATTTGTATGTTAGTTTATTATAATAACTGCACCACCTAGGCACCTATCCGATCTCTTAAACACATACTCAATTCTATTTCAGGTCATCAGGACGAAACCCACTGTCTCTTGTACTACTCAATTTGTAATTATTCTAAATTGTATGTAGATATTATTATTTGTATTAGTGGATAATAAAAAGTAAATAAAATAAATAAAGAAGTAGGTCTATTAAAAAAAAAAACAATACTCAAAGATTCAATTATTGTATTCAATTAATTAAATTAAAATACTAGATAACTCTTACAAAACTCAAAAATATATTTCTTATAACAGATAATACGAAATGATTTTACGTTAAATCTATTACCTATATCTATATCTACAGTCTACTAAACTTATAACAGTAGTACAGTGACTGAGCTAGTACACGACCCACCTCTCGCAAGAGCTACACTTTAATAAATAGTTCTATTTTTCAAAAAAAAAAAAAAAAACCTAACAACCTATCAATAATAGGTTGTTAGGTCTTTCTTTTTTTGAGGTTGTTAGGTTTGTTTTTTTTTTTTTTTTTTTGAAAAAATAGAACTTTTTATTTAAAATATTTATTTTAAAAAAATAGGCTACCTAACAAAAATTTTGGTGGACCTATACAGGTGACTGGTGAATTACCATCGACATTCGGGGAGAGCGCTCGGCGCACGGTTCCTACTCGAATCATGTAAAAAAAATAGGTAAATATTAATAAACTTTTAAGTAAAGTTACTCAACAATTATCCAATTATTTACGCATCGTCTGGACACCCTAGCAGCTAGCTGCACTTTCGACACAAAACAGGTAGTTTATCTACGTCCAAACGCCGCCACGTGTAAACAGGGTAGCAGGATAAACAAGCATGATCCAGTCCCCCTTAATACTTTAATCCTGGCTTAGGAAAGGCAAAAATACTAAGATATTTTACTCGTTTAAGCAACAAATTTGTTGACTAGGTAAATTATGTGACTTTGGCAATTTTTAGGTGTGAACAAGCGACACATTACAACACCTGTGCATGTGCCGCCGGCATGACTGGAAAAGTGTCATCGCTTCATTTATTTGAATTGAAATTTATGAAAATTCGGTCAAAAATTAAGTACCTATTTTTATTGCATGACCCGAATGGGAACCGCGCGCCGAGCGTTCTCCCCAAATATCGATGGTAATTCACCAGTCACCCTGTACAGACCTAACGTAGACCTATCGATGAAGGTTATTTTGTTTTAAAAAATCCTTCGGTGGGGTGCTAAGTTTGTGTAGCTTCTCGCAAGCATCTTCCCAGAATATACCCAGCTAACAGCACCCAAGCCGACTTTGACATCCGTCAAAGCCGATACAAGATCAAGTTTGTACAATTAATAATTTAATACGTTGTTTATGTCACGTTTTCAATTATTTTAGTAACAATACAATTTAGAAGTTCTCTAGAAATTTGATAGGCTATAAATCAGCACGTTGTTACAATGTCAAACAATCTGAAATACAAATTCGAAGTGTGCATGTAATTGTACAAGATGACATGCTTATTATATACTTAGTATATTAATTTATATATTAAAAGATGGTGTATGTAGTTCAATAAATAATGATAAGAATATTTATTCGATATTGAACGTTATCTGTAACTGCTTCGACACATATACCTAGACTTGAAGTCAAGTATACCTACGCGTTATTAGGTACTAGAAATACATACTTCTTACTTAGATGTAATTAGTTTACAAAAGATAATTTAAATATGTACTTAAAAAAAAACTGTTACAGGTGCAATTCTGTATTTTAAAGATATTTACCCGACTGCGACAGAAGGAGGGTTATGTTTTTCGAGTGTATGTATGTATGTATGTATGTATGTATGTATGTATGTATGTCCATTTCTTTGGCACGCCCTACAGCCCAAACGGCTGGACGGTTTTTGACATATGAGGTGTCGTTGGATTTGTCTAAATTGTAGTAGTGACATAGGCTATATAAATTTTCAAAATGGCGCCCGCAAATGGCGGAATGAGGGGGGGAGTTGAATTTTTTTTCTTACTGTAGCAATATAGGTATCAAATGAAAGCTAGTAAATTGTTTTATTCTTGTTAGTTTATAATAAGAGTAATTTACGCATTCGGGTTTTTTGATTTTTTTAATTAAGCATACTTGTTTGAATTTTTTTTTTTTGTGGAGTGCACTCTATAATCGATACTTAAGGCAAAGGTGAATTCCATTGTTTACTGTATGCTTGTAACTTGGTCGCCCAACATACTGAATGTAATAAATTGATTCATTGATTCAGTGTTCTGATGTAAATCGACCATAACATCATCTGTTGGATGACCACTGCTGATCATAGGCCTCCTCCATCATATCTGGGGAGTTTGCCAATACTCGCTACGCTTGGCAGGCGGGTTGGCGAGCGCAGTGATTTGTTGTAGGATATGGTACCACTGCTGCCCATCGCCGTTGTGGTTGGTGTACAGTTGTTCGCAACACTATGGCCTTAGTCGCCTTTTACGACACCTCGAGTCGGGATAATTCTTCTGATAAAGTAATAAATTTGAGTGAAAAGTGGTGTGGTTTGAGTTAATACTACGAGCTGGGACACTGGATACGTTTTATCTGGAATTCAGTACGATTCCCCTGGGAGAGGATGAAAGTACAAAAATATACTCAGTTTTAATTTATTAAATACATCGTTCATTCTTTGATATGTAAGAAATGATTATTTAAAAAAAAAAATTAATCCTAACGTATGTTATTTAAACTGGGAACTGTTCCCCGAGATCATGGACGCTGTAAAGGGTCCGAAACGTCGGGAAATAATTTAAAATATTGTTAACTGTAAAGTTTAAATAAACGCGATAAAATCCGATTTAGACTTTTAATTAAATGAGTAAAATTCGCGTAAATATAAGAGAACACTAAGGTATGTTAGTTCAGTAATCACAAATATTATAATCCTTATTAACCTTGTTAGACTTAGACACACGCGGTTTTCAGACATAGTTTATGTTTAAAGATAAAAACGAGTACATTCCACGATATAGTTTTTTTGACAATTTTTGTCGATATTTCGGTACCAGTTACATGGTCCGTCCGTCCGACGAGACTGCTGTGAAGCGATGTGTCAACTGTATTAGGTCCAAAGAACTTAAAACCCTGAATGTACACAAATTCGGAATGTACAGCTCACCTTAAACCAGCTTTCGTACTTTATCTCCTGATCTTAATGAAAGGGATGCCGATCGCGAACTAAGTTAGTCAGCTAGTAAAGAATAATTGCGGAAAACCATGATAGAAAATTTATCCAGTACTAATTATTTGTCATACTATTATTATTATAAAATTAGTTTAAGGATATTTCATTATTAATAAATAGATGCAAAACAAGGAAATATTCACTGATTAATTCGCTTGAAATATGTCTAATCTCACCGCATTATATTTAAACAAACATATATATTTTTTAATTCTAAAAAAATATTGTTTTTATATATACTAATATTAGTATTTAACGCCTCACACTAAACGACCCCTCACTAACGATAAGATGAAAGTCCTGTGCTATGTATTAAAAGTCTAGCCGTTACCCCGAGTTCGCTCGCGATTATACATTTTGTCTCATTCGCTCTCTAAAGCGAAACCTACTGAGCTTCAGGATAAAAAAATACCATTGTCCTAGACCAAGGGGTCGGCAACCTTTTTCAGCAAAGAGCCAAATTTCACTAAAGGTCCACAAATTTTATGGAAAAGAGCCGCACCATAAAACATAGTCCTCGTAAAGAGCCAACGAATATCTTTAAGTAAATATTTTGATCGTATTTTTCTGCACTTTTCATGTGTTTAATTAGCAATCATAGCATAGAACCCCAATTTTTTTTGCAAAGAGCCACAAAAAAATGAAAAAAAGCCACAAGCGGCTCGCGAGCCACCGGTTGCCGACCCCTGTCCTAGACCTTAGTATGTACTCAAATCATACCAATATTCATTCAGTAGTAGATATCCACGAGATGGACAGACGACTTGAGAGAGCCGAAAATCGTTAGATAGAAGCTGCCTTGAACCGGTTGCTATGGAGGTCGATGGGGAAGGCCTACGTTCAGCAGTGGACATCCAATGATTGTGATGATGATGATGATGACACGATGCGCGGCCAAGATACTGACAAATAGATAGACAGATAGATAAACAGAAAAACAAACAAAAATGAAAAGAATTACTGGTTTGGCTTAATGGTCGATTATAGAGTAGACGAAAAATTTAAAAAGAAAAAATAATTTTGTTTCATATAATGATTATTACTAATTTTACTATCTTATTTTACCTTTCTTGAAAATGAATTTTCTTAATTTCCTATTTTGCACACTTACAAACGTTGGCTCTTGTACGTTCTAAGGTTGGCTGGTAGAGAATTCTTTTAACATTAATTGTAAGCCCGCCTTTTGTACAATTCAATATTGTATTTTGCAATAAAGTATTAATAAATAAATAAATATAAATGGTTTTATTCAATGTCCAACGGCACTCTAAAATAGTAATGACGAAATGGTTTCCATATACGGCATACTTCACCGGCCAGTCCGCGTCCACACGTCGCCGCGTGCGCATCTCTCAACACGATTACTGTGCTTGTGTGTGTGTGTTAGTGATAGTGTAGTGTGAGTGATACATTGGATGGATATTATACACTCTGGTTTTAATATTATTATTAATAATTTTTTATTTATTTATAAGATATAGTCATAATTATTATATATTTTAAAATACTTTAATATTCAATTTTTAAAACTTAAAATAATTGTAGAGTGACGATTTTCTTAGTTTATTAAAAGGCTCATCAAAGATAGAGTTACTAAGTCATACAATTGACATCAAAGTAGAGAATTCGTTAAAACTAAAAGTGATTTATAAATTATTTATGATTTCATGTTCGAGATGAAACAGTATTTTGAATTTGACACACGTGACGGTCGTGTTCAAATCCGGGTTAGCATCGCTTTACCGATTTTATGAGTTAACTAGATTCGATTGTAAAATTATATCGTGTATGGCGTTTTGGAGTTTCTGTATTATTTGTAATGCCCCTTGGCGCAGTTGGTAGTAACCCTGCTTTCTGTTCCAGGGTTGTGGGTTCGATTCACGCCCCGAGTTTAGGTGTAATATACATATAAATGTATGTACATATATTACAAAAAAAAAGTATATCTAGTTGGCTGCTACCTAACACACAGGTAACTTAGGAACAGACGACAGTGTGTGTATCTTAAACATTTATTTATGTTTTTTTTTAATAATTTATCTTTATAATAAACGTAGTTCTTTTTTTGAGAGGGCTACGCCCAGGAGATTTGATCTAAATCTAACTTTAAATTATTTTATTTTTTATTTAATTTTATTTAAAAGGTCACCAACAAAGCACACGTCAATACAAATATATACAGAATACAAAACAATTTTTTTTATATACAAGCTTAAATTCAAGTAACATAAACAGTAACTACAAAAAAAAAACAACAATTGAGCAAGATCAATATTGAGTAGCCAAAACAATTCTTATCTTTCTCTTACTTTGTGTTATACTTAGAGAAGCCAATTTTTATTTAATATACGACTTTTGAGTCAGCAAATACATCGATATTACAGCTATTCGATAAAGTATCGTAGGATCTTATAATTTTGTTGAGAGGTGCATTGTAATCTAGATTAAACTTAGCAATTTTCCCTTTAAATAATATGATAGAGGTATATCGTTGTACGCATCAAAAATACTACTGAATAGATTGCAATTAAGTCTTCTTAGTTTTATTAGACACTCGAACCTTAACTAAAAAATATTGTGATATCTTGATTTCATAACGCTCTGGTGTGACACGTTCTGGATTAGTGGTGCAATTAGTCGCGTTAACGCCGGCAGTCGTGGTTTCGATTCCCGCTCGGCGCAGATATTTGTATTTGTACAAATATTTGTTTCTGTACTGGGTTCTTGTAGGTCTCCTCACTGTGACTCGGAGAGCACGTAAAGCCGTCTGTCGCAGTTGTTGTCATGGACACCTGATAGCGATCGTTACTCATGGTAGGGAAATTATCTGCCAACCCCCAGTGGAGCAGCGTGGTGTATTAAGCTCCAATCCACTCCTACATGGAGAAGAGGTCTTTGCCCAGCAGTGGGTTGTTTACAGTTTGATTCAGTTTAATTTAAATATTTCTAATACTCATCAATTACTCACGAATAGGGAAATTATCCGCCAACCCGCAGTGGAGCAGCATTGTGGAATAACTTCCAACCCTTCTATATAAACGTCTCACACTCAACGACCCCCAGTAGGATGTGAATCCTGTGTCGGGGGTCCGGAAACACACAACAATACACGAGCACAAACGCCCAGACCACGACAAACATCTGTATGGCCTATACAAATATTTATAGATCGAACCCGCGACCGCTAGCGCATCAGTCGGTTGCTGTGACCACTGCGCCAACGCGTCATATGGAAAAAAGGCCGTTGCCGTCTACTGGCTGATTTATTTCGGTTATCTATACTAATATTATAAAGCTAAAGAGTTTGTTTGTTGTTTGTTTGTTTGAACGCGCTAATCTTAGGAACTACTGATTCGAATTGAAAAATTCTTTTGATTGAAAAATTTTGCGTTGGATAGCCCATTTACCCAGGAAAGCTATAGGCTATATAACATCACGTTACGACCAATAGAGGCTGAGCAATAATAAGAAATGTTACAAAAACGGGAAAATAATCTTTTTGAGAGCTTCCGTTGCGTCCTTTATTATTTCTCTTCTCGAGACATTTTTAACTAAAGTTCCACTTTTTAAACTAAATATAACATCACTCTTTTACTGAGGATTTTACGAAAAAAAAAAAAAACTCATTAATACGTTGAACGACCCAAGAATCAAACCTGAAACCCCTTGCTCGGCAGTAACGCTTGCGACCACTCGACCAACGAGGCACGTACCTACTCTTAGAGTAATTATTTAAAAATATTTAAGTACGTTTTTCCCTCAAATGAATGCGGGTGAAACCGCGGGGCACAGCTAGTTTATTTAATGTACGCGTTTTTTTTTTGTAAGTGAAGTAAATTTTTGCTTGTACGTAATAAATTGTTGACATAACAAACAACGTAAAAATCGCTGTTTTATCTATCGGTATAATTCAGTATATGTTTCAAAACGCTTCTCGTTCCGATCGTGGAGCATTCGACAACATTCTATAAACGGATGCACCGTGTCAGTCACGTACGCCGTAAATCGTAATTAATATAACGAAGTTCAGCTTCATTTGTAATAACCCAGTCGGATTAGTTAAAAAAACGGGCAAAGATTTACAAAAATTTTTTTGCAGAAATTTTCCTTCGGAATTCGTTGGTGGGGGGGGGGGGCTCACTGGTAGTCTAAATTCAAAAAGTAGAGGTACCAGAGTTTTCGCTTCATCCGCCATCTTGATTTAATGGGTTATTTTTTGTCTCTTGAATAGCTCGTTCATTTTCAATTTTACACGAAAAATACATGTAGTTATTACAAAAGTTGTTTAAAATTAAATTTCCTACAAAATTGTTTGAGTTCGTTAAGATACGATTCGGATTTTGAATTTCAAGGGCTTCGTATATCTTTGTTTTTGTGTTGTGTAAGTCATGCGGTGATCAGCAGAGAAGGATAGACCCGACCTCTTTCTTGCCGAGGTGTCGTAAAAGGTGACTAAGGCCATAGTGGTAGGTACGAACAACTGTACACCAACCAGGATGGTGATGGCAGTAACGTCACTATATCCTTTTATTTTAACGCTGGTAAATGCATTTCTCGCTGGCACGCAGAACGTGCCAGAATACCCGCTAAAAACCAGCGGTGGCCTCATTGTCGTAATGGAGCGCCACGGAATCGTAAATCGCTAAAAATTGCAAACGTCACTATATCCTGCCACAACACACTGCGCTCGACAACCCGCCTGTCAAGTGTGACAAGTATTGCCGAATCCCCCCACAGATGATGGGTGAAGCCTACGTTGAACACACACATCCATTTGCTAATGAGGAGGATTTTTTCATTCTACTCTAAAATTTATACATTTACATCAGCAGCCTGAAGTAAAGGCCCAGGCAACTACGTCACCCAGTCATGATATTCTCTGTGGAATCATTATCGCCAGCCGAAATTTGAACCTATGATCGTTTGGTCATTTCACGTATTCAATTCACCGGATCATCTCGAGTCAGTCTACAATATTATTAATTTAGCTGTATGACGAAAAAACCTTATTATAATAAAAACATAGATTTATTATTATTGAAAAATAAATTACACAGGTCCACAAAAAAAAAAGTTCTCTGTACCATTGACCAAACCTACTTAGGATTATGTATTTCGATGCGTTGAATCCGAATTCGAGGTCATTTTGGTCAATATACCTCCGAAATTTAGAGTAAATTGCAAAAAAACCGCTAAAAATGGCGAAATATCACGAAAAAATGCAATAATGCGAACGACAAAGTTTTTTTTTTTCGTACTAAATCAAGTATGTTTCTTATGTATTTCGATGCGCTGAATCTTAATACTCAGTTAGTTTGACTCGTCACCCCTCTAAATTAAGAGTAAATTGCAAAAACTACAGAAATTCTGTAAAAATCGTAAAAATTAAGTTATACTTGATGCGCTAAGTTCAAATTCAATGTTGATGTTGTGTTGTGTGTTTTATTACCATCATTAACTACAAAAAATAATTTTTTTTTTTTAAATAAATTTATGTCCACGGGCTCATTTTGGCCATGCCTTTTTTATTCCAATTTCTTTTGTTAGTTTTCCTTGGTACAATAGTAGCTGCTTACATTATTAAAATAAATTAGTTCACATGAAATACATATAATTAATGTAATAAATATGATAAATAATTCGCCTATAAAGGCATAGGCCATAATACGTCAATCTATGACTCACTGAGGCAAGCTGTTAAATTAAACTCAAGGTCGTATCGCGGTATAACCTAACGTCAATATCGTGACGATAATTTGAAACTGAATAAGTGTAAATGGGATTAGTGTAATGAATAATGAAATAACGGTCAAGTGCGAGTAGTACTACCAGACAACGTGTTCCGTACAAATGTTGATTGATTGATTGATTGATTGATTCAACTTGCTTATATGTAAATAAAATTGTTACGAATTTTATTTACATACGATTTAAATTTATTGAAATAATAAGTACATAAGAAACATACTTGATTTAGTACGAAAATAAACTTTTTCGTTCACATGATAGCATTTTTTCGTGATCTTTGGCCATTTTTAGCGGTTTTTTGCAATTTACTCAATTTTTCGGAGGTATATTTATCAAACTGACCTCGAATTCAGTCAAAGGTACAGAGCACTTTTTTTTGTGGGCCTGTGTAATTTGTATTTGTAGAAATTGAAATTTATTGCCTTTCAAACAATATAAATTTTCTCAATTTCCAATTTTGCACACCTACCAAAGTTCGCTCTTGTACGTCCTAAGGTTGTCTGGTAGAGAATGCTTTTAGCATTAAGCCCGCCTTTTGCACAATTCAATATTTTAATAATAAATAAATAAATAAATATGAACCAACAATCACACTACGTTAACCTAGCCCCGTGCTAAGTTCGTAAGAACTTGTGTTACAGGTACTAGGAACGGAAATAAATTTAATAGATTTATATAAATACATATATACATAATAATTTTGTTGTGCAATAAAGTATTAATAAATAAATGTTTTTAAACCTTTGAGGGTAGAACGGAAAAATCAACCACCACATCAGCCGTGGATGTCCATGACTGCTGAACGTAGGCGTCCCCCATCGTTTCTTGGGGGTTGCATCATTTGCGACGCTCGGCAGGCGGGTTGGCGAGCGCAGTGTGTTGTAGCATGATTGCTGTTCATTACCATCCCGGTCGGTGTTCTCATCACTATGGCCTTAGTCGCTTTTGACGACATCCGGCAAAAAAATAGGTCGGGACTATTCCTCTACCAATCACCGGTGACCGGACAGCGGTAATGTTTAACAAATATATTTGTTGAGAACGAGTTTAAAACGTAAAAAAAAAAAATACCTTTTCTTTTTTCATTATCAAATAGAAAATTTCTTTATTCAAGTATGTTTTAAAATCACTTTCGAGTCATCATTTTATAAGTTATATGTACCTATAACGTGTTTACATAATTCACTATAGTTTATGTGAATCTACCACCGACTCGGAATGTTGATTCTGAGGAGGATCGACAAGAAACTCAACGGGTATTCAACAATTAACGAAAAAAAACTCCCAACTGTAAAATAGTTTGAGATATTGTCATGAGATAATATCATAAACATACAATACCTCCTTCGAGAATGGTGAAAGATAAACGGTGACGTCACAGCACTGATAACGCTTATCAGAACTCATTGATTACCTGTTTTAAAGCACTGTATTGTGAACCAATTAGCCAACCTTAGGTCTTAACATTGACTATTACAGATCTTTTATTTATTTACTAGCTGTTTACTGCGACTTCGCATGGACATTCTCATGTGTATTCTCTAAACATGAATCAGTGGAATTTCACTAATTTTAAGTGACCATTCACGTTTTATCAATCTAAGAATCGTACCACGCAGAATTAGTGACTATTCGATGTATGAATATGTGAATATAAGAGTCCACTGATTTGATCATTGAATGTATTACTGATTATTATCGAGTATTCACTAATTTGTTATTTTAAAAGAAAATAGCTACACTAACGTAATTAATGAAAATTTCACCGATTCATGTTTAGAGAGAATACACATCAAAATTTCCGCGCGAACGATGTCACGGACAACAGATCGTAATTTGTAAAACACGATTCGATATTATTTAATTAAGCCTGCATAAATTAAAGCCTATTTTGTTCATTGAAATACCACACTCGTTCCAGTATAGTCGATCAATGACCAATTGTGATACGAGAGTCAATTTCTATTTTCTCCGTGAAAGTCTCACTTAACGCCGATCACGACTGCGAACGTGTGTCGTTTACATAACTCGAATACCGTCGGCGCAGTGGTATAACTTGATACGCAAGGTCGCGTCTTTGATTCCTGACCTACATAGGTATACATATGTAAAATACTCTCTGAACATAATCAGTGGAATTTCACTAATTTTAAGAGTTATTAACTTTTTATCAATGTGAGAATCGTATCACGCAGAATTAGTGACTATTCAATGTATGTGAATAATATGTGAATATAAGAGTCCACTTATTTAATCATTGAATATGAGAATCCACTGAATTAATAAATAAAAATGAGAATCTACTGATATCGCTGGTCTTTGACTATGGGCCTTTTAAACAAGAACCAAGTCGCACAGCGTGCAATAGAGAGGGCTATGCTTGGTATTTCTCTGCGAGATCGAATCAGAAATGGTGAGATCCGCAGACGAACGAAGATTGCCGATATAGCCCAACGGATTTGCAAACTGAAGTGGCATTGGGCAGGGCGTAGAACTGACGGCCGATGGAGCAGAAAAGTTCTCGAGTGGAGATCACGTACCGGCAAGTGCAGCGTCGGACGGCCGTCCGCGAGATAGACAGACGACTTGAGGAGAGGAAGCTGTTGGATGAAGGCTGCTTCGAACCGGTCGCTCTGGAGGTCCATGGAGACCTCCCATCCTCTCCCTCCTATTTATATATGTACATTATTACAAAAAAAAATGTATATCGTTTGGCTGTTACAGAAAACAGGCATTGTAAGCAAGCAAGCATTGCAAGGTAGGCTACCTTAGTAACAGACGACCGTGTGTGTATGTTAAGCATATTCATATTTATTTATATAACTCGACTCATTCATTCTCCTTATTATCGTATTTCAACATATTATATATTATACTACATGTCATATATAACGTGTCATCAAAATTGTTCAGATCCGCTTCTGTCGTGACTTTCAAATGTGAATCATTAAAAATCAATATCGCTTAAATGCTAATTATCATGTATTATTGAATTGTTTCACAAGATAATGTCCCGGATATGTTTATATTAAATTTTACTAGTATTTTTAAGATAAGAACAATTTATAACTTAACAAAAATCAAATAAAATTTCAACAAACAATACAAACACTTAATCCCTGATAAACTTAGAAAAACTTATTATGAGCGGATATCGAACCCGCGACAGCTAAGCCACTTGCCAACCCATAACGTGTCAATTTGTCCTTCTATTTTCTTATAAAGTCTAATTCAAGGAAATAAATTTTCCTTTTTATCATTATTATAAATGTTTACGTAAACACGCGGTCAGACTTTTGTTGATTTCGTAAAAAATAACGTATTGTTTTTGTTCGAACTACGACGTTTTGGACGGCCGTTCTGGTGTAGTGCGAGTAGTCGCCTCAACGCCGACAGTCGCGGGTTCGATTGCTCGGGGCATATGACAAGCATCAGCTTTCGAATATAAAGAGAATCATCAAAATCGATACACATTGGAACACAAAAAAATTATGAGCTAACATACATATAAAATACAGTCGAATAAAGAACCTCTTCCTTTTTTTAAAGTCGGTTAAAAGTATATCGGGATTTGTCCCCGTATCCATCGTTCTATAGAATCATCTAGATACGTTTAAAAACCACGAGTGTTAAAGTTTGTAGATTAACGTTCAGAATTCGTGTTCGTGCAAATAAAACCAACGCGTTACGTCATACGGCAGGTGTCTGGCCTCTGATTGCCCACCGTCCGCCGAAATTGCCTACCGCGAAGGTGCGACGCCCAAGTGCGCGGCGCGTCGCACAAGAGAGTGCTCGGTGGAGCTGCCGCCTGCGGGTCACGGAGCAACGTACGCGGTACCCGTGGCCCGCCTTGTAAGGGCGGGTGAGGGCGCACGGCGGGTTATTTTAGTGGGTGAGGGCCCCACACTATCACGTTGTCTCCCCGGGCAACGGGATGTGCGTTCAGGTACATTTTTTCCCGCCAAAACAAAAAAAAAAAAAAAAAAAAAAAAAAAAAAAAAAAAAAAAAAAAAAAAAAAAAAAAAAAAAAAAAAAAAAGGTGTCTGGCCTCAACTTTTTTTTTTTTTTTGTTTTAAATGTTAAGCATAATTCATGGCTAAGTTCAGCGAATATTAAATCTTTTTCCTTCGAGTGCGAGTGTCGTGACGGATTTGTTAGTTTTCTTTCTTTTTTTTGTTAAGTATAAAGGTTCCCAAAGTTTTTATTATTTACCCTCGAAAAGCAAAAATAAATGAATAAGATGAATAAGAAAATAAATATGAAACACAATATATTTCAAAATGCTTTGCTTAATAATTTATGCATATCTTATGTACACAATTATAATTTATGTTAAAAACATATTTTTATCATCTCTTTATGTAATATTTATGTATTTATGAGTGATTACAATGTATATTTGTATATTTTCATTTAACGGTACCGCTTGCGGTTGTTAAATATATACATAAATATATTTAATATTACCACGGTCGACTTAATTAATGCCTACGTTTTAGGTAATATACGAATTTATAGTTTTTAAAGAAATGTAATTATACATAATACGGTAAGATTCGAGGCGGGGGATTGCGCTCATAAAGGTACAGATACACATGCTACTTACTACCATGCTTATAGCATGCTTATTAACGTGCTTATAGTTTAGTCGACGAATATTAAACGTATTTTTTTTTAAATAAACAATTTTTTTTAAATTATTTGTTACTTTTTAGCGAATAACATCTAGTGCCATTTTGGTAAACTTTTGTCAGCAGTCTCCGAAAATTACGATTGAGGCGTCATTCGATTCGGAATGGCATCTATCATACATGATTTTTGAAAAAAGTTATTAACAAATAACTAAAAAAAGGGTTTTATTTTTAAAAAAAAATGGCTTTAACATTTGTCGACTAGACTATAAGCATGCTAATAAGTATGCTATAAACATACTAGTAAGTAGCATGTGTATCTGTACCTTAACTCTAGAGCGGAAAAGGTCAGTGCTAACTGTGTCTACGGTCCCAGTCAATTCTATTAAAATTCTTATGAAGGTACTGTAATAAGATTAGCTTTAAAATTTAAAAATTCAATTTACTAAAGAGCATAATATGTAAGGTTGCAACGCGTTCCTACTAGTGTCAAATGTACAAATAAATGTCTTAAGTTACATTACAAGAAATGAAAAAAAAATACGCATACTTTGGCTTAAAATTGATCGTTATTATATATTGTAAGTATTATAATAACGTGTTTTGTCAATAAGAAAATATATTTGTAATGATTATTCTTATGAGGATACATTCATATAGATTCTTCTACTAATTACGTATTAATATTGATGTTTAAGCCCCCGCTCTCTGGGGGTCTGGTGCAAACATTTGGGAACCACTGGCTTAAACGTTATAAAATCTAAATATTTACTAATACTGTTAGGAAACACGCTAACTCAACCGGTATGTGTAAAAAATTTTATTTTGATTAAAATATGTGTTTTTCTAAGTATTTACTGGTTACAAAGGCTTTAGGTCAAATTTTTCATGCTATTACAATTTATAAAAGTTAAAAACTTGTTAGTTTCTTGCCGATTCTTTTTTAGCACAATCTACGTTCTGAATCCGAGGGTAGCTTCACACTAACATACATTACATTATTGGAAGATTTAGAAGTGCTTAAAATGCCTATGAATATATGCCCTTGAATATAATATAGTAAATGATCACTACATATAATAAAAAAAGGCCTCCGCCGCGTCTGTCTGTTCGCGATAAGCTCAAAAACTACTGCAAGGATTTTCATGAGGTTTTCACTAATAGATAGAGTTGTTCATGAGGAAGGTTTAGGTATATATACATACACCAGGGCCAGTTGGGGCGGGCCGCTAGTTTAGTATATATAACTCATAAAATTAAACAACCGTTGGATGTCCACTGCTGAATATAGGCCTCCCCCATCATCTCTGGAGGGGTTTGCCGATCGCCATCTACTCGCCACGCTTGGCAGGCGGGTTGGCGAGCGCAGTGTGTTGTGGCGGGATATCGTGACGCTACTGGCCATCACCATCTGGTCGGAAAAAAAAATCGGCTAGAAATTCTCTGTGCCGCTCACCGCACAGCAAGTTGTTTTACATACGCTAAAATAAAATTAAAATTAGAGATTATGAATTCGAATGAAACAACATCGGAGCTCTAGTCAAAAAATATCAAAGAAGACAAAAGTTACCCAGACACAAAAGCCGGTTAGCCTAGCTAATTCAATTAAAACTGTCGTATTCCGCGATGCGTCTACGAAATGTGGTAATGTAGACCTTGACAGTGATTCGTTGGGAAGTGTTATGTCGTCGGACCGCCATTTTGTTTTCCGATGGCGGTTATCGAACGAGCGTTCGAATCCGTGTGACCTTGAGACGGTATTTATTACGGCTGTTCATGCGTAGACACGCGACAGACGAATGAGACGAAAATTTAAACTAAAAACATATTTTTTAGGAAATCGTTCTATAAATTGGGAAGTTGTCGAATGAAACTACAAAAATATATGTGGAACTTTTTGTTTTTGGAGATATCGTTATATTTTATCTATAATTTGTGGAAAGTATATTAGTAGCTAATTGATTATTCTTTCGATTTGACGTTTTTTACTCCTTGACACTAATTACGGCTTTTACATAAACTCGCTACAATTTGCAGTGTAAATAAGATATCTTCCACTGAACGGCACATCCTCAGGTTATTCCAAACATCTGTATAGTTTATTTATTTATTTGGTAAGGTAATCAAACAACGTTAAAATATAAAATACAACAGTATAATATAATATAAATCATATTTAGGCTGAGAAACTCACTGTTTTCAAACATAGTTTCTTTTTAAATTCCTATTATTATTTCACACTCTCCCTATAATTTATTTACATATCTTTTTAAAATTATCAATCGTTAATATAATTCTTTTTATTCATCCACTCAAGTTTAAATACATTTAACAAACTCGTAGTGGATGACACTTGTTATTAATACAGTTTGTTTTTTCAAATATCAATTCATTAATTAAATTTAATAAATTAATTTTAGTTTTATGTGGGAGTATTTTTTTGTCTTTGTTGACATAAGTAGAAATTGACTTTAATTTTTTCCTTATATTACTCCTTAAAGTTAAAACGGGTACACAACACGATATAGATATAAACTTGACGAGTCTCATCGTGACTACAGATCATGTAACTGGTCCGTAACATCCGACATAATCGTCAAACAACTATATCGTACTTACTCGTTTTTATCTCTAAAATACAATGTTAGATAACCATAAATATGACCAAAATAGGATTACACAAATAGAAATACATTATTATAAATTACTTTATAAACTTACTTATAAATATTTTAATTAACATGTGAACAGTTGTGTTCAACTTATCTAATACATTATGTATGTGAGCGTGTATGCGTGCGAAAGTGAGTGTATATTTCTGTAGATACGTGTGTATGAGAGCACGTGCGTGTCTATTATTAGTTATATTCTTTACATGCATTTGGCATGAGCTGGGAACGAAACTGCAATCGCTAGCGCGACAGCTATTTGTAGTGACCATTGCGTCGACCCGTCGTCCATTCTCAGTAAACGTTTTTCCTAACGTATTTTGATTATTAAATTATTTTTTCTTAATAAAAAAAAATCAGTTTCTTAGAATTACGAATATAATTATATAGCATATATTTTATCGACCGTATAGTCGACGGTTCGTAAAGTCGTCCGTGTCCGTCGGAGCGTGAATGGCACGTACAGTTGACGAGTCTGGTAATTTGTAGCGATTTTTTTTCACTTCCGACTCGCGTCGCGTTACGATACTATTGGAGAGAGCCCTTACGTTTTATTATCTGTTTGTTTTTAATTTATAAACAAAAATAAATAAAATCGTATACTAGATAACACCCGCGACTTCGTCAGCGATACTTGTTATAATTATAAACAATGTAGGTATTTTATTTGTAGTTAAAAAAAAAAAAACATTAAAAATAATCGAAAATAAAAATACGTTTTTTTTTTTGTTAAAAGTGCTTACAAAAATGTCTGTGTCATAATTATGTTTATTAATGTTGAGTTTCTTGCCGATTATTTTCAGCAGAATCTAAATTGGCAAATATCGCGTAATTTTTTTCCCCAAATAGTTTTCATGTACCGGTGATGAACTTTTTTTTTAGGAATATGTATACCCTCGAGTTGGGAAACATCGGTATGGGGGCAGCGTTGATTTTTTTTTTTCGTGTGCACATCTTGCACGCTGCTTACTATCGCATTTTAAAAAATCTCACGCGAGATTAGGGTAGGGGGAGGGGGTCGAGCAAAATCTCACGAAATCTCACCAAGGTGGAAGGGGGTGTTAATAAATCCTCAAAATTGTCTCACGTAATTTATGGACGACCCCTAACTAATTAACTAAAGAATAATAATATTATATACTTTGTAAAATTACGATTCATAAGTGCTTTTGTGTGCTAAGTGTTTCGTAGGTGCCATTGGAAAACCGCTGTAACAACAAATAATAATAAAATTAAGTTAAAAGCTAACCCAAAAAAACTTGTTTTGATACGGAACACTTCGCGTGGTAGTCCGACTCGCACTTGCCCGTTTTTTTTTCTCGTTTCGTCTCGCAAAGGTCACATGTTCCATGAATGGATCTATTGTTAACTCTTTTAACGCGTTTGAAGTTTATATTGCCGTTGTTAGTTATTATAATTATATTAAATGGTTTTTTTTTTTAATGTTGGGATGTGTCATAAAGTGATGTTTTTGGGCCTATCTTATCAAGAACTATAGCTTTGTAATGGTGAGAGCATAATTAAAATCGCATCATTAGTTTTTTAGAAATTTATCGATGAAGAAAGAAGCCACTTCTTAATTTACTCGCATAAAACATTCATCACTATACATTTTATAAAACAAAGTCCGTTGCCGCGTCTGTCTGTCTGTCTGTCTGTTCGCGATAAACTTATAAACTGATTTTCTTTGAGTCTTTTATATTTATTTAGCTTTCAATGTAATTGTATTATTAATTAAATTATGTACCGTATTAGCCTGTAAACAACCCACTGCTGAGCGAAGGCCTCTTCTCGCGCGAATGTAAAAATCGGGAATCGAACCCGCGACCGCTGGCATTAAGGATGATACAGAATATCAGTGTATAATTTCATATTTTCGCAAGGACAACGCATTCGGGAACCGGTCTGAACCGGTTCGTTGTGGTAATTAGTGGTTCACACTGGAGTGATCACAATGTCACCCTTGCATACTTTACTAGTTGCGCCTGGTTTTGCTTGCGATCCTGTGGGAATTCAAGGATGAAAAGTATCCAAGTTAGTAGTTCGTTTTCATCGCGATCGGTTTAGTAGTTTTTGTGTGAAGGAGTAACAATTATGTATATTATATTTATATATTCTCAAAAACTCATGTATATATATATATATATATATAATAAATAATAAATGTATGTAGTGTTGGTAAATAAAATTCTTTCGGAATCTTTTCCAAAATATTTAAAACTGCTTCATGATTTTTTAAAAACAAATTAGCACTTGTTAACACAACGGTGGCAGTCCTGATATTAACCCGCGTCCTTACGGTGTCCATTCAAGTGTTCTATCTACATGACAGATTTGAATAATTCCTCTCTTGTAAAAAAGTTACATTATCTACAACTAACATAGGCTATAACAACTCTCGCTGTTACTGATAGTACCAGAGTATTGGATACAAATGCCATCGCAGGCGAAACCACGTGAAAAGTCTAGTATAACATAAAATTCGTAACTAAATAGATTTAACGACTCATCGCTATTACAAATATTTATTTAAATTAATCATATTATGATAATATATATTAGTCTGTAAACCAACGATACAAGGTTCACATCCGGCGTTACCTGTAACGCTCGCAATACTTATCAGCGATAAGACACGCCTCATACTTATTATTGTAACGGTAAATATTATGAAAATATTTTTTAATATAACTAGGTCCTCTCTAAATGTGAATCAGTGGAATTTCACTAGTTCTAAGTGACTATTCGCTTTTTATCAATTGATGTGAGAATCCTGACTATTCAATGTATGAATATGTCAATATTAGAGTTCCTGATTTGATCATTGAATAGGTATATATACACCTGTATGTGTATTAGTGAGTATTCACTAACTTGTTATTGAAATTCACTGATATGTAGTGAATACAGCTTCACTAACCTAATTATATAAAATTTCACTGATTCATTTTTAGAGAGTATAATACAATATGAAGGTCGCATCAAGGGTAAAATTCGACAAGAGAGGGCTTGGAGTTTAATCAGCGATGTCGCTCCACTGCGGGTTGGCGGATAACATAAATTCAAAAAAATAACGATCGTACATTCTATCTACGTAGATTCTACTGATTCTATCCATTCTGGTGTAGTGGTGCGAGTTGTAGCCTCAACGCCGGTAGTCGCTGTTTCGATTCCCGCTCGGAGCAGATGTTCGTATTTATATTAGTTTCTTGTCTGGGTGTACGTCCTTGTGAGTCTATCTACTATGCCTCGGAGAGCACGTAAAACCGTCGTAACTCATGGTAGTGGAATTATCCGCCAATCCGCAGTGAAGGAGCGTAGATGATTCAGCCAACCCTTGGAACATCAAGCACCGTGATAAAAATGTCCAGACTGACATTAAAGTTGTAGGTTGTTTTTGACTCATATAAGCCATTAAATAATAAAAGAAGGTGTTAAAAAAAACATGAAAAAAATATATTAACGAAAAATAAATACACGCGATATCTCATTATCCCCCCTTTCCTTGTGATATTTCGTGATTTTTCCGCACCCCTCCCCCGTGTAGCGTCATGTGATTAATGGACGATCCCAAGGGCAGCGCCACTAAAACCACACATCTTTGTCATTTATATAATTATCAAAAAATTAAAATCCCTTCATATTATAAATGTGAAATGTAAGTTTGTTTGTTACGCTTTCACGCGAAAACTACTTAACCGATGATCATGAAACTTTGTACACATATTCTTGGAAGTACTAGAAGTGACATAGGATACTTTTTTTTTTGGTCGCGATAACCGACATCCACTCAGGCAAAGCCGCGGGTAGAAACTAGTAAACTGTATATATTTGTATTTTATCAGAAGAAATATAAGTAGGTACAAGAGCTACGCGATGTCGTGAAAGTAAACGATGACAACGACAAGTCAGAGAGAGCAGTGTGAACTCATTGTTACGTGGCGACAGACGAATGTGGAACGGACAAACAGACGAACCGATCTCTTTTTTTACCCGACTGCGATTGAAGGAGGGTTATGTTTTTCGAGTGTATGTATGTATGTATGTTCATTTCTTTTGGCTGGACGGTTTTTGACATATGAGGTGTCGTTGGATTTGTCTAAATTGTAGTTGTGACATAGGTTATATAATTTTTTTAAAATGGCGCCCGCAAATGGCGGATGAGGGGGGGGAGTTGAATTTTTTTTCTTACTGTAGCAATATGAGTATCAAATGAAAGCTAGTAAATTGTTTTATTCTTTTATATTTATAATAAGAGTATTTTACGCAGTCGGGTTTTTTTATGTTTTTATTAAGCGTACTTGTATAGTTACATCATTACAATATTATGTATTTCAAAATCAAAAATTTCTTTATTTAATTAGTTTTCATAAGCGCCTTTAAATCGTCTTATTACACAGTTATAATATTTTAAATTAATTTAGTTACTATAGATAATGTGAAGCTACCACCGATTCGGCTGAGAAGAATCGACAAGAAACTCTATAATTATACTTAAAAAACCGTCACTACATTACTCACCATCACCACATCAGCCGTTAGATGTCCACCGCTGAACTAAGGCCTCCTCCATCACCTTTCGGGGGTTGCCATTACTCGTTACGTTTGGCAGGCGAGTTGCCTAGCGCAGTGTCTTGTGGCAGGATATTCTGACGCTGATGCCCGTCACCATCCTGGTTGGTGTAAAGTTGTTCGCAACGCTATGACCTTAGTCGCCTTTTACGACACCTAGGCAAGAAACACTAGGAGGTCGGGACTATTCTTCACACCACAAAGGTCACCACAATTATTGTTGGTTTGGTCACCACAAGCCAAACGTTATATTAGTCACCCATTATAAATTCATTCATACTCATTCATCTTGCAAAAAAAAAACAAGCGAAACTTAAAAACAGCGTCACTAAACCCACACATCTGTCATTTAAATAATATCGTAAAGAGTTCTCTCTAAACATGAATAAGTGGAATAAATAAATATAAATAATAAATAATAATAAATATTAAATATTAACCAACAATCACACCACGTTAACCTAGCCCCGTGCTAAGTTCGTAAGAACTTGTGTTACAGGTACTAGGAACGGAAACAAATTTAATAAATTTATATAAATACATATATAAATAGATACACATCCATGACCCGGTGCAGACATCTATATTCGTCATACAGATTATCTGCACCTGGCTGGATTCGAACCCGCTTAATTACAACAACAAACAAATTAATTATAATAATGAAGCCGTAATACTCACAAATACACATATAAATATTCAATGATCAAATCAGTGGAGTCTGATATTCACGTATCCATCAATTGAATAGCTACTAATTCTGAGCGGTACGATTCACACATTGATAAAAAGTGAATAGTCACTTAAAAATAAGTGAAATTCCACTGATTCGTGTTTAGAGAGTAATATGCTTTGGCTATCGAAGAGTTTTTATTTAATCAGAGTCAAACAAAAGGTAAATAAAGAATGGAATCACGAACCGTAACGTTGGCATTACTTGTTTTTTTTTTTTTTCGTCTGTATTCAATTTACACTTTTGTATTGTTTAATAAACTTAGTTTTACGATTTGTTAGCATTTTTACTATCAAGTTAAATTATTTTTTATACTCTGACGACTCTGCGACGAGTCAATCATAAACTCGAATATTTGTAGATCGTTAAGATGACAAAAAATACCATATTTCGGTATATTTAGACGTAATAATAATTAATTACCCGACTGCGACAGAAGTATGGTTATGTTTTTCGAGTGTATGTCCATTTTTTGGCACGCCCTACAGCCCAAACGGCTGGACGGTTTTTGGAGGAGTTGAATTTTTTTCTTACTGTAGCAATATGGGTATCAAATGAAAGCTAGTAAATTGTTTTATTCTTTTTAGTTTATAATAAGAGTATTTTACGCAGTCGGGTTTTTTTTATTTTTTTTAATTAAGCATTCTTGTTTTAGTAAGTTACTATGCATTGTATAAGTATAGTATAATTATGTATTTATATTGAACGGGTGCAGTAAAACAATTCAAAATTTATTGCAGACGAAATTGTCCATTAAAGTGTTAGTAACAATGAAATTATAAACTATGTTAGCAACAATTATCTAGAATTATAGATACATAAAGATACGAAAATTGTCCAACTAATCATGATAGGTAAAGTCGTGTAGAGTAAGAAGTAAAGAGTGTTTTTAAATCCTACTTGAATAAAAAAAAAATTTAATACCTATACAATGTTATGTATAATTTTATTGCGTTTTTGACCAGGGACGTACTTAACGGGCCCCCAGCCCGGGGCATTATCTATATCTCTACATATAATAAAATTGTAACCAATTATTGTCTGTACATAAAATATGTTTAGGAAAATCGAATTGAAGGGTCTTTATGAGAGCAATAGAATCCAAAACAATTATCTTTAGTACCCGCATCACATGAAATCTGCTCCATGAAATTGGATGCGGTTTTTTAACCGACTTCAAAAAGGAAAGGTTCTCAATTTGCCTGTATTTTTTTAAATCTGTGTTATCTCATAACTTTTTACTGGGTTTACCGATTTTGATGATTCTTTTTATATTCGAAAGCTGGTGCTGTGATCTCAATTTAATTTAAGCGAGATCTGACAAGTAATTTTCGACTTATCCCTAATAATGCATATTTAATTGAATTTGACTACATTGATGATATTCTAACTTTTTTTTTTGAATTCGGTTAAAAACAGTGTGATCAACACTTCTATTATTGCACCTGTAATCCTGGAGGTCTAACTTAAAATCTGCTGTAAATTTCATCTGATCTGATATCTCCTCTAGAAGTAGAGTTATTACCTGCTTGCGTTGTCTAACCATTAATTAGGTGTCCAGAAGATAAGAGGGGCTAATATTCCACTAAATGGGCAGTCAAATTTTGTCATGTGGAGTCAATTTCTCCAATTCAAGGTTATTAGACTGTCGACACCGATTATCTTGATCATGTTAAATCAAATCGAAATTTGAATCCTGTAGACGATAATTGGACAGTTTTTAGAATTCCGTACCTAAAATGTGTGAACGCAAACTACTAAACTCCGCTCATCCGTCTGTAGCGCTATATTTAGAGAACCGAGTTAGGTAGAAATTTTGAAATATTCATAGAATACGCACTAATTGGCTGTGGAATAAACTTACTGAGGTTTTCCCGGAACGCTATAATTTAGGTATTTTCAGTTTTCAAAGGTCGAGTATATCTATTATACTTATCTCTAAAGGTCAGGAACCCCTCATTATTGAGGCGGACTCGTTCTATGCCTTTTTAATTAATACATTTAATATAACTTTTTAAACTCTGTATGAAGTCGGTTCCGGATTTTTTATATATATGTCTCGCATACATACGCACATACAACAGAGAGTATCTGTTTATTTCCTCAATCTATATTTTAGATAAATTAATCTCTGAGAAATTACTATTCGTAACCTATGAAACCAACTATTAGTAGTTTATCTCGCACGTAAGTTACGGATAGGTTATCAAAGACTTCAAAAAAGAGCAGGAGGGGAAGTAGGCCTTTTTTATATCGTAGGGGAACCCATATACGGGTGATATCCAGGACGCCCGGGTAGGCAGTCCTAGACTGTATGTCGGACTCAGCACTTGGGGGTGCTATACCGTACTAAATCCCTGCGGGAGTCTTCAGCCGCTTTAATTGGAGAGTCCCGGATTTGCAGGCAACGGTATCCCTCCAGCGACAGGCTCGCCTCGGTAAAAAGACCAGACTCCTCCACGGGGACTGTCCGGCTCACTTCTGAACAGTCCCGAAGAGGAAATAGGCCCTGTCTTATTCACAGTTAACTATTTTCGTTTCGCTACGGAACCACAGTTATCACGCTATGTTCCACGTGTGCGGGTAACGTGTGATCGTCTGTTGATCTCTGTACCGTACCGTTATATGTTTTGCATGGTTTTAATTATATTCGTTACACTCGAGAGGTTCGTGCGAGTGTGTGGAATGATCTGTGTATGTGTGTGGAAGTTAACTGAACTATTACTGATTATGGGCATATTTCTCCGGTTGTTGATAAAGCTATCTGACGTGTAACGGTATCAATTATAAACAGATAACAAAAAAAAAATGTTACTTTTTTTTTCAACATCAAACTCCATTTAATCTGTGGGCTTGTTTTACCTCCTGCTCATAAAGCCTATCAGTAACATAATATGTGCGAGATAAACTTTATCAGGAACTAGTGAAATAGGTCCTATTTAATGTATTTTGTAATTTATTTATTTATTTATTCATAATATAAATATATTATTATTATTTATATAATATAATATAAAGCAGTCATATATGCCTTTTCTATGACAGAGAGATCAAAATTGTTGTTCTAGTGAAGCTATCAAATAATCTGTCGAAAGTTCATAACACAATGACCTCCGTGTTTAAAAGTAATTCAAAATAATAAATTGCAATGCAAATAATTTATTGACATTTTTACCCTTTTGCTACCAGCGTCACATATATGTGACGACCTGATTTTCTTTTCTGGGCCATGTGTCACAAATATGTGACGGGTGTTCATTACCAATTTATGATAACCGCTGTATAAAGTCGTATTGAACATAGATGTGTAATTTTATACAACAATAAAATAAATGAAAGATGTTATTAGTCTTGCAATAATAACAGTCGTTTATAAGATCTGAGCGTTTTTTCCTACGGCTCTAGTAGCGAACGGGTTAAGGGTTCGTAAATAAACCAAAAGAAAATACATAAGAACTTGAACTAATTCGTAATTAGTAGAAGAAAAAAAGTTACTTTACAAATAAAAAATTCAGATAATTCCAAAACGCCATTTACATCTAAATATAAAGGTATATATACACACACAATATAGTCACAGATTTTGATTTGAAAACAGAATACAACGCGAACATCGCAGTTATTTTATTTATATATTATTACATATATATTTTTTTACATATTATATACTTTTCACTTATAGCTATATTTTAAACGAAGTTGTGAATTTAAAATAATTTAAATTATAATAAAACAAAATTCTTTTTCTCTAACTAAAGCAGTATCACTTACTGATTATTACAAAATATTTTGAACAATTTTTGTAAATTAAAAAGTGTGAATATTGAAATCGGAGTGTCACGGAGACAGTGAAATAAGTGTCAGTGCTAATGTCGCGATGCAGAGACAGTTGAGCAACGTTAGCATACTCTCCTACCAGGAGTACCAACCGGCGAGACGATATGGTAATCATGATATAAACAATCCGATAGATCTTAGTTGGAGGTAGCAGATAATAGTCCTCGAATCCTCCCTTTCCCATCTCTAACTCCCTACTACTCCTAAATGTGGCAGGCCAAGCAATATAAATATATATATAAAGCGACACACTCCCACCCCTTAAGTCCCTATGCTCTGGTACCACGCACCCCTTTCCCCCCAGGTAAAGACGGTCCTGGATTATACTATTTTGTCGGTCCTGTATTATACTACGAGTATATTAGTTATACTATTTTTACTTATTTGTCTTATTGTTAGCCAATAAATGGTTAGTTTTGAATTTATATTTGTCGTCCATAACATAGCAGAAACTATGTATATTTTGTATATGTATGTCTAAGAATGTTTTCTCTGTTCCCAGGGCCCCAGTATGAGCCCGGGGGGTACGCGACGGCAGTGCAGCAGCGTACCAACATGACGCAACGCGAGGACGCCCTCAAGTTCGAGCAGGGCCGGATCAAGGCGCTGCAGGAGGAGCGGCTTCACATCCAGAAGAAGACATTCACGAAATGGATCAACTCCTTCTTACAAAAGGTAAACACATACACTCGTACTGTCCCACTGTCACGTTTGTTAAGGAGTTATAATTTAATTAAATTAAATTCTTTTTGCGTTTGGTGTATAAAATATCGGTGAAAGAAACAGTAAAAAATCGGTCAAGTGCGATTTCCACGAACGGTTCTTCACCGCTGAAACTATTAACATTACATATTAGGAACCTGATTTAATTTTTATTTAGTTATAGCAGTCATGATATTATGAATGCGTACATTTGTATATGTATTATTGATATGAACATTTTTCAGCCGGCTGTTAAATAAAACACAGGCATTAAGTTGCTTTGTGTCTTGAAATCATATACTCATGGTTGCCTGTAAGAAAACGCTTTTAGTGTCAAGACCGCCATTACACATTTGTTGCAAATCTTTTACAATCTTAGAGACCGTAGCCTAAGTAGGACAATGAAAAGATAGGAATTTATTTATTATGTATTTTTAAACATATTCTCCCCCGAGTTCTATACACTTCTTCTATCGGGCAGGGCTTCTATACCAGCTGTAAAAAAATCTTCGTCCATACCTTCAAATTACATATCGACAGCAGCCTCAACCTCCTCATTTGTAGAAAAAATTTAAGCTCTTAAAAGTGGTTTTTGAGCTTTGGGAATAGATAAAAGTCAGATGGAGTGAGATCAGGAGAATACAGGGTATGGGGTTACAATTCGAAGCCACTGATGGATTTCTGTCATAGCCTCGACTGACTAAAACAATGCTTTCGTTCGTAACAATCCAGGAGGTTTTTCTTTAATTAATTCACGTAAACGTCGCAGGAGCCTACACTAATAGGCCGAGTTTATTGTTTGACCCTTTTCTAAGTAGTCCATCATGATTATACCCTTCGCATCCCAAAAAACCGATCACTTTACCGGACGACAAAACCACATTAGGGTGGGTTTAGAATATATACATATTATATCAATTCGCTGAAGGACGTATCACTGAAAGTGTTACAAACTAACATATCACATATATTATTTGTATAGATAATTTCGTTTACATAGTTGTCTATGTGTAAACGATGACAATTTTATGTGTCATCGCGATTATGAGTAATAATAATATCTGTCGGTTCTCACTGTAGTCAGATGTTATGCGCTCACGATTGATGCCGTCGTTTTCATTTAACACTTAATTCGTTTGAGAGACGAGATGACCCGAATGTTAGAACATGGGAATCTTTAACATCGAGTCGTAGGTTTGTGGAACAGCTATGTTGTCAACTGTTGTATTTAAAACTAGCTGTGCCCCGTGGTTTCACCCGCGTTAATTTACGGGAAAAACGTAGGTAAATATTTTTTGTAATATTTCTTATTATTGCTCAGCCCCTATTGGTCGTAGCATGATGTTATATAGCCTATAGCCTTCCTCCGTAAACGGGCTATCCAACATAAAAAAAAAATTCAATTCGAACCAGTAGTTCCTGAGATTAGCTCGTTCAAACAAACAAATTCTTCAGCTTTATAATATTAGTATAGACTCAGCCCCTATTGGTCGTAGCATGATGTTTTATAGCCTATAGCCTTCCTCGTTAAATGGGCTATCTTAGGAACTACTGGTTCGAATTGAGAAATTATTTTAGCATTGAATAGTCCATTTACCGAGAAATGCTATAGACTATATAACATCACGCTACGACCAATAGGGGCTGACCAATAATAAGAAATGTTACAAAAACGGGATAAAAGTAATCTTTTTTTAGAGCTTCCGTTGCGTCCTTTATTATTTCTCTTCTCGAGACATTTTTTAACTATAGTTCCACTTTTAAAGTAAATATAACATCTCTCTTTTACTGAGAATTTTAGAAAAAAAAACCCAATAATACGTTGAACGACCCAGGAATTAAACCTGAAACCCGTTGCTTGGCAGTAACGCTTGCGACCACTCAACCTACGAGGCGGGTACCTACTCTTAGAGTAATTGTGTAAAAATATTTAAGTACGTTTTTCCCTCAAATTAACGCGGGTGAAAACGCGGGGCAAAGCTAGTTTATTATAATATTCACAACTGTTCTGGTGTAGTGGTGCGAGTAGACGCCTCGACGCCGGCGGTTGCGTTTTCGATCTCCACCGTGCCTCGAAAAGTACTTGCAGCCGGCGCGTCGGTCTCGATCGTTATCATAAGACATTTAATAGCGATTGTTACTCATAGTAGGGAAATTATCCGCCAACCAGCTGTGGAGCAGCGTGTTGGATTAATCTCCAAACCCGCGTATATAGAGAAGAGGCATTTGCCCAGCCGTGGGACGCTTACAGGTTGATTCGGTTCAATTCAATATTTACAAAACCCCATTAACTTAATGTGGTCAGGGGCCCCCAAGTAAAAAGCGGCCCTGGATAAACATCGTCGTGTCATGATTTTCAATTAAATAAGATTTACAGTCGATTTACTGAAATATCTATGCTTTAATAATTATATAATGTAAGTAAATAATACTTAAATGTTACATACAGGAAAAATATTATATAAAATACAAAGATTGTTTAATGATCACGTCACGATGAGGTCACGACATACTCGGAACATTGAGTGCAGCAGATGGAGTATGTCCTCGTATGATATAAATCAAAAACAACTTTATTCAAATAGGCCCCAAGAGCACCTTCAAATCGTCATTTTACAAATTAACACTTTCAAGTGATTATTATTTTGTAATAGTAACGCTACCACCAATTCGGAATGTTGATTCTGCAGAGAAGAATCGTGAAGAAACTCTGCAGTTACTCTTTTGAAAATAATATATTATAAACTGTGTTTTAGTACAAAAATTAGTAATATCTTTCATGAAATACAGCGCCACTAAGTCCACACATCTTTATCGACTAAGTAATCCTGCACCGAATAATAAGCTTTATCTATTAACTTTTTCTTAATAAATTCTTTAAATTTATTATGAGACAATTCCAGAATTGTTTGTGGGATTTTATTATACATGCGAATACCATAACCCAGAAAGGACTGTAATTATGTGTAATTAAATGTAAAATGTAATTCTTTATAGCCTCTAAACATGAATCAGTGGAGTTTTCATTAATTGCCTTAATGAAGCTGTATTCACTACATAATCAGTGAATTTCAATAACAAGTTAAGCATCATAATTTTTACTATTAAATTAGTGATTTTCACGGAAAAAATAGCGATATTTTCATAAATTCTACAAATAGAACTGATATTCACTTCTTTTGATTTCAATGATCGAATCAGTGGACTCTAATATTCACATATACATTGAATAGTTACTAATTGTGCATGGTACGAACCTCAAATTGATAAAAATTGAATAGTCACTTAAAATTAGTGAAATTCCACTGATTCATGTTTAGATAGTAGAATCAAATCATTTACGCATTTAAACATGTGTTAAAAATAATATCAAAAACGCCGACCCATCCATTTATCGACTCGAGTCGGTGTCGCTTAACCATTGATCTCGTTAATGGCAATTGATTACTATTATCGTCAGAGGTCGTCGGAGGTCGGCGAGAGGTCCATAAGAGGTCGGTCGTCAACGTAATAATAATAAACTTTATTAATAGAATTGAATCATTATTGTTGATGTGTTACGTTCGCGACCCGACTTCGTTTGTTGTAAAGATTATTTATATATTATACTTATACATTGAACATGTTTTTGTATCTATTTTTGTCTATTTGTTTGTATCTTGGTCGTGAATCACGGCGAAATTCTCTGAAACATTAATCAGTGGAATTTCACTAATTTTAAGTGACTATTTACATTTTATCAATGTCAAAATCGTACCACGCAGAATTAGTGACTATTCAATGTATGAATATGTGAATATCAGAGTCCACTGATTTGATCATTGAATATTTGTATGTGAGTTAGTATTCACTAACTTTTTTTTGAAACTCACTAATATGTACTGAATACAACTTCACTTAAGTAATTTATGAAAACTCTACTGATTCGTGTGCAGAGAGTAGGTAGGTACCTAATAAATAATGAAACTGAGTACTATTTGAGACCATACTACGAGCTAGGACAAAAAAAAAATATTAAAAGTAATTTTGTTATTATAATACCGTTTTGTTCGGAGGGAATTATATAATACTAGCGGCCCGCCCCGGCTACACCCGGGGTACGTATATTTACCTAAACTTTCCTCATGTATCACTCTATCTATTTTTGAAAACCGCATAAAAATCCGTGCAGTAGTTTTTGGGTGTATCGCGAACAAACACACAGATAGACGCGGCGAAGGATCTTGTTTTATAATATGTAGTGTTGTGTATAATATGTTATATATTGCGGCGTTAGCTGATTTTAATATATGTGTATTACTGAGAATTCTGATTCAACAATATATTGAATTAACGAGGTCAACATAGTTAACGTTCTTGCCTTGCCTTGCCTTCTTGGTTGTGATACATATATACTAGCTCTTCTCCGCGTTTTCGTCTGCGATGGTTCTCGGAGCTTGCAGTACACTCTCTAAACATGAATCAGTGAAATTTTACTAATTTTAATTGATGATTCACTTTTTATCAATGTGGGAATCGTACACACATTCCACGCAGAATTAGTGACTATTCAATATATATGTGAAAATCAGAGTCAACTGATTTAATCATTGAATGTGTATGTGTAACAGTGAGTATTCATTAACTTCTTTTTGAAACTATCGATATGTAATGAATATAGCTTCACTGACGTAATTAATGCAAAATTTCAATGATTCATATTTAGAAAGCACTGTGGTTATAATTTGGTAACCATCTAAACAAAAATTAAACTCAAAATTTTCTTATTTAAGTATGTTTCAAAAGCACTTTTGAGTCATTTTACAAAGTATATAATATTCTATAATTAATCATAGTTAATGTAAAGCTAACAGCGATTCGGAATGTAGATTCTGCTGAGAAGAACCGGCCAGAAACTCAACAAATACTCTTTAAAACACAGTACCTAACTACATTACTTTATCAATATAGGGGAGAGTTGGATAATACCGCGCGTTTGATAATTCCACGCCCTAGCATATTTCAAAAACTAAACGCTAATTGCGCTATCCAGTCCTTAAAGATCACAGTCCGAGTCCTCTACCCCTCCCCGTGCACGACGGTAATTTACTCGGAGCAGCGATTAAGACACATCGTGTCTTACAAGTTTTTACTCTCGTTCCTTATAATTTCGCGGGCATTTTTGACAAGAGGTAAGCTATTCTATATTTGTATTGTAACACATTGATTACTTTTATTTGAATCCTAACATATTGTAGAATTAATGACTAGATTGATTTGAATACACAATTAACTTGACTGTATTATTCTGAGGTTATAAAATGAAATAACAGAGTTTGTCAATTCCGCGCCTAGGGCGTGTATGAGTGAAGACCACGTACCGGCAAGCACAGTGTCGGACGGCCATCCACGAGATGAACAGACGACTTGAAGCGAGTCGCCGGAAGTCGTTGGATGGAGGCTGCTTTGAACCGGAGTCGATGGGGGGAGGCCTACGTTCAGCAGTGGACATCCAATGGCCGATATGGTTATGATAATTAATCTAGTCGTAAAATAATAATTATATCTAGGTATAGAGAGGAGTCTATGCTTCTTTTTCTACGAACGAGTTTATTCAACGTTGCATTTTTTTTTTAATTCTAAGTTTACTGATAGAAATTCACGAAATTATTATGGGCACGGTTTTATCAGACCAGTCTGATAATACCACGCTTTCCTGTTTTTTATTATTTTGCAATAATTAATTATTGTTTATTTTTTGAAATATTTTGCCGTGATGTATGCGTAGCTAAATAAATTCTGTACTATTTACTGCATTTTTGAATATATATATCGAACCTTCTCCGAATTATAGGTCCAAGTTCTTAGAGGCTCGGTAATATCCAACTATCCCCTAAACGCAGTCATACGTCCATCATTGCGCCACCTCTAAACATACATATAATAAAATGGTAGGAAAGTCAAAACTGTACATTGAATTTTTTTTTTAAAAGAATACTTGGGGTGTGATCTACAATCGATACCGAAGTCAAAAATATATTTTTTAGAATTTTTGTCTGTTTGTCTGTATGTATGTCCGGGATAAACTCAAAAAGTACTGCATGGATTTACTTCAAAGGGGTTGTTTCAAATTTATATGGAGCCTGGGCCAGGTTTTACATTATTTTAATAAAACATGAACTGAACATTTTAAAATACTATACAAATAAATTTATTTGTACAGTATTTTAAAATGTTCAGGGTCATGAAATAATGAATATTTTTTCTTTATTTCTCATGAAAAGGCCTTATTTACAAGGTAGTTTTAATTTAAGAAATAACATCGCAAAAACTTGTCATCCCTTTTGACAATGACATATACACAAACGTCCTGATGACATTTTAAATGTAAATAAGCACAATAAATAGATACGTATCCAACACTGATTCGATCGAAAGATTTAGAAGACGAGAAGTCCAAAGAAATGCCGGGGTCGATAAAAAAATATTCAGTAACAAAAGGAAACAACGAAAAAACGCTCCAACGCAGAAAGACGCTAATGAATGACTTGACATTTGACAATTGAAATGACATTAAGATAACGTAATGTCATCAAATATAGACAACAAAAGTAGGTTGATGTACTTCGAGAGTTGCTATTCTACGAATGTATCCAATTATAAATTTTATAACTACCTCTTAATCACTGTAAAACTACTAAAAAGCATATTTTATTTTAATTTCTATGATTTTATACTATTTTTAGGAATACCGTACAAATACCTGGTCCAAGATGAAACAACCCTTTTGGCACGAATATTATTAAGAAGTCGGGTCAACATATAGGTTACATATTATCACGCTATCACTTACGGGGAACGAGCAGTGAACCTTTATTTCCTCAACGCATTCTGTAACAACGTGTAATCTAATAGCGTTCACGCAGACGACGTCGCGGGCAGCAGCTAGTAATAAATACAACTTTAAAAACATTAAAACAATAAAACCAGCAAACACGTTTTAAATTGAATTAACAGAAAAAATTTGAGACGTCTCACTGTGATGAAACTTATTTTGTTAACTTATATAAGGGAGCCATTCACGTTCAGACGGTCGCACGTTTTGATAACATTATTTATATAGTTGCTGTACGCCGGCGGTCATGGGATCGACTCCCGCACGGAGCAGATGATTGTATTTGAACGAATACTTGTTTCCGGTCTGGCTGTATATTTTTGTGGAATTCGATTGTGCCTCGGAGAAACTTATAAGGAGACACTTTTTAATAAAAAAAAAAATATATATATATTGTTGCGTAAACCGACATCAACGCGGGCGAAGCCGCGGGTGGATAGAATTATTATATAAAAATAAAATATTTTTAGTCAATGTTTTACCTGTGATTTTGTTCGCGATTACACTTTTTATTTTTGACTTCCATCCCCTTCCCCAAGGGAACCGTGTCGAATTAAGCTTAACTTTTAATTAATTAATTTAGTTGTAATCCCTGCATCAACACGTCGACAGTCTCACCGTGAATGGCGGCACTATTGTCATTTCGCGACGCGCAAAACATTTTGTTTACAATGTGTTCTGAAAACGGACGCCACGGAAATATCACTGTTTGTTAATAAGTCTTTAGAACAGAAATACGTTAGAAGTTACACGAGTAAAACCTCGTGTAATACTAATGGATTACTTACAACGCTGTACTGGATTAATTTATTTTTATATTAAGTTTTTTCTTTCAATTAAGTATTAGTATTTATTAGTTTATTTGATAGTATAGTATTATTTAATAGTGCGGAAGAAACTTGAAACACTTGTACACAACTTATTCCTCTAAGAAATATCTCCCAGTATAGACCCATGGGACGAAAACTCATAAGTCATAATAGGATAAGTATTAAACAAGGCTAACTTAGTGCGTACTTACGTAATTATCATAGATAGATGCTTTAGAATTCTGTAATGAACCTGGACGCTTATGGAATACCTTACCAGTTACCGTTACCCATAAGACGTGCACCATCACTGGCATCCTTTGAAAAGAGGATGAATGACCACTATTTACATTTCTAAAACCTTCTGTCGTCCCCATCGTCATTGACTACGATATATATATTCGACATAGCCCAACGGATTTGCAAACTGAAGTGGCACTGGGCAGGGCACATAGCTCGTATAACTGATGGCCGATGGAGCAGAAAAATTCTCGAGTGGAGACCATGTACCAGCAAGCGCAGCGTCGGACGGCCGTCCGCGAGAAGGACAGACGACTTGAGGAAATTCGTCGGAAGCCGTTGGATGGAGGCTGCTTTCAACCGGTCTCTCTGGAGGTCGATGGGGGAGGCCTACGTTCAACAGTGGATGTCTAATGGTGGATTTGATGATATATATATTCCATTTAGAAACGAGTTGTTACCTATATTTTTTCCAATTGGACGATTCGTAAATAAAACGAATCGTTTTATGAATATAGGAACAGGACATAAAAGGTCGTCTAAATAGCATAGAACTGAAGTAAATCAGTCTGTAAATATCCCACTGCTGGTCAAAGGCTTGGAGATTAATCTGCGACGCTACTCCACTGCGGGTTGGGAGATATTTTCCCTATCATGAGTAACGATCGCTATCGAGTTTCTGTGATAACATATGGACCGACTCGTAATGAAACGGACTTTTTTCTAATTATAATTTTATTCAATTATATTAAATAATATGCTTATATACACACACGGTCGTCTATTCCTAAGTTAGCCTTACTTCCTGTGTTTTAGGTAACAGCCGACTGATGTATTTTTTTTTAAGAATAAATATATGTATATGTAATAGATAATACATATCGACGCCCCCGGGGAACAAAGTCGTAATAGAGAAAAGTAAATTTTACAGGAAGAGCAAAGAACCGTTTTTCTGCGTGTCCTAAACGGGCTATAATATTGTATTATACATCATTATTTTCAGCATTTTAACGTAACATGTAGTTATAAAAATAAATTAAATATCACGTATACTTTTAAAGTCATTGCCAAAAATGTGTAATACTGATTTTTATATTTGAGTGTATACTAAGTAACGGCCCATAACCATTTTATTCCCGTGAACTTGTGATGTAATGAAAACTATTTGCATACATTACGATACTCTTTTACACGAATAAAATGAAAGTGTAATAAACTAATACAATTTTGCTCTTGTAAAAGTTACCACCAACTTTTTTAGTATAGCTCTATAACGACTATGTTTATTAAATTAGTAAAATGGTATATAGGCTTACCAGCTTATTAAGACAGATGTTCGTTCCATATTATATGATTACGATATTATTATGGGTTATAATTGTGATATGATTTCCGGAGAATAAAAATGTAAATTGTTATAACTTCATGGATTTTTTGAAAAAAAATCTAAAAAAAAATCAGAAGATGTATTATGACCTATAGATGCCGAAAATGCAAAAACATTAAAAAGGTGGTAATAGCACTTTACGACTTTATTCCCCCGGGGCGTCGATATATACATAAATATACTATAATACACCCAGACTCGGAGCGGGAATCGGATCCACAACCCAGGAGCAGAAAGAAGGGTCATTGCAAACTACGCTAACGGGCCAGTCAAATAATAATAATTGTATACAATATTTCTTATTTATTATTATATTAATTTATTTACTTAAAGTTATTTCTGATAGAGCACATCTCGAGCCGTGCTCTTAATGAGTCAGAGCGTTATCAGTGCTGATAACAAATGCTCGCAGCGACACCGCTTAAGTCATCGCTTCTTGCTTGACACAAATTGATTTTTAATTTAATATTTATCATCTTAAGACGAGATGGACATTGACACGACATGGACACACTGGACACAAACACAAACGTACGTACAGACCACGGTCTCATCGCCTATACAACATATAATTAACGAGCGGGGATCGAACCCGCGTTAGCGCAACAGTCAATCGCTATGACAACTACCTAATCATCGTCAAAATTATTTTTAAAATTTTTCAATGAGTTTTTTTTTTTTTTTTTGATGAATAAATTATAACCAGTGATCCTGAACGCTGTCCTGGACGTATACCCTAAGTGCCATTTATCTGCGGATGAATCGTCATCATCATCATATCAGACATTAGTTGTCCACTGCTGAACGTACGCCTCCCCCAGCGACCTCTAGAGCGACCGGTTCGAAGCTGCCTCCACCCAACGGCTTCCGGCGACTTTCCTTAAGTCGGATGAATGAATGAAAATATTGTCTGAGCGTGATACGTAAAAGGGTCTTTGATTACTGTAAGTGGTTCTTACCGGTTAAATTAAAGAAAATAAGTAACACGTGTTTACCTTCCAGGCTCGCATGGAGGTCGAGGACCTGTTCGTGGACCTGGCGGACGGGCGGCGGCTCCTCAAGCTGCTCGAGATCATAAGCGGCGAGAGGCTGCCCAGACCCAACTCTGGGCGCATGCGCGTGCACAAGATCGAAAACGTCAACAAGTCACTCAGCTTCCTGCACACTAAGGTAAGTGAGGAGCCACAAATGTATTATATTATAAGGTAGAGTTAGGATGAGGAATCAGGTTTAAATCCGGGTTAGGTTATTATTCTATTTACAAGTGTAAAATTCGTTTAAATTCTCTTCTGGTAAATAAAATTAATTTCAATTTATATTTTATCTTAATTGTAAGACATGTAAACGCAATTATCAATAATTAGAATTAACTTAACGTTGTAATTACATAGTTTTTTTTATATTGTTTTATAAAATTACTAAAATGGTTGTAACAATTTATTATTTTGATAGTTATTATTTTTTGTCGTGTCAGTGTTGTCGAACTTGTTACAAACATTAATGAAATAAAAAAATAATTACTTAATTTACATATTTAAATATATTAAAAAACATGTAATACAATTATGTATATTTGTTATATATAACAAATTTGAATATATTTATATTATTTTATCCAATTCTATATAATAATAATATATCCAGATCTACAATTATTTCGAACCGGGGCAAAACTTGATAGTAGCGCCCCCTCCCTTCAGTGTTCGAGAAAAACTGTTAAAACTGAGAAATGAGTAGCATTTTTTGTGAACATTTGTGAAAATAATAATCCTTTAATAAATTAATTATTAGAGTTTAGGAAATAAGACTTTACTTGTTCGATATTTCGAATTCTCGTCTCAAGGATTTGGCGCCCCCACCAAACTGCCGCCCGTTGCAAGTGCCCCGTTTTTCCCCCACTTAGATCCGTGGCTGATTATTTCACACTCTTCTAAAATATTTTTTTAAAACTTGTAGTGGATGACACTTGATGTTAAGACATTTTTTTTTTTCAAATATTAATTCATTACTTAAATTTAGTTTTATATGTTTTTATCTGTATTTTATATTCTGTGATATTATGGTATCAAAGATTCGCCCAAAGATAGTTCCAAGTATGTGACAGACAGACAGCGTAATTATAAGTAATATACTATAGGTCCCATTGTCACCTCTTACATACAGTGATCGAACAAATACTTGCGGCAAATAATTTAATAATGACAGTATTCCAAGTATTTTAATTGACGACCGTTCTGGGGTAGTGGTTGTTGTTAGTAGTCGCCTTAACACCGGCGGTCACGGATTCCCGCTCGGATAATTTGTATTTGTGCAAATATTTGTTTCCGGTCTGGGTGTATGTCTTTGTGGGTCTCCCCACCGTGCCTCGGAGAGCACGTTAAGCCGTCGGTCCCGGTTGTTGTCATAGACACCTGATAACGATCGTTACTCATTGTAGGGAATTTTTTCGCCAACCCGCAGTGGAGCAGCGTAGTGGATTAAACTCCAACCCTTCTCCTACATGTAGAAAAGGCCTTTGCTCAACTTTGGGAGGTTTACAGGCAGATTCAATTATGTACAATCACAGGATAACTATAATATAAAATATAGATGAATATATACCAGTAGCTATTTCAATATGAAAAACAATAAACAACGACCCTCTGTAGATGTAATTAGCAGAAATTATGTTTTTTATTTTTTGTTTTTGTATATTATTATGTAGATATTAATATGTGAGTTTATTATATATCTGCACAACCTGCCCGTTTGTTTGTTGAACTCTCCTTAATTATCCATGTGGGTTGTCTGGAAGAAATGGCTAATTAGCCATAAGACCGCCTGTTGTACTACCACTATTATTTAAAGATTTTCAGTGATTTTTAGTGTTTTTTGCAAATTTACCCTACACTCAAGCCCGATGGAGCAAAGCTCCGGATTCAGGGCATCGAAAAACATAAAAAAGTAGGTCTGGTCAAAAGTACTGCCAACTTTTGTCTCGTGTGTCGGTGTAATTTTGTACTACACAATCTTCTCTTAACAAATTTGAATCTATGCTCCGTAATATATTTGTGGTATGCAATAAAGAATAAAATAAAATAATATAAATAAATAATTTTATGCTATATTATAGGTACTACGATTCCATGTGTCGTGGTGAAATATATTTTAATTTTAACACGTAAATGCTATTCCTATTCAGATAGAAAAGGAATGCTCACGGCAGTGGACAAGATTAGATTATTATAAATAAAACTCACTGATAACAGCTATCACGAACGCACTGAAGGAGTTTATTAGGTGACACGTAATACAGTGACCGATGTTCTACTATTACTAAAGATAAACAAATATGTACAGTAAATTAAAAAATATATGTATTTATACAATAATAAAACTAACAGGTCCAATTCAATATTGAAGTTATTGCACGCCTCATAAGCAAAGCGTTGAGGTAGTGTCGTGTGTCGTCAAGTGTCGTGTGTACAGACACCATTTCCCTAAAGGCCGGCAACGCACCCGCAACTCCCCTTATGTTGCGGATGTCCATGGGCGACGGTAGCCATTTAACATCAGATGGCCCGTCTGCTCGTTTGCCCGCATTGTAATTAAAAAAAAAAAAGGTAGGTTCTACTCTCATTTCAAGCAAAACGAGTGATTTTTCGAACTTAAAATGTCTCAATTTATCGTATATCGCACTTGTAAATACTTAAATTCTTATATATTCTTATATAAAGAAATAGGCACTTAAGAGAAGGATTGACAGTTTTTAGCACTATAACTAGAGATTTACTGATAATTATAAATATTTAACCGGAGCACTAACGATAAAATGTTGTGTTCAGTTGATGATTGACGGTTTACTTTTTAGAAGAGAAATGTAATTTTTATCATTTCTGTCTGTTTGTATCTTCCCCGCGAATCTACTTTTAATAAACAAAATAGAACTGAATCAGCCTGTAAACGTCCCACTGCTGGGCGAAGGCCTCTTCTCCATTTAGGAAACGGGTTGGCGCCTAATCCACCATGCTGCTCCGCGGTTGGCAGATAATTTTTTAAGTTAGTCTCATAAATTAAGATAATAGGTAATTTTTAGGTACTATGTGGTCAATTATCATAAGCGGAACCTTCTGCTCGCTTACGAAATTTTCCATTAAAATAATTATGGGGAATAGTAAGTTGTTATTATGACAATTAGTCATCATAAATATTTGTAAATTTTTACCAATTTAATGTTAACGTAACTCTCCACAGGTGCGACTGGAGTCGATCGGAGCGGAGGACATAGTGGACGGCAACCCTCGCCTCATCCTCGGTCTGATCTGGACCATCATCCTGAGGTTCCAGATCCAGGAAATCGAAATTGATGTTGTAAGTTTTCATCCAGAACCTTGTAACTATCTAAATGTAATCACCGTCGTCATGATGACATGAGACAATCATCAGCCGCTGATTGTTTTCCAATGCTAAACCATGCCTCCTGCCTGGTTCTGTAAAACTTCTTGCCCCGTTAAACTATGTCCTCTCTCTCAATCAAAGAGCCAGTGGAACTGACATAGCTCTATGTATGGTGGAGCTGATTTAGCAATTAACGGGGATTGAGAATCGACAGTCGTGACCCAAGGTCATGTATTGGCGATACCACACCGGAAAGCACAGTTTGCAGACGCAAACCTGTAAATCTTATTCAGACTATTTTTTGGAAACGATATGACTCCAGAAAATTTACTGCTTCCCTGTAACTATCCACCAGATAAAATCCATCTAAACAATTTGAATCTAACGGATCGAACACTCTCCTTAAACTTTGAATTATTTATTCAAAAGAAGATTTGTTTGGTGTCTTCATATCCTAATAAGTTATATTCTTCTGTCAGGACGAAGAAAATGAATCGTCAGAGAAGAAATCAGCCAAGGACGCGCTGCTGCTGTGGTGCCAGCGCAAGACCAGCGGCTATCACGGCGTACATATACACAACTTCACAGACTCCTGGCGCTCGGGTCTCGGTTTTAACGCACTTATACACGCTCACAGGTTCGATTCCATGTCATTGTTCAAATTAATTGTTCTACCGCTTGCTGAGAAGATAATACGGGATATTATTCTTCAAAATAATCTTAAACCTAACATTTATTTTGACGTACTCTTATATAAAGCTTACAGACAAATGCCATTTTAAAAACTATTCAGATCAGGGATGTCAAAGACACGGCCCGCGGGCCGGATGTTTATAGCTAGATTCTAGCTATTTATTATCTTACTAGTTCGCTAGATCAAATACCTAGCTAGCAAACTAGTTAGATGTACCGTTAGTGTGTTACAATGTGGCCAATTCTGTTTAATAAATACAATCTCTAAAAGGCTAAAGTATAGAGTTTGACACCCCTGATCTAGATTCTTTGGGAGTCTTTCGATCAATATGACTTATACTATCTGTTGATGTAATCTATAAGGTGGGAACCTACAGAATATTTTTCCCAAATTTGCTAAATTTCTGTGTACTTACAAAAATATTAATAATAATTTAAAGTTGGAAGAAATCCCAATTTTCCGTTTTCGAGTCAAATGATGTCTCTAATAAATCTCTTCCACAGACCAGACCTATTCCGCTGGGCGGAGCTGCCAGTCAACGACCACGTGGAGACCCTCAACCATGCCTTCGACGTGGCTCACAAACATCTCGGTATCCCGCGGCTGCTTGATGCTGAAGGTAAGGGTTCCGAGACCTTATAATGATGATGAAGTATCTGAAGTTAATAAACTACAGTCTTGTAAAACCAGGCTTGTAACTGAGAGAAGACAAGAAGCGACATACATATGTACTGGACTGAATTGAATTAGCCTGTAAACTTCCGTTGGACAAAGGCCTTTGGTCTACATAGAAGGTTTGGAGCTTGGAGCCAAGATAGTGATGTGCAGCAGCGCCACCATATCCTGCCACAACACACTGCGCTCGCCAACCCACCTGCCAATCATGGCTAGTATTGTCCAAAAATGGTGGGAATAGGCGTAGGCCTCGTACGTAGGGTCAGCAGTAGACATCCAACAGCAGATGTGATAGTGGATTTTTCCATTCTACTCTCAAAGGCTTATACATTTATATCAGGAGGCTGAATTAATCACTTTGGTAGATGAGTAGCTACCACAGCATCGTAATATTGATTTAGTTTAGAAGATATGTCAAGAAACCCAAAAGTTTTCCAACCCAACAGTTCAAGACAAAATTTAGTTTTAACTCACCTTTTTAGGATTAGACACTCGCGGTATCCAAACATAGTTTATTTCTAAAGATAAAAACGAGGACATACCACGATATAGTTTTTTTATTTTTTTGTCGATTTTTGGTCGATATCTCGGATATTTTAGTTTAATTTTTGTGTGTTTTGTTCCAGACGTGGACACGACTCGGCCAGACGAGAAGTCGGTGATGACTTACGTGGCGAGCTACTATCACACGTTTGCTCGAATGAAGAACGAACAAAAGAGCGGACGCAGGATAGCAAACGTGAGTTAAGAGAAATCTCTAAAATACTCTGAAAGGTGTTATCATTAATAAAAAACCCTGAAAAGTGTTGAGAAATTCTGATAAAGTCAAATATTGTCTGAAATTTCGGAATTTTCAGTAAAAAATGGGAATATTTCCATAAGGGCTGTTATTATAAAATAATGGATTTTACGTTTTAGAAGCTTGCAAATGTATGTGCAAGATTTTTATTACAGAGTATTCAGACACAATTTGATGTTGTTTTGATGTGTTCATTCAATCAATTATTTTAGTATTTTTTATTAAGATAATGTGAAAAATTGACTGATCGATTATAAACAACAATTCTTAGAAAAAAAAAACATGACTAATATTTGGCAAATTTTACTATAGTACATACCCACAAAATTCTATAATAAAACTTTCTGAATTGAACTAAATCAGCCTGTAAACGTCCCACTGCTGCGAAAAGGCCTCTTCTTTAATATAGTAGAATGGTTGGAGCTTAATCCATCACGCTGCTCCACCGCGGGTTGGCAGATAATTTCCATACCATGAGTAACGATCGTTTATCAGATGTCTATGATAACAACTGGAACCGCCACTTTTACGTACTCTACAAGGCACGGTGGACATACACTCAGACCGCAAAACAAATATTTATACAAATATCTGCTCCGAGCGGGAATCGAACCACACCAGAACGGTCGGCAATCGTTACGCAAATTACTAAAATTTACCCAATAACATTTCTCCAGATCATCGGTCAGCTGATGGACTGCGACGGTCGCAAGACGGAGTACAGCCGCCTTGTGTCCGCGCTGCTGGAGTGGATCCGCATGAAGATCCAGGAGCTGAACTGCAGAGACTTGCCTAATTCTCTTGACGGCATACAGAGATTATTGCTTGCCTTCAAGCAGTATAGGACTGTGGAAAAACCGCCCAAGTAAGAGATATTTTTTTCTAGGAAAGTTTTTTATTACTACAATTTTAGTCTGCTTCTAAGCACAAGCTTGGAATTTTTTGGTAATTCAGATTTAGGGAGCATACTAATTCATATCACACAAAAAAAAAAATACCTCATGAGCTTTAAAAAGTAAATTGAGATGGGTCCTAAACAAAATGCATTGCAAAAAATATTATTTTCTTTTTTAAATTGTTTACCAACAATATTTCAAGGCACTTATCATAAAATATTCTCTTAGATACAAGGAGCGTTCAGAAATCGAAGCCCTGTACTTCCACATCAACACGATGCAGAAGAGCCTCGTGGGCGAACCCTGGGCGCCCCTCGAGGGACAGCTGCCTCAAGACCTGGAGAGAGCTTGGCAGCAGCTGGAACAGGTTTGTCATTTATTCATTTAAATCTAATTATCTATTGCTGCCACTTACATTAACTACTAGATAGTAAAAAATGTTTATGAAAGGGATTTGTTTCCAAATTCAAACTGAATGAAGGATACGGTTATTGTTATATTTCTATGAGTTACAACGCGATCTTTTATAGCCTATAACCTTCCTCAGTATTTTATGTAAAATCTATGTTTTCAATACTATAGATAATATTACCATATAATATAAAATAGTATATTTTTCTATATAATGATGTGTCTTCCAGGCTGAACACGCGCGAGAGCTGGCCCTCAGGACGGAACTCCTGCGACAGCAGAGACTCGAACAACTAGCTTACAAGTTCCATACGAAGGTAAACTAATTGTGTTTACACTTATTAATTGATAAAAGTTCCTAATATCGCCAACAGATGGCGTCTAGTGTCAATTAATTCGTGTTTGTATATAATATTGGAATAGGTTATTGTTTAAACCTAAAGCAATACACAGCTCCCCAAACAGATCTTAATACCCCCACCCCCAACAGGTCTAAACCCCCTCCCCTCAACAGGTTACCCATGAAAGACCGTTAGGACCAACAGTATAAATCGTTTACAAAAATAAAATAAAATAGTAAGATTAAATTAAGGAGTTGTATTCCTTATGTGTTCGTCACATGTTCCTGCTTGTTTACAACTAGTTAGATGACGAGATTAGAGCATATAAACCAACAAATATATAAATTTCATTATATGTAGTATGATTAATCTTATTTTATTGTTTTAGTCTGTGCTTCGTAAGGGATACTTGAAAGAGATGATCCAAGTGTTATCCGATCCGAGATACGGCTCAAACTTGGCTCAAGTGGACGCAACAGTGAAGAAGCACGAAGCTATCTCCGCTGATATATTGGCGCGGTGAGTTTGTTCAATGATCCGTTAGTGATTTAATGAGCCAGATTTGTTTTAATAGTGGAAAAATTAACCAAAAGTGTTTCAAAATATTTGGAAGGTATGATAGGGTTCAGAAATATACTTTAGAATTATGAAGGGAAATTTGGGAATTCCTAAATCAGTATTTTTTTTTTAAATTGGGTATTTAAATAATTAACAATAACGACATTGCAGCTATCTACATTTATATCGTTGGCACAACCTATAGACAAGATGCAGCTTTTATTTTCTACAATGTAACTTATTTTTAATTTCTTTTTTGTCATTTATAATTTCCATATCCATAGAAACGATATTTCAACTGTATTCCAATAGTCACAATTTTTATACCATTGCCCATAGTTAAGGCTCTGGTCCGAATTAATTTGACTTTGCCGTCACAACGTTAAGCCTCACCAATTCATCTAATTTTTTTCTTGGTCTACCTCTATTCATATGTCCTTCCACTTTTATATCAAGCATTCTTCTTCTCACGCCATTTCTTCCATAACATATCAATTTCACTCTAAGTTAGTCCTTAAATTGGCCTCTCCTCTCCTCTGATATACCTTATTATATCTTGTTCGTAGTACGGAGCGCTTCGAGGACCTGTCGGCCATGGCCGCCGAGCTGGTGAAGGAGAAGTACCACGGCGCGGAGACGGTGTCGCGCACGGAGCAGGCCGTGCTGCAGCGCTGGAAGGAGCTGCTCGAGCTGCTGGAGCGGCACCGCGCCTCGCTCGCGCGCCTGGCGCACCTCATGGCGCTGCTGCGAGAGGCGGAGGCCGTGGCGCACACCCTCAACGAGATGAAGGTACGGCTCTCGCTCGGGGCGGGTGTCCTACAGCACTGAAAAGAACTGCCCGAGCTGCTGCTAGTGCTTCAGTTGCAAGTTATCGTGATTGCGTTGGATTTTTTTTTGCATTTGGTCGACATTATTCTTTTTGTCCATTAAGCAACCGGTGTCATAGATACGTCGACACCACAAATTAATCTTCATCCCATATTGCAGGCGCAGTTCCAGTCCGAAGAAGTCGGTCGCCATCTAGTCGACGTGGAGCGTCTTCTGCAGGCGCACGCGCTGCAGGAATTGCAGCTGGGTGCACTGGACGAGAGTATCCGTCGTCTGGCACGCCAGCGCGCCGCTGCCGGCCCCGCGCCCGCCACCGCACAGCTGCACGAGCAGCTGCAGCGCCTAGAGGACGATTACACCGGGCTGGTCGCTGCCGCTAAGGACCGCAAGGCGAGATTAGAAGACGCAAGGAACCTGTACCAGTTCTTGGAAGATCACGACGAGGAGGAAGGTATGTAAAATAATGTTTAATAGTAAGTTAAAAGTAGTAAAGTTCTATAAATAAAGTTGCGTAATTTTAGTTTTTGCCCTAAGTGACGTGATCTATACTCTCCCCTCTCCACACTTTTGCAATTCCAATTAAATTTTAGATTCAGGAAATATTAAAGTAACATTAAAATTCGTTATGTAGAATAGAAGTTAAAATTAATTTGTTTTACACTCGTGCTTGTGCGCAGGGTGGGTGACGGAGCGGCAGCGCATCTGCCGCGCGGACGTGGCCGCCAAGGACCTGCGCGCCGTGCTCGCGCTGCGCGCCAAGCACACGGCGCTGCTGCACGAGCTGCGCGCCAGGGACCTCGTCGCGCAGAGGCACCGCGCTAAGGGGCAGAGGTGACGCACGCGCACACGCACACACACGCTCACACGCACTCATACACGCACGAGAACGACCGTCTGACCGTACCGTGTGTCCGCAGCCTGATCGACGCGAAGCACCCGAAGAGCGCGGAGATCGAGCGCCGCCTCGCCTCGCTGAGCGCGCACTGGGAGCTGCTGCGGCAGCTGGCCGACGCCAGGGAGAAGCAGCTGGCAGACGCCGCCGAGGCGCACCAGGTGAGGGTCGCAGGGCTCGATGGGGTAGATTACGATTGAAGGGTATCTTGAGTTTGGGTGTCATCGAGAGGAGATATTATTAGTCTAAGCTTTTTTGATATTGTAAAATAGTGCCAGATGAATTTAGAATTAATTTTAAGAATGTTTAACTATCGGAGGATTGTAGGAAACAACACATTTATGTTTTGCAAAGTAAACTAATTAATGAAAAGGTAAAATATCTCAAAACCCATTGGAATATTTAACTTATAGTGCCATCTCTTGTAAAATTCTACTTCTTCGGGCAGTTCTACGGCGACGCCAACGAGGCGGAGTCGTGGATGCGCGAGAAGCGCGCGCTGGTGGCGAGCGCGGACTGCGGCCAGGACGCGGCGGGCGCGGCGGCGCTGCTGGCGCGCCAGCGCGCGCTGCACGACGAGCTGCGCGCGCACCGCGCCGAGATCGACGCGCTGGCGGCCGCCGCGCGCGCGCTGCTCGAGCGCGGCATCGACGAGCTGCAGGTACGCCCCTCCCGCCCCCCCTCCCCGGACCGCTCCGGTGCCACCACGGCGCGGCGGCGCTGCTGGCGCGGCAGCGCGCGCTGCACGACGAGCTGCGCGCGCACCGCGCCGAGATCGACGCGCTGGCGGCCGCCGCGCGCGCGCTGCTCGAGCGCGGCATCGACGAGCTGCAAGTACGCCCCTCCCGCCCCCCTCCCCGGACCGCTCCGGTGCCACCACGGCGCGGCGGCGCTGCTGGCGCGGCAGCGCGCGCTGCACGACGAGCTGCGCGCGCACCGCGCCGAGATCGACGCGCTGGCGGCCGCCGCGCGCGCGCTGCTCGAGCGCGGCATCGACGAGCTGCAGGTACGCCCCTCCCGCCCCCCTCCCCGGACCGCTCCGGTGCCACCACGGCGCGGCGGCGCTGCTGGCGCGGCAGCGCGCGCTGCACGACGAGCTGCGCGCGCACCGCGCCGAGATCGACGCGCTGGCGGCCGCCGCGCGCGCGCTGCTCGAGCGCGGCATCGACGAGCTGCAGGTACGCCCCTCCCGCCCCCCTCCCCGGACCGCTCCGGTGCCACCACGGCGCGGCGGCGCTGCTGGCGCGGCAGCGCGCGCTGCACGACGAGCTGCGCGCGCACCGCGCCGAGATCGACGCGCTGGCGGCCGCCGCGCGCGCGCTGCTCGAGCGCGGCATCGACGAGCTGCAGGTACGCCCCTCCCGCCCCCCTCCCCGGACCGCTCCGGTGCCACCACGGCGCGGCGGCGCTGCTGGCGCGGCAGCGCGCGCTGCACGACGAGCTGCGCGCGCACCGCGCCGAGATCGACGCGCTGGCGGCCGCCGCGCGCGCGCTGCTCGAGCGCGGCATCGACGAGCTGCAGGTACGCCCCTCCCGCCCCCCTCCCCGGACCGCTCCGGTGCCACCACGGCGCGGCGGCGCTGCTGGCGCGGCAGCGCGCGCTGCACGACGAGCTGCGCGCGCACCGCGCCGAGATCGACGCGCTGGCGGCCGCCGCGCGCGCGCTGCTCGAGCGCGGCATCGACGAGCTGCAGGTACGCCCCTCCCGCCCCCCTCCCCGGACCGCTCCGGTGCCACCACGGCGCGGCGGCGCTGCTGGCGCGGCAGCGCGCGCTGCACGACGAGCTGCGCGCGCACCGCGCCGAGATCGACGCGCTGGCGGCCGCCGCGCGCGCGCTGCTCGAGCGCGGCATCGACGAGCTGCAGGTACGCCCCTCCCGCCCCCCTCCCCGGACCGCTCCGGTGCCACCACGGCGCGGCGGCGCTGCTGGCGCGGCAGCGCGCGCTGCACGACGAGCTGCGCGCGCACCGCGCCGAGATCGACGCGCTGGCGGCCGCCGCGCGCGCGCTGCTCGAGCGCGGCATCGACGAGCTGCAGGTACGCCCCTCCCGCCCCCCTCCCCGGACCGCTCCGGTGCCACCACGGCGCGGCGGCGCTGCTGGCGCGGCAGCGCGCGCTGCACGACGAGCTGCGCGCGCACCGCGCCGAGATCGACGCGCTGGCGGCCGCCGCGCGCGCGCTGCTCGAGCGCGGCATCGACGAGCTGCAGGTACGCCCCTCCCGCCCCCCTCCCCGGACCGCTCCGGTGCCACCACGGCGCGGCGGCGCTGCTGGCGCGGCAGCGCGCGCTGCACGACGAGCTGCGCGCGCACCGCGCCGAGATCGACGCGCTGGCGGCCGCCGCGCGCGCGCTGCTCGAGCGCGGCATCGACGAGCTGCAGGTACGCCCCTCCCGCCCCCCTCCCCGGACCGCTCCGGTGCCACCACGGCGCGGCGGCGCTGCTGGCGCGGCAGCGCGCGCTGCACGACGAGCTGCGCGCGCACCGCGCCGAGATCGACGCGCTGGCGGCCGCCGCGCGCGCGCTGCTCGAGCGCGGCATCGACGAGCTGCAGGTACGCCCCTCCCGCCCCCCACCCCGGCCCGCTCCGGTGCCGCTACGGTGCGACGGCGCTCCGGTGGCACTACGACGAGCTGCGCGGATCACTCCGGGATATAAATTATATACTTAGAGGGCGTTCAAGTATTACGTAACGCAAGTTTTGAAGAATTTTGATCCTCCCTCCCCCCTATAACGCACCGTAACGTTTTTCTCTACCCTCCCTCCCTAAACGTTACGTAACACACAAGAAAATGTTTTTACCTAAAAGACTAAAAGATTATTCAATACATAGAGAACAAAATGAATATGACGTAAAATACAATCGAGGAACTCACCGTAAACCATAACAAAAAGGGTTGCCAACTTGGGAGATTTTAATTTCCTACTTTTTTATTTGAATAAAAAAAAAACAATGTTACATAATGCGTTGTATAAACCCTCCTCCCGCACCTGTAAGGTATCGTAACCTTTTACGAGACCCCCTCCCCCCCTAAATTATGTTACGTAATACTTGAAGCACTACCCTCTTTGTTTCTACTCTTCACATTCACGAGACGTCACCTCATCGACCCCATTTTAAAGGTGCAGGTCGAAAATAAAAAATAAATTGCTATCTTTATTTTATTTTATAAATTTGAAAACTTTTTTTTATGAAGTTTTTTTCGATATTGTTATTGTTTTTTATTATCTGTTAAGCCTTATTAGTTATGCTTTTTAGCTTTCAAATGAAGCTATTTTGAAACGAATCCACCGTATACAAATATACAAATCAATGACAAAAAAATTGCGAGATTATTTTTCATATTTTATCGATAACTTCTTGCCTGATATCCGCATATTTAATTAGACCAAGTTTTTAAATACATTGTATATGTAAAACCGCAGCTGCCGACGGAGGTGGAGGCGGCGGGCGCGTCGGAGCCGGAGGAGCAGTGGGTGAGCGAGTCGCGGCTGGTGCCCACCGAGCTGTGGGAGGAGGAGCCCGTGGAGCGCCTGGAGCACCGCACCGTCACCGAGCAGCGCAGCGTGCCGCAGGTACCGCCTCTCGTCTCCACTCTACTCACTCAGCCTATAGACATCCCACTGCTGGGCAAAGGTCTCTTCTCCATATAGGAGAAGGCTTGGAGCATAATCCGGAATGCTGCTCCACTGTGAGTCGGCAGATATTTTTTTTCTATCATGAGCAACGCCAACAGGTGTTTATGACAACAACCGAAACGGATAGCTTCACGTGCTCTCCGTTGGCACGTTGGGGAGACCGATAAGCACATACACTAGGAACAGAAACAAATATTTGCAAATACAAATATCTGCCACCTTACTGGCAACAGCCTGTATAAGAAACTGTGGGAGTAGTAACTCACCTGCTTCACTACACACCAAAACATGTGCTATCTCACTTCAAGATAAAAAAAAGACAAATTTGACACTTGAAATACTCAACAGTGCCAATCTGGACCCTCAACCAGCCATTATCTGTATCGATTTATATTTTCTATTTACAGGAACTTAATAAAACTCAACTCTTAATAAAACAGACAGCAAATTAAAGAATCCAATAATTTGTGAGTAAACCTTCAATCCAAAATCTTCATTTTCCAGGTGAAAGCTCTGTACGCGTTCAGCGGCCAGGGCATATCGATAGCGAAGGGCGAGGTCATGTTCCTCATCAGCAAGACCAACCCGGACTGGTGGTCCGTTCGCAAGGCGGATCGGACCGACGGCTTCGTACCCGCGAACTACGTCCGGGAAATCGAACCCAGAGTCGTACCGGTGGGTAGTTTGTTCGCTAATTTAACTTGTGCACGATGTACTTATTTCGATTCTGTGTCTTATATAATATGAGAGACCACATTCACAGTCTAATTTGTAGACCCCTGCATCTTGTATTATATATAAGGTTGCGTTATATATAAGGTATTTGGCACTTGACAGATTGTAATAATTGACTTATCTTCTGTGTCTTCTGTGTCTTTTTACTTGAACATCGACCTAGAAGTGATTAATCTGATTATGTATCTTCCATCAGACTTGAGTGTAAAAATGTGTGATAAGTTGATAATTATATACATATACTACTTTTAAGACATTCAAAATGAACATCAACTGCTCTGACCACGGAGTATAGATACCTGGAGTGCGAACGTAATGTTGAAAGAACAGCATCAATTTAGAGGACAGATATTTTGCCGGTAGAGCGCGCTACGTTCCAACAAATACTCGTTTAAATACTTATGCGAAAGTCAATAAAACCACTTTTCCCAAATTCTCATTTGCCAGAAAGGTAACCATAATTTAAAAAAAAATTAATGAATATTAGCCAGTCCGTATTTACGTGTAATAATAATAGTATTGGTACCTCCTGAATACTCGCGCTCCTGAATACCCAGTGGCAAAGAAGAGAACTATGATCTGGGTTTATTATTGTGTATATAAATAACGTGAAATATCCTATACCGTTCGCACTCCCTGGTATCTATACTCTGTGGCTCTGACAATCACAACGCGAACCACTAAAGTCCACTACTACAGACTACGCTACGACAATAGCCCAATTCAGTACTGAGTTATAACTTTTTGTACCAGTGTGCACTTCGCACGCCAGTTGAGTGAGAAGCGACTGTAATCGATTTGGTCTCATTTCTCAATATCAATCATACGTCGTATATTTTTCTCTCCCAAGTATTGTGTTATTTAATAATTGTTTTCCGATTTTGCTGTCATTTTTGTTTTGTTATTTAACGGGTTTGTTTGGATTTAACATTGCTTAAAATATGATTTGACTTCATTGCACAGCATATCTATCGTCATGCCCCTGGCGGTCGTAAATTTAAAAGTACAGCCAAAGTTTAAGCTGACGTACCCCCACTAATGTCGTTGCAAGACCTGTGTATTAAACCGTGGTCCAAACAGGCTCAACCACACATCATCGAATAACATTAACGATGTCTCTCCTCTCAGGTGCAAGTCCGGCGGCCGGAGAAGGTGCGCACGGTGCAGCGCGTGAAGAAGACGGTGCTGGTGAAGCAGGTGGTGCAGGTGCGGCGCGGCCCGCAGCAGCCGCGACGTGCTCGTGCGCAGCCGCCGCCCGCGCGCCTGCCGCCCGTGCGCGCGCGCATGGACACCATCTCCGCCGAGTACGGTACGCAGCGCCGCCCACCACCCCCTCCGCCTGCGCACTCGCCCACCGGCACTCCGCTCATCTTTATGTGTATACTCGCAGAGGAGCTGCTCAAGCTGTCTGAGGCGAGACGGCTCCAGCTCGAAGACGCCATCAAGCTGTACAGCTTCTTCGCCGAGTGCGACGACTTCGACAAGTGGATCAAGGAGAAGGAGAAGATGCTCCGTACCGATGACGGGGAGGATAGTGTCGACACTGCGAAGAGGAAATATGAGGTAAGTGGATGTTAAATCGGTATAACCTTTTTATTGACAAATTATAACTGTCTTAAAAATCAATTATTAATATTTACGATAAATTTTGTCCAGAAATTCGTAACGGATCTGTCCGCTGCGTCCAAACGTCTGGAAAGCATTGACGCTGCAGCAGAAGAGCTGGTGGCCGCTAACCACAGTCAGGCCGCTCGCGCGACAGCACGGAGACAGCAACTGCGGCAGCAGTGGGAGCGTCTGCTGCGACTCAAGCAGCAGAAGGAGAAGAGCTTAGAAGGAGCGTCTAGGTAAGTTTACCTTTCCGATACTCCTAGTAGATAGACAGAACAGCAGATGAATGTTAGGTGGTGATCATGTTTAAGATATTGGATAATAAAAAAATTAAAATAGTGTAATCTTGAAATGAGCCAACAAAGATGTCGGTGGGACTATTACGTAACTTGCAAGATCGTGAGGAATCGCTGTGGTGTCGAATTCCAATACTAATTGAGGCTAAGCTAGTACTGTTTCTCGCGATCGTGCAAGTTACGTAATAGTCCCACTGGTCATCTTATCGTCACGCTCACGCTCGGACATACAGGATAACGAGCGCTTCGACATTTTCTAAAAGCTTTACTTTTGACACTCGTTTTTTTTTTGTTGTCTATGGCTAAGTATCTCAAATAAAATAACAACTGGCTAATAAAAAACGAGGTTATAATTCACTGGCATAGTACCTACATATATTAATTGAATACATTCTTGACAACGCGATACCGAAATACACTCAAACTAAAAGAGCCATCTATTGGTGAAATATGGAACTATCATTATCTTAAATACTTAGATCATATACTACTGGAAGCAGCTTCCCGTAGGCCAAAAGTGTAGACGGGGTTGTAGAGAGAGACAGACATATCGGACTACATGCTATCTCTCTCTAGACGCACGAAGCTGCCTCCAGTTGCATTTGCTCTAAGATCTTAAACACTTTGACATCGTCTCACCGGCGGACGCAGCGTGGAGCTGTTCAAGCGCACGTGCGACGAGGCGCTGGAGTGGATGTCGGAGAAGGAGCAGCAGCTGGCGGCGCCGGGCGCGGCGGCCGGCGACCTGCGCACCGTGCGCGCGCTGCAGCGCCGCCACGCGCAGCTGGAGCGCGAGCTGCAGCCGCTGCGCGACAAGGTGCGCACCGTGGCGCTGCTGGCCGACGAGTGAGTGCCTGCCTTCCCTCCCGTCTAAGTGTCTACCCTCCGGCGGCTCTCCGCGAACCGCCACCGTTACTCGTTCACACACCCATGTTTCATTGTTCTTGTCTTTGCACGCAGCGTTTTGAATTGGTTACGCGTTAACTGGTACGTTGGATTTTTTTTTTCTTTAACAACGGCTAGTTAAAGTTAAACACCTTCCATTTTATTACCTTTTAAGGTTAAATGTTTTGAAAAAAATTGCGTGAGATCTCCCTATAGACCTATTTAATCTGTACTACCTATGTAATATTATAAAGCTGAAGAGTTTGTTAATTTGTTTGTTTGAACGCTCTGATCTCAGGAACTACTGGTTTGAATTGAAAAATTATTTTCGTATTACATATCCCATTTACCGAGGAAGGTTATAGACTATATAACATCACGCTATGACTAATAGAAGCTGAGCAATAATAAGAAAAGTTACAATAAGCGGGAAAAACTTATTCGTTTTTGAGAACTTCCGTTGCGTGCGCTTCGTAAACGGTTAAAGTTACGCAAAAACAATGTATGTCGGATTTGATCGCCATGAAAAGTTCTAAAAAAAAGTCCGCGACAACGTATATTTTTATATTTTCATCAATATACGACGGGGACGGAGCCGCGGGTGGAAGCTAGTCTCATTATAATCGGTTTAAAATCACGAAATTAATTTTGAGTCCCAAAAATCTTCTGGATGATATAATCATCCCCCCCCCCTCTCAGCGTGAAGTCGCAGTACCCCGCGGAGCGCGCCAGCGTGGAGCGGCGCCAGCAGCAGCTGGAGGAGGCGTGGGGGCGCTGCCGCGCGCAGGCGCAGGAGCGCCGCGAGCGCCTCGAGAACGCCGTGGGGCGCCAGGTCTTCGCCAACGGCGCCGCGCAGCTGCGCGACTGGCTGCAGGTGCGCTCGTACACACACACTCAAAGATATTGTGTATTTGCGTCAAAAACTTAAAGTTAATTGGACACTTTTTTGTGTTACTAGATGAAATGACACAAAAATTTGTGACAAGCGGGAAATATTAACACTAAGCTTGTGTTGGCGTGTCCTTTCTTCAGTTTACGCGGCAAACGCATTGTTTTACCCATAGATAATATATATAGATGCGCCGCTGACAAATCATTTTGTGTAAAATCAACACAATCCTAATAGTGTTAGATACAGTCGACACAATATTAATATTAATTTTGACACAATATTTGTGTTAAAAATTCAACACAATTTTTTTTTTGTTTAACTGAACTTTCGATCCTACCGTTATAAAAAATTGTATACGTTACACGGGAGGGAAGTGTTACATCGCAACCCGAATCTTATTCAAAGATGCGGGTTGCAATGTAACACTTCCCTCCCGTGTAACGTAATATACTATTACTGTGCACACTACCGCTGCGTCACCTGCGACTCCCGCTCAAACTGACGAGCGTCCCATTTCTGAGCAGAAGGTCCGAGAGCAGGTGTCGCAGGAGGTGTACGCCAAGGACGTCGCCACGGCGGAGGCGCTGTTGAAGCAGCATCAGGAACTGCTCGACGACATCAAGGCTCACGATGATGAGTAAGTATACTATATTACTCTGAGGAGTGCCTTTTATCTATTGAGTAACATGGCGGTTGATGAAAATATGGCTGCCTGAATTTTTTATTTCCAACGTCACATAGATATGGTCAATATTTAACTGCGTTAAAATGTGGCGTTATTGATACTGTTAAAAATTGTGATAATTTATACCAACGACACCAATACAGCCAAGCTTAAGGGCCACCATTCACAGGCGCACCCATCCGCCGGATTTGTCGCTGGCGACAAGTACGCAGACAAATCTTCCTGTGAATGTATTTCGGCGTCCGGCTCTCCGGCGTCTCGGCGGTAGTGTGTGGACGACGACGGATTTGTCAACGGATGGGTGCGCGGATCGGTGCGCCTAGTGAATGGTGGGCTTAAGAGTTGAAGCAACATGCTCAACTTGACTTCAGAGCAGAATTGCCTTCATATTTATTGAGGCGTTATCGGTTTTATTTTAGTGGCGGTTAACATAAAATAGTTTTCTATTAGAGTTTTTTATTAGATTTTTCTTGAATTTCTGATTTTTAAAACCCATGCACGCGCACCAAGAAACGTCATTTTTAATGCTGTAATTGACGGCGACAAAGCCAACATTGACGTTGTCGCAGGCATATTTCCCAAATTCCCAATAAAACGACAAAAGTAAACGTCGTGGTGTATGATATGTCCCCTGTGTGTCCAGGTTCAAGGAGGTGATAGGCCTGGGCAACCAGCTGGTGGGCAGCAACCCCGCGCTAACGGATGTGGCGGAGACCACGCGCCAACTCGCCGCGGACCAGGCCGCCATCGCTAAGGGTATGTTGAATTTGTTTATTCTGTGCTATGTTTCGGTAATTATCTTCCAACCAGGAGTAGATCATAGTGGTGGAGCTTTTGCCCACTAGTGGGACGTTTACAGGCAGTTATTGTTAAAAAGTTTATTGTATATTGTGTGATGGATTTAGTTATTTTAAAATACGAAAACTTATTAAGCAAATATTTCACCGTTAGACGAGAGAGAGAGAGAGAGAGTTAAAATTGTTCATCAATTAACACGAAGACTAACCGAAACATTACGGGTTTCAAACTTGACAAGCACCGTTTACTATTTTAATTTTAAATTTGTCTAAAACTCACCTCATTGTCGATAATTTAAGTAACTCCGAATATTGGGAGACAATAAGATCATTCAATTCATAATGGTTAAATGTCGTGAATAAAACTGATCCTCCTCAATGAGAGGTCTTTACCTATCACTATAAATTACACGTCCTTACAATACCGACGGAACTATCAAAGACTCGATCGTGCATAACACAAAATGACAACCATTCGGGTGCAGTGTAAAAGTTGGTCCTTATTGATCTGTTCACGGTGCCTCGTAGAGCACGTAAAAGTTTTTTCGTAAAGTATTAGTTTCTTAACTTTTTCTAATATATATATATAGTACGGAAAATAAAACTTGGTGACGTTGGTACTTGATAGATAGTAAACGGTTTTAATCTCCCGTATAATTTGCCAGAATGCCTCTGTTGATTTATAAATCTATATTGATTTCTAAATCCTAATTCTTTCCTCGACCCTTAGAGTGGAGCGCAAAGGAGCAGTACCTGCAACAGGTGCTGCAGCTGCAGAGCTTCCAGCGCGAGGCGGACCAGATCGACGCGTCCAGCGGGGCTCACGAGGCCTTCCTCGAATATCAACACAGCGGGGTGAGAGTTTTAGCTTTAGACTCTTCAGTTTGTCGATAGCATGATAATTTCAATTCTCTTTATAAAACATCATTGTCTTCGTCGTAATGTTGTCGTTTGTCCGCAGTCGTCGGTGGACGAGGCGGAGGCGCTGCTGAAGCGGCACGAGGAGCTGGAGGCGCGCCTCGCGGCGCAGGACGAGCGCGCCGCCGCCTTCGCGCAGCGCGCCGCCGCGCTGCTGCAGGCGCGCCCCGAGCACTACGCCAGGGACCGGTGCGTGCACACGCTCGCACGGACGCGCACACGTACACGCACGTACACGCACACACGCACACGTACACGCACATAGTACACGTCCACGCACGCAGCACGCGCGCACTCCGGCGTGAACTTACATTTTCAACAGGAATAACTGAATGGGTTTTATTAAGCACATTTTATGTGACGAATGCGAGGGGTGTAGTTTTGTAAATAAATATTCTGTGGGTGTCGATATTTCGGACCGGTCTCGCAGATCATAAGCGCAAGCACCGGGTCATTGTTTTAAAATAAAAGTTCAAAAACTGCGAATGTCAGGCAGGGCTATCTTAAAACAGCTGAATAATATCTTGATGATTTGGTTTTAGTATAAGTGTAAATGTGTCGGACAGTATCGAGGCGCGCTGCTCCGCCGTGCTGCAGCGCCGCGACGTGGTGCGGCAGTCGGCGGCCGAGCGGCGCCGCGCGCTGCTCGCCGGCCTGGCGCACCAGCAGGTACTGTGCCGCCTGTCGTGTGGGACTATTACGTAACTTGCGCGATCGCGAGAAATAGCTGTGCTGTCGAATTTCAATACTAATTAAGACTCAGCTAGTATTGAAATCCGACACCATAACGATTTTTCGCAGTCGCTCAAGTTACATAATAGTTCACGGGTCTCGGATATAAACCAAAAAATATAAAAATATAAACCGTATAGCGCCAATCTTTCTAATTCATATATTGTTATTTGAATGATAAATATTTCCAGTTCGTTGCCGCGTCTGATGAGTTGCAAGCTTGGATCGAAGACAAGACTAGAACAGCCACCGACCAGAGCTACAGGTAAATAAATGAAAACCAAAGATAATTTGTATTTGCAAGTATGATTTTATCAGCTAATTTAATTTTAGACTGGTAACCCTGGACCTTTTTTATATACGTTTTGGTTGTTATTATTTTACGTAGAAAATTGACGACTGTTCTTTTTTTTAAGTTTTTATTTTAAGAATTATTAATTTAAAAAAAAAGGAAAAGGAGATTTGGTTCAATAATTTTTAGTACACCCAAGAAATTTGTTAATAATCTTTGGTAATAATCGTTTTAAAGTCATTTATTAATTATTACAAAAAAGAAGTCGAATAATAAGATAGAAAATAAGAAAAAAAAAATACTTTACTTTGTCCAGATAATCTTTAACACCACAAAATCTGTTAAAATTTGACTGTTATTTCTAGTAATATTATTGATTTTAATGCGAGTTATTTTAAAATGTAGGGACTTGACGAACTTGGAGCGGAAGCTGCAGAAGCACGAAGCTTTCGAGAGAGAACTGCAGGCGAACGAGAAACAACTCAGGAACGTTGAGAGTGTATGTATTGTTATATTTTATTCACAAATAAATTAATGAATGGAATTATTATATTTAACTATAGTTATTTATTAACATGTTATTATTACAAAATCCAGTTTCTCGAATGAGATATTAGTTTCGAAAATTTTACTATCTATTACGATTAAATAAAAACTGGAAAACGATACATTGGGTACTTCATGAATGAACTACGACTAAAGTAAACAAAATATAATGGCAATATGTCGGTAATATCTTTGATGTTGATCCGGTAGGAACTAAGGGTCTTTGCAACTAGCCTGGGATCTCATCCATTGTGAGATTCTTGACACGCGTGTTAGTAAAAATAAGTGCCCAGTTGATACCTGTCGGGATAGTATTCAGACTTGTTCATCCGACGAAATAGTAAGTGAAATCTAGGGAGGAGATTTACTTATAGGAACGTTTCAGTCAACTTTACCAGCAACGCTTGTGAACTGTACTAAATCTAGTTGAGAATGATTTTGGACACAAATTTGTTATTAAGTAACAAAATTAGACACCGAACTGACCAGTTTTGGCAACCGGTAACGAGATGCTTAGGACGTTTCGAAATAATTTAAAGATTATCAGCGATTTTTAGCGTTTTTTGCAAATTTACTCTACACTCAAGCCCGATGGAGCAAAGCTCCGGATTCAGGGCATCGAAAAACATAAAAAGTAGGTGTGGTCAAAAGTACTGCTAACTTTTTTTCTTGTGTGCTGGTGTAATTTTGTACTACACGATATTGTCTTAACAAATTTGTAACTATGCTCTGTATTATATTTGTGGTGTGCAATAAAGTATAAATACCCCCCCCCCCCTCCGCCAGATCGGCGAGTCGCTGCAGAAGTCGGACGGCGCGCGCGCGGGCGCCGTGGCGGAGCGGCTGGCGGCGCTGCGCGGCGCGTGGGCGGCGCTGCTGGCCGCCTCGCGTGACAAGGGCGGCAAGCTGCGCCAGGCCTCGCAGCAGCGCCTGCTCCGGAGGTCACTCTCTTGCACTACTCTCTCATCCACGGTCTACGCTCTTCGAGTATATTGCCTCTCAATATCAAATGGCAGATTGCGAATAGATTCCGAAATATCATACTTCATACTAATATTATAAATGCGAAAGTAAGTTTGTTTGTTACGCTTTCACGCGAAAACTACTTAACCAATCATCATGATACTTTATACACATATTCTTGTTATAGTAGTCTCTTATTAGAAGTAACATAGGATACTTTTTCTTTGGTCGCGATATATGACATCCACGCGGACGAAGCCGCGGGTAGAAGCTAGTTAACTAATATTTACAATAATGTTGACGATCAAATGCGGTTCTTAAAAATACACATAGAAATATCGCCAGAGGGTCGCCCGACAGATACGCGATTTCTTAGGGAGCTGTTGTTGAAAATTAAAGTCGACCCGACGGCCTTTCGACAGACAAAGTACGTCCCTGTAACCAAAACAATTACTAATTAATTACTATTTCTAAAATCTTACTGAACTGATTTTGATGAAACTTTGCTAATGTGGGCTAACTAGCTTTTGTAATCATAACTTATACTTACCTTGTCGTAAACTTTATTTATAATCAATGTCTAGATCGGTGGAGGATGCTAAAACTCGCCTTTCGGAGCTGGAGCGAGCGCTGAGCAGCCAGGAGTTGGGCACCGATCTGCGTTCCTGCAAGAGACTTCTGGTGCAGCATCAGGTGAGACGGAGCTTTTTATTTAACAATAATTATAACAATTACATTGAGAATTAAAAAGTGTTGTATTGAAACTGGAATAATTTTATTAAGTTTTCCGAGACAAACAGATTTTGCTTATTATGTTCTATCTTACCAAACACGAGTTGAATTTTTTGACAAACACACAAAGTTCAGTGCTCGGATCACTGAACTTGGTGTGTGTTATGATCGGGATCGAATCCTTACGACCTCTGCTGATATCCACGAGGCCATTTCAGCCCATCATCGGTCGCTATTGTATTCGCTTATGTTTGGGGGGGGGGATGTCCGCAGGCGCTGGAGCAGGAGCTGGCGCTGAGCGAGCAGCGCGCCGAGGCGCTGGCAGCGCAGGGTAGCGACCTGGTCTCCAGCGGACACTTCGACGCGCCCGCCATTGAGCGCGACTGCGCTGCGCTGCTCGCTGCTGCGCGCACGCTGCGGCCCCGCGCCGCGCAGCGCCGCGCAGCGCTCGAGAGCAGTCTGCAGTCAGTACACCTTTTATCCTCCACCACTTTAATATGTATTGATTTAATGCAATGCCTAAAATTACGACAATTGACTATATTATTGCTCGGTGTCTGCTTTCGAATTGCAATTTGAAAGCAATAATTGTTAAGATGTTCTAAAATTTCAAATTGCCTTTTTTAAAATTTTGATTTTTTAGTCGTACTTTAATGAATTTAAAACAGATTCTTACAAATTATATATACGGAAATAGAATGAAATACATTTAGCTTTCATAATCAAACTGCACGTGACAATCCACAGACTACACAAGTTCGCTGCGGAGGTAGTGGGAGAGTTGGCGTGGGTGTCGGAGCGCTCGGCTGCGGCGTCCTCGAAGGTGATGCCCGGTGACCTGCTGGCGGCGCAGGCCGCTGTCAAGAAGCACGCCAAGCTGCGCGCTGAGCTGGAGGGGAGGGGGCCGCTGGTACTGCGCGTGCTGGAGAGGGGAAAGGAGCTGAATTCGGACTCGACTGCGCAGGCGCATCCGCAGGCCGACAAGGTTAATTTATTTCTAACTATAATGATTTAAATAAAGAAAAAGCGGATAAAGTTTATATGTTTAAACAGATATAATATTTAGTTTACAACCAAATGTGTTTGTACAAATATCAAGGTATTCCTTCTTGCATTATTTCTAGTAAGAAAAGAAGAAAAATGTAATTATATGAAAATCAATTATAATTTAACTTGGTTGAATTAATCTTTCTCTATATTAGCAAAAACAGTATGCCCAGATGTGGGACTCCATCGTACTACAATAATATTTAATTTACTTTCTTTAAAGAGAAAAATTAAAACCTACTTCTGTCTTCTAACTTCATTAGGCAAGATCTAAAAATGTATATTATTTTCAATCAAATAGAATATACACACTTTAGGGCCTGTTTTACCGGTTACTGATAAGGTTTATCTCGCTCATTTGTGACTGATAGGCTTTGTCAGCAGGAGATGAAATAGGCTCTTAGGCTGATTTTAGTGTCAAGCTGACCGTCAGCGCTGACGATCAGCGCGGATCGTATTAGTATCCTGCTGATGTGCTGATTGCCGCGGGGTTCAGACGCATACAAAAATGCGGAGACTCGACATGATTGTACGCAATCGGCGCGTACGGTCAGTACGATACTAAAACGTTCACTAAAGAGTGAAGACAGAAGCGCGCGGGGGCTGGTCGGCGCCGACCGCTCAGCGACGCTGACGAGCGGCGCATACGACGCGCCCACTGTCAGCGCTGAACGGTCGGCGTTATTCTAAAAGGTTTCTATATCGTCCATACAGATTGCTAGGCGCTGAGCTGTCAGCGCTGATGGTCAGCTTGACACTAAAATCAGCCTTAGAGTCCGTTTCACTCAATAAACTACAACTTTACATACACAGCTTTCAAATAGAAATATATGACAGGTAAAGCTGAGTTTTATGGTGTAAAAAAAATATATATCATAAACTTTTATCTGTAGGATATCGTTATACATCTGATAAGTTTATGACCAATCGGGGAAACTGGCCCTTAATAGAAATATATTGTTTCAGATCAAGGAACTTTGCAAACAACTCGAAGAAGAGTACACAGCGGTATCGCAGGCGGCAGAAGAGCGTGCCGTCCGCTTGGAAGCTGCACTGAAAGCGCAGCAGTTCCTCCACGAGGCCCTGGAGGTGGACTCCTGGCTCGCGGACAAGGCGGCCGCGCTCGCGTCCGCGGACGTCGGCAACGACAGGCACAGGGCTACGCAACTACTGACCAGACACAAGGTAAGGGATCTAGGTGTTCAAGATGACCTATGAGGGAAATCAGACTTTTATTTAAAAGTAATAAATAAGCAATTACCACAGACGAAGTATAGGTTTTCTAGTACTTGCAGTAAAAAATTTACAACAGATTTAATATTCAGGAAGACTAAAAATAAAAATTGTAGTCGTAGTTAATATTTCGAGATGAGCAAAGACCACAGATAGAAAATGAAACTACTAATGGCTATAAGTAAAAAGTTACAGCAGGTTAATTCACAAGTTGGTAACGTTTATTTTCAGGCCGTGGAACTAGAGTTAGACACATACGCTGCTATAATAGCGGAGATGGGCCACGTAGCTAACTCCATGGCGAGCAGCGGACATCCAGAGGGTGAAGCGCTGGTGGAGCGCCACGCGCAACTTGCAGAGAGTCTCGCAAGATTGCAGCGCCGAGCTGCGCTGCGACAGGCTGCCCTAGTGGAAAGTGTTTGTAGGTGAGGAAAAATAACTAAGTGAAAATGAGGAGTTTTATTGGTTTCTTTCATTCTAGAGTTTCTGAGAAAAAGTCGTAGATTTTTACGAAATTTTTAGCCAAATCCAATTTTTGATTTCTTCTAACTTTAAAATAACCTAGTGTTTTACCAGAAATTTGTAAAACCTAGGCATCATGAAACCACGGTATCGTGAATGAATCCGTTCAGTGAAGGTTGCCTTCAAAAATTGTAGTACTTAAAGTTTTGACCAAGTTTTTAAAGTCATCTTAAGCCCAAATTTTAGGATTCTAATACATTGTCCAGCATTTTTGCAGTGACATTTTCATCAAGCCCTTTTTACTCTAGTCCAAGTCTGTATCCTCTGGTAAACTTGCAGACACGAGTACCTGGCGGAGAGCGCGGAGCTGGAGAGCTGGATCCAGGAGCAGTACGCGGCTGCATCCAGCGAGGACTACGGGCAGGACTACGAGCATCTATTGGTGAGGAGCAGAATCTCTGAACATTGCAACTTGTATTACTTCAATAAAGTTTTCCATTTTCCATAAAATATAGTATCAAAGCACTCCTGTACAAACTCATCAAATAACTAAGTTAAGAGAGAAGAGAATTTGAAAAAGTTTGCAATTTTTAAAATACATGGAACATCTGGAATTTCAAATAAATAGAAACTTATTAAAATGATGATATTCTAAAAAAAGTCAGAATAATGCCCGTCCCTTTATTTATATAAAGTAAAATAATAATGAAAACCTAATGTTCCCTAGATCCTCCGATCCAAATTCGAGGAGCTCCGGCACCGCGTCGAGAGTGGGGCGGAACGGTTCAACCAGTGCGAGGAACTGGCCAAGAAGCTGCTGGCGTCCGAGAGTCCCTACATCGCGGACATCGAGAAGAGACAGGAGGCGCTGGGGTCAGTTACCGTGTTATAAATTTTGGGTTTCAAACATAAAAACTTGCTGTTCTCAAAACCTCTAACAATTGATATATTTATGGAAGAGAATTTCCAAAAAAGGTTACATAATTCGGGGTCAGATGCTGTGTTTTAGATTTTGAGTTTCAGACATAAAAACTTGCTGTTCTCATTGTAATGTAGAAGTAGTTCAAAGTGACAAAACTTTTGGAAATTCAGGCAATTTTATGGCCAGCTCCTATGTCTTATCTTTGCGTATCAAATTCTGTTAACATCTCGTTAAGACTGAAGACAAATTAGGGAAATAGTTTATTGGCCGATTCTTCCATATATTTTCGAAGGAATGTTCATGACATGACATGCTTACTGTCTCGCTATATCTACTGTACAACGAATATAGGCATGCAGTTCCGCGACTTGAATTTTCATTCACTTGTAACTCAGATGCAGCGGGCTGATGACCAGTATCAAACAATGTGTCCAAAGGTTATCACTACATATTATAAAACAAAGTCCGCCGTCTGTCTGTCTGTTCGCGATAAACGCAAATGTTATCGCCAATAGATAGAGTGATTCATGAGGAAGGTTTAGCCACATAAAAATACCTCGGGCACAGCCGGTGCGGGCCGCTAGTGGGAATATATGATTAATATAATTCCGCAGCGAGTCCTGGCAGAAGCTAGTCGACCAGATCCAGTCGCGCAACGCGCGGCTGCACGCGGCGGGCGAGATCCACCGCTTCCACCGCGACGCGGGCGAGCTGCTGGCGCGCGCGGCGGACCGGCGGGCGCGGCTCCAACCGCCGCCCGCGCCGCGCGACCTGCGCGCCGCCACCGCGCTGCTGCGCGACCACGACACCGCCGAGAACGACCTGGCGGCCATCGACGCGCAGATGCAGGTGCGGACGCTGGCCACACCTATTACCACATTCTCGAGCTTTGTCCTCTAAAAGTCTATTCTACTGCTTGAAATAATTTAAATTTGATTGAGACTGAACTAAATCAGCCTGGAAACGTCTCACTGCCTCAGACTCAAGACCTCTTCTCCTGTAATATATTCTGTTATATTTTAAATATTTTCGGGGAGACACTTGATACCCTGTTACTGTACCTGACCTGTTACTGTACCTTACCTGTACCTGTACCTGACGACGCGTTGGCGCAGTGGTCACAGCAACTGATTGATGCGCTGGCGGTCGCGGGTTCGATCCCCGCACATGACAAATATCTGTATAGGCCATACAGATGTTTGTCGTAGTCTGGGCGTTTGTGCTTGTGTATTGTGTGTGTTACCAGACCCCCGACACAGGATTCATATCCTACTGGGGGCCGTTGAGTGTGAGACGTTTATTTATTATCTATTTTATTATTTACTGTAGTCGCAAACCGGAACCAGAAAGGGCGCTTTTCGTATATCTCCACAAACACGAAAGACGCCATTTGAGTGGTATAAATGGAGTCACTCATAAACAATAGATATATAGAACATCTCCATATACGAGGAGGGTTGGAGCTTAATCCACCACGTTGCTCCACTGCTAGTTTGCAAATAATTTCCGTACCATGAGTAACGATCGTTTTCAGATGTCTATGTTAACAACCGAGATCGTCGGTTTTACGTGTGCTCCGAGGCACGATGGGGAAACCCACAAGGACATACATCCACACCGGAAACAAATACTTCTATAAATATCTGCCCCGAGCATCAGCTATTAAAAATTAGATATTTTGATTTATTTTTATTTATTTTCAATTTTTGATGTTTTGTATTAAAAAAAAAAAGAAATAAAAAAAACGTAACAAAACAAACTTGACTTGAAACTTGAAACAAGCCGTCCGTAACATTGACCATACTTGTTAGGTATTTTATTATAATTTAAGTGACTAAAAGGCAAAAACACTGTCCTAATTTCTCAACCTTTACTCTAATACCTTTTTGAACCACTCTAGAAGATTTTCGTCACGAACCCCTTCCCGTCCCGCAGGTGCTCCAAGAGGAGGGCGCTCGCCTGCAGAAGCTGTGCCCCGGCGGCAACGAGGCGCAGATAGCGCTGCGGCAGCGAGCGCTAGCGGAGGCGTGGCAGGCGCTGCGCAGCGCTGCGGACGAGCGTCGCCATCTGCTGCACCAGCACCTGCAGCTGCACCAGTTCTTCTCCGAGGTACGGGCGTACTAATATTACAAAGACGAAAATATTGTTCGTATGTTTCATTTTTTCACTATTAGGAAGTTAATTAAAACTAAAAAGTGATTTAGGTCATATTAAGTATGGCCTTACAAGTGTGGCAACTCGCTAAGTGACTTCGCTGTATTGGTTTTTATTGTCTGTAAACAAGTTTACTGGGAAGGGCGTAATCCACAGTTAGTGTTATTAATTTATTGATTATTGTATAGCACAGGTGTACTGTGGCGCCTGGCGGTCGACCTTTGAATTAGTCGTGAAGTACTTGAAGGGGTGAATAAATAAAACTACGACAGTTTTCTGATTTACGTATCCACCACCGACACCGACCGAACGAGTGATTCGACTCGACCTTTTATTAAAATTATTAATCTTACATAACTATATACCGTGTACACCAAGTTTTAGTGTGATCTAATTCGATCCGCACGTAATCTGTCGAGCGTTGGACAAGTTCTACATACGATGATATCGCAGGTGCGCGACCTGTCGACGTGGAGCGCGGCGCTGCGCGGCGAGATGGCGGGGGCGGGGGCGGGCGGCGCGCGCTCGGCGGCCGCGGCGCAGGCGCAGCGCGCGCACCACGACGCGCTGCGCGCCGAGATCGACGCGCGCGACGACAGCTTCCGCGCCGCGCTCGACGCCGGCCAGCGCCTCGTGGCCGCCGCCCACCCCGCCGCGCGCGACGTGGACGAGCGCTGCGCCGCGCTGCTGGACGAGCGCGCGCGCCTGCAGGCCGCCTGGGCCGCGCGCCAGGTGGCGCTCGACCAGCTCATCGACTGGCACTGCTTCCTGCGCGACGCCACCTTGCTGCACGACCTCTGCGCCGCGCAGGAGGCCGCGCTCAGTACGTGCGATCCACACGCATACGCACACGCACAGATACGCACACGTACACGCACTTACGCACACGTACACGCACTTACGCACACGTACACGCACTTACGCACACGTACACGCACTTACGCACACGTACACGCACTTCGCACACAAAAAAAAAACAAATTAACTTCGTATATTGCCTGCCACCCGCTATTAACAGCAACGTATCGCTCGACAGGTAGCGAGATATCGCCAACGAGTAGCGTGGAGGAGGTGGACAACCAGCTGAAGAAGCACGAGGCCTTCGAGAAGTTGCTCGCGACACAGGTGAGGAAATATCACACTTCATTTATATGGAAAAGTATTAAATAAAATTACTTTTAGTACATAATTAATTAAAAATCCTTTAATAATGTTCGACATCAAAGAAAATAAAAATCTGCGTCCGTTTTAATCGCCAGGATGAGAAACTGACAACTCTGAACAGCCACGGCGACAAGCTGCTGCAGCAGAACCACGTCGAGAGCCAGCGCATCGCTGACGAGCTGCTGAACATTAACGAGAGGAGGAAGAAGGTGGGCTTCGACAGATGTTGATGAATTATATAAAGTCTGTGTGATAGGAATCACTATTTGAGGGCTATTTATCATTATTACAAGTATAATCATTGTCGTTACAGAATCTCACCAAAAGTCATGCATATATCAACTCAGCTTTACAATACATTTTTTAAAATTATAATATTCTTCGAGGAAAATAAGTAATTCCTCTATGCAGTTCTTTAGTCGCATCAGTTTTAATATATGAAGTCATCGACTTTATTTGACCGCCGTTGGACGGCTTTATGTAGTACATGCAAGCAGAGTGGCTCGTCGAGCGAGACAAAGTATAACTTAAAAAAGGCAAGGATTTTTATTTTCACGTGGAACGTGATCTATAACACGTACAGAACCTCTTTGAAAGACGGTCTATATTACATGTACATGCCTTTGTCAAAATGGGTGTGTATTGTACGCACGTCAAACGTCGTTTCGTGTTCCACTGTAGCGCTATTAAAAGTGGTACATTGTGGCACGTACGCGATTGGCTGTTGATTTTCTCCTTTCATGGTATAAACTATTTCCATTCGGTGAAGCAGTGAGGAGTCAGCTGTGTGTGTGACCAATCGCGTACGACTATAGAGAGAGTATATGCTCTATGGTTTCCACTTCATTGGGCGCGCTCTATATACAATATATGCATATATCTAGATATATAGTCTAAGGTATAGAGTAGACGTACACCTCTCGGGCCGCAGCTGTACGAGGCGGCACGCGAGCGGCGCGCGGCGCTGCAGCGGGCGCGAGCGCGCGCGCAGTTCCAGCGCGACGCGGCCGAGGCGCGCGGCTGGGTCGCCGACAAGCTGGCGCAGCTGCCCGCGCACCACGGTCAGTGCACCACTACGCGCTACACTTACAATTTATATATTTTGTAACATTGATAGTGTACAATATGATTATATTCGCAGTCCACTTCTTAATGAAGATTTTCTTCACTTCGATAAGAGCGCATTCACACGTCATACATTCAACGTTCTCGGTAATGGGACATACGTAATGTTTTGTTTTTTTGCGCATGCGCTCCTGTCAAAGTGAAGAAAATCTTCACTTAGAAGAGAGCTACGAACATAGCCTATATATATTAAAAAAATATACAATAATTTTAACCACAAGCGTTTATATATTGTATTAAAATCTCAGAAATTCATCGTATTTTAAACTTCATAAAATACCAATAAATACTCACTACCCTAATTCCAGGTGAAGTGACGAATCTCGAGGACAAGATCAAGAAGCTCCAGAAGCACCAGGCGTTCACGGCCGAGCTGGCCGCCAACAAGGCTCGTCTCCAGGAGATCGAGAATCTCGCCGCCCAGCTCACACCAGATCCTGAAGTGGAGAAGGAGCTGAAACAGCTACACCAAGACTGGGAAACTCTGGAGACAGCTACGGAACAGAGAGGTAACTGTAACAGCCTATTAATATGCAGCAGCTGGTCTAAGACGTCATCTACTATTAAAGAGAAAGATTGTTGTGTATTCCGTCAGGTTTGTTCACTGTGACTTGGTTGTCCTCGCGATGTCTTTCTTAAACCGTTGGACATGAAAATAAGTATTAAAAAAATTATGCACTTGAAAATTCAGCAATGCCAGATCAGGTTAATGAATTCACAAAATTTATAAGCTCATGGATCATGATTTTTACTTCATTTTTGAACAGTCTCACAATAATGATTTTACTCTAGGCAGAGGATTAGAGGAGGCTCAGGATATCCTGGAGTTCAACCAGCATTTGGACAAGATTGAGGCCTGGATCAGAGACAAGGAAATGATGGTAATTACTTTAGTTTTCTAAATAAAAACCAGTAACAGATAGCTTCCATTAATATATAAGAAATTCAAACTATTTCATCAGTCTTCGTAATCTTATTAGCTAGTTTTTTGAATGAACGCTACATTGTCCTGGAAGAAGTTCTAAAATGTCCCACAAACCCGCAGGTCCAAGCCAACGAGACGGGCAGAGACTACGAGCACTGCGAAGCGTTGCTGCGCAAGCTGGACGACCTCGACAGCGACATGAAGGTGGACGACAAGCACGTGCGCACCATACAGGCGCTGGCGCACAAGCTGCTGCAGCAGGTACACCACATGGCTGTTCACATCACAGTAGTGCAGAGAAATATGGGAACCCAATCCGCTATGCAGAGACGTGGAGGATTTTTTGAAGTACAACTTCTTTACGCACGCTTGACTTTGGGAGTAAGCTGGTGACGAGAGCGTTACGAAAAGTGTGATCGGGCGAGGCGAACGGTAGTTGAGTTGGATATAAACTAAAGAAGTAAACTCGTTTTTTATTCACTCTTTTCGTTATAAGAAGAGTGATCGTTTTGATTATACAATACAATCAGTTAGGTGTGATATCAGCTGTCGTTCCATTAAGAGTGCTTATAAAGCCTGAACTCGTAGTGACGTATGCGCGTGCGCAGGGCCCGACGCAGCAGGCGGAGGCGGTGAGCGCGCGGCGCGACGCCTTCCTGTCCAAGTGGCGCGCGCTCAGCGGGGCGCTGCAGCAGTACCGCGAGCGCCTCACCGCCGCGCTGCAGCTGCACTCCTTCAACAGGTCCGTCTCGAGTCAACCAACTCATATAATAAGAAGATACATTGCCTTTACACTGCGAGCACTGCTCAGTGCTGTTCGTGCTGAAAAATTCGTTCCATTATAGACTGCCACAGTACCATAGAGAAATATATGACGTCATAAATCTCAGCCGTTTTTGTACTGTGAGCACCGGCGCTTTCGAGGCAAGGTGCTCTCAGTACTTAGATCACGTGATCAAAAAATATACCAGCGCGAATGATTGTTAACGTGCGACAGGGACGTGCAGGAGACGCAGGCGCGCGTGTCGCGCAAGGCGGCGCAGTTCGCGCGCTCCGAGCGCGGCCGCGACCTCGGCGCGGCGCACGAGCTGCGGCGCCGGCACGAGGCGCGCGCGGCCGAGGCGTCCGCCGTCGCCGGCCGCGTCGCCGAGCTGCGGGCGGCGGGCACGCGCCTCGCGCACAGGTACGCGCCCGCAGGGCTATTACGTCACTAGCGCGACCCGGGCGCGGCGCACGAGCTGCGGCGCCGGCACGAGGCGCGCGCGGCCGAGGCGTCCGCCGTCGCCGGCCGCGTCGCCGAGCTGCGGGCGGCGGGCACGCGCCTCGCGCACAGGTACGCGCCCGCAGGGCTATTACGTCACTAGCGCGACCCGGGCGCGGCGCACGAGCTGCGGCGCCGGCACGAGGCGCGCGCGGCCGAGGCGTCCGCCGTCGCCGGCCGCGTCGCCGAGCTGCGGGCGGCGGGCACGCGCCTCGCGCACAGGTACGCGCCCGCAGGGCTATTACGTCACTAGCGCGACCCGGGCGCGGCGCACGAGCTGCGGCGCCGGCACGAGGCGCGCGCGGCCGAGGCGTCCGCCGTCGCCGGCCGCGTCGCCGAGCTGCGGGCGGCGGGCACGCGCCTCGCGCACAGGTACGCGCCCGCAGGGCTATTACGTCACTAGCGCGACCCGGGCGCGGCGCACGAGCTGCGGCGCCGGCACGAGGCGCGCGCGGCCGAGGCGTCCGCCGTCGCCGGCCGCGTCGCCGAGCTGCGGGCGGCGGGCACGCGCCTCGCGCACAGGTACGCGCCCGCAGGGCTATTACGTCACTAGCGCGACCCGGGCGCGGCGCACGAGCTGCGGCGCCGGCACGAGGCGCGCGCGGCCGAGGCGTCCGCCGTCGCCGGCCGCGTCGCCGAGCTGCGGGCGGCGGGCACGCGCCTCGCGCACAGGTACGCGCCCGCAGGGCTATTACGTCACTAGCGCGACCCGGGCGCGGCGCACGAGCTGCGGCGCCGGCACGAGGCGCGCGCGGCCGAGGCGTCCGCCGTCGCCGGCCGCGTCGCCGAGCTGCGGGCGGCGGGCACGCGCCTCGCGCACAGGTACGCGCCCGCAGGGCTATTACGTCACTAGCGCGACCCGGGCGCGGCGCACGAGCTGCGGCGCCGGCACGAGGCGCGCGCGGCCGAGGCGTCCGCCGTCGCCGGCCGCGTCGCCGAGCTGCGGGCGGCGGGCACGCGCCTCGCGCACAGGTACGCGCCCGCAGGGCTATTACGTCACTAGCGCGACCCGGGCGCGGCGCACGAGCTGCGGCGCCGGCACGAGGCGCGCGCGGCCGAGGCGTCCGCCGTCGCCGGCCGCGTCGCCGAGCTGCGGGCGGCGGGCACGCGCCTCGCGCACAGGTACGCGCCCGCAGGGCTATTACGTCACTAGCGCGACCCGGGCGCGGCGCACGAGCTGCGGCGCCGGCACGAGGCGCGCGCGGCCGAGGCGTCCGCCGTCGCCGGCCGCGTCGCCGAGCTGCGGGCGGCGGGCACGCGCCTCGCGCACAGGTACGCGCCCGCAGGGCTATTACGTCACTAGCGCGACCCGGGCGCGGCGCACGAGCTGCGGCGCCGGCACGAGGCGCGCGCGGCCGAGGCGTCCGCCGTCGCCGGCCGCGTCGCCGAGCTGCGGGCGGCGGGCACGCGCCTCGCGCACAGGTACGCGCCCGCAGGGCTATTACGTCACTAGCGCGACCCGGGCGCGGCGCACGAGCTGCGGCGCCGGCACGAGGCGCGCGCGGCCGAGGCGTCCGCCGTCGCCGGCCGCGTCGCCGAGCTGCGGGCGGCGGGCACGCGCCTCGCGCACAGGTACGCGCCCGCAGGGCTATTACGTCACTAGCGCGACCCGGGCGCGGCGCACGAGCTGCGGCGCCGGCACGAGGCGCGCGCGGCCGAGGCGTCCGCCGTCGCCGGCCGCGTCGCCGAGCTGCGGGCGGCGGGCACGCGCCTCGCGCACAGGTACGCGCCCGCAGGGCTATTACGTCACTAGCGCGACCCGGGCGCGGCGCACGAGCTGCGGCGCCGGCACGAGGCGCGCGCGGCCGAGGCGTCCGCCGTCGCCGGCCGCGTCGCCGAGCTGCGGGCGGCGGGCACGCGCCTCGCGCACAGGTACGCGCCCGCAGGGCTATTACGTCACTAGCGCGACCCGGGCGCGGCGCACGAGCTGCGGCGCCAGTTTACAGGTTTCTTAATTAGCTATATATTATAGAAAAAGTCCCGCATAACTTCAATAAAAATGTAAACCTAGAATTTAACAATTTTACTTAAAGTTTCAAAAGTAGTGTGACTACTGCTCTGGTAGGCTTAGTGTTAATAAATTATAATAATATTTCCCGCCCCTTCCCCCTAGTCACCCGGACAAGGCGGCTGAGATCGAGGCGAGTCTGTCCGAGCTGGACGCGGGCTGGGACAAGCTGCAGCAGCTCGCGGCTCAGAGGACGAAGATGCTGGACGAGGCGATAGCCCAGCACAAGTTCGAGGAGAACCTCAAGGTTAGTCGCGTAAACTACAGAGAATTTAGTCTAATATGTTAGTTTTTATTTCAAAGTCTGTTTGTAACTTATTAACTATCAAATAGAAAATAAAATAGATTATTGTTGTAATTTTTTTTTCATGCTTATAATACAATGTGTCAGTCCTGATCTACGTGTCCCTAGTGAGTGTATGGCCACCTGGGCTCTTTGCCAATTGGCACATCTGTGTAGAAAAGTCTAGAGGTAAATACCTCTCGACTTTAGCAATATTAAATTCACAAGATAATAATAAAAACATATAACAGTAAGTACTTTCTAATGTAACCTGCCCCGTCATCAGGAGTTGGAGTTGTGGGTGTCGGAGACGGTGAAGCGCATGGAAGGCGCCGAGCCGGAGAGCGTCGCTGATGCGGAGGCGCAGCTGGAGCAGCACCACGAGAGGAAGGTCGGTATCGGGACTGCGGGCTTCTGTGTATTGCCAAACGAAAGAGAACCTCTTCAAATAGGCGAAGTTTATTGCAAGTGTACATACCCATGTTTTTATACCATTGTGGAGATTTTGATCCAGAAATTGGTGTTTATTTATTTTTATATGTATTTCATATAGTTTTTGCCACACCCATTCAAAACAGTGTAAGAGTTGGTGGACTGATTCGTTCGCAGCAAATAAACCTAAATAAACGGCAAAATTTCTCGCATCTTATCTGCGGCGACAACAATATCAATTTCTACTAAGTTTGATAAAAAATTTGAACAATGAAAGAAATTTTTAATAAATCTCAAAATATTTTTAAAAATTAACAATATAAAATCAATCTCTCCTCTCCCCTCTTCCACGCAGGCCGAAATCGACGGTCGCCAGAAGGTGATTGCGTCCCTGCTGAAGGAGGCGGAGCAGGCCGGCGATGCTGATAAGCAGAAGCGTGTGGAGAAGCTGTCGCAGACCCTCGACCAGGCCTGGCTGCAGAGGAAGCAGTACCTCACTCAGGTGACATTTGAAAAGCTATCTTAATTCGTAAATATCGTTTCGAGCAATTAGTAAACGAGCTACAGGAGCGACAAATGCGTTGCTGGGTTAAATAACGTAGGGAAAGAAGATGACATTCGGAATAAAAAAGGAGGGAAAAGGTTCTCTCACAGTGCAATCTGCAAATATAGTAATTTTTTGTCGGATTTCTATAGAGGTGTTTGTCAATTGTCTGAATTTAGATAGTATCACAATAACGTCACATCTTTTGATGTCCTAAAACAGTGATTCCCAAAGTGGTCAATATCGACCACTTAAACTTTATCAACTTAATCAAACGCAAAGATTTAAATTTCTAAGTGTTTTGTATCAATAGGAAAGTCGCTTGTCGCTCGCGTCCGTAGGCTTTACCCTCGAGACCCTACACGTGACCCCTGGGTGGTGCTAAAGAGCGACACTCTTTCCGGTGGTAGGCTTCGGCCGTGGCTGGTCACCACCCTCAAGGTATAAATCAAGGTGCCAAGCGTTCGCGCGTTCCACCCTGCTAACCTTGAGTAGCCCTACGGAAAGTGGGTCTACGTAGTTGCGCCTACCGGTGTGCCGCATCCAGGCTCACAGTGTTGCCGTCCGCGGTGCCTGGTTCTGGAGAGCAGCGGGATCCGGAGAAACGGTTTTCCGCTGGCCGCCCGCCGATAGTTGGGAGCCCAATTGCAGATTAGCCACCTGCGAAAGGCTGCTCCGCCATCGCGCGCATAATCCCAGGGTTGCTTCTGTCGGGCCGGTTGGCAACCGGATGAGAGGCCTCGACAGCCGGCCCTGGGGGGGTCCGGGCGTCCCCGCGGTCTCCAGCCAGGTTTTTCCCCACCGGGCGGCAGTATTGTGACTTCTGGTGGAGTCTGGCTGGCGCCTCACGTAACTGCCACTTTTCGCCTTTCCTTCCCTCTTGCCCTTCAAATTCACAATGAAAAAAAGAAATAAAAAGTTGAGGAATCTGCAGCGGATGCACGGCCTCTCGCTTAAAGTGCACCTCACGAATATCCGAGGTCTGCACTCTAATCTCCTTCCAGTTCATCACCATCTCGAGACTGCCAAGCCGCATCTGCTCTTGCTTACCGAGACGCAAATCACAACCCCTGCCGATACGTCATACCTCCACTACCCAGGTTACATCCTGGAGCACAATTTTCGTCCCAGAGCTGGGGTTTGTTTCTTTGTGCGCGATGACATCTGCTGCAAACGTCGTAACCTGGAGGATCCCTCTTCCTCATCTATCTGGGTGCTCGTGGATACCGGCATAGAACAAATTGTTTATGTTGGTGTCTACCGTTCGCATAGCGGAGACCAGGAGACAACAAGGCTTTTCCAACATCTAAGTGAGGCTGCCGACGTGGCTCAACAAAGGTACCCCACTGCGCAAGTCGTCTTTCTGGGGGACTTTAATGCCCATCATGAACAATGGTTGTTCCCGTACCAGAAAACTGACTGCTGGTAGAGAGGCGTACAAGCTTGCCTTGACCATGAACCTCTCCCAGCTGGTTAACCAGGCGACTCGAGTACCGGATGTTGAGAACCACACAGCAAATTGCCTGGACCTTCTGCTGACGACTGAACCGGACCGATACCAAGTGTCTGTTTCAGCCCCTCTTGGGAGTTCTGACCACTGTCTGGTGAAGTCCGTCCTCACGTGTCCTCCACCCGACTCCAACCCTAGAAGAACTAGGCGGGTGTGGCGATACAAGTCAGCGGATTGGGATGAGATGCGACATTTCCTAGCATCTTACCCTTGGTTGCAAGTCTGCTTTTCTTCAAGCGATCCGTCGAGCTGCGCTGGCGCTATTGCCGAAGTTATTGGACAGGCGATGGAATATTATATTCCATTCTCCGACCAGCCCTCTGGCATCAGAGCTCAACCCTGGTTCAATGCTGTCTGCTCAAAAGCTGAGGCTATAAAACAGTCAGCATACCACGCTTGGTTAGAAGCCAGAAATCGCAAAGCTCCAGATACGCGAAATAAGAAGAAAGCCTTTAACTCAGCAGCTAAGTCCTACAAAAAAGTGCTCAAAAAAGCGCGCTTCAACCACATAGGCCGAGTGGGAACCAAACTCGCTTCGTATCCATCGGGCAGTAAAGCTTTTTGGTCCCTGGCGAAGTGTGTTGAAGCAAACTTCTGTCGCTCCTCACTTCCTCCCCTGCAGAAACCTGACGGAACACTGGCACACACGGCTTTGGATAAGGCTAATTTATTTGCCTCTCTATTTGCCGAAAATTCTCGTCTAGATGCTGGTAATAAAACTCCACCTCAGTTACCTCCTTGTGGATGCAAAATGCCTGAAATCCACATTTACCAAAAGGAGGTTCTCAAAACACTACGCAATCTGGACGTGAACAAAGCCAGTGGTCCTGATGGTATTCCTGCTATTGTGTTGAGAAATTGCGCAGCCGAACTGTCTCCAGTCCTGACACGTCTGTATCGCCTTTCTTTTCGATCTGGGACTGTTCCGAAAGCATGGAAGCTCACGAACGTACAACCCGTACCCAAGAAGGGTAGTCGTGCTGATCCTGCAAACTACCGCCCAATCGCGATCACCTCCACCCTCTGCAAGGTAATGGAGCGTGTTGTCAACAATCGCCTTCTGGCTTACCTGGAAGATAATGATCTCCTCAGTGATCGGCAATACGGATTTCGCCAACGCCGCTCTACTGGGGATCTTCTCGTGTACGCTACACATCTCTGGGGGGAAGCCCTCGATAAATATGGTGAGGCCCTAGCTGTCTCACTTGACATTTCGAAGGCATTCGACGGGGTCTGGCACGATGGTCTTATTGCGAAGCTTCCTGCTTACGGTATTCCCACCAGTCTATGTACTTGGATCTCCGATTTCTTGAGGGAACGGTCAATTCGTGTAGTTGTTGATGGCTACACGTCTGACCTATTGACTATCAATGACGGGGTACCCCAAGGATCTGTTCTCTCCGCAACGCTATTCCTGCTTCACATAAACGATCTGCTTAAGCCCGGTATCTTTGGGTACGCAGATGACAGCACCGTCGCGGAGAGATACTTCTCCAGTGCAAGAACAAGACAAACTGAAGTGGACGATCTTAGAGAAGCAATGGTCTACCGTGCCAATCTTACTCTTCAGGCTGTCTCCGACTGGGGTGATGCCAATCTAGTAAGATTCAATGCTTCAAAAACCCAGGCGTGTCTCTTCTCCGCTAAAAAGAGCCCGTTTAACTTGGCTCCCACTTTCCGAAATGTGCCTGTTCCAGTCACGAACCACCTTGAACTACTCGGTATAGACTTATCGTCCAAACTCAATTTTGGAAGCTATATCGAATCCAGGGCTAAGACTGCTTCAAAAAAACTGGGCATCCTCTCCAAGGTCCGTCACTATTTCACACCGGACCAGCTGCTAAGACTTTATACAGCTCAAGTCCGCTCCTGCATGGAGTACTGTTGCCATCTGTGGGACGGTTCCGCCCGGTATCAGCTCGAAGCCCTGGAAGCTATCGACAGGCGTGCCAGAAAACTCATTGGTGATGAGATGCTTACTTCAAGACAGCTCCAGAGCCTCGAACATCGCCGACTGGTTGCTAGTCTGTGTGTCTTTTACAGGTTACATTTCGGTGAGTGTGCACAGGAATTGCATCAATTAATTCCCCCAGCACCATTCCACCATCGGACAACTCGACGAGGGCAGGGGTTCCATCCATACGTGGTCGACATTCCTCCGGTTCGTACCTCGCGGTTCGCATCATCTTTCATTATTAGAACTGCAAAGGAATGGAATTCTCTTCCTGCGTCACTGTTTCCCGATGCGTACAACCTAGGGATTTTTAAGGCAAGAGTGAACAGGCATTATTTGAGTTTGCGTGCTTCACCTTAGACCTCATCATTGTTTACCATCAGACAAGATTGAGGTCAAACGCACTCAAATTTCCAATAAAAAAAAAAAAAAAAAAAAAAATTAAAGTAATTTAGCTATGGGAGTCTGAGGTATCAGTGCATTTTAGAAAAGGAATCTCTTGATCAAAATAGTTTGGGAATCATATCCTAAAATATATTTTGTTTCGTCATCCAACAAAAAAAAAAAACAGTAATCGCACCACACTGCTCACAAAACATGGACTCGGGTCATAATATCGGTATGCTATTTTAACAATACCGTGTACTGCGCCCTCTATCGACAACCTGTGGTAACAAAATTAATTGGAGATCGATGGTATGGATATAGAAGGTAATGCTGAAACCCATTTGAAGAATTATGAATACGAATGAGATTTATAAAAATTTTTAAAAGTTTGGTTGTGTGTTCGTCTCTACCAGGCTCACGAGCTGCAGCTGCTGAAGGAACAGGCGCGGCTGGTGGAGGACTGGCTTGCGGCCAAGGAGGCCTTCCTGAACAACGACGACCTCGGCGAGAACCTCGACGGTTAGACTTGTCACATTTATTAATAATCCTATTAATATAAATGCGAAAGTTTGTTACTCTTTCACGCTAAAACTGCTGAACGGATTTAGATAAACCTTATAGAAAATTAGTAAACTCCTCGACCACTATTTAACTTAACGATGAAGTGGAGATGTCGGTCTCCCCGTCCGCCTGTCCGTCCTGTCTTGACGCGAAGTGTCCCCGTCCGCAGCCGTGGAGACGCTGATCCGCAAGCACGCGGAGTTCAGCAAGCTGCTGGAGTCGCAGGCGGGCCGCGTGGCTGAGCTGGAGCGGTTCGCGAGTGCCGCGCTCGCCGGCCCGCACCACCACCGCCACTACATCGAGCGCCGCGTGGGCGACGCGCGCGCGCGCGCCGACCGCCTTAAGGTATGCGCACGCACACACACACCCTCACACGCACACACGCACGCACACGAGCACGCAAATGAGCACGTATACGCCCACGTACACGCACACGTACACTTACACGCACACACTTGTGACGCACATCGACACGTACCATCGTTGAGCCGTTATGAGAGAAAATGACAATAACAATACAATTTACTTTTTGTTGTTTATATTTTTGAGTATTCTTCAAAATTCTGAAAATATTTATTTCTAAATAAAAACTAATTAATGAATGAATTTTGAGTTTCAACCCAATTATATTGTTTGTAAATTACTTCACCATTCCGCTGACCACCCCAATTCCACATCACCCTCATTCCCTTGTCCCATTATGCGTGATCGTCAGCTAAATCTTTATCGTTATCCAAATCTAATCGTCATCCATCGTCCCAGGAGCGCTGTAAGGCCCGCGGGCTGAAGCTGGAGCAGTCGAAGCAGCTGCACCAGTTCTTGCGCGACCTGACGCACGAACGCGAATGGATCGAGCTCAAGATGCAGATTGCCACGGACACCAATTACAGGTAACGATCGACACACTGTCCTACAGTACCTGAAGCTAAAGACCTGTAGACTTAGGGAACGTACCCATACTACGTATTCCGTTCAGTAGGAGGAAACTAAAAAAATACCACGCTTTCTCACTGGTTTGGGGTGGGGTCATAAATGAGCCTAGATGAGGTCTATATCTTGTCTAGAAAACAATTACTCTTCCGTTCAAGTAGTACGTAACGCAATTTCGGGGGGAAGAGGGGGTCTTTTAAAACGTTACGATGCGTTACAAGGACGGGAGAGAGGTTCGTAGAACGCGTTATGTAACGTTGCCTAAACTACGGCGAGTCCCTCGATTGTATTGTACGTCATTGTTATTTTGTTCTCCATGTATTACGAGTCTTTTAGGTAAAGATGGTAACTCGGGTGTTACGTAACGCTCGGGGGGGGGGGGGGGGGGTACAGAAAAACGTTACAGCACGTAACATGAAATCTTCAATAATTGCGTTATGTAATACTTGAACGACCCCTTTACATCTTTAAAGAGTACCATATACTTAATTTTATAGTGAAAAGTTTTTATATTTAATGTCTTTTTTTTTTTAGAGAGCTTTCAAACTTACAAAGCAAGATCCAAAAGCACGCGGCGTTCGAATCGGAGCTCGCGGCCAACAAGAAGCGTATAGACGACGTGGCGGCCACCGGAGAAGACCTGATCGGTGAGACGCCACCACCACCTACCACTTAGAGAACGTTCAAGTATTACGTAACGCAATTTGGGAGGGGGTTCTTGTAAAACGTTACGACGCATTACAAGAGCGGGAGGGAGTACATACAAAAACTAGGAAATTAAAGTCTCCCAAGTTTATATCCCTTTTCGTTTAAGTTTTACGGCGAGTCTAACACAAATAACAAAGATATTTTTGCGACTTTACGGTACCTTGCGCATCATAATTGTGTCTTTTAGGTAAAAATGGTAATTTTTGTTTGTAACGTGTTTATGGATGTTATAACAATATGTATTAAATTGGATGTTACGTAACGTGTACCTCCTGTACAGAAAAACGTTACGGCGCGTTACATAGGGGGAGGGGGGGTGGTCAAAAATCTTCAAAAATTACGTTACGTAATACTTGAACGCCCCCTTACCCATAGGAATAAATTCTCCAGTTTTACTAATTGTTACTATTGAAATAAGTTGAAAATTAATCTTTCAAATACCTAACTTAACATATATACAGGTCAATGACATTAACGGGTTGTCACGGAATAAGGGCCCGTTTCACTTCTTCGACGGAGTCTCTGATAGCCTATCAGTAACTAATGTACGACATATACTTTATCAACCGGTGAAACGGGCCCTTAGACTTTTTTTTATCCAAAAGTAAAACAAGGGCTTTGTCGCATACGCGAACATGCCACCCTGGTTGAGGATTAATACAAAACTAACATAATTATAACTTAAGACTAACTTAATTAATAGGTCTATGACTTAATTTGGACAACATTTTCGCGAGCTTTGACATCGGGTCTGCCAGAATCACATTGCATTGCCCTACAGGCCTTAGATCTAAATTAAGTTTTGCTCTCGCTGTTTCGTTCTGAGCACACTCCATCAATACGTGCAGGAGATCATCAGGTACCTCACAAGTTGTGCAGTTTGAGGCTGCAGTCTTCCGCATCAGAAACCTCCCTAAGATTTACAAATGTTATAGTTGAAAACGAGAGAGTCAAACGAATATTATTTATTTCAAGGACTCCCCGACGTACTTTCTTTGACCAAATAAAGCCAATTATATGTAAATTATTCGTAGTATTTTTAAATAGGCTCAATAATTTTGTTAATAATGTTTGATATTCACGATGTTGTTACAGAAGCGAAGCACTTCGCGGCACAGGAGATCGCGAACCACGTGGAGGACCTCGAGAACCTGTGGAGGGACCTCATGGTGGGTGACAATCATCATCATTAAAAATATTTTTGTTTAACATACACACACGATCGTCTGTTCCTAAAGTTGGCAATTTAATGCCTGTGTTTTAGGTAACAGCTGACTGTTATACATATGTTTTTTCTGTGATTATATATATATATATATATATATATATATATATATATATATATATATATATATATATAAATATTACACCCAGACTCGAGTTGCGAATTGAACCCACGACCCTGGAGCGAAAACCAAGGTCACTGCCAACTGCACTGATGGAAGTCTTTTAAAAAAAACTAATTGCTAATTTTTTTTGGAATTTTTGGAGCAGTCAAACGTGCTATTTTTCAAAATAAGACAATATGGAGAAATTAAATTAAATATATTATTATTATTATCTAGTACATTTAGAAATGTTAGTAATACGTAGATCTTATTAACCGACTTCTTAAAAGGTCGTGTTATAATATATTTAATATTGAAATTAAACTCTAAACTACAATCGATACGTGTCGTGTCGCAGTCGGCCGCGAAGCTGCGTCGCGAGCGGCTGCAGGAGGCGTACCAGGCGCGCGTGTACCTGCGCGGGCTGGACGACTTCACCGCCTGGCTCGACGACGTAGAGGCGCAGCTGCTTAGCGAGGACCACGGTGAGTACCGGGGGGGAGGACCGGTACCGATGGCTTTACGTGCTCTCCGAGACACGGTGGGGAAACTCACAAGGACATACACCCAGACCGGAAACATTTGCACAAATTCAAATATATGCCCCGAGGGTAAATCGAACCCGCGACCGCCGGCGTTAAGGCTGTTATTCGCACCATTACACCAGAACGGTTGTCGGTAATATTTTATTTATTTATTGACTCTTTTTTCACTCTAATACACAATAAAACTAATAGAATTTAAAACAATCACCTTACATCAGTTGCAAAAGGCTTATCATACATATAGCGATCTCTTTCAGGCAACTTTTGGGCAGAGGACCTTGCATATAAACTATGGGAAGGGCGCAAAATTCTGTATAAACAGGAACAAAAAATTGTAGTTTAGTCTAGTAAGTGGCAGATCAACTGGTTGATTGGGAACATACTAATACGTATTATATCGTAAAAATGGTATGGTCGTGTGTGGATTTAGAATATTTTAGCGAATAATATTAGTAGGTCTGTGGCCGAATTGTGGTCTGTATTTCACCCGCTAACTAATTTTTTGCCAACCAAAAACTAGAGCAGTTATCAACTGAATTGCTGAAGCCGGACAAACTATATTACAACCTTAAACATTTGAAAAGAAAATTAATGAATTTCTTTCAATTATCGTAAATTAGGGTCTTATAATTGATCCTTGACACGAAAAATTATCGAAATTTTCCCAAACACTTTTTAAAACTTACAATTATCGTCCCAGGCAAGGACCTGTCCTCGGTCCAAGCGCTGCTGAAGCGCCACACGCGGCTGGAGGCGGCGGTGGCGGCGAAGGCCGACACGGCCACGCAGCTCGCCGACACCGCGCAACAGCTGGCCGACAACGACCACTTCATGGCGGAAGAGATCCTGGAGAAGGCAGACCAGGCCGTCAAACGGTAATAATGTCTAAACGAACAATCAAACGAGTGCCACAAATTTATTGCTGACTGTAGGAATGAGTGATTGATTTTAGATGAGAAAGAGGAGGATGATAGTGGGTTTTAATTTAAAAAAAAAATACGGTGATCGTTTTAAATTATTTTTATGGGAGAGTGTGGCACTACCCCGGTCAAACTAGCTCTATTCATGTACTTATATATAGACTGTCTCTCTCTTTCTGAATTAATAGTATTAAAAAAAATGTTTGTTATTCCCAGCTACCGCCAGCTACAGGAGCCCATGCAGATTCGCCGAGACAACTTGGAGGATGCCGCACTGCTGCATCGCTGGGAGAGGGATGCAGATGAGGAGTTCAGCTGGTAGGGACATGATCGATTCCTAGCGCGGTTTCGTTTGTCATCTCTCACACACGTACACCTCATACACTGGAAAGACAGAACAGATTCTTTGCCATTGAAAACAATTGTTTTCAGTTTAGAAACAATTTTTAGTATTTCGTTCGAAAGTAGGTAAGTTCGAAGGTAGGTAGTAAATTTTAGAAAGTATAATGAATAACCATTTAGACATAAAGGCATAAGAATGACTCACATACCGTAATACAGCAGTTTATTGCGTGTGCGCAGGCTGGCGGAGCGCGCGGGCGCCGCGCTGTGGGAGGAGGGGGGCGCGTCGCTGGCGGATGCGCAGGCGCTGCTTAAGAAGCATCTCGCGCTGGAGGCCGAGCTTATCGGCAGGTACGTGGACGCACTGCCTTCTTGATTAATACTCACTTGATAAATCGACTGACATAATTTTAATATAAAAGTAGTTTATTAAAACATTCATAATACTCTAGATCTAGTTTAGGTAGGTAGGTCTACCTTATCAAATCATTCTAATGTCAAACTTTACCTACCTACATGGTAACTAAAAAATATGTAGTTACGAAGTATTTTCCTGTACAATTTTGAGTTTTTATAGATTGAAAAGTTTCTTTTAAAGTGACAGTGAAGGAACAAGGACAATCTGTACGTTTGTGTAAGACAATTTTAACTAGTATATATATTCCCAAATCTCTAATGGATGATCTTAGTGTATTATGCCCTAATCCTTTCTCTTTATAGAAGCCCTAAAGCTATTTATTGTAATCCCGACAGAGAGGCGACGATATCTGCGGTGTGCGCGCGCGCCACGGTGCTGGCGCGGCGCGGACACTTCGCGGGCGCTGAGCTGGAGTCGCGCGCGCGAGACCTGCGCACAGCACAGCGGGCGCTGCTCGACCGCGCCGCGCAGCGCAGTGTGGACCTGCGGGAGCGCTGCGAGCTGCTGCAGCTGCTGGGCGAAGTGCGCGAGGCTGGCGCGTGGCTGGCGGAGCGGCGCAACGCGCTGGCGGCTGCGGAAGCTGGCCGTGATGAGGAGTCAGTGCTGGCGCTCATGCGCCGCCTCGAAGCGCAGCAGCGCGAGCTGAACGCCTTCCTGCCCACGCTCACACGCCTCGAGCGTACGTTACAGGTAAACAAAACTTAATACAAAATTGGTCCTTCGAAACCGGATTTTATCCGTGGACCAAATTTTTTTTGTGTTTAGAAAATTACTTATATAAAGTTATATGAAACTCTCTGTGCGCTGATTAATAAAAAATGTAAATACTTATAAAATTTTCATTAAAAATCCTAACCAACAAAGCAGAAGGCATTTTATGTGATTTATACCAATATAATGTGACTGAGAAAGTTATTTATTTAAACGGCCTTGTGTCATGTATAGTAGTTCAAATCAAACAAATCGTTAAACAGCACTTACGAATAAGCGCAGTGAGCATAAACTAGAATACTATATACACAAAAATATAAATATAATAATACTTATAATTGATGAGCAGGAACGCACTCACGAAGACGAGGAGGTCCGCAAGAAGCTGGACGAGCTCAAAGCGAGCTACGAGGAGACCAAGCTGATGTCGGCGAAACGGGAGCAACGCTTGCAACAGAGCTTGAAGTACTTCAAGTGTGTATTCTTTCTTCTTAATTATACTTAATTATTATTCTTTCCTTGACATGATTTATAGTAAATAAATAAAATCGTTAAATTACTGCACAGAAGTAAATAATCTTCAAATGAAGGCAATATTCAATATTATTCATTTGTCAAAAATCTAAATTGAGATGTACAAAAAGTTTCATCAAAATCGGACATTGAAAGTGTTACTCCAAACAAATCTCGTCCGTCGTCTCCAGGTTCGTCCAGGAGTTCGAGGAGGTGCAGGAGTGGATCAGCGAGCAGATGACCATCGCCGCCAGCGAGGAGTACGGCCTGGACGTCGAACACGTCGAGACGCTGCAGCAGGCCTTCGACAACTTCCTCACGCAGCTGAACGGTGAGACGATCTACCCTCGCTCTACTTCCGGCTCGCCGATAAGAAATTTATTTGTGGTCGGTAACGGTGTTGTTTTAGTGGCTGAAATAGTATTTACTAATATAGTCAAAGAGCTCGTATTTTAGTAACTATTGTAAGACGCATGGCACGTGTGAGTATGACACATGGCACGGCACTCAACAGGATGACATACTGCATATGGTCTTCAGAAACACGAAACACTGACACACGCTGAGACCAGGACGAACATTTTTATGGCCTATACGTAAACTTGTCATGACAGTCGACTGCTATGTCCACTCCGTAAACACATCGTTCAACTAATAACTGGCTAAAATATTTTGGCTACTGACCAAATTGTTGAACTTGAACCATAAGTTCAGACTTGACCCTCGACCAAAATGATAATATTAAATAATATATTTTATACAGCCAACGAGGGTCGCATAGAGGCGGTGTGCGAAGCGGGCAATGTACTTCTAGAAGAGAACACGCCGGAAGCGGACAGAGTCAAGCAGAGGATCGAAGACATCAGGGGTCTATGGGACGACCTGAAGGAACTGGCGATCGCTAGGCAGGAGGTGAGCTTATTGTACCGTTTGAGGAGTTTGGTTGATTCACTAATTTCTTCCATGTAGAAACTACTACACTAGAACTGAACTGAATCAGCCTGTAAACAACCCACTGCTGAGCCAGGACCCTTCTCTATGTAGAAGAAGGGTTGGAGCTTAATCCACCACGCTGCTTCATTGTGGGTTAGCAAATAATTTCTCTACCCCGAGTAACAATCTTTAGCAGGTGTCTATGATAACAGCCGAGACCGATGGCTTACGTGCTCTCCAAGGCACGATGGACATACAACCAGACCAAATACAAAAATCTACCCCGAGTGGGAATCGAACCCGCGACTTCTGGCGTTGAGGCGACTACTCGTACAACTACACCAGCACGGTCGTATTTTACTCTAAAGCGTGTATTTGGTCCCCGCAGGCGCTGGCGGGCGCGCGACAGGTGCACGAGTTCGACCGGTCGGCCGAGGAGACGCTGGCCTGGGTGGCGGAGAAGGAGGCGGCGCTGCAGCTGACGCGGGCGCTGCACCAGCTGCGAGCGCTGCGGGCCGACCTGCGCGCCATCCGCGACCAGCACCAGACCCTCGCGCAGGAAGCCGAGCGGTGAGCTGCTTAACATTCTACTGACAGGATCTCTTTTCCAATTCAGACTGATTTGGGTTTCTTTTGTGGACAATACCTATATAGTTTCAACTAGAATAATTTCTATGCGTAGAATGTTGAATATGTTTTTTGTGATAACAGCGGGTCCAACACAAAAACATTAAAATTAATAAATCTTTAGTTTTATAACAAAGCACATAAGTTAAATATGTCATTCGTTTCATCAGATTGGGTGCAGCATTCCCCGACGCGAAAGAGCACGTACTGGCCAAGTTAGAAGACGTGACAGAATCTCTAGCGGCTTTAGAAGAACGAGCGGCCCACAACGAACACCAGCTAGAGCTCGCTGATCAGCTGCAGGCGTACTTCGACAAGTACCAGGAGCTCATGTGAGTGACCAGTAGCCCAGGGTTCAGGGTTCCATAATTTTACCCACCCATAAAATCTTTTACTAATTATCATTTGCTTACCTTATTGAGGATTCCTGAAACAGGTGACAAGTTTTAGCCAGTCTCCCAATTTTTCACGAATATAATATGGACATAACAGATATTTTACTAAAATCAAATCCTTAAGGCTTTTATCATAAATACTAAATCGGTGATGATAATGCAGGGCCTGGACAAACGAGACCCTCGCGAAGGTGACGGCGCCGGAGTTGAGCGCTGATGTAGCCGGTGCCGAGCGACTGGTGGCCAGACATCAGGATATCGCTGCGGAGATGGACGCCAAGGACGAGAGTTTCCAGACCTTCTACACAGATGGTAAGTTTGACGTAATAAAAATACCTTCACTCTACTCACTTCTACTATGTTTTACGCTTAAACTACCCTTAACTTCAATAAAATTTCGAACACGTGGTTATTTTTAATTGAAAGTCCAAAAACAAATTTTTAATCATCTTCTTTTAAAACGCATTTCTATATAATTTTCTGTCCTCTGTATGTCCTTGAGGAGAAAAATTTCCAAAAATCTTTCCTTATTTACTGTCTAGATTACGAAACGACCATGAGCATGACCACTAATTACGTAAGATAGTTTTGGAGATTTCGTGAGATTTTGCTTGATTCCCTCCCCTCCTAAACGACTTACGTAATTATTAGATGCCCCCTAATGGGCAAATGTCGTGGATCGAAATCCAAGATTTTACTCTCAACAATGACCAGTCAGTCAGAATATGTTACTTGTTAATCTGTACATTACCAATGAACCGTCCCGCCCCCGAAGGCGAGAAGCTGGTCCGCGAGGGCCACTTCATGTCGCAGGAGGTGGAGGCGCGCATCTCGACGCTGAAGGCGCGGCGCGCGGCGCTGGCGGACGTGTGGGCGGCGCGCGCGCGCATCTACGAGCACCACCTCGACGCGCTGCTGTTCCTGCGCGACGCGGACGCGCTCGACCGCTGGATCACCACCAGGTACCCGCGGACTTGGGGCCGATTTGTGCACTGTATCAGCCTGTAAACCACCCGCTGCTGAGCGAAGGCCTCTTCTCCATATAGAAGAAGGGTTGGAGCTTAATTCACCACGCTGCTCTACTGCGGGTTGGCGGATAATTTCCCTGTAATGGGTAACGATCGTTATCAGGTGTCTATGGTAACGACCGGGACCGACGGCTTTACGTGCTCTCCGAGGCACGGTGTGGAGACCCACAAGGACATACCCCGAGACCGGAAACAACTATTTATACAAATACAAATATCTGTTCCGAGCGAGAATCGAACCCGCGACCGCCCCGGCGCTCTGCGTTGAGGCGACTAAGCGCACCACTACACCAGAACGATCGTCAGTTTGTGTACTATATTCTAATATATTTTAAATATTTATGGGTAGACACTCGATATGCGTTGATGTAGTTGCGAGCCGGAAACAAAGAGGTCGCTTTTCGTAAGTTCCCACAGATACGAAAGACTCCATTTGAGCGCAGATAATAAGAATGAGAGACTATCTAATTGGCCAAAAGAAAGTCAATAGAAAACAATAGATATATAGAGCAATTTGGACATTATTTAGCCTAATCTTACAAATGACATTACTAATTGTCCTCATGGAGCCGTAAAAACGAGTAAATTAAAATAATCTTGGAAGACATCAAACAATAAATAAAAGTTTCAACTGAACTGTTATCTCTTCTTGTAAGTTGACTCATAACATATTTAACTTAAAAACTCCGAATTATAAAATTAAGTCAGTCAGTGAGGAAGTATCAAATGTTGGTACAGTGATAAAATTACCAAATTATATGATATTTGTTACATTTTAGAAATTTAAAAGCTTACAATATTTTAATAAGTAATTAATTATCCTCTTGAATAATGTCAGTCGATCGCAAGCTACATCATGACACCTCTCCCCTCCACCAGGGTGCCGCTGGTCCGCGACGGCAAGTACGGCGAGACTCTGGCGCAGACGGAGGAGCTCATCAACCGCCACCGCGACCTCGAGGAGACCATCGACGCTCAGAAGGACAAGTTCCAAGCGCTCAAGAGGATCACGCTGGTGAGCATATAGCTTATGTCCTTCCCCAGGCTTCAGACTATCCGAGCTGTAAACAAGACTCAACAACAAACGAAACTGTAACAAAGACCCTCATACAAAAAACGTTTCTCCACGCTCGTAGGGTACACAGTAATAAATACTCCCAGTCAACCCTTTAGTGAATTCTCGCGAAAAGAAGGTCCTAAGCGCCGTGGTATAGGCGTCACTTACGCGTTTTCGTGTCATAATTTTTAAAGTATGTTATATTATGACCAAATTACACAAAATCTTTACAAATTGTAACCCATGTGTTATTCTGATGTATAAGCTATATTACTGTAAAGTTTCATCTAAATCCGTTCAGTAGTTTTTGCGTGAAGGAGTAACAACCATCCGTTCAAGCAAACTTTTGCATTTATAATATTAATAGTATAGGATATAGGAACATATAGTTTGGCTTTCCAAAATACTGGAAAAGATGCTTGACAGTTGAAAGTACACTCGACACGATTTGTTACAGACAGTTGAGATTTTATAAAAAATTATAGACATATATGGTCGAACGAGGTCATGTTATGTTTATAAGTTTTGTATATATTTAGATCGTAACAGGCAAATAAGAATGTTTGATAAAATGGTATTAGAAAACCAATGTAATAAAATGGAGTTTGGAACCATCACTGTCTATTTAGATAAATCTTTATCGTAATGGTCTCAACTATAAAAATTAAAAAAAAAAACTACAACTGGACAAGTATGGTCTGTGTGTATATTATCCATATGAACTTTTGTCACATATTCCAGATCGAGAAAGCATTCAAAGAGCAGCAGAGCTCGGAGGAAGAGGCGCGCAAGAGGCACGCGGAGAGGCAGGAGGCGGAGCGCCTGCAGCTCGTCAAGAGGCGCGAGATGGAGCGCATCACGGAGGAGCGGCGCCGGGAGACCGAGCTGCAGGAGGCGCGCCAGGAGCCGCGGGTGAGTGGGGCCTCGGGCTCTCTGGAGTGTACCGAGCGGGGGCAGGAGCGAGAGGCGCGAGATGGAGCGCATCACGGAGGAGCGGCGCCGGGAGACCGAGCTGCAGGAGGCGCGCCAGGAGCCGCGGGTGAGTGGGGCCTCGGGCTCTCTGGAGTGTACCGAGCGGGGGCAGGAGCGAGAGGCGCGAGATGGAGCGCATCACGGAGGAGCGGCGCCGGGAGACCGAGCTGCAGGAGGCGCGCCAGGAGCCGCGGGTGAGTGGGGCCTCGGGCTCTCTGGAGTGTACCGAGCGGGGGCAGGAGCGAGAGGCGCGAGATGGAGCGCATCACGGAGGAGCGGCGCCGGGAGACCGAGCTGCAGGAGGCGCGCCAGGAGCCGCGGGTGAGTGGGGCCTCGGGCTCTCTGGAGTGTACCGAGCGGGGGCAGGAGCGAGAGGCGCGAGATGGAGCGCATCACGGAGGAGCGGCGCCGGGAGACCGAGCTGCAGGAGGCGCGCCAGGAGCCGCGGGTGAGTGGGGCCTCGGGCTCTCTGGAGTGTACCGAGCGGGGGCAGGAGCGAGAGGCGCGAGATGGAGCGCATCACGGAGGAGCGGCGCCGGGAGACCGAGCTGCAGGAGGCGCGCCAGGAGCCGCGGGTGAGTGGGGCCTCGGGCTCTCTGGAGTGTACCGAGCGGGGGCAGGAGCGAGAGGCGCGAGATGGAGCGCATCACGGAGGAGCGGCGCCGGGAGACCGAGCTGCAGGAGGCGCGCCAGGAGCCGCGGGTGAGTGGGGCCTCGGGCTCTCTGGAGTGTACCGAGCGGGGGCAGGAGCGAGAGGCGCGAGATGGAGCGCATCACGGAGGAGCGGCGCCGGGAGACCGAGCTGCAGGAGGCGCGCCAGGAGCCGCGGGTGAGTGGGGCCTCGGGCTCTCTGGAGTGTACCGAGCGGGGGCAGGAGCGAGAGGCGCGAGATGGAGCGCATCACGGAGGAGCGGCGCCGGGAGACCGAGCTGCAGGAGGCGCGCCAGGAGCCGCGGGTGAGTGGGGCCTCGGGCTCTCTGGAGTGTACCGAGCGGGGGCAGGAGCGAGAGGCTCGAGATGGAGCGCATCACGGAGGAGCGGCGCCGGGAGACCGAGCTGCAGGAGGCGCGCCAGGAGCCGCGGGTGAGTGGGGCCTCGGGCTCTCTGGAGTGTACCGAGCGGGGGCAGGCGGAGCAAGAGACGCCGGGAGATCTTTATTCAGTTTCACTCCTGATGTTTCTCCACTTTTTTTGCACTATCTCAACTCAAGCGGTTCATCACTAACAAACATCATGGAAATTGTCTTAGTTCACATTTTCTTGTTTTGTAATTACAGTCAATAATAAATCTAAATATAATAACATCTCTCCCGACCCTCAGGTGGAACGGCAGCTCAGCGGCGGAGGAGTCAGCATCGTGGCGTCCTCGGAGGAGGCGCTCAGCCCCGCGCCGCAGTTCGAGCGGCTCCCCAAGCCTGACACGAACGTGAAGCGCGCAGAGAGTATGAGTGTGAGTTATCGTCTACTCTTCTTATTAACTCTCCCTCATGATTGTAAACCTATCCTGTTCATATGACAACCTTTATGGTGTATTAGTGCGAGTATCGATTCCCGCTCGGGACAGATATTTGTATTTGTACAAGTATTTGTTTCTGGTCTGGGCGTATGTCTTTGTGGGTCTCGCACTCCCACCGTGCCTCGGAGAGCACATAAAGCCGCTGGTCCCTGTTGTTATCGCAGACACCCTGATAGCTCTTATGATAGGGAAATTATCCACCTAAACGCAGTTTAGTAGCGCGGTGGATTAAGCCCTAATCCTTCTCATATATAGGCTGGCGACAAAGAGTATTTAGCTCTTTCTCTTTCTTGTCTCTCTCTCTCTCTCTCTCTCTCTCATTTAAAACAAATTTAAGTATTTCTGATACAAATGATGTGTTTTGCTGTAATATATAATTATAAAGAAATCGTGTAGCCTTTCTTCTAAAAATGAGCTATGTACAACTGTTGGGGATCCAATATATATATATATATATAAATACATTCTTTGTCTAGGTGGTGAAAACACCGAAACGCACGCCGTCGTTCACAACCCGGCGTCGAACCCAAAGCTTCCGCAGACACAAGCGTCCAGACGACCTGCCGCCTGTGGAAATCGAGGGTAACCGACTCGTTTTACTGCCGTTCCTTATTGGCTTAAGGCTTGTTAGAGTATTACTGACCCCGTCGCCCCCTACCCCTCCTCCTCAGGGTACCTGGAGCGCAAGCAGGAGGCCGGGTGCGGCGGCAAACGCGCCACCGTGCGCTCATGGCGTGGCTACTACTCCGTGCTGTGCGGCCAGCTGCTCTGCTTCTTCCGCGACGAGTTAGACTTCGCCAGCAGCAAGGCTGCCGCGCCGCCCGTCGCAATCCTGAACGTGAGTCACATTCCTATATATAGAGAACGGACTAAGCGTCTCCTATCCAGCTGTGAACCTTCAAGAAGAGAGCTTACTTTTATTTCAAACGGCAAACCGGCAACGCACCTGCTAATCCTCTGATGCGGCGGGTGTCTATGGATGTTGCTTTGACTTACCACTAGGCAAACCGACTGTCTGTTTGCCCCCTATTCCTAATAAAAAAGGAATTACGGGCAAGAAAGTGTGAGAGAGATAGAGTGAACGTGAGGCCAGTGGTTGTCTCTTGCTAGAATTATAATTTGCCCACGTCATACGCTCACAGGAGCACGTCTATGCCACAAACGTACAGAAAAGAGACGGGTATTGACCGCACAGTCGCTCTGTCTCCTTCTAGAGATTGCTCAGCTCAGTACGGGTATCGCTCAGTCCATTCTCTATTGTGTGCCCCCCTATGCTCGCGCTGACCGGCCGCGTGCCCGCAGGCGCGCTGCTCGGCGGCCGGCGACTACACGAAGCGCGCGCACGTGTTCCGGCTGGCGTGCGCCGACGGCGCCGAGTACCTGTTCGCGTGCGCCAGCCGCGAGCTGATGCGGGACTGGGTCGCCAAGATCGCCTTCCACGCGCAGCTGCCGCCCCAGCTGCAGCTCACGCCCTACTCGCCGCCCGGGGACTCGCCCACGGCCGACATCCGGAGGAGGTTGCAACAGTGAGCTCATTTCCGTTTTCACTTTGGCAAGCAATACCATTACAATTTTATGTCAAAAAATCGAATACGATCGAGTTATGATAATATTTTTTGTTTAATATCTATTTTGTAAACCCCAGTGACTCTTAATTATAAATCTGCTATTTGTCCTGACATTTGCAACTTTTTGTCGATCAATTTTCGTCACTATTTCAAATGCAATTGACTCTTGCCAATTTGTTGATGTGATTTATACTGACTTTACTAAGGCTTTTGGCAGGGTTCCCAAGTATATACTCGTCAAAAGTTATTAGGTTCTGGATTTCTGGGATCTTTGTTTAACTGGTTCAGATAATGTCTTTACAACAGGGAGTATATATTGGTAATTAACGGCTATGAATCTAAGCCATTTAAATCACTTTCAAGGTGTACCCCAAGGATACCATCTAGGTCCTATAGTGTTTAACGTCTTTATAAATGATATATACACCTGCTGTCATTATTCGAAATTCTATTTTTTTGCAATGATACAACACTATTTAAGCCGATTTAGATCGTTTAAGCTCATGGTATGAAAATAACGAAATGATTTACACATTAACAAGTGTCCTTTAGTCTGTTTCAAATAGACTTAAGTCTCATGAGGTCATATAAACTTAAAAACATTTATTTACAGGGATATAGTGTGATTAGTGTTCTATGCATTGTTTTAGACAAAAAAAAAATGTGTGTACGGAGTACACATGTCAGAAGTGAAACATCTTTGGCAAACTCAATTTAAAATTTATTAATATTAGTAGTTAAACATTCTATTACTTATTGAGTGAGTCAAAATTACTTCTATGATAAAAATATATTGAAAAGGATTTAAAAGTAACGTCTCCTCCAGAAACGCGTCGTCGTCATCGTCAGCGGCGTCGTCCCCGGAGCCGCAGCGGCGCACGCGCACGCAGGCCGAGATCCTGCAGGAGCACCGAAGCAGCCAGCGCGCCTCCGCCACGCCCGAGCGCCAGCCAGACGCTCACGCGGACAAGCAGACCGACATGCAGGCTGACAAGCCCGTCGAGAGGAATATCGGTAGGTGGGGGGAGGGATCTCAACGGCTGTCACAGAACTTGTTACATTATAGTACATCAACCTATCGCCACTCCTTGCTCTCCTAAGCTTGGTTGGTACTTGTTCACTCGTCTCCACATATATCTCTACATAATCGTACAAATAAATTAAATTTTACATTATTATATATATTTACATAATATGGTCGCTCTGGAGGTCGAAGGGGAGGCCTACGTCCAGCAGTGGACGTCCAACGAAATAGATATGATGATGAAGATGACATATTTACAGTGTTGGTTTTAATTTAATAATTATATAAATAAAAGGTTTCAACGGGAAAATTCTACCAGCTTTCTTGACATCACTCAACTCAGATATCATTTATACCACAATTCTATTACTAAATAAATGAAATATATTGTCCCACTACTGGACATAGATCTCCTAATAAATAGATGGATTGGGTTCAATTTTCGTTCAGAGCAGATAAATGTATTTGTATAAGTATTTTTTTCCGATCTGGGTGTATGTCCTTGTGGGTCTCCCCACCTTGTCTCGGAGAGCACGTAAAGTTAGTTGCATTTTTTATCATAGACATCTGATAGCGATCATTACTACAGTGGAGCAGCATGGTGGATTACGATTCAACCCTTCTCCTATATGAAGAAGAGCCCTTGCCCAGTAGGCCTCGTTCCCTCTACGCTGGACGCCGGATTGGTGAATCTGCCGGAAAGGCTAGTGGCCATACATTTTATATGAAGCTGTTCACATTTATCCGGTTCTGGCGAAAACACCGGATCCTGTGTTGTGAGGTGTTTTTACCGATCCGGTGTAATGTTAACACTTCGCTCCGGGATCCGGTTTCCGGCGATTTCGCCAGTCCGACGTAGTGGAACCCGCCGGTACTGGGACTTTTACAGTCTGATTCAGTTCAATAATAAAATTACTTATTTTCTTCACAGAGTCATCCGTCTTACCGTCTCTGCCGCCGCGACAGCCGCCGCCAGCGGTCGAGGACGAAGTCATACTGAGGTATTTCTATTTTCATACAAGTGGTTTGTTCAACAAAAATAATAGTTTAAAGAAAATATTTACGTATTTGGTGATATAAGCTTAGGTCATTACCACATACTTGGTGATTTTTAGAATAGGTGACGGGTTCGGTATGTTTTAGATGTCATAGGAAAAAAGTTTAAAGTGTACCAGAGGAACCCTAATGAGCAATTACCAGATGTATAATATCAGACTGATTTTACATACATATTAGTTTTAATGATCTTCTTTCAGGATCTAACAATCCGATTTGAAAAAAATCTCTTAGAAATCATGTCTGCTTAAATTAAATAGATACGAATGAGTAAAATGAGAGGAAATATAACACGTTAACCTAGCCCCGTGCTAAGTTCGTAAGAACTTGTGTTACAGGTACTAGGAACGGAAATAAATTTAAGAAATGTATATAAATACATATATATATATATATATATATATATATATATATATATATATATATATATATATATATATATACAGGGTTAATTCTAAAACACCAGCAACCTCGCAGGACAAGATAGCTAACATTATGTACAACAACATTTGTTCTACGACTTTTGACATAACTCAATACATTAATTAAAAATGATTTTTTAAGTTTTTATTGTACTTCTCTGAAATTTAGAGTCTATGTTTCATTCATTATCGAAAGGATGACGCGACGCTCGGGCGCGCTTGCATAATAATAGTAATAAATAACACTTTCTCTGCCCGATAATTCTAGTTAATAAAATTAATATAAATTGCTTGGTGGGTTTGTGGGCAGTATCATAGTATGTACATATATCGCAGTGACTTAAGTGAATAATCAAATTTCTGTTTTGTCATGTCCCTGCAATACGTAAACTGAGTCCACAATCCCTTCATACTTTACCAGGCTTAGAACTGGCTATATTAAACAATAAAAAAACAAATAAATCGTATGTATAGGAGGGCAACACATCTGCATAGCCTCCAGAGGTTACCGCACAACCAGTTGTGCGGTAGAAATCCGGTACCTAGTCATCAAAAGGCTTCGACTGTCCGTATGCCCGCCAATACTATAAAAATGTAGGTATGTAGATTAGGTATCTGAATTCTGAACATAAAAAATATGTGAAAATTATTAACGTAGGTAATTATTCTTTAACGTTTACTAAAGTCTAATTAAACCAATTTAATATCAAATATTGGTAGCTAGGTATTATTCACTTTTTATTGTTAAATACAGGCAGGCATAAGTATTTCAAAAGTGAAATCAGCGTATTTACAATAATTAAAAAAAAATTGACAATAAAATAATATTTTCAAACGAAATATTACCTCTAAGGTTAAAGTAACGCGCATGTCGGTGCGTATCGCGCAGATAGCGTTCAAAATAGTCACCATCACAACGAACACACAGACAACACCTAAAAATCAGCTGTTCACTAACACGTGCTAACACTTCCGAATTAGTTTTAATTTTATTGAACGCACAAATTATTTTAGTTAACCGAATCAGTTACAAAAATTTACTCGTGCTAGTTTGTCAGATTCGGTGAGTTGACATTGTCTCACGGCTCAGTGTAGGTAAGTTCGAATATCTAGCTGCATATTGCCGACAGGCTTCCGACACATTGTCATCACACCTAGCCAGTATCCTCACCATTTCCGTGTATTCGACATTAGAATAGCGGCGGTACCATGGTTATAAAATAACTTTAGTACAAGTACAATACATCGATCGATACGACTAAAATAAATACGAGTAGCACACAAAATCATATGACGCGCGCGCATCAAAGTCGCCCGCCGCCGACTGCCGCGGCTGGCTAAATAGGTCAAGTTCAAAGGCGCTAGCGCCGCCCCGTTCCTACCTTTCCCCTCACAATAGTACGTGGTAGTTATTTACCTAATCTTTGGGACGCGCGTAGAGTTTATTTCATTCGACGAAAAATTAAATTAATATTTATTTTTGTATGAAAATAAAATCTAACAAATTAACAAAAGTGGTAGAACAAATGTTGTTGTACATAATGTTAGCTATCTTGTCCTGCGAGGTTGCTGGTGTTTTAGAATTAACCCTGTATATATATATATATATATAAATATACACATCCATGACCCGGTGCAGACATCTATATTCGTCATACAAATTATCTGCACCTGGCGGGATTCGAACCCGCGACCGCTGCGTAAAGTGTCCAGTTGCCTGACCACTCGACCAGCCGGCCGTCAAAATATATATGTCAATAGTTTCAGTGAAGAAAACTTGGTCGATTTATCTTTGAAAAACACTTAACAATAATATTCCTCGACAGAAATTCCGAATTGTCTCAAAGTTGGGGCCGCTCGAGGTTCTCCAACGGGAGAGACGTCAACATGGAGTTCATTAAGTCGCAGAGAGAGAGTGAGTACCATATCTCGTCGTCTTCTCGTGTTTGCAGGAAATTTTGTGCAATTTACCCAATTCCTAGGAGTTGGAAGATATAGTTCATGGGTCTTGGAATTTTTTCTTAGTTTTAAAATTACGTTTTTGTGCTGTAATGTGACGTTAAGCGAATGTGTTGTCGCAATTGTGTTGTTCGTCATTTGACTAAACTAGCTGAATGTTTAGATAATCGATTTTTAAAGTAAATATAAAATTGTGTAGCATTAAAAAAAATTGAAAACTCAAAAATATATCTAAATATTCAGCCGTTTTAGTTAGTCTGTACTTAACAAAGTTTCACACCCTAAAAGCAGCGGAAGGGGTACCCCCACTCCCACCCGCGGGGCCCCCCGATCGCCCCCCAACGATCCCCGAACGGGCGCCGGTCGTACCCGAACGCGGCCCGACTTTACCCGAACGTACCGACCGGAACGCGAACCTGCCCGACCGAGGCGACAGACACGAGCGGTCGGACCGCAGCTCGTCGGAGCGGTCGAATTACGACAAGAACGACAAGAGTGAGAAGTCGGTGACGGCGCTCGTGAACAGCTACCAGCAGAGGATGGCGCGGAGCTACACGGAGAAGGAGCCCGCCAGGAACTCGGCCTGGAACTACGAGCGCCAGAACAACAACTGGCAGGCCGCGGACTCCTCGCACTTCTACTCCGCCAGCGAGCTCGGTCAGTCCTCGTGCTCTCACGGTCACTGATGCGGGAATATTTCACACACAACACACTATAGAAACGACAATAAATATATATCTATACATATAATAAAATGATAGGAAAGTCAAAACTGTACATTGAATATTTTTTTTAAAGAATACTTGGGGTGTGATCTACAATCGATATCGAAGCCAAAAATATAGTTTTTAGAATTTTTGTCTGTTTGTCTGTATGTACTCAAAAAGTACTTGTATGGATTTAATTCAAATTTGGCACGAATATTATTAAGGAGTCGGGTCGGTCCATGCCAATTTTCATTTAAATCCTCTGTCCAGATACATACAGATAGATCGACAAAAATGAATAAAATCTACATTTTTAGCCTCAATATTGATTGTAGAAGGTAGGTACTCCAAAAAATCGTTCAAAATATCTCCTGTACTGTATCAGCCTGTAAACAACCCACTGCTGAGCGAAGACCTCTTCTCCGTATAAAAGAAGAGCTTTATACACCACGCTGCTCCACTACGAATTGGCGAATAGTTTTCCTACCATGAGAAACGATCGCTATCACGCTATGATAACAACCGGAAACGACGGCTTTACGTGCTCTTCAAAGCACGGTGGGAGACACAAGGATATAACACTCAGACCAGAAACAAATATTTGTACAAATACAACTATCTACCCCGAGTGGGAATCGAAACCGCGACCGCTTCAGGCGGCTACACACACCACTACACAAGAACGGTTGTCAATTACAAATTATATGTATATACATATATGAAAATTTCAAACAACAAAACCCTTTAATAGTTGAAGAATGAGACGGACAGATTTTAGATTATATGTTAACACTACACATTCAAACAAAATAGTATTTTTATCCGGTGGGCTATTACGTAACTTGCGCGATCCCGATAAATCGGTATGGTGTCGAATTTCAATACTGAGGCTCAACTAGTATTGAAATTCAACACCACAGCGGTTTCTCGCGATCGCGCAAGTTACGTAATAGTCCACCGGACACAAAACAAGCACAAAACGCTCACACAACCGACATCTGTACGACCTACACAGATATTTGTAAAAATATTTCCGCATTACTATCATATGTATATAATGGGACTACGGAATAATCTTTCATTATATAAAAAGCTTATATATAGTAGTAAATTTACGAGACAAAAGTCGAACTTTTCATTGAAATGCGACGCTTAACAAGATTTTCTAGTAAAAGTAATTTAAATAATATTGAAATAAAAAAGTATTGATATATTTATTTATGACCTGATTCACCTTTTGCTGATAAAATCTCTTAGTTACATATGTGCGAGATAAACTACAACTTGACACACACACGCAATAGAAACACAGGACAATAGAAATATCCGACAAATAAAATGGAGTTATATACTGAAACAAAAAAAACATTATAAAAACTTTTATCCGTCGGATACCGTTGTGTTAGATAAGTATCTGGAACAGTATCATCAACCGGTGAAATGGGTTATTAGTAGTTCTACAAGAGTCGCGTAACTTATATTATAATTACGGAGTTAACAAACCAAAACAGTAAACTACAATTTAATATTCCAATTTTTTTTTAAAACTACTGATATACATATATATTAGTCTTCATTTTGGTCGCTGACTCCTGTATTATATTATTCTCAATTGGTCTCATAGTCCATGTGATTATAAATTTAGCTTCAGTAGTTAGTTGGTTCGGTTTCTTGCTGATTATTAAGGGTCTGTTTTATCGGTTGCTGATAAACATTATTTGGCACATTCGTTACTGATAGGCTTCATTAGCAGGAGATCCTCATCCTCCTCAACTAATAAGCTATAAATTGGATTCACAGGTTGAATAGAAATATCTGACAAATAAATTTTTGTTTGATGGTAAAAAGAATAATATATCATAAACATTTATCTATCGGATACCGTTATACGTCAAATATATTTATGAGCAACCAGTGAAAAGCCCCTAATTGTACAAAATAACACGACTTTTAGCTTTTGACGCTATATATTAAATACTCTTTCAATATGTAATTTTTTTTAAACTTTAGTAATTAGTGCTTACGCATAAGTTACTCCCAAAAATATTTTTACTATTCAATGAAATAGTACCAAAATATGTGTAATAAATGTAGCTGTTTAGCTAACATAGCTAAATTTAAAATCGACTGTTAATTGTTCTCGTGTGTTATTATTTTTGAGAATAACTATACGCTTAAGAATAAATTAAAATAATCTAATTCATTTTCTTAGCTATATTTGATTTTTCTATTCCTACTATTAGTTCATTCTCTTCCTATATATGTATATATCTTGTTCAAATCTTCAATCGTTAATAAAATACTTTTTCATTCATTCACTCAATTTGAAATAATTTTTTTAAAGTTGTAGTGGATGACACTTGTTGTTAAAACAATCTTTTCAAATATTAATTAATGAATTTTAGTTTTAAATGGGAGAAAAAACATATTTGTTGACCTAAGTGGGAATCGAATTTAACATTTTTTTTATATTATCATTAAGTGTCATGTCATATTATTTCCCGCCCTTTTTTGACATTTCTTGTTTAATATTAATATTTTTAATCTGTGCGAAGTTTTATTTTTAATTCAACGCTGCTCAGGATCGAGTCATCTTCTTTATGTGTTACACAAAGTACAATGTATGTTTTATTAGATAATAACTTATCTTTCATATAATTATTATTTCATAAATGTTTTTCCATAGATAATAAAGTATTTCTATTGTATCTGTTTTAAGCTAATTTGTTTGTATATTTGTAGTTTTAACAATTTTTTTTCCAGTATCTTTAGTTTTAATGATATTATAATATTATTTATGTTTTTAATTATTTAAGCTTGGGTGTGTTAGTGTATAGAAATGGTGTTTTTTATCTGTAGCTTCGCTTATGTGTGTATATGTGTGTCATATAATCAGCTACTATTTTTTTTATTGATATTTTATATTTTTTGCTGATGAAAATTTATTTACCTTTGAGGGTAAAATGGGAAAATCCACCACTACATAAGCCGTTGGATGTCCATCGTTGAACGTAGGCCTCCCCTATCATCTCCAGGGGGTTTGCCAATATTCAACACGTACACACACGCACACGCTTATGGGCGCGGACACACGCAAACACACACACACACACACACACACACACACACACACACACAGACACACACACACACACACGCACACGCAAACGCTCACACTCACACGCACACACACATGACGGCAGACTGGTCGAGTGGTCAGGCACCTGGTCACTTTACGCAGCAGTCGCGGGTTCGAATCCCGTTAAGTGCAGATAATTTGTATGACAAATATAGTCTGCACCGGGTCATGAGCGTGTATTTATGTATATATGTATTTATATAAATTTATTTTCGTTCCTAGTACCTGTAACACAAGTTCTTACAAACTTAGCACGGGGCTTGTTGGTTAATATTTATTTATTTAATTAACATTATTTAAAAGAAATAACAAACACATACATAAAATGCCCAAAGGAAGACAAACACAAATTAGATATTAAAAAAATTCGTCATGTCATCTTTAGTAGCTGGTTATATTAAAGTATTTTTATTTTTAAGCTTTTATATGTAATATGTTTAAGTTATTTATTAATATAAATATGGTGCGGTGTGTATGTCTACAGCTTTTTAAAATTGTCATTTTCTATATCCCATTTCGATTTCATTTTTGTCGCTACGTGTGAAGTTTATGTTAACAACTTCCTTATATTCAAGAAATTAATATTAAAATCGTTATTTGTAACATAAGACTTTCGGGTAGAAAGAAAAATCAATAATAATATTGTTTTTAATTATTTAGTTAATTATTAAAAATATATCGTAAGGCATTCAAAAATTTCATTGTAAAAAACCAGGAAGTTGTTAAAATTAAATCTTAGACAAAAAGATTTTATAAAAATCACTGTTAATGTATATTTTATGTATTATCTCCAAGGAATTTATTTCATAACTGGAACGCTCACTTAATAGAAATGTATATTCAAATATGCATCTCGAAATAACTGACATAAGGTTGACATTTGTTTCCAACATGTAAAGTGAAAAAATCGTTTCGAGCATTTCGTTGACTACTGGTATTTTGTCTCTTTCTTACGATTTGCCTTGAATCCATGGTAGAAAGAGATGCAATCCCTCTCTTAGGAACGTTTTTTGTTGAAACATTCCAGTTTGTGTATAAATTCCTTAATTATCTCTATTTTATTATAGATTTTTATTTATATTTTCGAGAGCTTTCTCTTTAGCTAGTTTAAGCTTGTATGTGGTTGTTTGTCGCCGTTTGAATTGTGCGTTCCATATAAATTATGTATATATAATAAAATCGAATTGTCTGTCAGTTTTGCATATCAATTATCTGCTCTTGATATTGAGTTTTAGATTCTATCTAAATCTTGTAAAAGTTCATTATGACTAAAAAACTTACTTAAATCCTCGAAAGCTGATCATGCTTTACCAATTATATATGTACATTTATACTAGCTTTTACACGCGTCTTCGCTCGCATTTTTTTTAGCTTTCGTAACTTTTTTTAATATAAAGGTATCTTATGTTACTTCTAATATCTCCAAAAATATGTGTACAAAGTTTCATAATGAGCGGTTAAGTAGTTTTTGCGTGAAAGCGTAACAAACAAACTTACATTTCACATTAATAATGTAGGATTAGGGATTTCTTATATGGAACGCACCACTCAAAGTGAGCATGGGTGATGGTGATTCATGTTACTTTGACCGTTTAATGATGAGTCGTGTTAACCGCAGCGTACGGCGGCAGCAGCGGCAGCAGCACGAGACCCGCCTCCGTGGCCGGCAGCGGCGGCTCGCCCGCCCTCGACCAGAGGCCAGCTTCGCGGTGAGATTTATTAGTTAGAAAAATATATCTTTACACGTGGTCGAAGTTAAACTTCTTTGACATTGTGACAGATGACGGTTAAGTTAAAAATAAATAAGTCATGTTAGAATTTAATAAAGTATATATTGATAATATAACAACAGTAATATAATACACTTATTTATATCGAGCATTATACAGAGTAAATACAATAATTTAATTATCATTAACCTTTAAATATTTAAAAATCGAATTCCATATAAACGCGTCATATCCGTAACACATTTCCTTTGCATTGTCGCAGTACAAAGCATTCAGTTACCCCTTAGTCGCACCTAACGAAGTTTAACTTCAATCATTAACTACTCACACTCAACGGCTTCCAGTAGCATAAAATTGTGTGTCTGTTCCTCTGGCAACACAAACATCTGTACGTCATATAAAAACATATGCCACGAGCGGGAATCGAACTACCACTAAACCGTGCGCCCAACAGTCGTTGAAGTTTACTTATAATTTATTGTTAATTGTAATTTGTTTTCTACAGATCGTCGGGAGAGTCGGAACTTTCGGTGGGAGGTACGAAAGAGAAGAAAGACAAAAAGGGAGTATTCGGAGGACTTTTCAGTAGAAAGAAGAGACCGCAGAGTCACATGTAAACAAAAAATTATGTTATCAATAATCATGGACCAATTATTCAATATTGAAGAATATTATTCTCTTTTTTGTAATGGCAACACAGATCAGTGTCGCCAGTTCTTACGTTTTTAATGTAATTTATTTTTAAAAATTTTACAATTCTTGTCGTTCCGTGCCGTCGATTGTAGATATTTCGAACTAATATTAGTTCTTTAGTTTTTAAGTGAAGTGCCTTCAAAATAAATTGTCCATTTAACTATTTATATCGTTTTTTGTAAGCCTTTCTGAACGCGTCGTAATTAAGTTGTAACTATACTCTTTTTATTGTTTTCGTCCTTAAGTCACAAATTGACATAATAAAAATGGCAGATTATAATTTTTTGTGTTTTGTTTTTTTTGCAAACATTCCATATATTTGCATTCCGCTTGCATTTTATTAGGAGCATCTGCCAGTATTTTAAAATTGACAATAACAGGGAATTAGGGATCAGGAGAACGATTTATATATGAGTTAAGTCTTCAAGTTTTGTCTTTACGCATTTTAATGTTAAGTTTAAAAAGTTTTATAAAAATAACCAATATAGGTACCAACATATTTTGGTTGGAACAAATACACAGAAAAAAAAACAGACAGAGAAAAATTATTCTCAATTCAGTTACAAGATTTACTCAACTAACTTTAGGTAATAACTTTTAATTTCATAATAACGATAGTGACTGAAACTTTAACTCGCTATGGACCAACATGAATCAGTCTCCTGTTTTCTAATCTTCATTAAACTTAGATTAAGAATGTATTTAATCGTTAAAGCATAATCGAGATTTTAAGCCAAAATCATTGTTTATACATATATCCCAAGAGTAAGCTTACATTGTAGCCTCAAAATTCACCAATAAATGAAGGAGCCTGTACAACAATAAAAATATTGGATTAACAATTGGATTTTTTGGAATATTTTATTAAAATTTCATTATTTCTATCAATTTTAACGGATATTCGTTTGTTCTAGCTTCTTAAGCTGTCTTACCTTAAATTGAAACTAATCAATAATTGAAATATCCTCATAAAACAAGTTTTTGCCTAACATTTACCAAAATTGGACAAACTTTGTCCAATATCGAATACATGAAATGCAATATTGAATATGCGATTGTTAAGTCTATTCGTAAGCTTATACTTGGGTTTAGGTTTCCGAGCTTTGTTCCAGACGAAGTACAACCACCAATACAGTATAGTCGTTGAGTTTGCTGAGTTTATCCATGTTATTTAGAAATTCGGTGGCAAAAAAGATTTTTTGGGTGTGCCAAAAATTAGAACCTGTATTTTGATCAGTATTGAAACTTCAAATTTACACCAAATTGTACAGTGTTATCATTTCCGATAATACGACAAAAAGAAAAGTTCAATGGAAGTAAGATATTGACCTTAAATGACAGATTATAGTTATAAAATCATTGAGTTCCCAAGTTCTTCAAAAATCCGCCTCGTGTTCAACAGATGCCCGTTTTTCGAGTAACTCTGAGATAAAAAATATATGCAGCAAATCCTTTTGGTTAGAATTTGCCCAGTTGTGGGATTTTCAGGCTGTTGCAATACATAACTGAACAGAAACAATATGCCATAGATACTGTTCAAGATAGTAGATCTATTTCAAAGCACACCTGTTTACAAATTGGCGTCATGTCAAAACATATTTTTTTAACGTTATAAGTTTTAAGTATTTTTTGTCAAAATGTTTAGTCGTTAAGGATAAAATTGTAATTGTATTTTGTAATGATCGTGATCGTCGAGTGTCTTATGAACTGTTTATCGTAAACTTGTATTAAATATATATATTTTGCATAATAAACACGTGTTTTATTTTATGGATATTTAATTTAAGAGTTAAAGAGAGAGAGAGAGAAAGGGAGAGAAAGGGAGAGATAGATAGAGTGAGAGAGAGAGAAAGAGGAAGAGAGAGAGAGACATTAACTATTTGTTCATTGTCATTAATATTAACCTATTTTTAGTTTTTGTTAATGGTCTAAGATCCGGCTGCAAAATAGTGTTCTCATCGAGTGTTTGATAAAAACTTATTTTTTTCTGTAATTTTACAACATAAGAACTTTCATTTAATAATAAAACAAATATGTATAGAAAATATCAGTATTTATAAACTAATTATTAGTTTTTAATTTTGCTTCTTCGAATAAGCTTCTTGATGGATCTCTTGTTAATGAGTTTTACTGTTAATTCATTTTTAACGTCGAAGTCCTTAATATCATTGTTCAAATTATCAGAATTAGTACTATTCCACACTTTGTATTTAACATAATATTTCACAACGTTTTCCAAAGGTTCCGCGGATCGCTTTCGTATTGTTTTGACAGTCTCTTTCGGCGGGAGTTTTGACATCGGTCGGCCATTTTCCATTTGTTCGAGAATTTCTGATGAATCTCTATCGGTTTTTTCGGTAGTGTTGTTCCGTTTCTCTTCAATTTCTGATGTTGGAAGTTCTTCTGTAAATTAAAAACTATATAAGTTCAGAGATTTGTAATAACACATATTTCTTAAAATTATAGCTCTACCGTGTCTCTACTAAAACTAACCATTAAATCGTATTTGGTTCACAATTTCCAGGGCTTAATAAATGTATTGACGTGGAATCTCAATATATTCATTTATAATTTACTGCACACCACATATCAGTATGAAGCATATTTAAAAGCTAGTTTAACAGATTCTTTGCGGGAAACTAGTAAACTCGTAATATCCCTTTTTATAGTAAAACGCGGGAGACGAGTTTACACGTTTTGTTCTGCGAAGCGGTGGGGCGCGGAAACTTATAAACAAGGGCTCTAAACGGGTGATCGAAAGATATGAATATTTTACGAAAATTCTAATTTTAGTTTTAATTTTAGCGCGAAAATGTCAAACAAACCCACTCTACGCCGCGATTTGACGGGAAAATGTCCACCTACATAGTGTTAATAATATTGTGTTGTACAACGCGCGGTCTAATTAGCCATTTCTTATAGACAACCCAAATGGAAAAGTAGAGTTGCTGATTACTTGATGATGCAGTTAAATAATAGACTTACATACTAATGAATACCCACTGGGCTGCTCCTGTCGTCTACTAGTCGACAAGATTTTACCCCTAAAATGGTCCGTCGACTACTAGCTGACAAGATCGAAGCGGTCCGGATGTTCTCGTACAAAGTTATATAATAACCACCTTTGTCGCGCTAAGGCCGATTTGTGTTATTTATCTCGCTTCTTCGTAAAATTTGCTATAATATATATATTCATAGTTACGTATTATAAGCAAAAGAAGAGACGAGCAATAAGTCAAAAAACGGCGGGACACTTTAGCCAACAAGGCTTGAGAGGCCCGGACATAGGAGCGGTTATACGAAATACACGTAATGAGTTCAATTTGTTTTAATTGCACTGAACATGACCACATCTTGTCAATATTTTAATTTATAGTATATATAGGGTATTATATTTTTATACGGTGTTCAACAAGTTCTTTAGCAGTTCTTCAGCAGTGGAACAGTAAGGCATCCTATACCGTTATATAATTATAATAGGAGGTAGATAGATTTAGGATGAATTTATTCGAATTAAAACATGGATTATTTTCTAACATTACATAACTATCGCCTGAACACTTCGGAGATTATCAAGAACAAACATACATACCGACATATAAATAAATGGTTTAATTATTTTAAAATGTCTGTCTATATGTACTTATAATTTGGTAATTAACTGCTACTCGTATTTTATTATTATAAACAGACACTATGTATTCATTTTTGTAAATTAAAAATGACTTTTATTAAGAAAAAATATTGTTACGAGTTATTAAACTAATAGGTTTGTCACCTATCGACAGTAACTTTATCCATATTTTTATACTATTTTTTATATATAAAGCAGAGTAGCTACCGCCGTATCAATGATACGGGGCCCCCGGCCTACAGGGGCCTCGAATGTGTATAAGCAAAAATTCGTAAAATGTTATCAAAGAACTTAAATAAATTATATTAGCACTTAAAAAATATCTTAGGGACACGAAAGACTATCAGACTTGTCTATAGAGGGAGAAAATTTAGAAAAACTGAAATCATCTTCAGTTTTGAATGATTTAATAAATTAAAATACCGATTTAATAAATTCACCGAACAAAAGACAGGAGCATTAATTGTAAGTAATAACTTATAATCAATATTAAATTATTTTAATTCAATGCGAGTGGTTTTATTCCGTTATTGAAAAATATTTACTCTTCATTTGGGCCCCTTTACAGATTTTGATACAGGGCCCATGTAAGTCACGCAACGCCACTGATATAAAGACTTGCCTGTGTTAATGTAATCCTTCGGGTTCGGCTCGTAGCCGGTGAGGTAGGCCAGCCGGTCAAGCAGCCACGCCAGCTGCAAGAGTAACTCATTTTCGTTCCTCTCATCAACCTGTAAAATATAAGTAACTGTTGACATTAGTGTATTAACTCGTTCTAGTATAGTGGCGTATATGTAGTATATTTTATGATAAGGTTCGATTCTAGTCGAAGATAAATGTTGGCACTTTTGAATTTTCATATTATGTAGATTAGTCTTTGCCGTGTTTATGAGAGTATTGTCCACAGTGCCGGATTAGCTTATAAGCCATTTAAGCAATTGCTTAGGGCATCTCGTCTTGGGGGGCACCAGAGACGACATGACAGAGACGAAATCATGTTGTGTCGACCCCACCTAGCATGGGATAGGGGTGTGCGATAATTATCGATAATATTGTGGTATTAGATAATTATCGATAATTGTTTTTGGATCCGATAAGTATCGATAATTATGGTGCGGCGGAGGACCTTTTTTTTTAGGTATTCGTATAGGGTACGGAGGAAAATGTTCATACTGAAGGCTGGATGACATTTTTTTTTTCGTCGTCCGAAAATTGAACCGATAATTATCGATAACTATCGTCAACTATCGATAATTTTTATCCGATAATTATCGATAACTGTCCCCAACTATCGATAACTTTTTATCCGATAATTATCGATAAGTGTTCATTCGATAATTATCGATAACTATCGATAACACAATACGATAATTATTTTTTCCCATGAACACCCCTACCATGGGATAAGGGCAAAAGGAACAACACATACATATTCTACCTACGATATGTATTCACATTTTTTTTTCTATTAATTCTTTGTAGTTCACTTAAGGATAGGGGGGCCCACAGGGGAAAATTGCTTAGGGCATCAAGTTACCTTAATCAGGCACTGATTATCCATTATTAGATTCACAATCTAGTCTTAATTTGTAGTTAGTATTTTCTTTTTCTCTCTTTAGGATATAGATATTATAATGCTTCGAAAACGTCATGGAACTACCAAGAATGCTAATATATCAAGAACTCAGGATGAATTGAGGACACACATAGTCACACACGTCTCAATAAAAGTAATATTGATCATGAAATTTTAAGAAATTATATAACAATACCGTTCCATTAATGTGACAGATTTAAATATTGTATTTAATACCTACATGGATTACAGTTAGATGTGGCAAGAAAAATTAAAAAAAAAATTGAAATTTTTATCAATGATTTTTATCAATACGAAGTTTAGTCTCCCGATTAATATATGTGAGTATGAGTATGAGTATGAGTGAGAGTGAGAGGTCAGAGGCGTAGTAACGCCTCTGACCTTTCACTCTCATTAGTTATGCTCTATACAGAAAAATCTCACCTTCTTGTCGTCCGCCTTGTCTCGCAACTGATTGGTCGTCATCAGCGCCAGTTCCGACAACTTCTGAATGTATTCGCTATTGTTAGCCGCTGTTCTGCAGATGGACAGTAGTTCATTGCGCTCCTTCGAGTCTACCTAAAAGTGAAATAGGATTTATTTACAAAAATTCTGACTGTTAATTTGATATCTGAGTATATTAAATGAGAATGCATAGAGAATAATTTTCTTCACAAGCTATGCTTTGCTTGCGCACGCGTAGCTCCCGAATTCGTGATAATTTTAATATGAAAAAACTCATTACCTTCTTATATTTTCCGTTTTCTACATACCAATATATGTATATCGCAACTGGTTGAGTAGGTTTTCCGTAAAAGAATGATAAACATCCATTCATGCAAACTTTCGTCTTTGTAAAACTAGGATCAATCAATTAATACGACATGGTTGATGGTGGAACAATCTAATTAAGCACAGGAAACAAAAGTATTTCTTGCATTCTAGAACTTTTTGTTGACCGACTATAGGCTTAATCTGCCTATTTTTTTAATATATCAATTTTCTGCTACATAAAGTCTATATTTTAGTTTTAAGACAACTACTTTCACTACGAAACCAAAATGTTTGTCAAATTTTTTCATGTGGAATGCTTATGTTTAGTTAGGTGTTAAAAAAATGGCGAAAATTTATACTATATTTTTTATACAGTTGACTGTTTTTTTTTTTAACTTACCAACGTAGTATTCATTTTGCTACAGTTGTATACCATGTACCGGTAGGACATCAGCGCCTTACTCAGACCCTCCAGGTAGACGCTGCCGTTTCGAATAATACTGCTCACCTGGAAACGTTAACCGCTGGGCACTGATATAAATTTATTTTAATTAAATGATAGTCGAAATTTCAATTTAAGGCCAGTATATTCGAGCGTTGTAGGTATTTAGCGCTACCTCCCTCCCCGCGCGACTAGTTACGCGAAGTCTCCGATCAAATGAACTCTCGGTGACCCCGCGCGCGGCGACGGCGCACGGAAATAATTAAATATATAATTTTACAGTAACTTACTAGGTTTTTTTTTTTTTACTTTAGGTTATTTCATAATTCAGTTTTGTTTTCGATCCTGAAGGCACAGTATAAAATGCAACATAAACATTTAATACCTAAGAGAAGTAGATAAAAACCATTATTTAATTTTTTATGGGTTTATAGCTAAAAAAAAAAATTACTATTAATATTTTAATTTATATTAATTATCAGTAATTTTTTTTTTGTTAATTAATACACTTTACAACATTTAATACCTAAGAGAAGTAGATTTAAACTTTATTTCTTCTCTTAGGTATTAAATGTTTATGTTCCACCTATTACTGCCACTAGGGCCCTGCGCTGGGGCTCCCAAGCGGCGCATTCCTCCAGGGTGTGACGCGCCGAGTCGATTGGCGCGCTACACTCGTGGCAAAATCAGGGGTGGCTTCTCGCCTAGCGATTTGGTGCAGGTACTTACCGAAGCAACCGTGCCCGGTAAGCACCGGCGACAGCCGAAACGTAAGGACCCTATGCCGCCTGTTGACCCAGCGACGAAGGTGAGGACGTCGCTCTGTCCATTGCCTGTCTCAATTCGTTGTCGGCACCTCGCAGGTTAGTCCCATTGTCGGACCAGATTTGAGCAGGTTGTCCTCGTCGAGCTTTCATTCTTCTTAAATTCATTATCACTGAGTCTGTGCTCAGTGACGTCGCTATCTCTAGGTGGATCGTTCTTACAGTGAGGCACGTGAATACTGCCACGTAACGTTTCTGTTGGCTGCGTCCCACGGTGACTGTTAATGGTCTGAAGTAGTCCACCCCTGTGTATGTGAAGGGTCGCTGATGGTGAGCTAGGCGACACGCAGGTAGGTCTCCTGTTCTCGGGTGTGGCGGGATCGCTGCCCTAATCCGGCAGTGTAGACACTGTGGAAAGAGCGTTCTTGTGACGGGCCGCAGGCGTAGTATCCAGTAGTGCTGTCGACATTCGTTCACAGTCGCCTCGACTCCCGTGTGATGCCTCGTTCTATGCATCGCTATGATCCACAACTTCACTGTGTGATGATTTCTATCTAGTATCCTCGGGTTTTTAGATGGCGTTGATAGTTGCTCCGTGGCGTTAATACGACTACGGACTCGGAGGGCTCTCTCTGCACACTCGATGCTCAGCTGCTTGAGGCGACTGTTTCGGGTAAACGACTTCCCGTCTTTAATGCTTTCTACTTAATTTGGGAAAGATTCTTCTTGGACTGTTCTCATGAATAGGTCTTCAGCTTTCCTGATAAGTTCCGCGGAGACCGGACGAACCTCCAAAGTTTCTTCGAGCTCTACTCTTATTTTCTGGCGTGTTTTCAGCTTCTTGTTCGTCCTTTTCCAGTCTGGGTCTTTTAACGCGCTTTTCTTAGTCCTTTTATAGTTGACTCGTTGTGTATTGGCTCGACAGAGTTCTATAAACTGTAGCACTCGAGCCGTCGTGTAGCGGAGTCTGTTCCAGCTGGAGTACCGTGTGCAGTCTGGTAACCCTTCTTTGAGTCGCGGCTGTTTACGATCGGTGACGTGATGAGTTTTTTCTTCGCCTGTAGGTTCGGTTGACGACGACAAGGCGGACGTTTCCGTGGGCCAGGTGGACTCCGGATGATAAGGAAATTCACGACCTGTGTACTATCTGTGACCACTGCTGAATCCCACTGGTACGTCCCGCGCCGCGTCGTCGGCTACGTTTAGCCTGGTTGGGACCCATCGCCATTCGCTGACCGTCGAAGAATCTTCAATTGCCGCTAGCTGCTAGCTAGCCGCTGTTAGGTGAAAATACTAATATAACTTATTGAAATTTTGGATATGCTAATATATCGGTCTAAGATATCGATGACAATCATTATATTCTAGCTAAAAATAGATTGAGTGTTCATTAAACTTACGAGTACTTATCTGATCGCTTTTCTAAGCTTACGTAGTTCACGTCTAGATATTTTCTTTTTATTTCTAGTTTTATTCCCCATTTTATATCTACACTACACTGCTATACAGTAAAAACACTTCCAACGTTGTTAGAGTACTAACTCAACTAATCTAATAAAATAATCAATAATAATCTATACTAATAGATAAAACTGAAGAGTTTGTTTGTTTGAACGCGCTAATCTCATGAACCACTGGTTCACATTTAAAAATTCTTTTTGCGTTGGATAGTCCATTTACTGAGGAAGAATTTAAGCTATATAACATCACGCTACGACTAATAGGGGCTGAGTAATAATAAGAAATGTTACAAAAACGGGAAAAAATAATCTTTTTTGAGAGCTTCCGTTGCGTCCTTTATTATTTCTCTTCTCAAGACATTTTTTAATTATAGTTCCACTTTTAAAGTAAATATAACATCACTCTTTTACTGTAAATTTTCGAAAAAAAAAACTCAGTAATATGTTGAACGACCCAAGAATCAAACCTGAGACCCCTTGCTCGGCAGTAACGCTTGGTACCACTGGACCAACGAGGAGAAAATATTTAAGTACGTTTTTCCCTCAAATTAACGCGGGTGAAACCGCGGGGCACAGTTAGTACTAAATAAAATTATCCAATCTATTTCTCAAACCACACTATCCATTCTCTGAGGATAGAGAGGTTCACTGGGGCTCGAATTCCTAAGAGACAAGACCGGACCCTATACATCGGTTTTCACACAAGAGGAAAAGAAGACGTTGATAGACAAGGGATACGGCACCGGACAGGGATCGAGCGTCATGACTATCCACGAGGCACAGGGACAGACACGCGAGGCAGTCATCATCGTCCAGACAAAGACTAGGAGGCTGCGGATTCATGACAGTGTTCCGCATGCTGTGGTCGCGGTGACCAGGCACACAAAGACCTGTGTCTACTACACCGACGACGGTGGTGATGCAATCGGTCGTTTTGTCCGCCTCGGTGGAGGCCACAACAAAGGAAATACTCGAGCACACCCTCAAGATGGCTATACATAAAAGAGACACCGCCGTCATTGAGGATGTGCTCGAACAGCTTCCCTCGGGGGATGGCTGCGGCAGAGTCTCCAATAAATAATACAAAAATAAAGAGCCCAAATGTAAATGTAGACAAGCCGTAAAAATGTGGTGGCTGGTATGTATGTACTAACAAGCAATGAAATATTAGATTATATTAGATCAAGGAATAAACGCATGTACATAGAAAATAAGAAACATGATGTAAATAGATGTAAGAAAAAAAAAGACAAAATAAAATTATATACATATATATATATATATATATATATATATATATATATATATATATATATATATATATATATATATGTGTATATTTATATATAATATATATGTGTGTGTGTGTATATGTATATGTATATATACCTATGTATGTGTGTATATTTGTATATGTAAATTATATTTGTAAATAAAGATTATGTTTATTAAAAATGATTATATGTATGTATTAAAAAAAATTATAATAATAATAAATAAATAATGGTCAGTATACGGACTCGCGTCATAGAGATCCTGACAATAAGTCTAGCTAATGTAAGTCTAAAATAGTACGCATGAAACTATATTAACAATCTTATACATTTAATTAAAAAAAGGCACGGGCAAATATAAGCCCGTGGATATTTTTGTTATAAAAAAAAAAAATCCAATCTTTAGAGGGGGGGGACGCCGCCAGACAGGAGAGATACAGGTCCTACTTCGATGACGCCTCGCAGGCAACTAAAGCGAGGCGCGCGGGCCGTTTTCTTATATAATTTAAATATTTAATATTTAAAAAAAATAGAAACATTTATTTAAAAAAGTAACCGTTAAATGTTCTACTAAAAGTTATTACCTATTTTTACATGTGAATATTGTAACTTAAAATCTGATATTCTTCGAATAAAACTCGAAAAATAATCAAAAACATCCTTTCTTTATGTTTTTTTTTTATCGAGTCAAGTTACAATTATCGTGTTTTGAACCGTTGAATAATCAAGAACGTTTGTTAAACTACAACATATATTTTTAACGGATCAAAAAAATGAATATTACTATGTTTAAAACTCTATCAAAAACAGGTGATTTGGGATATACTGGCCTTAACAGAGAAACGCTGACAGCATTGTTGCCACCATTCCATACGGACCGGATACGGACGATTATATTAAGAAACTATAAATTATGATATTTGATGTTATGAGAGTTACCAATGCATCGTTTAGCTTTCTCTGCTGGGAGGAAACAGTAAGGAACTAAAAAGTTATTATTATAAAATTAGTCATTTTATTCAATTTTATAGTATACCTGGAGCATGGAAGCATAAATAAATAAATAAATATGCTTAACATACACACAGGGTCATCTGTTCGTAAGGTAGGCAACTTACTGCCTGTGTTTTAGGTAACAGCCGACTGATATACATTTTTTTTTAAATAAATATACATATATAAATAAATACATAATACACCCAGACTCGGGGCGGGAATCGAACCCACAACCCTGGAGCAGAAAACAGGGCCACTGCCAACTGCGCCACGGGCCACGGGCCAGTCAAAAAACATAATTATATCCTTTTTATTTGAATAATCTCGAACCAAATTTAACCGTTAGCTAATTTTAACATAAACTTCAAATTTATTTATTTCTAAATTGATTGGATTTATTAAAGAAATATGCATTGACTTTGTGAAGTCGACAAAATAGTAGGTACCTACAGACGTTTACGCGTTACAACGAACGTCCAGAGGTAAAAATTAAAACGTACATGAGTGTATGTTTTTCTTTAATTTTTATAAATTTCGTTGATGTATACCCTATTTAAAGACGAAATTTTATAACAATTGATAGATAAAATGTGTAGATTTTTTCACAATAATTTTTTTATTGTAAAACTCGACTGAAAAAAAAATATCCATTTTATATGGAAAATAATTTGGGGCCAAGGGGCGTCCACTCCTTTGTTGCCCCGAGGCCTCCAGATCTCTAAATCCGGTCCTGCGTAAATCAGTGAAACTGTTAAAACTTTACTTAGATGCTGGCGGGATTATTGCTCCGAAAGTAACTGGGAAATTAATATAATTATGTACCATTCCGCAGGAGAGCAGCGCGTCTGCTTAAGCTCTAACCGTCACCCTTACATATTAGGAGAAGAAAAAGTTCCATTAATGTCCACGATCGCGGATTCGATTCCTGATATTAATTTTTGTATCAAACATCATCACCACCATCATATCAACCGCTGCATGTCGACTGTTGAACTTAAGCCTCCTCCATCATCTCTCGGATGGGTATGGCAATACTTGCCAGGCTTGGCAGGCGGGTTGGCGAGCGCAGTGTGTTGTTGCAGGGATACGCTGACGCTGCTGACACTGCTGCTCATCACCATCCTGGTTTTTGTAAAGTTATTCGCAACACTATGCCCTTCATTTTTATCGCATGGCAATATAAATATTTGTTTCAAGTCTGAGTGTATGTATGTCCTTGTGGGTCTCTCCATCATATTTTAGAGAACATGTAACGCCGTTAAAATAAACACGTAATAACGCTTGTTACTCTTGGTTAAGAGATTATTTACTAAGCTAGAACAGTTCTTATATTTAAAAGAACAGGAATTTGCCCAGCAAAAGGTGATTTAGTTTAGTTCAATAATAAGATGAAGGGTTTCTGTTACAGTGGAAATAACTTTCTAGCAATACGCTGTATTGGTTAAGAAATCGTTTAAAATTACAAAAACGCAGGTTTTTGACAACATATTATGACAATGTTATATTAACAGTTTGTAAGGCCCATAAATTTTAGTTTTAAATGAAACATAGTATATAATTATATTTTTTACAAAAAGAAAAAAGGCTTAAACTACCTCTTTTTCTTTATAACTTTGGTATTCGATGTCACTCGCATAGTTCTCATCCAATATACTATTTTCATCATTCTTAACATCGTCTCCATTTTCAACGGACCGCAACTCGTTTTCTTTGAGATGTTTTTTCACTTCGTCCAAATCAACCGTCCAAGATGTCACTTTAGAACAAAATAACGCAAAAAACACTAAAAATATCGGTAACATTTTATCGAAATTTTTAAAATTTTACCGGTTTTTAATTCTATCATTAAACAAATCAAGTGCCAAAATTTGACAGATAATTTCGCGCCAAATTTTTTTAAATTATTATCAAGTCTATTAGTTAATAATTAGTTATTTGATTAATATCATAAAGATTAGCAGTTGTATACTTTTTAAAAGTTTTTATCTAAGATGTACGGTATAATATCTTTATTGCAAATATTCTTTCACTATGGAAAATAATTTGACTTTTATTTTTCAAAATTAAAGAAAATTTTTTTTTTAATTACCGAATATAAACGCAACGAAGCAAAGACTGATGTGAAAACGAGGAGCGTTAGGAAAGAAACGGAAGTTTTTTTACGCAATTATACGTTTCCCGCGGTTATTGTGAAGGATTCTTGGGCAACGCATTGTATCCGACGAATTGGGGCCAATGTTTGTGAACGAATTAATGAGTTTCTAATTATATTAATATAAATACAATTGTCTTTTTACACGTAAAAAGTATTTAAACTTTTTTTACAATTGTCATGTTATATCATTGCTGAAAGTGTGTGAATAGTTATAATATAAATAAATTGCAAATAATTTACAAATATAGGTGAGGACCTATTTTACCCGCTTTACTAAAATGTACCGTATATGTTTATTTGGATCTTCAACTGGTGTTTTCTTTTTGGCGGGAAAATGTCACAAATATTCATCAATTATAATTACGAAACAGCGTCTGTATCGCATTAGCGTCTGAATCTAATTAGTATCGTAAAGTATTGAACTTTACGATACTAATTAGGTTCTTGATTGAGTGTAAGCTTACGGCTAATTGTTGAGTTTTTTTCCTTCAAACATTAAGTAATATAGGTATATAGATTTCCGTTTACGTTTTGTCTTGGAGTATCGTTTGTTGTAAATAAAATTAAAAAAAAAAACGCGTATTTATGCGGACATATTTAGCAACATATAGCATATTTGCCAGATTTTGTTTGTCAAGTCGGGATATTGGAAGTTTTTGAGTGAAATAGCGGAATTCTTTCGTCGAAAACGGGACATAGTAAAAAAACGTATACCTATAATCAGAAGTTTTTAAATATTTCTCTTTTTTTATTTCAATTCAAATTACGTTTACGTGAAAATAGATAGCAAAAATAGTCATAGGAAATGTATTTTAATAAAAATATAATATTTGAAATCAGATTTACCCTATCGTTAAATAGTTGAGTTTTATTCGTCGTCTGAAAGAAAATGGCGGGTGGCCAGTTCACGCTCGTTTGTGTCACGCGCCCACGCTTCCTCAGCACGCTGCACGCACAGTCGAGTTATCCCCGAAAAGCGGGACTTAGCATGTCCCGCGCGTGTATAATAAATGTTTGTATGGAACATACAGATGTATGTTTAAGTCCGGGGCTTTGTTTGTGTTGTTTGGGTTTTCGGGGGGTTCGACTTATCATCCAACTGCGTATTGATAGTGAGGCGTTTATTTATTTATTACTTCTTATATCAATATTACCGACAACCGTTCTGGTATAGTGGTGCGAGTAGTCGCCTTAACGCCAGCGTTTGTAGGTTCGATTCCCGCTCGGAGCAGATATTTGTATTTGTGCAAATATTTGTTTCCGGTCTGGGTGTATGTCCTTGTGGGTTTCCCCAGCGTGCCTCGGAGAGCAAGTGAAGCCGTCGGTCCCGGTTGTTATAATAGATACCTGGTAAAGATCGTTACTCATGATAGGGAATTTATCTGCCAACACACAGTGGAAAAGCGTGGTGGATTAAGCTCCAACCCTTCTCCTACATGGAGAAGAGGCCTTTGCCCAGCAGTGGGACGCTTAAAAGATGATTCAGTTCAGTTCAAATACACGTGATATTTCATTAACAACCTCCCCCCCTCCCGCATGTTTGTGATATTTCGTAATTTTTCCAATACCTCCCCCCCCCCCTTTCGATCTTAACGTCATTAATAGACTATCCTTAACTTAGAATGATAAACGAGAAACAATTTAATTTATTATTGAGGAATTATGATTATTATAAGGAAAATTTTAAAACGAGTTCTTATATATTATTATTTATATTACTTTTTTAAAAAGCTTAACAATCAATTTATACACAATATTTACATACATAGTGTCTTATATATTAAATAACTATACACCGCAACTAGAACAGTCTGTCAATGTCCCACTACTGGGCGAAAGCCTCCTTCCTATGCATATAGAAAAAGGGTTCGAGCTTAATCCGCCACGCTGCTACACGGCAGGTTGGCAGATAATTTATCTACCAAGAGTAACATAAAATTTTTGTGATAGCCACCAACGCTTTGAGTACTCTCCGAAGCACACGGTCGAGAGACACATAATATAGAGACAGACAGACAGAGATACAGTATATATATATATATATATATATATATATATATATATATATATATATACTGTATCTCTGTATCGTATAATTTAAGTATTTAGCATATATATATATATATATATATATATATATATATGCTAAATACTTAAATTATATAACGAGTTAGTAAATTGTTTAAGGCCGTAACACGATTTTTACACTACATGATTTTAATTTAATATTTAAATTTTATTTAAATTATAATTATTTATATAACAAAAATAAATTAACGAACTTTTAACATGAATGAGAGGTGAAGTATGACAGCCATTCACAATACGACGAATGAATAACTATGTCGACGCTGTTACGAATTAACTAATACTACCCTTGAGTGTGTCAACGAATTTAATGAATCAAATATACACTACTAACTAACTAGCTGATTCGGTTGCGGTCGCGGGTTCAATCCACGCACGAAAAATATTTGTATAGGCAATACAGTTGTGGTCTGGACGTTTGTGCTTGTCTGCTGTGTATGTTTCTGGGCCCCGACCCAGGATTGTATCCTACTGGAAGCCGTTGAGTGTGAGACGTATTATATTATTTAATTATACTTTTTGTTCTAGGTTCAGGCTTAATCATCAAACACCTACAATTTCTAAGGTCTACAAGTCGAGATTCTGTACATGGGAGATATTTTGTAATATTTTTGGAGGGTGTTCTATAATCGACACTAAAGTAGAAAGAGTATTTTTTTTTCATTGTTTCTGTCTGATCTTGGCTGTACATCACGCTGGAACTACCACCTGAACTTGAAATAAACTAGTCATGATCCAATCCATACTATGAGCTAGGATACTGTGTATTTGGAGTTTACTTCTAAAGAATCGATTTTTATATAAGACCGCCGGTATGAAAAAATATGAGAAGTAAAAATCTACTGATCGAATGACCTCGTTACATTTATTGTGCGCAACCTATTTTCACTTTAAGTCATGAGTATCAAGACGTATAGTACGCACGGGAGCTCCGAGAAAATCGGAGGTTGAGGAATCGGGGGCTGAAGTAGCGAGCGGATATCACCCAGTATCACCCAGTAGCACCGCGACCGACCGTCGCTTCATGTTCCGCACTCTCTTAGTTTAGTTATTTTGAAATTCAGTACGATTCCCTTGGGAAAGGGGATTAAAGTCAAAATGTATAATCGTGAAAGAATTCACGAATACTATTCATCCTGTCACGATTTCTTTCATCATTTCTTCTTCTTCTTTTCTTTCATCACGATCACTTGAATACAGACTTACAGAACAAGCGGCGAGGAAACAAATAATCGACCCGAGATCAAAATTTACGCAAAAATTATTTAGCCTAGCCAACAAGGACGGTGATAATGTAGCTAGTCTAGTTGGCGATGTAAAATTATATTTCGCAATATAATAAAATGTAAGTCTTATCATTGGTTAGTGTTACTTTTTAATACCGTTCATTTTTATGTATAAGCCCTAAATATTATTAAATTACACAATCGTCTTAATACTAACTACGAGTATTATTCACCAACAACATCACCTCCAAATAACTTACGAGTAAATAAAATAATAAAAAATCCCTGCGACCGTCATCAAGTCGTGTAGTGAATAGCTAATTTATGTTCTATGTTCTTGAGTCTTTTTTTAGGCTGAACATTAATTAAGAATTCCTCTTGAAGTAAAAAGCAGTCGTATAGTAGAAATCAATTATTTAATTTATTCGTGCAAATTATTTGATTGTATAATTATTATATTTATTGTGATAGCACCAGCAAAGTATACTAAAAAAATTAACTCCACGACCATGACTCGCGATAAGAGGGCTTGTACATTTGTTGTCCGTAGAATCGAAATTGCCATCAAACTGGGAAATGCTGCCTGCATTCTTGTCACCATTCTACGCTGACATTATTTATACCATAATTTATTTGTGAAAATTATTTTTTTTTACTGGTGCCGTGAGACCGGCAGAGAAGAATAGTTCACAACCGCTTTCTTGCCGAGGTGTCGTAAAAGGTAACTAAGGCAACAATGATGTGAACAACTGTACACCAAGCAAGATGGTGATTGGTAGTAGCGTCACCAAACACACCGTACCGCAATACACTGCACCCGTCAACCTGCCAGTAATTATTTCCAATCGCGGCTTTTGCGAAAAATGGCTTCAATTTTTTTCTCAGAAATATTGTTGCTGAAAAATGGTATTGCTTATAAAATTGAGGGGGGGGGGGAAGCCATAAATCCAAACGAAAACCCCATAAAAAACAAATATGATTGACGCCTGACAAAATATGAAAGCAAGTAATATGAAAAAAACCTAACAACCTACAAAAATTTTAGGTTATTAGGTTTTTTTAATTTTTTTATTAAATTAATTATATAAAACAATTTTTGAAAAAAAATTAATAATAATAATATAAATAAAAATAATAAATTTTAATTTTTATGGCGTAATTGACTACAAATGCTATGAAATACTGTTGGTATATTTATTAGTTTATTGTTTTATATTATATTATATTAAGTGTGTAATGTGTATTGCTTGTAAGTATTAATGTGTAGATATGTGTACGTAAGTTTATTATAATATAACTGCATCATCATCATATTTCCGGTTGTCTGGAAGAAATGGATAACTCTAATTACTTAAGTTGTCTGTATTATTTGTATATTGTGGTGTATGTGGGCGCGAATGTAAATATTAGTCAATTGTATGTTTTAATTTATTGAATTTGTAATAAATTACTTTATATTATGATATTTTGTTAATTAAATATTCATTTAAAATTAATCAAACTATTTTTGTTATATATTTTTAGTGTTATGATTATATGTATTTTACAAAGAGGGTATATAAGCAACCTCACAATTGTATTGAGTCTCTTTTGTAACGAACACTCAAGCGATACGAACCTACTGTGGAAATAAAATATAATTCATTGTGAATGTGAATTGACTTTCATTATGGATCCCGATGACAACATTAATTCGGAGTCACCAATACTTCCGACAGCAGCGGTGGGATCACCTCAAAACCGAAGACGAGAAACCGCTGAAACAACATTTACCATCGAGCAAGTCGTGAGTCTTGTCGGTTCAATTACGAAGCAAGCCGCTACAAGTGCTGTGACTGAAGCATTGTCATCAGACTGCGTATCGGGGCGACGTAGTGATTTTTATCTACCCCCTTTTGATCCGGATGAAAGATCACATGACATCAGAGACTGGTGCGCTCACGTTGATGAAATCTTTGTTAAATTCAAAATACCATCGCATGAAGCTCGAATGAAAGCAATATTATCATTAAAAGGAAGAGCAAGAATATGGGCAGATACTTGGTGTTTGAAATCGACTACATGGGAGCAAATGAAGATAGACCTGATCCAGACCTTCGGGAAGGAGTTTCGCTATGCTGATGATGTGCTGAAATGGAGGCGCTATACTTCTGATCAAGCCTGCAGCTACGCTGAATATGCTACGACAGCTTGGACGTTGTTTAAGAGGGTACGGCCAGAGGCTACAGATGCAGAGATAGTGGAGTCTTTAATAACAGGTATTTATCCCGAATTTATTCGCTCTGAATTATTGAGAAATACCCCCAATTCTTTATCAAAATTAATTTCGGTGTTGAAAACCTATCGCAAAAGAAATCTTGAAACATCTAACAAAACGATTCACGATATTAAAAGACCGCGCTTTACTGAAAACCCAAATGCAAAAGAACGTTCTATCACTTGTTTTAATTGTAAAAAGATCGGTCACAAAGCTAATGAATGCAAACAAAGGGTTGTAAAAAATGATTCAGTTTCCATACAAGTTAATAGTAAATCAGTTCCATCTAATACTAATAGTAACTATAAGGTAATTGAATGTAGCTATTGTCACCGTAAAGGGCATATTGAGAAAAATTGTTATAGAAGACAAAATCATGAAAAAAATAACGGTAACATTTCCTTGGCTCAGAAATCTATAAATGCTTGTAGTTCTATCGATCGTAGTACCACTACTGTTACAATAGCTCATAAAAATTACATTTGTCTTTTCGATACTGGCGCTGACTGTTCCCTAATTCGTGAAAAATTTAGTGGTTCTATACCTGGTAAACGTAAAATGATTAGTGTAACGTTTTCGGGAATAGGAGGTTGTCCCGTTATTTCAAATCAAAGTATAACGACATTAGTTGAAATAGGCGGTGTTTGTGTCGAACTCGAACTTTTTGTCGTAGGTGACACGCAAACACAATATGATATCTTAATAGGTTTTGATTTATTGAAAATTCCTGGTCTTAGTGTTACATTAGATAAAGATAGCATATCTGTTAGTCGCAATTTCATAGTAAACGAATGTTTTATATCAAATTTTCCTTTATCAATTAATACTGATATTACAGATGCTACAAAAATAACAGATTTAAAAACAATTTTAAATAATTTTAAAGACTACTTTGCTACTGGTAATAAAATCTCAAAGATAACAACAGGTGAATTAAAAATCAAATTAAAAAACCCAGATAAAATTGTACAGCGTAGACCTTATCGTTTATCATCACTAGAACGCGAAAAAGTTAAGGAAATTATTATTGATTTAAAAAATAATGGTATTATTCGCGATAGTTGCTCCCCTTTTTGTAGCCCCATTTTGTTAGTCAAAAAGAAAGACGGAACTGACAGACTCTGTGTAGATTACAGAGAGCTAAATTCAAATACCATAAGAGATCATTTTCCTCTTCCCTTAATCGCGGATCAAATAGATAAATTAGGCAAAGCAAGGTACTTTTCATGTCTTGACATGGCCGCTGGGTTTCACGGAATTCCTATAGCACCAGACTCTATTGAAAAAACTGCATTTGTAACACCAGATGGTCAATTTGAATATTTAAGAATGCCATTTGGGCTTTGTAATGCTCCTTCTGTATATCAACGGGCTATAAATACAGCACTAGGTGACTATAAAGATAATATTGCTTTAGTATATGTTGATGATATATTAATTATCTCTGTAACAATTGAAGAAGGGTTACAAAATTTAAATTTAGTATTAAATAGATTAACTAAAGCAGGATTTACTTTGAATATATCTAAATGTTCTTTTTTAAAACGGGAAGTCGAATATTTGGGAAATGTAATAAAGGACGGAACTGTTAAACCTAGTCCAAGAAAAATTCAAGCATTAGTAAATTCACCAGTTCCTAAAAATGCCAAAGAATTACGTCAATTTAACGGATTAGCAGGTTATTTCAGAAAATTTTTACCTAATTTTTCAAAAATAATGACACCGCTTTATGAACTTACAAAATCTAATATTCTTTGGAACTGGACTGAACGTCATGATCTTGCACGAAACGAAATTATTAACTGTTTAACATCATCCCCCCTTCTTACAATTTATGACCCAAATTTGCCTACAGAACTCCACACTGACGCAAGTTCGCTTGGATATGGTGGGGTTTTAATTCAAAGACAAAATCAAAATCCATTAGTAATTGCTTATTTCAGTATGCGCACCACAAAAACCGAAAGTAAATATCATTCATATGAATTAGAAACACTAGCTCTAGTAAAGGCCATAAAGCATTTTCGGCACTTCCTGTACGGGCGTCAATTTAAAGTTATAACAGACTGTAATTCCCTTAGAGCTTCCAGTCATAAAAAAGAATTAAGCCCTCGAGTTCATAGATGGTGGGCTTTCTTACAAAATTTTCAATTTGATATCGAATATCGCAAAGGTAATAAATTAGCTCATGCTGATTTTTTCAGTCGTAACCCGGTCTTGACGTCAAAAGACGAAACAAATGGTAAACAAAATATTAATTCTTTAGTATATTTAATTAATACAACTACTCTTGATCACAATTGGTTATTAATTGAACAAAAACGCGACCCGGAATTAAATGAAATTTTTAATCAACTTCAAACCGATTCTATACCCGAAAACATAGCTAATACTTACACGGTCTCTAAAGATAAATTACTTAGACGAAAAGTACAAATTAATAAAAATACTTATTCTCTTATAATTGTACCCCGTAATTATCGATGGAGTCTTATATCTCACTATCATGATAGTTTACAGCATTTTAGTTGGGAAAAAGTTCTCGAAAAATTACGCGAACAATACTGGTTTCCAAATATGTCGCGTTTGGTTAAACAATTTGTTGAAAACTGTGTACCGTGCAGGGTTAGAAAGGGAATTTCAGGAGCCCGTCAAGTTACTTTACATCCTATAGATAAAGTTGCTATTCCATTCCATACGGTTCACGCCGATATTACAGGTCGAATGAACGGTAAGCGCCTCGAATCTGAATACGCGTTTGTTTTTATAGATGGGTTTACTAAATATGTTCATATGGTTTACACAAGTGATCGCACAACTGAAACGGCTATTAAGTGTTTTCAAAATTTAATATCAATTTTCGGTACACCATCTAGACTTATCTCTGATCAAGACAAAAGTCTCACATCAGTAGAATTCAAGAATTTTTGTTTGCGATATGGTATTCAACACCACGTAGTAGCTAAAGGTGCCAGCAGGGCTAACGGTCAAATTGAGCGATTAATGAAAGTTATTAAAGATAATATGTCCGTTGTAGAACTTACTAGACCTTGGCATACAGCTATCCAAGAATTACAACTAGCAATCAATTGTACCATTTCTAAAAGTACTGGTAAAAGTCCCATGGAAATATTATTCGGTAAAAAGTGTTCTCCGCCAGCAATAAAACTTGTAGAAATTGACAGTAATGAAGTAATAGATGATATTAATGCTCTAAGATCGGAATGTAAAATCAAGATGGACGAGCGGTCCTTAAATGATAAAATCCGTTTCGATAAAGGCAAAGCTAAAATCAAATCATTTAAAATCGGGGACTTTGTTTTAATGCGTCGTCATGAACGTCACACAACTAAACTTGGGCCGAAATTTGATGGTCCCATGGAAATTTTAGAGGTATTACCTAATAATCGTTATAAACTTAAGCATGTTAATCTTCGCGGTAGCTCAGAAAAAATTGCTAGTCATGACTCATTAAGACCAGCTCCCGTAGCTCAATCAAATCCATTTGATGATAATTAAAATTTGGCCATGTGGGCCGATAAAGAATTGGGAAATTCGGAGTGATAAGTTTTATCTCATTAATTTCGATGGATTATAAGAAATTATTTGTATTAAAGACTTTAATTATTTTGTTGTAGAAAATGAGAGTTGTTTTCCATATATTTATGTAACGAGATGTTTTATGATTTATGTGATTAAATAAGATTTATTTCCTATCCACATTTCCTTCCTTAGCGCTGGCTGGCCACCATGCGCTTCCTTATCCTGGTCTTGGTTGTTGGCTAGATCCCAGTGTGGGTGATGCCTTTGTTGTTGGCTAGATCCCAGTGCGGGTGATGCCTTGGTTGTTGGCTAGATCCCAGTGCTGGTGATGCCTTGGTTGTTGGCTAGATCTCAGGATGGGTGATGCCTTAATTATTGGCTAGATCCCGGGTTGGGTGATGCCGTTGCGTTTGCTAAGGCTCTAGTGATGAAGCCTTCTGTAATATTTATTTAGTTGTTAAGCGTTTTGTTATAGATAATAACTTGTAGTTTTAGATTTAAGTTGTTGTATGAATAAATTCAGCGCAGAGAACGCGCTGGAATCAGAATGGCCGTGTGGGCGCGAATGTAAATATTAGTCAATTGTATGTTTTAATTTATTGAATTTGTAATAAATTACTTTATATTATGATATTTTGTTAATTAAATATTCATTTAAAATTAATCAAACTATTTTTGTTATATATTTTTAGTGTTATGATTATATGTATTTTACAAAGAGGGTATATAAGCAACCTCACAATTGTATTGAGTCTCTTTTGTAACGAACACTCAAGCGATACGAACCTACTGTGGAAATAAAATATAATTCATTGTGAATGTGAATTGACTTTCATTATGGATCCCGATGACAACATTAATTCGGAGTCACCAATACTTCCGACATGTACAATAAAGCGTAAATAAATAAATACAAATATAATGTACAGGCATCTTTCGGTTATAATTTTATTACATAATACATACAGTAGAACTGTGTCAATCGCGATCGATCCGAACCCGCGAGCGAGTGACTCAAAGTCTCAAATATGGCCGTAAAAACAACTCGATCATTTCTGATCGACGGCCTCGACGCGACGGGTCGCCCGCCGCCACCACACTTCAATTACTTTACGATGCACACATTCATAAAGCGCCACGCTCTACGTAGTTTTTATTTCAAAACCACAGTTTAAAAAGTACTTGTCTCTCTCATTTACATGTAAAGTTTTCATATGAGTGAAAGAGACAATGTATACTTTCACGAGTCCAACTAGCATTACACTGTAAGCGATATGTTCGCGGTAGGTCGTGACTTCGTGAGTCGTGGGTCGTGGATCGTGAAACGATTCATTGGTTTACGAAAAAAATGCGCTGTGGATCTGTGACTCACGACACGCGAATACGTGTCGCTTACGCGTAATTTACCGGATGTATATTTTTGTGTTGTTTGTGTACATTTTACGTTGTTTAAAGGATAATTATAAAATAATAACGTGGTGGTGTTTACTGTTATAAATTATTTTTGTGGTTATTGGATATAAATTAGTTTAAGTTTAATAATAATGTCGAAACTTTCTAAAAAAAAAAGTCATATATGGAAACATTTTTCAGTTATAAACAAAGATAAAGCAAAATGTGAATACTGTTTTAAGATAATCAGTTATAGTGGAGGCGGGACAAGTAATTTGAATAGACACATGAAAAAACTACATGGAACAGTTTCAATAGAACAACCTTTATTACGTTCACAAACGCAACTATTACCCCTTCAGTCGAACAGTGCAGAGGCAGGTCCTAGTACCATTCCATTAATATCAGAGGATATCATGGTGGCCCCAGCTGTAACACAGCGTCCTGTTCAATTAAATGTACAACATTTTGCAAAAACAACTAGTCCATTACCATTTAAAAAAAAGAAACAGCTTGATGAACAAATTGTTAAATTCATAGTTAAAGGGTTTCATCCGTTTTCTATTGTAGAGGAAACAGAATTTAAAAATATGTATCAAATGATATTGCCCACCTACGTATTGCCCAGTCGTAAAATCATATCAACAAGATTGATACCGAAACTTTACCAGGCGACTAAAGAGAAAGTGTTGCAATTGACCGCCGAAGCTGATGCTATATGCCTAACCACGGAGGGTTGGACTTCGTCAAGTAATGATAACTATATAGCTCTGACCGCTCATTTTATAAACCAAGATACAACACTAAAGTCAGTTCTTCTGGGCTGCACCCATTTTGATGAGTGGCATACGTCAGAGAATCTATCAGCCTACTTATTAAAAGAGGTAACAGAGTGGGGGATTTCAAATAAGATAGCTGGGATAATTACTGACAATTCAGCAAATATAGTGGTGGCCGTTGATTTAACTACGTGGCAACATTTCCCCTGTTTCGCTCACACTGTAAATCATGTGGTGCAACATAGTTTGGATGCGATAAAAGTTCAGCTGGATAAGATAAAAGCCATAGTACAATATTTCAAAGACAGCTCTTCAGCTGCTAGCAAATTACAAGGTATGCAGATTCAGATGAATTTGCCTCCTCTTAAATTAAAGCAAAGCGTTGTAACCAGATGGAATTCAACTTATGACATGCTTGATAGGATTATCAAGATAAAAGATGCAGTTGTCAGTACCTTGGCGATCGACCAACCTCGGCTTAACACATTAACGCCAGATGAGTGGACTCTCTTAGAAAAATGTGTTCAAGTATTAAAAGTATTTTACGATATAACTGTCGAAATGAGCGCCGAAAAATCGGTGTCTATTTCAAAAGTACTAGCCCTTAATAAAATAATAAAGACACACGTCGACAAACAACTACTTGAAACCGAAAGTGGGCATTTTCAGGACAGCTATAAACTGTTATTGCAGACCCTTCGTAAACAACTCGATGCTCGCTTCGAAGATATTGAAAGCCACGTACTAGCTAGTGAGGCATCTTTTTTAGATCCCAGATTCAAAAAATACGCCTTTATTGACAAAGATAAATATGATCAATGTCTAAGATCTATAAGGGCAAAACTTTGCAACTTGTTTAAGCACGAGCCTACAATGCAAGCTACAACGTCACTGCTAGAACCACCACAAAGTCCGCAACAAATGCCACAACAATCAATGTCATCAAATATTTGGGATTATTTTGACAAAGAGGTTGAAAAAGAAATAATTCAAAACCCGACAGCAGCCGGCAGCGTTGAAATCGAAAAGTATTTAAATGAACCTCTGATTCCGCGAACTGATGATCCATTAAAGTGGTGGTACGACCATCGTCTTCTATACCCTAATTTATATTCTTTAATGAAACGCCGGCTATGTGTGCCTGCCACGTCTGTTCCGTGTGAAAGAGTTTTTTCGGAGGCTGGCATGACCATCAACCAAAAAAGAAGCTCACTAAAGTCTGATGAAGCCTCGCAGATTTTATTTTTGAATTATAATTTGTAATTTAATTAATAAACATTTTTATTTATTTATTTTTAAATTATTTGTCCTACATCTAACGATAAATACGTATCAGTTATGTCTACCGTAGAGGCTAGGTACCTACTGCTCTACTGCTCTATATATCTATTGTTTATGAATTACTCCATTTAGATCTCTCATTCTTATTATCTGCGCTCAAACGGCGTCTCTCGGGTCTGTGGACATAGAGGGCAAAGCGCTCTCTCTGGTTCCGGCTCGCGTCTTGACATCCAGGCTTATCGAGTGTCTCCTTATAAATATACAAATTAAATAGTAAATAGTACACACCTACCTAATCCCGATCTTGCCCGTGTCTGAATGAATGAAATCGAGTCTTTGTGATTCGATCACTTGCCTATGGGTCGCGATCGACCCGGGTCGCCACGAATGATTGATAGATGCTGCTCTAATATACAGAATTGCCGGCCGAGCTATGAATTCTTTTTTTTTTTTTCGATTTTTTGATGAAAGTTATTAACTTTGATGAATGTTATGAAAATGTTGGTCTAAAATTTACGTTACGATAATTATTATTTCGCAGCAATTAGCTCACAGCCACACTAATGTGTTAATGTTTCATTGTTTACTATTTATTGGACTGTGTTTTCATGTTTTGCATTATGTTTATGATTTGGACTTTGTGTACTTGGAAGTGTAAGAGATGAGCTACACGTTAAGTGAATATGCAGAAATGCATTATTTTTATGGAGTTGCACGAGACGAAAAGCAGCGCATCTGTATCGCGAATAACTTCAACGGAGTGGTGGACCGCAACCTCCGCGATATTCCAACCATCGTGTTTTCATTAACACGTACAATACCTTAATAGGTAATTAACAATCACGGCTTTTGCGAAAAATGGCTCCAAATTTTCTTCTGAGAAATATAGGTTTAAAGAACTTTATTTTTCAAGAACATTAATTACAGTTCACTTATGAGTATAGTATTGTACATATAGATACTTTATTAAATATGTAACAAATAGTTCGACCGTATTTAGTTAAATAGGTAATGACTCAAAAAAGGGAAATGTAGCAATAAAGAATCAAGTTTATTTATTTGTTTAATACGAGTATTATCAATTTTAAGTATGGTTTAGTTTGTATTTTCCTTTGATTGTAGGTAGTTTAATAAAATTATGTGCACGTTTATGAGTAATTTTTTGTTGTGATTGTAATTTTTTATTTTTATATTTATTTATATTTGTATGTTTATTTACTCATATAATATTTTTTTTATATTTATATTTCTTCATTTATGTTTAATGTTTATTTATACACATTATATTTCAAGTATATATTGTTTTAATTTATTTTTGTATATAGAAAGGTTTTCACATATTTTTATTTCATTTGGTAGTTTATTGTACCTCATGATACCATCATATAAAATGTTTCTTTTACCGTACCCTGTCCTTGGCGTAATAAGTGTCAGTTTGTGTGTATTTCTTAAGTTGTGTGTGTATTCGCGTTTGGTAAGAGATGTTTGCATACGGATGTGCCCAGATAACATTTTTTTTATTAACATGCATATGTTTACAGTGTATATTTGTTCAAGGTTAAGTATTTTAGTGGTTTTATATAGTATAGAAGTAGATGTTAGTTTGGGATATTGGAATAACACTTTAATAGCTTTGAGCTAGCTGTAATTGCATTATATTCGTTTTGGCGGCGTTGCCCCAGACCTCTATTAAATAGGTAAGTTTAGATTTTATAAGCGCATTGTACAGCATATATCGCATTTTAGGTGGTATACAAGAAGACATCCTACGTAGTGCCCCAATGAATTGTGTAAGTTTATTTTTCACGTGTTCTATGTGGGGTCGCCATGTCAATTTATCGTCCAAAATTAAGCCAAGGTACTTTTCCTGGTGTGATCTACGAAGAATTTCATTGTTAATATTTAGTGATATATCGTCCGGTATTTTTTTATTTTTAGCACTAAAAATCATGTAACAACTTTTTTTTGCGTTAACTGTTAATAGATTACATTGACACCAAATGCTGTATTGGCGTAGATCTTGCTGTGCTTGTTTTACCAATTCCGTTAGGTCCTTTCCGAAGTAAAAAAGACATGTATCGTCAGCATATAGTGTAATATGTCCAGTTAGTTTGATATTAGTCACATTATTGACGTAAATTAGAAAAAATAATGGTCCTATTACGGATCCCTGTGGAATACCGCAGGTTATATGTTGGGGATTACTTGTATAGCCAGGTGTACCTATTTTTACAACTTGTGTTCGAGTTTCTAAGTATGATTGAAATATGCCGTAAGCGGGTCCAGACAACCCTAAATTTTTTAACTTAGCTAGCAGTAAGGAATGACTAACGGTATCAAAAGCTTTTTGAAGGTCGATGAAGATACCCAGACAAAAGTTTTTTTTATCAATTTCTGTATTTATTTTAGTTATTAAATCAATTATTGCTGATATCGTTCCGGATTTTTGACGGAAACCGTATTGTTGCGCAGAAAGGAAATTTAAGCTCTCCAGATGTGTCATCAGACCCGTAACATATTGTTGCTAAACATGGCATTCCATATAAAATTAAGGAGGGGGAAGGCATTGTGATGTGGGAACCTTAGTCGCTAGTAAAAGAAACAACTGTTTACGGTATCGTGGCTTTTATTAGACTAACTCATATGAATAAAAATATAATACTAATAAAATAATGCTTACATAGCTTAGTGCGGGTACAGTCGCATACATAATTTCGAACATCATATTTATACACACTTCACCTCCCGGGGGCGAAGAAAAAAAAATGTTACATTGAAACATTTTTTGTTTTTTTAGGTAACATTAGACTATCAAACATAATAAGAAAAAACTAACTTAAACTCTTATATGACTAATAAACAATTTTAAACGCCAATTTAAAATAAAAAACAAAAGAAAGAATATTAATATAGAAAAAGATAGTTATACAATACAAAACAGCAATAACAATATAATTATGTCAAATATTATTCATAAAAAGGTTTGGTCCTATTTTTATGAACTATTTCTTCCTTATTTGAATTATTTTTAATCCTAATATTACATCCTAAATCTTTTACAACTGTATACGGTCCTTTATAAAGAGGATCTAGTTTTTTACCTGTTTCTATCTTAATTAGTATTAAATCTCCTACATTATATTTAACAGGATTAATCGAAATGTCATACTTAGATTTTCGCTTATGTTTATTAGTTATTAAATTATGTTTGGCTTCAGTTTGTGCTAACTGTAGTCTATATTTTAATTGCAACGGGTAACTATCAGCATTATAAAGCGGATCTACATGATTAGTTAAATTAGAAGGTATATTGCATACTTTACCAAACACTAATTCATGTGGCGTGTAATTCGTTTCCGAATGAACTGTATTATTAAAACCGAAACACCAGAAAGATAACCAATGACTCCAAGTATCCGGGTGATTGCTACATTGAATTCTTAGAAAGGAACCTAACACTTTATGGGTGTTTTCTAACGCACCAATTGACTCGTGGTGGTAAGCAGTCGATGATAGTTTTTCTATATTCAAGATCTTACAAACCTGTTCCATTGTCGACGAAATAAACTCCGTCCCTCGATCTGTAGCTATTACCTTAGGAATGCCAAATATTAAAATAAAATTACGTACGAATGCATCAGCAATGGACGTAGTTTCTTTATTTACTAAAGGAATTGCTTGTACGAATTTTGACAATTCGCATTGTATAGTTAAAATATAAGAATTATTATCTATGTCCTTATCTAAGGGCCCAACTAAATCTAGGTATACTTTCTCAAAGGCCGAGGATGCCGTAGTGGTAATCTCCATCGGCTCTTTAATATAACGACTATGTTTCATCTTCTGACACATCGTGCATTTACGTACAAATTCTTGTACATCTCTTTCAATACTAGGCCAGAAATATCTTTTCTTAATTGTATTTATCATTCTGCGCATACCAGCATGTCCGCTAGATGGCAGCAAATGAAAATCATTCATAATAAGAGTTTTCTCTTTATCATCCGTTATTCTCTTAACACCTCGCAATATACATAAACGGGGACCGGTCCAATTATTCAATGACTTAATTTCATTACAAATATTTTTAATAAGTTCTATATTTTGTTCATCTTTAACGATACAAACTTCTTCAACGCCTAACTTTCTACAAAATAAACTTAATTCCTGCACAAATTCGACTCGCGAGAAGTGCGCCTTGAAATTAAGATTAATGTATAAATGTCTCCTATCTGATCTAAAAGCAAAACACTCCATTTCTGCGGTAATGATATTTTTCGCTCTCAATTTATCTAATGTTTTCCCATCCATAAACATCAACTCAATTGTATAACGCGGTTTTCTTAATATATCCACGACTCTTGGTTGATCAGGCCAATTGTCTTTAGATTTATTAAGATCCACGTTCCCTATTGAAAATTCTTTGCCATTCATTTCATTCATCCTTTTCTTCTGTGCTCTAGTCATCACATTCATAACTTGTTCATGCATCTGCTTTAACTCATCTGAGGTCATACTAATTCTCGATAAAGCATCTGCTACAGCATTCTCTTTGCCCTTAATGTAAACAATTTTGTATTTATACTCCTCTAAAGTAAGTCTAAATTTAAGTAGTCTATTAGAAGGATCTTTAATACCAAAAAGATACACTAAAGGCTTGTGGTCCGTCATTAATATAAAGTTTCTGCCGTAAATATAAGGCCTAAAGTACTTCACAGCCCAAACAATAGCCAAAAGTTCCTTTTGAATTGTTGGGTAGTTTCTTTCGGCTTTATTTAATGGCCTACTAGCATAGGCTACCGGTCTCAAATCTTTATTACATAAGACTGCACCGATAGCGACACCTGACGCATCTGTTTGTACTACGAATTCATTGTTTGTTGAAAAATCAGGATATTGCAATATTGGCGGTGATATCAAAGACTTTTTTAGAGTATCGAACGCTTTTTGACATTCATTAGTCCATATAAATGGTTCGTTTTTCCTGGATAATTTAGTTAAAGGCATAGTAATATCAGCAAAAGATTTTATAAATTTACGATAATAATTGCAGAACGCTACAAATCGCTTTGCATCGTCTGAATTTTTAGGTATAGGATAATTTTGAAGAATTTTAATCTTATTTGGGTCAGGAGAAACGCCTTTATCAGAAACAACGTGCCCTAAATACAAAAGTTCCTTTTTCAAAAATTCACATTTATGGGGATTTAATTTTAAATTTACTTTTCTAAGTCTTTCCATCACGCTTATTAAATTCTGATTATGCGAGCTCAAATTCCGTCCAAATATTATAAGATCATCTAAATATATGAAACATTTCTCAAATGCAAGGCCTGACATAGCAACAGACATCATACGACTGAACGAACTGGGACTAACCTTAAGACCCATAGGTAATCTTTTCATTTGGTACTGTCCTGAGCTAGTCGTAAATGCAGTATATTTACGACTCTCAGGAGTCAAGGTCACTTGAAAGTAACCTTGGTGAAGGTCAAGGTGACTAAAATAAATTGCTCCAGAAAGCGAATCTAAGATTTCGTTTATGTTGGGTAACGGGAATTTATCATCTATTACAAGATCGTTTAATTTCCTATAATCAACTACTAGCCTCCATTTGGTATTTTGACCTTCAACAGCTTTCTTAGGAACTAACATTATTGGACTAGACCATTCACTATTACATTCCTCTATGATATCATTTGCTTTTAAATTTTTTATTTGGTTTTCGATTTCAGGCTTTAAGGCTTGTGGCAAACGGTATGGCTTTACATATACTGGAGAAATATTTGGCTTAACATTAATGGATTGCTGATAAATATTTGTGGTCGTTAACTTATCACCTTCCATATGAAACACATCTGCATACTTTGCACAAATGGCCTCAATGCTTTTCTGTTCTTCATCGTGCAAATGAGATAAATTTAGTTCGTGTAGTAACTTTTGAACTCTATCAACATTAATATCGATTTTATTAAATTTACATATATTGTAGTTATCTAAAGATTGTAATTCTGGTGTAAAAGATGCTAACTCTACGTCTTGTTCAGTAACATTTAATATCTTAATAGGAATCCTATTATTTTTTACTGTAGTGATTTCATTAGCTAAAAATATATCTTTGCTCAGCTCTTTTCCACAAACCACAACATCACCACGTATACATTCATTCACATAAATAAAGTGTATCGATTCTGATCGAGCAGGAATAAGTAAAACTTCATTATTTTTATTGATATCGTTAATCAATTTTAAAGAATAAGTAAAGTTGTCTATATGTAAAGTAACTAAATTTGTGTGTAAATTAATGATGGCTTCGTACTTTAATAGAAAATCTAACCCTAAAATTCCATCAGCCTTTAACGGCAATGACTCAAAAACTGAAAATTTATGGTTAAACTGTACATCGTTACTTAGTTCGTCGAAATATGTGCAGGCGATATTTCTGGATATCTCTGGGGCCTTTGATAATGCCTGGTGGCCCATGATATTGCTGAAGTCGAAGCGGGGAGGTTGCCCACCAAACATCTTCAGGATGCTGGTGGACTACTTCCTCGATCGCAGAGTAGGGATGTTCGTGGGCCACACGGTAGTGTGGAAGGCGGCCACTATGGGCTGTCCGCAGGGATCAGTGTTGGGACCCACGCTTTGGAACGTGCTGATGGACGATTTGCTCAGGCTGCCACTACCTGGGGGGGTTAGTATCGTGGCTTATGCCGACGATGTGACGATCCTGGTCGAGTCCGGTGCCCGGGCGGGCCTGGAGGAAAAATCCAAGGCGGCACTGAAGCTCGTCGGTGAGTGGGGTGAGAGAAATCGACTGGAGTTTTCTCCTGCTAAGTCATCTACGATGACCATCAGGGGTAAACTCCAGCGTCCACCCACCATCAGATTCGGGAGTAACTCGATCAGGAGCGTCACGTCGACCAAGGTACTAGGGGTGGTGGTTGACTCGAGCCTGTCCTTCGCGCAGCATGCGGTGGACATAGGGGAGAGGGCGGCAAATTGCTTCGGCAAGATGTCGAGAGTATCGGCATGCTCGTGGGGTGTTAAATATAGGGCCCTTAAGGTCCTGTATAAGGGTACATTTGTGTCCACAGTGACGTATGCTGCGGCATGCTGGTATGAGCGTGCGTCCCTTCATGTTGTGCGGAGTGCGCTTCTGCGCACCCAGAGACCCGCCTTGATCCTTCTGACCAAGGCGTATCGCTCGACGAGCACTGACGGATTGGCGGTTTTGGCTGGTGTGCTGCCGGCCGACCTCGAGGTGATCAAGGCAGGCAGACTAGGCGCTCTGCGCGAGTCCGCGGCTACCAAGGAGGAGCTACGGAGTGCCAAACTCAGCGAGGCTGAGTCCGCTCTTGCCGCATGGCAGAGCCGTTGGGACACGTCGATCCATGGGAGGGAGCTGTATCGGTTTTTCCCGGAGGTGAAGGCTCGCTTCAAGGCAACTTGGGTCGAGCCTGATTATGAAACGTCCCAAATCTTGACAGGTCATGGGTGTTTTAGGGGGAGGCTTCACAGAATGAAATTGTCCGCTGTGGGGTCATGCTACTGCGGCGAAGCCGCAGAGGAAGACGTACACCACGCACTCTGGGAATGTCCTCTGTACAGGGATGAGCGTAGGGAATTGCTGGACGGCATCGAAGTGCAAGAGGTGGGACCGATCTACTATCGTGATCTTGTGGCTTCAGCGGCGAATTTCGGTAGGCTACGGGATTTCGCGCGAAGATGGCACAAGAAAAGGAGCGACCTCGAGAAGAACGGAGGCAATGAACCGGCATAAGACCATCAAACAGCAGAGCGCACTATCGGCAGACACCGAAGGCGTTTCTGTACCGTCCGCCCCAGAAAGGGGAGAAGGACTAAGGGACAAGTGGAAAAGAAATAAATAATTTGTAGGGAACGGAAGCGTGCGCACCTGAAGGGAAGAGAACCCAAGACAGTAGGGTGCGCACTCCCGAGATTAGGCCCGTATAACCACGTCAGGTTGATAGGGCCATGGGTTGGAGGTGGGACTTGTACATCGTTACTGGATTGTAAAGTTAAATTTACCAATCCTTTAGCTCTGGTCTGTCCGCCAATGCCATTTATTAACGTATTATCTCTGTGTACTGGAGTGTTAAAAGGAATCGCTTCACTTTTTATGACAGACAGTGATGCACCAGTATCAATAAGCCAGTAATATTTTATGTTATTAATGTACAATGCAACATACTTTGTGTTTTCATTGCATGATAAGAGGGTGTTCTTAAGATCGAAAAAACTGAATAGGATTATTATTTGATTGTTGACTGCTTTGAAGCTCCTCTACATTGTAGTCAACTGCATATAAATTTCGATTTTGAGTGTTATTTCTACTTGGTGTGAAAACCCTACCTCTGTTACTGTAAGGTCTACGATTAGCATAATTTACTCTCAAGTTATTACTAAAATTATTTGCTCTATAGTTATTGTAACTAGCGCGTCCCGTTCCACGCTGATATCCGTAATTGATATTACGCTGACCACGAAAGAATTTTGAGTTTTGACCATAATTGTGACTACCACGATGACCCCGATTAACACTAAAATGCCTATTGTTATAGAAAGTACGTCCTTGCTTGAATACATGCATGAGGTTACCTTGTGGTGGGGCTGGCCTGTCCTCGTCTTTGGCAGCCTGTATTGCTTCTTTCAAACTGCTATAATTTCGCGACGTGATGATTGTAGATACTCGCGAGCTGCGCAGCCCGTCTGAAAATGTTTTTATCGCAGATTTTTCATTTATGGGTTTAAGTACCGAATAAGCACTCGAGTCCCCATCGGCTTGCGAAATCGTCATGTCCGTAAACAACTGCTCTATTTCCTTACCATATTCCTCAATGGTCTTTTGACCTTGTCTCATAGACTGTAACCGGGACTGAATAGCCGTATACGACTTTTTTGTTATTAAGTGATTGCGTATATCTCTAATTAAGTCGTCAACTTTTTCATATTTGTGAGAAATACGTAATTTTGCGTTTTCTGAAAGTCTATTCTTTAAGACGAAAACTATCAATAAGGACTTACCTTCGTCGTCCAGCATATCCGCGTACATTTCTACAGAGTCAAGCATTCTTTTAGTGGTGTTTTCAGTATCATCCATTACTGGAATTAAATTACATGCCACTTTTAAATCAAACTCCATTTTGTTAGTTTTAATTGAGATTGGAGAAACACATAAATTTTTTATCTCGTCATACAATAGTTGACACCTCATAAAAATTTCTTTGCTTAATAGAACTACTTCTGTATCGCTACTTTTCTCTAAACCTAATAATAATGATTGACATTTCTCAAAAATAGCATTTGTTTCGTTCAATTTAGTTTCAATAGTACGACCTTTATACCTACTTTGACCTCTTTTTACTAAATATTTTCGTATTTCACATAACAAATCATAACATTCTTTCAAACTTTCTATCATTGTATATATATAATTTTAAAATATGAAATATAATAATTCATAACTACGTAAAACTTAAAACTATTTCGTAACATACAGACATAAAGGGTTACGAGTAAGCAGTTTTTGCCGCAAGGTATCATGTTCGCGGTAACTCCGTGCGCCGTTTAGTCAATTATAATTATTAGCGTAATGAAATTTGATCACTGTCTTTACACATTTTACTTAATATTGTCATTAGGAAACTAAATTAACTGTTCAAATATATTTTAATTTTTTTTTTTTTTTTTTTTTAAATACGACTCACACTTTTAAATATTGTCATAGTTCATTGAAAATAATAGCACTTTAACCTATTAAATGCAGGTAATAGTTTAAAACACTCACACAGGTACGCCGTTTTATTTACGTGGTGGTCTCCTCGATGCTGCGGCCCCTGGCCCGTAATGATGACCTGATGCGGGATACAGTTTGCATATTCAATTCCTCTTGAATTACGCGTCGAAGGCACTCCCTGTACAGCTTGCATCCGAAAAATATAATAATTACCAAAACCAGGGCCAAAACAATATACGTTACAGTGCTTATGCTGCTTAGGTGGTTGCCGAAATTTTCCAATTGAGCCGAATTATCGCCAGCGGCATTTTGATTCAGGAACACATCTTCCTTTTCGACTTTTGATTGACACATCTTCAAATTGTATCAACTATCTGCACCTAAAAGCTGAAACAGAAGGAAGAGGTTCCTTGGCAGAGCCCTGGCAGGGTCGCCATGTGATGTGGCAAACCTTAGTCGCTAGTAAAAGAAACAACTGTTTACGGTATCGTGGCTTTTATTAGACTAACTCATATGAATAAAAATATAATACTAATAAAATAATGCTTACATAGCTTAGTGCGGGTACAGTCGCATACATAATTTCGAACATCATATTTATACACACTTCAGCATAAAACCTTACGAAAACCCCATAAACAACAAATATGATTGGAAAATGAACTTCCATTATTGCTGGAAGACGTCTCGAACTTCGACGTACTATGGTGTTTCAAAATGACGTCGTCCCTTAAGCTTCGACCCTTCTCCTATATGAAGAAGCCCAGAACCGAAACATTTACACGCTAATGCAGTCCAGTTACACTAATAATTAACACCATTACATATATTTCCTTTCTAAACAATAAATAATTAACAACTAGCTGACCCTTGCCAAAATTTCGCACAATATTGGGTACGTTCGCGGGCCTTCTTCTAATTGATAATTCATCACTTTTACAGGATTTTTTTATCTGTGCATTCCACAGACCACATGCGCGGAAACGGAAATGGGACATGCGCAGTAGTTTTTTATTTATCAGTTTTTAATTAAAATAATAAGTAGTGAATAAATGTAAGATAATTTTGTTTATTATCTTTTATGAACAATAGCAACCAATTATTTACTAAAGTTCGACAGTTAAATTCAGTTTTTGATTAAAGAAGTATCATTTCCGCGCATGTGCCTGTGGAATGCATAGATAAAAAACTCCTATAAAAGTGATGAATTATCAATTAGAGGAGGGCCCGCGAACGTACCCATTGTAATCAAATAATTTACTGTTCTCTTATATTTACGCGAATTTTACTCATTTAATTAAAAGTAAAAAAACGAATTTTATCGCGTTTATTTCAAATTACAGTTTAACAATATTTCATTTTAAATTATTTCCCGACGTTTCTGTCCCTTTACAGCGTCCATGATCTCGGGGGACTGAGGTGGTCGGTGTCCGAATAATGAATTAATTGTTACATACCCAGCTTTTTATACAATTTTAAATTATTACTATTAACCGTTCCTATTCATGCAGAATGAGCTTATTGTCTGGAAGTCGGGAAATAATTTAAAATAAAATATTGTTAAACTGAATTTGAAATAAGAGCGATAAAATCCGTTTTTTAGACTTTTAATTAAATCAAATAATTTGTTAATGTGAAAATAAATAAATGTACGAGTACTTGGTGTTCTAAAAAAAACCTTTTAAATATGTGATAGGACATAACATTCATTTTATAAAACGAAATAAAACAAAACGCTTAAGTTAATACTTTTAATTTATTAAAACCGTATCTATAATAACTTACAATCTAATGTTTGTGAAGCGTGAACTCAACTAGCGCGAACTGGACTCCTGCGGGTCACTCGACATCGAATCATTTACAATTAAACTTTTAATACAGTTTACAACATTATAAACCTGAAGGGAGTACGGTACTATACAGTACTATTACAAAACTATTAATTTACATAAATAAATTGATTATATTATATAAATATATAAGGCTAGGCTATTTTCTAATTCTACTGATTTGATACATGTTCGTCTATTCCTAATGAGAGTAATGTCTGTCTAGGTAACAGCCGACTGATGTACACTGCCGGTCAAAAGTTTGAGACCACTAATAAAAACTTTTGTTATTAGTAAATATTTTAGAAAATATTGGTGATAAATAGTAATCTGTACACCTGCGTATTCTATTGTTCATAAAGATTGCCTAAAAGCTAATTCTTTTGTATAGAAGCCAAGGAAAGGGCAATAAACAAGCATTGTATCCAAACATCAATGTTAGCCGCGGAAGAGGTAGGCCGACAGATCAATTGCTAAAAATTTATTACCTCATTACCGCAGCTGGCGCTTCTTTTTTTTACATCAACTTACAATACAATTGTTCTAAATTCTCAAAATATTTTTAATTATTATTGAAGTGAAACTTCTTTATCGGGGTTGGAAAGATTTTTTCGTTACGCGCCATCTTGCGTTACGCGCCATCTTGCGTTACGCGCCATCTTGTTCTTGATTATTGCGTATTTCAGTCGTTTTTCAATAAACACATGCGCAAGGAAGATTCCGAGTGGTAATAGATGAAATCTTATATATATAAATAAATAGTTAAACTAAATAAATCAAATATCAAATTTTGAATGCTACAAAATGTGGCTCTCGCAGGGTTTTGAACTTGCAGCTCTCGAGCGATATACGAAATTCAATTCGCGTTGGCAGCCACTGCGCTAGCAATCTCTAAGATTCTTGAGTGAAATTAAGTATCACTATATAGAAGTTTGCAGTTATTATATGATGTATTCTATAGTGAGTAGGTAATTCGAATATAAATATGTCCGAACGCAAACACAGGACTCATATAATTACGATCGTATAAAAAGTAAACTGTTTTTATTATAAGTTTCACTTCTTACGAGTGTACGCTGCTAGTACACGCAATTTAAATTTTTTTAACCTTGCATTTATCTGGTTATTTACGAATATCCACAGTTAGTCTGATCTTGTGGTTCCTACAGTCAAGACATCTCTAAAATGGGAAAAGTTCCGGAAATTAGTGTTGAAACGCGATCTGCCATCGTTGTACTCCACAACGAAGGCAAATCTGAACGTCAGATAGCGAGTCAACTCAAGTTATCGAAGACTTGTGTTCATCGCACTATTGTGCGCTACAAACAAACCGGCAGTAATCAAGATCGTCCGCGCTCTGGGAGACCGAGAGCTACAACTTCTAGTGAAGACAAATTTATTGTGGTGACCAGCAAGCGGAATAGACGCCCGACAGCCCCAGAAATTCGTGTAGAAGTCAACAAATCTCGGGAAAAACCTGTGTCAGTGTCTACAGTGCAAAGACGATTGCGAGACGCCAAGTTGTTTGGCCGCGTTGCTGTGCGTAAACCTCTGTTAAAACCGCAGAATAAAAAGAAACGGATGCAATGGGCCCTAACCTTAAAGACTGGACCGAAGAAGACTTCAGAAAAGTTCTTTGGAGTGACGAATCAAAATTTGAAGTGTTCGGGTCAAAAAGAAGAATTTTCGTCCGACGCTCCGCCGAAGAAAAGATGATGCCGCAGTGTGTAGTGCCGACTGTCAAGCGAGGTGGCGGATCTGTTATGGTCTGGGGTTGTTTCTCTGGCTACGGGATTGGAAATCTAGTCCAAATCAAAGGCATAATGAAAAAGGAGCAATATAAAGAAATTTTGGAGAAAAACGCCATTCCCTCCGGACTAAAGTTAATCGGCCGTGGATTTATTTTCCAACAGGACAATGATCCAAAACATAGTTCAAAATTATGTAGAAGCTATTTAGACAAAAAACAGTCGGAAAAAGTATTAGAAAACATGATCTGGCCACCTCAAAACCCCGATCTTAATCCCATTGAACTTTTGTGGGAAGAGCTCGATCGAAACGTTCGGGAATAGTGTCCATCTTCACAGCAGGCCATGTGGAATGCATTGGAGGAAAGCTGGAATAATATCTCGCAAGAGACTATAGATAAATTAATTGCTCGCATGCCTAGATTAGTAAAAGAAGTCATAAAGTGCAAAGGAGGATATTTCGACGAAAAATCTGTTTAAACTCTCTTGTGTGTATTTTGTTAAGAACACTGTATTCGTCAAGACTTCTTCTTTTTTTTTTAGTTTTAAATCTTGTGTGTAAAATGATAATAAATCCAGTTTTCCATAAAGTTTTAAATATCTTGACTTTTATTTGTTTTCTCATATTTTTTCATAGTGGTCTCAAACTTTTGACCGGTAGTGTACATATAATTTAAAATGAATACATACTTTGTAGTGCTTTTGATGCCTACATAGTTGAATAAATAAACTATAATTCTATAATAATGTCAATATACTGTATATTACACTACATTGAAAGTTTCATTATAAATAATCTAATAAGTGACCCGTGAACAAAACAAAAAATACTTCAATATTATCATACAATATTAGATACAATTAGGTATTGTATTAAATATATTGAATTAATATTTTATTTCTCACTCTAACACATATTTATTATCGTCTGTCCCGTTCTTTATTAATATTTAAAATATACTGGACATTTAAAGCTTCCACTGTCTGCTCGCTTGTAGGCGTATCATGTCGCGCGATATAACCGAACTCCACGCGGGCGAAGCCGCGGGCGGAAAGCTAGTAGTGTATGGTTTGCCTTTGTGTAAGAGTTTAACTTGTAATGAATCAGTGTTTGTTAAGTTTTAATTAGTTCTAAGCCATGTTTACACTTTAAGAAATACATTTTTTTTTTTAAATACATTATATCTATTTATTTTATTTTTGGTGTGAGTGGAACAGGGTGTAAAGTTTCTCATCCACCGTTGAAAAGGGAGGATCCTCCGACCAGACGGCTGTTGTGTCTGGTAGGCTACTGCCCCGACGGTTGTTGTCTATATTATTGTTGTATATAATTATGTTCAATCGCTCAGATAACTTTGATAGCGCGATGTAGGATACGTCAGTTTTTTAGTTCGCATGTGGCGAGATAGATGTCGCTACATCACTCCCCTCCGACTCATCAACTTGCTTTTACACTTTATTGTAAACACCAAAAATTATTTGCAAATTGTAAAAGTACAAGGGGTCTTATGGGCAGTTATTTATTTCTTCCGGACAACTCGAAATAAGTTGGGACTAGTTGGGAGTCATTTATTTTTTTATTATGCGCAAATGCGCAGGCAGAATATAAACTGCGATATACCTTGGATATAAAGTTGCTCAAGCTTCTAGTTGGTCCTCCATTACATTAAGATAGCTTGCATCTGCCGTCTGCGTAGTCAAGAATTGATAAGAGGAGAGAATTTCCTAACATAATTTTGGTCGGAATTGGTAGAAAGGACTTTAGCTACCGTAAGGGGAGCTACGTGTAGCGGACTTCTTTCAATTGTTTACATCCCTAGTTCCCAAACTAACAGTAACTGAATAAGATTTTAAATTAACATGGTTATTTTTATTACAAAAATTATTTAAAACTGGATATTTTCCATATTTTTTATTTTTATTATGCAACAATGGTAGTGGTGACCAGTGTTTACACAGCAAACGTACGAGAAAGGAGGTAGTCCGGTATGGACACTTCTAATGCAGTCAACATCTACCCGCAAACTCAGTCTCGTGAACAAGACGTTCGTAGATAATGTCGAAATATCGAGCTCCACCAAGTGAAAACAAAAAAACATGGTAAATATTCCGCTTTTAATAACTTTACTAGTAATAACTGTATTTTAAGAACTTGCCGGGAACTTATTTCATTACATGGCATATTACATTATAAATTTTAACAATTTACTGTAGACACAGAGTACTCTTAAAAGAAAAGAGAAAAATACCCAAATCGAACCAGATCATATATTATATATACGAACGTGTACGCGCTGCGGGTACGAGCACTTTCTTGCGTACGCATATCCAAGCGTACATTTTTATATTAGAGCGAGACAGACGATTGTGTGGCTGGTGTGCGAGCGAGATGAGAAGCGTGTGAGCCTTAACAGTAAGTGATCCTCCATGATCTATCCCATACGAGGTCGCCCCATACCACGTCCCGGTGCGGGCATGTCACCGCCGCCTTTCACGTTCTTTATCGTTTCGTCGATTGAAAGGATCTGAAATAGAAACAAATATATTATAAATGAATCAATGATTGAGTCTGGATGAAGACTTCCTCTCCATATAGGATGGATTAGAGCTTAATCCGCCACGATACTGCGTTGCGGGCAGGGCCGGATTTAGGAGAGGGCAACCGGGGCAATTGCCCCAGGCCTCCACAAAAGAGGGGCCCCCACAATAGAGACTTCGGAAAAAAAAATTGAAATTCAGAGATGACTCTTTTTTTACCCGACTGCGACAGAAGGAGGGTTTTGTTTTTCGAGTGTATGTATGTATGTATGTATGTATGTATGTATGTATGTATGTATGTATGTATGTCCATTTCTTTGGCACGCCCTACAGCCCAAACGGCTGGATGGTTTTTGACGTATGAGGTGTCGTTGGATTTGTCTAAATTGTAGTAGTGACATAGGCTATATAAATTTTCAAAATGGCACCCGCAAATGGCGGAATGAGGGGGGGGCGGGAGTTGAATTTTTTTTCTTACTGTAACAATATGGGTATCAAATGAAAACTAGTAAATTGTTTTATTCTTTTTAGTTTATAATAAAAGTATTTTACGCAGTCGGGTTTTTTGATTTTTTTTAATTAAGCATACTTGTTTAGGAATACATATAGCCAGACGGACCAATTTTTTTTTGCCGTCGTGTGTAAAGAAATATATTCGGAATCAAAATGGTAGATGAAGGGGCCTCCACTCCACTGTTGCCCTGAGCCTGGGCCTCCAGGACTCTAAATCCGGCCCTGGTTGCGGGTTGGCGTATAATTACCCTACCACGAGTAAAATCGGTCCCGGTTGTTATCATGGACACCTGGTAATGATCGTTACTTATGGTAGGGATATTTTCCACCAACCTGCAGTGAAGTAGCATGGTAGATTAAACTCTCATCTTTCTTCTGTATGGAGAAGAGGCAATCGCTCAGCAGTTGGTTGTTTACAGGCTGATACAGTAAAGAGTATTTGTAATTGCTATCAATGATAACAACTGGGAACAACTGCTTTACGTGCTCTCCGAGCCAGGGTGATGAGACCCAAAATCTATACCGAGCAGGAATCGAACCGTTCGATGTCGAATGATAAGTTTCTGTACAAAAAAATAAACATGATTTTGAGCAGAGGGGATTAGTCCAAAACCTCACCGTGTATCACCAGAGGGAGCGGTGGGATTAAATAGTTGTTTAGATAATATCCCTACCATGAGTAACGATCATTACTAGGTGTGTCCATAATAATAACCGGGACCGACGATTTTACGTGCTCAACTCAGCTCACCTGCGCAGCCGCCTCGCAAGCAGCCGTGATCGCGTTTATCTTGACAACCGCTGGCTCCCACACGCAGGACGCGAAGTTGTCAGCAATATCTTCCTTCTGGATGTCCACACCGTACCATATTTCACCTGGACATTGGATGCAGATTGATAATTATTATTATTATATAGTCGAATAAGACAAGTTGATGTTGTAGTCGTAGTGTTTTTTAAAGGTTGATTCGATCTTTGCTTATGATAAAAATATCAGCCATTCATTTTATTTTGTGTTTCATAGCCCTGACAAAGTTTATGTTATTTGATTTATAAAGTACTCATCCGGCGGTTTGTCTCCGTTGACATTAATCGTTATAAATCCATTTACACAAGTCATATTGTGTTTTTTTATAGTCTAAATTTTAACCAGGTATAAAGACTATAATTAAGTTAGCTAGTTTATACAAATAGACACCGCACTCTACTTATGTACGACATAATAATTATTGTTTTAATAAATATAATATATAATATATTGAGATAGCTGTGAATTAATTAACTTTTAATAATAATGTTTAGCACACAAACACACACACTCGGACACTCACGGATTCACGCACTCACAGAAACACACTCACAAATTTACAGATAAACGCACTCAGAAGTAGAAGAACGGGAGTTGAGTCCGCGGGTCAGTCGACATGTTAAATGATGATGATGATCACCTTGGTGATGCTTCTGGCGCAGCTTGTTGAGCAGGTTGGTGGCGTCGAAGCCGGCGTTGTCGCAGAGCTGGCGCGGGATCGCCTCGAAGGCGCGCGCCACTCCCGCCAGCAGCAGCTGCTCCTTGCCAGCGATCGTCTTCGACCGGTCGCGGAGGTACTTCGATATCTCCATGTCTATCGCGCCGCCGCCTGCGACCGAGAATATATATATATAATTTTATTTATTTATAGCTTAGTTAATTACGACGTTCTGGTTAGTATTTATTGAGGCCTCTTCCGCATGTAGAAGGGTTGGAGCTTAATCCTCCACGCTGCTCCACTGCGGGTTGGCGGATAATTTCCCAAGCATGAGTAATGATCGTTACCAGGTGTCTATGATAACCGGGACCGACGGATTTACGTGCAATCAGAGGCAAGGTGGGGAGATCCATAAGGACATACACCCAGACCGGAAACAAATACAAATATTTGCCCCGAGCGGGAATCGAACCCACGACCTCTAGCTTTAAGGCGATTACATGCACACCAGAACGGTTGTCACTTCGTTAATATTTCACTACAATTATAGAATAATAACTCCACTTCTGAATGGTGTATCAAGATGAATCCTACACGAGATTTTAAGTGAGACCTCCAGGAAGACAAATCTGGCAAGCATATCCAATTTTTTACAACAGACAAGATAGACAAATCCAAAAACAATAGTTTTGGTTTCTGTTGCTCTCATGATTCCTATAATTAGTTTTTCCTTTTAATATCTCTCATATACAAACATTAGTGGGCAACGAAAGTGAGAGATGAAAGAAGAGTGCACGCAGCCGAGATGAGAATACTGAGATGGATGTGTGGAGTAACGAGGAAAGATTGAAGGAAGAAAGGAGTAGCACCCATGATGGAGAAAATGAGGAGCAGTAGGTTAGCTCTAGGTAGGTTAGTTATGGAAATGTAAAAATTGCTTTTGAAACAAAAAAATATGACCAGACATTGGCATAGTCAGTTCCACTGACAATATTAATATATATAATCCTTGCCAAAGGTCCCTATTTTACCAAACTGGGCCATTAATTAATTAAATGAAAAAACATATTTACCAGCAACGACGGCATCATTCTTGATGGTACGCCTGACAATCATGATGGCATCGTGCAGGGATCTCTCCGTCTCCTCCAGGAACTGTTCAGCACCACCGCGGAGTATTAACGTGCAGGTTTTGGCAGCGGGGCATCCTGTAAGACAATATATTACTTTAATTATGATATAGGCTACGTATGCTCATGTCTCAAACTATAACAATATTTAATATGGCCTGCTACAGTAGACAAATAGCACGAAATGGCAATATTACAAACAAGGAAATTTTGAACAATCAACTTACAACTTTTAGACCTTACAAATAATTTTCTAACTAAGTTTATCACTAATTTATGATATTTAGGGCCTGTATCACAGGTTGCTGATAATAAGGGTATCCAAGAGATAAAATTTTATGATATATTTTTCTTTTCACCATCATACTAAAATTTACCTTGCTACATATTTCTACTTGCAATATGTAAATGTAAAATTTGTAATTCAAATTACTATTATGTGTAAGATATTTCCCTTGCCGGGATCATCAGAAAAGAATAGTCCCGATCTCACTTTTGCCGAGGTGTCGTAGAAAGCGTCTAAGGCCGTAGCGGTGCGTACAAGTACAACAACCAGGATGGTGATGGGTAGCAGCATCACCATATTTTACCACAACACACGCCGACTCGCCTACAAAGCGTGGCGAGTATTGCCCCCCCCGCCCCTCCGAGATGATTTAGGAGGCCTATATTCAGCAGTGGACATCCAACGGCTAATAGTGATAGTGCGAGATAAACTTTATCAACAACCAGTCAAACAGGCTCTTGAATAATTATATAATGTTCATGATAAATTAATTTATAGTCAAAAAGTCGAGGGGATGAAGAAATTTATAAAAACTCCTACTATTTATGAAAATTTAATCGATTAGTTTAGCTAATGGATTATTTATGTTTACCGAATCAAACTCTATTCAACTACAGACGTATTTGAACTGTATTACATTAAAATGATTTTATTCTACTTGTAAGGGTAAGCACCCATACTACGTGACCTATTTTTTTTTTTACAATTTTATACCCCCTCCCCCCATCGGTGACCACCCGTAGTATTTGCTAAGACCCTTCAAATTTTCACATTGTAATTCATACATTTTTTAATTATTTTTTGCAAAGTTAAAACATGTAGTCAATAGTGGTATAGTCGTCAAAATATAATAGGCCCGTTTTGACAGTTGTCATCGCGACGCAACTAGTAATGTAACCATACGACTCGGTACTCGATACTCACGATAAATAGATTCAAGTTTGTATGAGTATTTGATCGATTTGATTATATATTGTAAAGTGGATTGGATTAAAGTTCTGATTAAAAAATTTAACTTAAACTAATATTGTAGGTATTTTGAAATGATACAATGGTACGAAAGGGCAATTTGTCTTTAATTTAATATTTTTAGTGAATTTTCATTCAATCAATATATAATTATTTCTTCCACTAAACAAGCCATCCTCTCGTAGTGATATGAGCAATTTACTTCCAGTTGGGTATTCATTTCTTATGTAATAAGCATACACGTGGTTTCAAATAGCATCTGCGTCAAACGTATCAATACCTGTTACCTCCTCTTTTCAACATGTTGAAACAGAGTTCGTACGATATAACAACAAATACCAAAATCGAGCTCAAATTAATTTGTTTAAATCAATGTTCAAAATACAAGAGCCAAGGTCAACGTGATAGTAAACAGAAATAGTCCAAAAGCAAAGCAGAGTCGAGAAAAAAATATGAAACATAAACGAGCGCATAATCAAAATCACAAGATGGCGAACTAACAAATTCTATAGAAATCAGTTTCACCAATTCAAAATTTTATTTACAGCTTTGAGCGCCAAGCTCATTCTTTTAAGTAAAGATCACTACACAATATTTAATTACTATTAAAATCGAATGAATCTCAGTAATTAATTTGTAACAACACTAGTATTTAAAAAGAAAAAGACTTAGAACGTAACTGTTTTTGGTACGTTTCGTAAAACTTAGAAATTGCATGCTACTATAAAGTAAGTTTGAAAACAATACTCGCAATATATTCTATCATAATATTTAACGCGCCAAAAAAATTTATGTATTTTTTAAAAACACTTTATGTAATTAACTATTCTTTTATTGTTTCTTTCAGTTTCGTTGCAAATTACATTCTAGGGTCTTTCTCAAATGTCAAAACGGGCCTATTATATTTTGACGACTATAGTGTTGCGTAGTGTTGCCACCTGTGAGTTTAAAAAAAGCGCTATACGCTGCGCGCTATATTTGAACAAAGCTCGAAAAAAAAAACCCATCCCCGCATCTGTGACCAAGCCTGATATTTTTGAGACAACCCCCCCCCCCCCGCGAACGGATCACGTAGTATGGGTACGTTCCCTAACACTGAGATCGTAGGATACTTTAAGCTATAATTGTATGGCGTGTATTTTTAATCATAATATCTCACCATCAGGCGCGTTTTCTTTGTTGTAACCTGATTGAGAAACACTATATATATTATTCTAATAATTTAACTGAATCAGCTTTTAAATATATCATACAGTCTAATCTAAGTTTGTAAATTTCATTCTAGTATAACAAAAGGTCAAAGCCAACTCTGAAGTAACTTCATTTTTCTTCTGATTCCATAAAAGAAGCAGAATTTGTGACGTCACAAGTACTAGTCATCTTATCAACCGAGCCCAGGGCCCCGGGGCAGCGACTCACCGGTGAAGAAGTTGTACCGCTCGCCGCCCACCTGGCGCTCCTCGAAGTGCGCGCAGGCGCCGAGCGCGGCGGGCGCCAGCTCGCGCACCGAGCTCAGCACGGCGCCGCCGCACGCGCGCTGCGTGCGCCGCAGGTCCTCCTCCGTCACGCGCCCCGCGCAGAACATGTCGCTGCGGGAGACGCACCAACATCAACTCGACTGTACTGAATCAGTCTGTAAGCGTCCCAATGCTGGGCAAAAGCGTCTTCTCCGTGTAGGAGAAGGGTTGGAGCTTAATGAACCACGCTATTACATTACGGGTTGGCGGATAATATAAGTATGTTCCCTAACATGAGTTGTTAGTAATAATTTATTTTATATCCATAGGATAGGCCTATCAAAATAAAATATTTTAATTTACTCACCGATCAGCAAAATATTGGGTGGCAACGTCTCCAATGGGCAGCTTGCTGAGCACGACCTGTGCTCCGCTGGCATGCAACGCTGCCAGCTTATCGTACAGAATCTGCCACTCCGCGTCCACTACCTTCTGGTATTCCTTGACATTGTCCACGCGGACCTGGAACGAGGCAGATTAGGTGAAAAAACTTTTATTGCTTCGGGTGTTATGTGATTTTTGATTATAATTTTAGTCTCATTAAACGATTGTCCACATCGCTTTCAGTAATTGGATCCGTTTATTTTAATCATAGAGAAGAAGTGACTTAGAAATAATAGGTCCTTACATATGAAATTGCCGTTTTTGATGAGATAAGTTAATGCACTTTTTTTCTATATTTTTTATTTTTATTATAAGCAAAGTAATTATCCATGGAATCAATACATTTTTGCCAACGTTTTGGTAATTTATTGATGCCTTTCGTGAAAAACTCTACTAGACGGGAGGCAATAAACTCTTCAAAGGCATTTTATACTGCCTCTCGGGTATTCAATTTTTTTCCTGCCAAAAAGTTATCCAAATTTTGGAAAAAGTGGAAATCTGTAGGGGCAAGATCTGGTGAGTACGGTGGATGACGGAGAACTTCCAACCCCAGCTCTTGTAACTTGGAGACCGTCTGCTGTGCAGTATCAGTGCAGGAGCAGCGGAGCTGAGCGATTGACCAAAGCTGGTTGGAGACGTGCGAGCTTCCCCATCATTGTGTTTAGTTCATCACTTTTGGTAAGAAGCTGTGATAAATTACACCGGCGCTAGACCACCAGACAGTTACCATCACTTTCTTAGGGGTCATTTTTCGTTTAGGACATTGTTTAGGTACTGAACCAGGATCTAACCAACTAGCTGAGCGCTTGCGATTGTCGAATAGAATCCATTTTTTGTCACAAGTAACAATGCTATTCAATATGCCTTCGTTTGTGTGTCTGTTGAGCAGTGCAAGGTACGTCTCGACGCATATTTCGCGCTGGTGTTCATTCAATTCGTGAGGCACCCATTGGTCGAACTTCTTTACCTTGCCAATTTGACGCAAATGGACCAATATTGTTTTAATGCTAACTTCGAAAGCTGCTGCAAATTCAGCTGTAGTTTAAAAATCTTCAGCTTCCACAATCGCTTTAAATTCGTGATTGTCGACCAACATTTTCGGCCGACCACGTGGTTCATTTCTTAGGTGAAAATTTCCGGAACGAAAGCGAGCAAACCAATAACGGGTGGTACGATCGTTAGTAGTGTTTGCATCGTAAACGTCGTTAATGTTGCGCGCCGCTTCTGCCGCTTTGCTACCACGACGGAATGCATACTCCATAATCACTCGAATTTTGTAAACAGAACGCTAACCATTAAACACATGACTAATTTTAGAACCACAAAAACGGGTAACCAATACATACATAATGAATTTAATAATAATTTATCAATACTATAAGAAATTGTAAACTTAAGGCTCACCTCAGCGTTATCCCTCTCAGCTTTAAGCTCCAACTCGATATTGAGTAGTGCAATCTTGCAGTCCTTGTACGTCTTCGGTTGCATCTCGAAGCCAGCGTATGAGAATGTCTTCTTGAAAGCCACTCCCGCTACCAGGAATGAATCTTCTAACGCACCTCCTGCTACTTTCTTAATACCTGGTACAGAATAATACATTGTTAGTTTGTTAGGGAACCTACCCATATTATGCGACCCATTTTTTACAATTTTCTATCCCCTCCACCCGATCGGTGACCACCCGTAGTATTTGCTAAGACCCCCCTCTTCCCCCTCAAATTTTTACGTAGTATCTATAGTTTATAGTCATAGCCTCATGTTAACAATATTGATCCACATGGTCATTCAGTAATTGGATCCGTTTGTTTTAATCATCGGCAAGACTTCAATTTTGTTTTTTCATATTTTTTACTGTAAATATAATTATTATTGATAAAAAATTATTTTTAAAAATAAAATTATTAATCTACTATCAAACAATATTTTAATATTTTATTTTTTTGTTTTTGTCAGAAGATGTAACAACTCTATCCACACATCCTAATATTATAAATGCGAAAGTTTGTGAGTATGGATGGATGTTTATTACTCTTTCAAGCAAAAACTACTGAACGCATTTGGATAAAACTTTACAGTAATATAACTTATACATTTGAATAACACATAGTTTACAATTTATAAACATTTTGTGCAAAGCGGGGGTGGAGGGGCGGTCCAAGAAATGACGCGTCAACGCCGAGCGCGCGACCCGTACGCGGGCAGACGCGTGAGGCATAATTATTATTTTTAGTTAATATATTTTAAGAAGAAATATAGATTACGTTACGATTCGTTAGACGATGAAGCTACTATTTTTTGCAAATCGCTTTACAAGTTTCCCATCAGGGATCATTTAGTGTGGAGTCTCTTGGTAATTTTAAGCTTAACTCTACAGCATGTGAAATGTAAATTTCGATCTATGTTAAGTGTACTAACTTGTTTTATGGTACTAAAATATTTTTCATTCAGTTTTTTTTTTTCATGTGAAGCTACCACCGATTCGGAACTTAGGTTCTGCTGAGAAGACCCAGTAGTTAAACAACTGTATAACACGTACGAATTAACTTGAGACTCCGCTGGAATGCGACGCCCTTCCCGAGTCCCCGCGCCGCGTCCCGCACTCGCCTTGCACGTTCAGTACCGATAGCAACTTTGTTACGGATACGCGCTTCGACTCTCGTTCGATATTTTACAAAATTGTTTGGTGTTTTGTTTGAACTTTTATTAGTTGTTTTGTTATATTATTTTATCTGTTATTGTTAATTGCGTTTTGTTATTTTCGTAAAAAATGGGAGCAGAGAGCGAAAGAAATGACGATACAATGGTCGGGATAGAACCCATTATTTACAGTGATAATGAGTAATAAATATTAAAAACAAATTAAAAAAAGCGTTTTATTTGATTGTTTATTGTTTTTGTTTATATGAGTTAGGTACCTTTTTCGATTTTTTAAATGTTACAAAAATATGTCATTACCTATTGTTATCTAAAGTAAACAAAACTGCTACTTAGTTTGAATTACATTCAATTTTTTTTTTTTTTTTGTTTGAAAAGGCAACAGTATAATATATCAATTATTATTGTTTATCCTAAAAATTAAAAATTAAAATAAAAACTACGACGCATTGTTTTACATACTGTACATTGAATATGACATCATCGGCCCAGGTCTCAAGTTAATTCGTACGAGTTAAAAAGTTACTCTTCTAAAGATTGAAGAGTATTTCAATACATTGCTCAAATGCCAATGTAAATTCAGACATACGTCCTGTGTGAAAGTCAGCATTATTAAACCCAACACAAATCCGCCAACCAACAATGGAGCAGCATGGTGGATTACGCTCCCGTTCTTCTTCTATATGAAGAAGAGGCCTTCGCTCAGCAGTATATTGTTTATAGGCTGATACAGTACAGTACATAAAAATGACAAGCTCACCGATCATATCCAACGGCAACAGTGGAACGTCCAATGACAACACAGCGTCCACCACCATCTTCGAGAAGTGATCTTTCTGTTGATGGATCAGTTTCGATGACATCGCTGTCGCTGCACACTTGCGGAGGAGCTCCCTGGATATATCATGATGTTATAGTATTGTTAAGGTAAAATAAGTATAATTGTTGGTTTTAATTTTATCTCATTCAGTTTTTCTCCACATTGCTTTCAGTAATTGGATCCGATTGTTTTAATCACAGACAAAATATACAAAGATACATACTTATACTGTCACAACCTTTTATAAAACAAAGTCTTCTATCGCGTCTATCTGTCTGTTCGCGATAAACTCAGAAACTACTCCACGGATTTTCATGCGGTTTTAACCAATAGATAGTGATACGTGAGGAAGGTTTAATTACATACACATACCCCGGGCGCAGCCGGAGCGGGCCGTTAGTTATTAAGACGTAAAACAAGATATTTACCGTGTACGTTGTTGATAATTCTGTTTTCCCAATATCTCGGGAATATGTCATTATCAGTGAACCCATAACAAATATATATAAGTGAGAATATTCCGTTTTAAACCTTAATAAGAGTTATTTTCATATTTATATGTAAGTTATGTGATAACCAAATTTAATGCAATGGTGAAAAAAAGTTCCATCAACTCTAATGCTAGCCAATATTAATATTTTTATATGCGATTCAACGGGGAAATGCTGCTAGTATTCTTGGCACCATTCCACGCGGACATGATTTATACCAAGTGTTTGTAAAGTTTGTAAATAATTATTTTAATTTTTGAATTGTAAATATGTATAATATTGTAAAATTTCTTCAATAAATTATAATATGTTAAAAAAAAAAAAAAAATATTTGTACTAATATTTTACTCTGTACTGTTTTACCATATTCAGATGATTTATTTTGCTCACGAACCGGTTAACAGGAATTGAGTTATGATTCAAAATAATTCCTATAACAAACTATTAGTTTGCCATTATATCAACATTCAGTACCTATACTTGAGCCAAATTCGATGTGGAATTTATGTAAACAAACCAAATGTTATCGTGTATAGGGTTGTCACACTTTTAGTAATGAAAAATTGTAATTTATCACCAATTTCCTAGTTATACATTAATAATTTTACTATAACATTGTTTCCTAGAACTTAACTTAACCCCCAAATACGTAATATATAAGAAAATTTGCTTATAACAAAAATTAACAAATTTGTAATTACTAATATATATCTAACAACCCTAAATTTTTGCACTGACAGGAAAATTTCGCAGATAAGCAACATTTGGTCTTTTTTTGATCAGTTGTTATATTGTTAAAGGTAAATTGTTATCAATTTTTATGAACAATTTCAAATATTATAATTATTATGTTTATTCAATGTAAGTAAAGTAAAATAAATAATAAAAGAGAATGAGTGTCTGAACATAGATTATTAATCATATAAATTCCGTTTTAAAACAAATGTTGTTTTATTTTGAATGCTATTCAGGGATAGTGTAGCTATTTTTAATATAGGCATATACATATTTATTAAAATATTTCGAAATCATTCAGTGGGAAATTAGTATTCCCACGTTAACAAGTAAATTTTACACATAATTATAGATAATATATAAATATATCTAATTTCTGACTTATTTATTTCAAGTTTAATGTAGCTTGTACTAACTATATATAAATATTAAAAATATAATTATTATAATTTTTTCCAAATAGGCTGTCAACATCTGCCTATGGTTGGTTGCTAAGCAACGGTTTGTTGGTAAACATTCCATATCGAATTTGGCTGAAGTATAGTATGGTGTTACATTATTGGTATATTAAAATCGGAAAAACTTATAATTACATACAATTCAAAATCGATATTGAGCAGAAAAGAAATTTGGAAAGGTTAATTTTCATAACTAAAACTATTCGAATCGGGATATTTACCATGTTTTTTGTTTTTATCTCGACATTATCTACGAATATCTTGTTCACGAGTCTCGAGAGAGAAAGTGAGTCTAAAATCTTATATTAATTTAAAATCTTATAAGGTTAATTTTATATATACCATACCATAATATTGTCTGTCTCTGTTTTTTTTTTTTAATTAATTAAATAATTAATTTTTTATTATAACCCTCCCGAAACGAAGCCTTTGCGAAAACAAAACGAATCGTTTCCTATATATAGGAACTGGACTTAAATTGCAACCTTTACAAACAAAACACGTGTTTAAACCCAAAGTAAATTCAATAATAATTTCTACACCATATTACATGTTACAGACATAAAACTTCAAAACAATCACCTCTGTTCTTCCGGAGATTTACTTTCAATCTTAACGGCAAGCTCTTTAACCCGATCGACGGCCAACTTTCCCGCTGTCCTGACAGCTCTGACGATGATCCTGGGATGTACGCCTGAAAGACAGAAATATTATTATGTTAATGACGTCCTATATACTTATGGGTATATGTTTACAGAGTAAATAGGGCCTCATGTCTACTATCATAGCCAACATGTTTGTGTTCAGTAATCATATCCATTGTTTTAATCATTGGCAAATTTTAATAGTATAAACTATTGTCTATTATTACTTGTCATGACAATGATCTGGTGTAGTGGTACTAGTCACCTTAAAGCTGGTGGTCGCGGATTTGATACTCACTCAGGTTAGATAGTTATATTTATATAAAAGAAATATTCGTCTGCGGTCTGGTTGTATATCCTTGAACTCTCTAACATGCCTCAGAGAGCACGTAAGGCCGTCGGTTCGAATTGTTATCATAGACACCTAATACCAGTTGTTACTCTTGTTAGGTAAATTATCCACAACCCCACAATGATTCAGATTAGTGGATTAACCTCCAACACATCTCCTGTACAGTAAAAAGCAGCAATGGGACATTTGCAGGCTTGTGCAGTTCAATTCATATTTGTCATATTAATTGTATCACCATCTTCCATAATTTTCATTATTATTTAAAATATATATGCATAACTTGCCTTCTTCAACAAACGGTTTCAGCCTCTTCAACAGTTCACCAGCAAGGATGACCACGGATGTGGTACCGTCACCGACCTATGCGAACAAAACAAACTATTATCATATTTATATTTCATATTATATGTTAAATAATTTTAATTATATATCATTATATGTTATGTCCACAAATATATTCGGAAATTGGATCCGTTGTTTTTAATCATTTATATATATAACTAGCTGCTGCCTGCGACGTCGTCTGCGTGAACGCTATTAGATTACACGTTGTTACAGAATGCGTTGAAGAAATAAAGGTTCACTGCTCGTTCCCCGTAGCCCGTAGGTAATAGCGTGATAATATGAAGCCTATATGTTGACCCGACTTCTTAATAAAATTCGTGACAAATTTGAAGTAATTTTTAATTTTATCCCAAACATTCATACAGACAAACAGACAAAAATTCTAAAAACTATATTTTTGGCATCGGTGTCGATTGTAGATCACACCCCAAATATTCTTTTAAAAAAATATTCAATGTACAGATTTGACTTTCCTACCATTTTATTATAATATGTATAGATAATTATTGTAACCGACCGCTGTCTGTCCATAAGAGATATTTAGGAACGACTAATTAGGAGCCATTGCCAAATACGTCACACGAATTTCATGATTTTTTGACGACCCTTCTCCCCATCCTTGTAACAGCTGTTCACATTGAAACTTCCATACCTAGAGTGACATCACATACTTTGCAATTTTACACCTATACTTCAGCCAAATTCGATATGGAATGTTTACCAACAAACCGTTGCTTAACAACCAACCATAGGCAGATGTTTACAGCCTATTGGAAAATAATTATAATAATTATATTTTTTAATATTTATACATAGTAGTACAAGCTACATAAAACTTGAAATAAATAAGTCAGAAAGCTAGATATATTTATATATTATCTATAATTATGTGTGAAATTTACTTGTTAACGTGGGAATACTAATTTCCCACTGAATGATTTCTAAATATTTTCATAAATATGTATATGCCTATATTAAAAATAGCTACACTATCCCTGAATAGCATTCAAAATAAAACAACATTTGTTTTAAAACGGATTTAATATGATTAAAAATCTATTTTCAGACAATCATTCTCTATTATTATTTATTTTACTTTACTTACGTTGAATAAACATAATAATTATTATATTTGAAATTGTGCATAAAAATCGATAACAATTTACCTTTAACAATATAACAACTGATCAAAAAAAGACCAAATGTTGCTTATCTGCGAAATTTTCCTGTCAGTGCAAAAATTTAGGGTTGTTAGATGTATATTAGTAATTACAAAGTTGTTAATTTTTGTTATAAGCAAATTTTCTTATATATTACGTATTTGGGGGTTAAGTTCTAGGAAACAATGTTAAAGTAAAATTATTAATGTATAACTAGAAAATTGGTGATGAATTACGATTTTTCATTACTAAAAATGTGAAAGCCCTATACACGATGACATTTGGTTTGTTTACATAAATTCCACATCGAATTTGGCTCAAGTATAGAAATTACTTCTTTTTGCCTCTTATGTGATTGTTTGTGTAGAACTTTTGAATAACTGAATCTTACTTATCTCTCAAAAATTTTGTGACCGATCACTTCACTATATATTATAAATTAAAGTCACCCGGAGCGACTGTCTCTCGATCTGTCTGTTCGAAATTAATCAAAAACTACTTAACGGATTTCCATGCGGTTTTTACCAATCGACAAAGTGATTAGTGAGAATGCTTTTGGTGTATAATCTGTCAAGGTTTCGTTAAAATTGTTTAAAATATAACGATAATTGTTGAAGTTTGAATAAATAGGCCGCCTTGAAGCTTTCATGAAAAACGCTGACATCAATTTCAGATATAACAAAACAATTTTATAGGGCTACAGAAATACCCATTCCAACTTCTATAAAAATGGTCACATACAATGCGGTAACAGTATTAATCCTTATCAACTTAAATACGTTAGTTATATCAACATTATAATAATCTCTTACATCATATAATTTAAATGAATATGTTAAGAGTTTATCGTATTAGTTTGGAATACAAACTAAAAACTAACGCGCACGATAATAAATTCAAGCGCGAGTCTTACGACGGGACGCTTAATTCTACCAGTGCGAAGCCGGGGCAGGTCGCTAATTATGAATTAGAGTAACTTAGCCTGCACTATGATGCTCCATATAATTTTTAACTATTCCAAGCTTTTCACATCTTGTATAACATATCCAACAGTTATGAGACTACTAATAAATAGGGTAATATTTACCTCAGCATCCTGTGACTTGGCGATGTCGACCAGAGTTTTGGCAGCTGGGTGAACGACATCCAAAAGCTGCAGAAGAGGAAAAAAAATACAATAAGTAAAATAATAAGCACTTCACGCCCCCAATAGGGTGAAAATCTTGTGTCGAGGACCTGGAAACAATTATAATACAAACACAATGGCTCAGACTGTACCTATATTTGGTTAATTTCAAATATCTTTTATAAGGAGATACTTGATATACTGTTGGAATCGTCGGATCCGGAAACATAGGGCGCCACATAGACGCCTGTCCAGACTCATGTGCCGTTTAAGCGCAGATATAAGAATGACGGGCTTGTTTCCGCAACTCGACGTCACTGTGCGCCTATTTTGCGTGAAGCGCAGATATAACAATAATTATAAATAAATATGCTTAACATACACACACGGTCGTCTGTTCCTAAGGTAGGCAATTTAATGCCATATTTTAGGTAATAGTCGACTGACATACATTATTTTAAAATATTTATACATAGATAAATAATTTTACATCCAGACTTGGAGCGGGAATCGAACCCACAACTCTGGAGCAGAAAGCAGTGTCACTGCCAACTGCACCAACAAGGGGACATACAATCGCTGATATGATGATGAGACATACAACATCAGAGCCAAAGAACTACTCATATTAATACAATGAACACTGTACCTTCATGATAGTGGCACCATCGTTGGATATAACGGCCTTCCCATTGTGATCCACGATTAATTTGTCCATACCCCGTGGACCGAGTGTAGTACGTACCTAATTGTGACAAACATAAAAAAACTATATTAAAACATCTAAAACTTATTCTAAATTCTAGACACAGTTTCATAATATCATTCAATTATCATCACAAAATCAGAAATTGGAACGAACATAATCATGTTTGTAAGTGTTAGGTTTTAATTTCGCCAGATTTATCTAGCTATTTATTTAGCTTCTGTTTAAACTATTTTTCTGTCTAATATTAGAACCATTCAAGTATTGTAGTTGATAAATATGTGTGACATACACACACGGTCGTCCGTTCCTAACGTAGGCAGCTTAATGTCTGTGTTTTAGGTAACCACCGACTGGTACAAATTACGTGTTATTATCTTCTAATAGTCATGACTCAATATTTTAAAGCCTTTTCTTTTCGTCAGTTACGTTTATTAATCAATAATATTTATGGCATCTGTGTGTTTATCTTTAATATACATAATAAGCAATTATATAATACTTGAATAGCTACAAAATAACAACCTACCAGACAAAACATTGTGTAGGAGGTAAGTTTGGCATAAGGCTATGTAATTTAACCTATAATTGTACTCACAGCGTCGACAACCAGTTGACAGGCATTGATGTTGGAGATCAGCTGGGGCTTGCCCTGAGACTGATCTGTCCCTTCTTTGAGCACAAGTATCTGTGGTTGCTGGAAAGGTAAAAATTCACATGACAAAACTGTGTTATTCTACAAAAAATAAGATGAGTACAAGTAGAAATTCACTTGGTTAGAAGGTTAACTGAATATTAAATAAAACAAAGGATCAAAAAGCTAAACAAAGAAACAAGGATGTGCATTAAGTATCAGCATCCCCAAGGACATTATTAACATAGGTACAGCTCACAAAAATTCTTATTAAAACAAAAAAAATAATAAACCAAAATGAATTAAATGAAATATAAAAACAAGTAACACCAGGTAGAACGATATAAAACTCTCTCTAGTTAAACTGAATGATGTCTCAAAAATACATGCATTAGTTGAGAGCAAACTCTGATCAATATTCAGTAGCAATCTGCATACATTTTCAGACTTAGAGCTATATGACATCGTAGACTAACACTAACTAAAACTATTTAGTGTATTTTAAGTGGGACATGTAAATATTACTTTTCTTTTTTTTAATCTAAATATTTCTCGTTTGTTCTTACAATTTTCAGCGCATTTCTAAAAAAATTGAACATTGTCAAAAAACCATCTGATATTAAAACTTAATTTTATTGTTAAAGTCTTTAATTACAAACATAAAAAATATCGTAATAGGGTTATTAATAGCGAAAAAAATCGTACTGAAGTGACTTTTTAATATAATAACGTAAAATATGACTAAAAAACGAACCTTTTAGAGGTGAATTAGTCATCGTATTTTAAACTTTAAATATCAGTTAAGATAAACGACAAGTATAAATTAAACTCGGAATTTAGTCATTATTAGTTGCGAATTCCATTAACAATAAAACCAATAAATGTAATATCAATTACAAAATATATACTGAAACTTCTCGAGAATTAACCTATTTTTTAACTGCAATTTCACCGATAAGTACGTATCTATTAAGTAAAATATATTAATATATAATAAATTTACATATACTAAAAGCAAAAAACAGGACTTTGATAATAAATAACATACGGATTACATTAGAAAATAAAAATTTATTTACCATCTTGAATATTTCTCTATTTTTGAACCAAAACAAAACCACAGACCAGTGCAGCGACACTTTTGATTGATCGTTTGCGATACTTTTGCTACCAAATACTATTTTTCATAAAAATTGGTAGCATTGTTTGTCAAAATCAAAAACTGATACGTCAAAGAGTATGTCGATACGTCACTTCGATAAAAATGGCCGCTCACTGGGCGTTACCTCGCTGCTTAATAATAACCAACATAATTAAACAATAAGTATTTTCTTTCCAACAGGTAGGTGTTTATGAAATTATATATTATATTCATTCCAAGTCTCCGAAGTCCTATTTTGAGCTGCTCTTTCTTTTGTTTTTTTTTGCTACAATTCGTATTGATACTAGAAATAAAAAACTGCTTGTTAATAAGATTATTTACTTATTTTACAAGTACATATTTTTTATGGGCTTTTAATTTATTTATTTTATATGTGACCAAGTTATTTTGATAAAAAAAAGTACATTATTATAATGTATTCAGTTAAAAAAAACGTGAAATAACACTACAGTATTTCGTTGTTAAAAAGCACGTGTATAAAAATATTTTTTCGTGTTGATCCATAGAATAACATAAAGCAATACTTTAGATATTTTGATTCCTAACAATAACACATTATTCAACATTTAATTGTCTCTGAGTAGTTTATATTATCCATTTATTTACTAAGTAGTTTATATTATCTATTTATTATACATTTCTGTTTAACATTTTCCATGCTTTCTCTTTATGAAATTCATCCATTGCTTGAAGCCACTGTATGGTATCAAAGGTGTATTTTTTCAGGTACACATGCCCCCTGTATCTAATTTATTTTAAACAAATATCTGCTTGATTCGAATTGGTGTGTAAAAAAACAAAATACCTAAAACAATATAACATATAGGCATGTAATAATTTTGGACGTTAAATATAATCAATGAGTAACTGCATTAATGAACTTACATCTTCATCATCATACTTTACATCTTCATACTTTTCATCATCATACTTTATATCAATATTTTCTACAGCAGTTAAATATGATATTTATAAATTTTTATCGTAAGTTATTTTCATTGACAAGACTTTGTATGCCTATTGCAAAATCACATCAATTGGAGTATCTAAGAAGATCATATTTTGAACAAAACTATTTCAACAGGAGAGGAGAATAGATAGCTAAACATGATGAGACCATTGATGCAATTTCATCTTCACATCTGGAAGATATAAAATAAGAAACCATCAGAAGATATATATAGAGGTATAGTGGTTATTTACTTTTTTAATAATTAATATTCATTCATAATTCTGGATTAATAGCATTTTAAAATTATGTGTTGTTAGTATAAATCGTTCTGTAGTCTTGATATTGGTTTGGCTATTTTACTACTTCTATTGATTAAATTTTACAATTATAATAATACATTTAAAGGAAATATTTAGGTATGTACAATAATGTATCTTATCTATAAACTTTTAAATAATAAACATTAAATTTTATATTTGATTATCAAGCATTTGTATTTTATTTTTTTATATTTAAACTTTGATTACCACATAAATTTATTATAGTTAACATTAGTGCAGTTGATAGAAGATAAATTAATTACTTTTATTTACCAAACTCCCATTTTTATTTCAGTTCTTCAAGATGTAACCAACATAAGGAAGGTGACAATTCGAAATACTATCAGTAACTTACTAAAAGTGAGTGTTTTATTTATTTATTTATCATTCATATAGTAGAATACATAGAGATGTGTAACAGTGTGGTACAATATGTGACTGTTTACCTTAAAACTTAAATTAATTCATATACAACCTTGAAGTTATTATTTCAAAATTTGACTACAACATGGTAAACAAAACATTGGCTAATGAAAACATTTAAAAGTGAATATGTTAGATGTGTGAAAATTTGATTTAATCTGCAGTCAATCTTTATTCAGATTAACATTATGTTTCTGTCTTCTATTATGTTTCTGTCCTGTACAAATTATAATTAATAAACGACTGGCCTATTGGCACAGTTGCTTTATGCTCCAGGGTCGTGGGTTCGATTCCCATCCTGAATCTGGGTGTAATATTTGTACATTATATATTCATATGCATATTTATTATTTACTAAAAAGTTATATATGTGTACCAGTCGGCTGTTACCTGAAATATGGTCATTAAGTTGCCTATCTTAGTAACAGATGACCGTGTGTGTGTTAAAACACACTATTTATTCATTTATTTAAATCACTTTTATTAATATCAAAGTATTTTATTCAATGGTTCTCATGAAAATCCTGTATTATATTTTAAATAAATAATATTGACAAATCCTTTTTAACTTCTATAATATGTTATATAATAAAGTTGAGACTTTTACTGAGTACTGAGTCAATAACAAAGATTATTTTTGTTTGAAAATGGGTTTATCAAAGAAAGTTGTCTTAAAAATATATTGTTTGACCAAAATTATCATTATATTTTTTTATTTTTTTTATTTTATGATTACTTTAACTGTATTAAACTAACTTTTGTTTGTATTGTTATTTAAGTTACAAATTCATTGGTTGCTTATAAATTTTCTGATAGCTATCTGTAATAATGGTGTCCAAAAGATAAAAGATTCTGATATGAGTTTTCTGTTTTACCATCTAACTTCATTTTATCTGTCAGAAATTTCTATTACCATCCAAAATTTGTAGTTCTTGAGGTAGAACAGGCCCCAATGGCATTCCTATCTCCCTCCTGATAAAGATCACCGAAAGCCTATCAGTAATTAAAGTGCAAGATAAATTTCATCAACAACTGGTGAAATTGATCCATGTTTTAATTTGTTATTATTAAACCAATCGAAATTCGAAATTTTAAAATATATTTAAAAAAATTAAATTTCAAATAAATAATGTTATGATTAATTGAATTTTCAGGCATAAGAGGTTTATAGCTACATCATCACACCTTCCTCTCCCAAGGATCTTGGTGCATGTATCTACCGCGCTAACTAATAATACTAGGTAAGAATAAAGTTATACTTACATATAATTTTCTAATGGCTGGTTTCAATAACAAATCTACATTTAACAATTTGTTAAATTAGGTAACACAGATAACATACATATATGACATTTGTACATTTTAAAAAGTAAGATATATTGGAATTTCTACTATAATACCTTCAACATTGATCTTTATTTGGGAGGGCTCAGTGTTAACTAAAGATAGAAGAAGCAATAAAAAAATTTGGAGTATTTTAATAAATTACTGCCAATTAGTATTTTAGTTATAATCATATTTGTCTAAAATCAGCAATCTGTCCAAATCTCCATAAAAATATCCAAAACAATTATAATTTTATATAAAATAGTAGTTTATTTGGTAGTGAAATATATATAACACACATTTTGATGAAATGATAACATCATTCCTTTCTTTGTGAAGGATATTTGTCTACATCAAATATAGTTATTTTCTTTGAGACTTAAAACTGAAAAATAAAAGTAGCTAGTTCATAAATTATTGATAACAAAGAAATACTCTTTAATTATATTTTAGAGTGCATATTGTAAATGTATGTTTTATTTTTTAATATATTTTTACATTTAAATTATTTCTAATTTCAGATTCTACATCAACTGCGTTGGTCATTCTTCAGATCAAGCATTTAATGAAAAATTGTTTGAAGCTCATTAAGCGATTAGAAATATTAACAAATATTAATTATGATTCAAACAATTTAAATTCAGAAATTTACATTAACATAAAATCAGATGTTGATGAGAGGTCGGGGATAGAATTAGAAACAGTGTAAAATATTATTCATATTTAGCTGATATCCAATGGCTTACAATGATATGATATAATATAAATATAATATAATATATAAATATAAATATAATATAATATAAATAATATAAATATAAATAATATAAATATAAATAATATAATATAAATATAATATAAATATAATATAAATCGCAATATAAATTAACACAAAATAATAAAATTTTGAGTAATAAATAATTATAAAAATGGGTATTTGATAGAATATAATAAAATTAGTAGTAAGTAAGGAATTTTTTTTTTGCATTAAAAATGAATTGCAGAAATCCAAAAATTATATTTTTTAAAGAAATATTATAAAAAGCAGTTATACTAAACAATTGCCTATTCAGAGTATTTGACTAAAAAAACTAGTCAGTAAATAATGCTTAATATAAACTTGTAACATTGTAAACATTGAGATTTCTACAAAGATTCACTCTGGTTTTAAAAATACAATACTTAAATTTTGCTATTTTCTGACAAGTACTGTTAATATGTAGTTGGTTATCATAAAATCTCTACATCTATAATTCTATAATATTTCTATATTTTACATGTTTTAAAAATGGAAAATTGTTGTTTTGTGTTTTAACTGCCAAAAATCATAATATTCTGAGTAGCTAGTCCTTTCAATATTTACATTTTTTAAATTGTAAAAATATATTTTTATTATCTTCTGCCAAATACTGTTTGTAATAATGATTTATTTATTATACAATGTTTTAAAAATTTTCATTATTTGACTATATTTCTGATATTAACATTTTTAGATTGTATTATTACTAATTATTAATTCCTGCCAAATACTGCTTGCAGTAATTGTTTATTCTACAGAGTTTTCTAATTTTAAGTATTATAAGTAGATTTCTGTCTATATTTACATTTTCTTACTATGGAAAGCTTTAGTTTTGTATTTTCCACCAAAAATTGTTTTGTAATATTTACTAAGATGACAGTTCCGATTATGCAGTCTAATCTTAAGTCTTATATCGGTGTGTTAGATATCCAGACTGATGATGAAAAATTTTTTTTTTGTGGAAGGCTAAAATATTACAATATGATCTATAGGCTAGTATCCTTACCTTGTTTTATACGATGATTAAAATGCGTCGATCATTAAATATTCTTTGAAATTAAAATACTCAAGTAAAATAAAAAAAAAAAAAAAAACGTTTAGTTATTTATTGATCTTAATATATCAGCAAATAACTAAATTATAAGATAGGATTTTTGATATTGAGTACCTTTATAAATAATGCTGTGTTTAAATACTACGACTTTTACCATAATTTTATTTTTTTAAATGCTTAAATTTTTGTGGAGTATAATAGAATCGAGTGTTTGTAAAATAGGATTCAATATTGCCTTAAGATTAGGTAGGAGGTATATAGTTTGTTTGTTTCACCTTTTATTTTCTGTGGTATTTGTAAATATTTTAATATTATGTTTTTAAATCACATGATTTAATATTTTTTAAAAGTCCCGGTAGTAATATGAGTGTTTCTTATTTAATGCTCTTTGGAGTTGTATTTTTCCAAGTTAATATCTGTAAATATTTTCATATTATGTTTGTAAATCATATAATTTAATATTTTTTTAAGAATCACAGTATAATGAGAGTGTTTCTTATTTAATGCTCTTTGGAATTGTATTTTTCCAAGTTAATATCTGTAAATATTTTCATATTATGTTTGTAAATCATATAATTTAATATTTTTTTAAGAATCACAGTATAATGAGAGTGTTTCTTATTTAATGCTCTTTGGGATTGTATTTTTCCAAGTTAATATCTGTAAATATTTTCATATTATGTTTGTAAATCATATAATTTAATATTTTTTCAGAATCACAGTATAATGAGAGTGTTTCTTATTTAATGCTCTTTGGAATTGTATTTTTCCAAGTTAATATCTGTAAATATTTTCATATTATGTTTGTAAATCATATAATTTAATATTTTTTAAGAATCACAGTATAATGAGAGTGTTTCTTATTTAATGCTCTTTGCAATTGTATTTTTCTCAGTTGATATCTGTAAATAAATTCATTTTGTTTGTAAATCATATTATCATAATAAAATATAAATAATAAAAGTGTGTTTTATTTACAATATACAAAAATATATATTTAAACGAAGCCAATGCTCCAAAAGTATCGATAGTTTTATCGATAATTTCACCAGACTAGTATCGATATCTGGTACGAAAAATTTAGGACAACACTATGCTTCATTACTACCAAACTAATGGAAAAAAGAACTCGACCGTAAAGTTAGAACAAAAGTATCGCAAACGATTTTTAGCTCAACTCTATGTTCGAAGTGTCACCTCTTTACTATTATATACTCTTTGCCACAGACTAAAAGACTATGAAATGTTAAAGTCAAATGACTTTTGTTTTTAAAATAATCGAAAAAATCGAATCGAATAACTAACATTTAATACGTATTACGATCGATTCTAAATAAACTTAAAAATATGATATAACAAATAAACACAAATTTGCTCTTATTGTATATGAAATTTCATAATTTAAAAATAATAATAGCTTTATATTTAGTAAAATTTGTAATGTCTATTAACGTTTTTTATTAAATATAAAAATATCTGAAAACCGATTTTATAATAGACACATCGATTAAAAGTTTCTACATATCTATGGTCAAATGTTTGACATTTGACTGATTAGAAATTTCTGTTCGAATGTCTTGAATTCGTCGCCGCATGTTTAAATTGTATGCAAATACATTAAAAATAAAAGAAAAAATATAAATTTCCACCGTGTTACAGCAACAATGACTCGGCAAGTGGATGTAAAAGCTCTAGTATCACATGTAGTACGCGGTGACGGTGTTAATAGGTGCCGAATTTGTATGGGTGATACAACAGAAGGACAAGTGCACTTAAGTGACGCAGTTATAATGGATGGCGAGAGACCTGTAACTCTTTCTGAACTCCTGGAAACTGTTACAGGAATTCAGGTATGTTTACATAAAATCTTTGTTTACAACTTTAATTTCTGCGAATAACGGAACGCTATTTCGTTTTAACAAAATGGCGGTCTTTATCGTTCTAGATACGCTTTATTTTTCACATTTACATAAATATTTAGTATTATGTTATTATTTCTTTCATAACCGTTATACATAATTAATGTTCATTATAAAACACATATTTGTTACATACTATAGAATCCTTAAATTTTTCTTTGTAACTTATGACTAGGAAGGCCAACAATAACATGCAATGTGAACTTAGAGCGCCATCTAGTGAGAATCACTTTAAATTTCACTAAATGAAGAACTTGTTACAAATTTTTATTTAATAGTTGTATGTATGGTTTTTAAAATAAGATATGTAAAATTATAATCTATAACTTAATATTTAAAAAATACAGAACCGAAAATTGTAAAATGGAAAATAATGTTAATACCTACAAAATTAAAAAAAAAAAATTATGTCCCTATGTAAGAAAAATTAAAGTATCAAGATCAATCAATATCAAGAGAAAAACAAAATTTGACTGTGGCTTTTTGACTAGAATGGTGGTTACAGATGCCGATAGATGGAGACCTGCCATCAGGAGTATGCCCCGAATGCTCGAAATGTGCGATAAATGCAGCGGAGTTCAGAACGCTATGCCACCATGCCATCAGTCAATGGGAGTTAACAATACAGCTGTTACACAACCTACCACTGCAACGAAATAATATGAACAACACTATGTTTGCTATTATTGATAAAAATCAAATGATAATTATAAATGATGATATGCCAAAAGATTCACTCAGCATCAGTTCTGCTGCTCAAAGATTGACTGCACACTTAAAACCTGAGGAAGTTAAAAAGGAAAGCAATTTTTTGTGCGAATGTCCCAATTGTGGGAAAGAGTTTCAGTATGCACAACAATTAAGTCATCATTTGAAAGAATCGACGGATCATAAACGAGCTTGTTACATCTGTGCCAAAATTATGTTCCGCGATGACTTAGTCCTGCATATGAGGAAGGTGCATAAGAGAAATCCTTATGACTGTAAAATGTGTCCAGCGTTACTTTGTTCGCATAATCAGTATATAAGACATTTAACAAAGTCACATACTCGTGGTGCATGTATGTGTATCGAGTGTGGACGGAGCTTTCAGTCTCGGAATGGTTATCACGCTCACGTCTCTATACATAGACCGAAAACATGCCCAAGTTGTGACAAGCTGTTTAAGAATCAAATGTGTTATGTACATCATGTGAAAAACTGCTGCAATTTAGATAAGAACAGAGAAGACACCCACCGTACAAAGAACAAAGTTACGGTGGAAGTTAAAAATGAAATTAGTAAGAGACATATAAAGGTAGGTCTCCGAGGCAGTGCTGATAAGGAGTGTATATGTGATTACTGTGGAAAAAAGTTTGCTGGGAAAAAGTTTGTCGCTGCTCACATACAGATAGTCCACATGAAGAACACACACCGTCCCTGCGTGTACTGTGGCAAGTTGTTGGCAGCAGCTCACATGACACAGCATGTCAAACAACATGAATTAGACTTGTCATACACTTGTGAACATTGCAACGTTGTTTTAAAGACAAAATTGGGCTACATTCAACATCTACGTCTTCACACAGGCGAGAGACCATACGCTTGTGATATCTGTGGAGAAACGTTTTCAGCTTCATCGAGACGATCAGAACATATACGTAAAATACATAAAAATTCGGATATAGTTCTAAAGCAAGTATGTCATTTATGTCCAGCGAGATTCCGCTTACCATACAGGTTGAAGAAGCATCTGAAATCTGTCCACAATGATGATGGGGATGAGTCACTGCCACAATTCGAATGTAACGTGTGCCATGAGAAGTTCGGATCCTGTAGGGGACTTCTGCACCATAGCCGAAAACACCAAAACGTTACACAAGCATCAAAACCTAAGCAATCAATAATGTTCAAAGTGTACAGTGAACCAAAGAAAGACTTGGAGGAACTGTAATTTTTAGTACTAAAAAAATTTGAATATATATCAAATAGTGTCAGGACTTTTTCTAACCTCAAAAAATATGCTTAATATAGAAATGAACCAGTTGTAGATAAATACCATATAGTTTAAACAGTCTTATTTTTATAATTATCACTGCTTGTGAGTCTCGGAGATCACTTGATAACGATCGCTACTCTTGCTGGTAGGGAAATTAACTACCAATTCGCCTAGCCCAGCAATGCCCAGCTCTCAGATGTTGACAGGTTGCTTGAATTCAATTTGTATGAGTTGTCATATTTTTAGTCAAAAACTTCTAAGACTATACAGCCTTCCTCCAGAGGTAGCACTTGCGTTTGTCCTTGTGGGTATCCCCCACCCTGTGTGGAAGAGCATGTAAAGCGGTCGGTCCCGGTTGTTATCACAAATATCAGGTAGCAATCGTTATTCCCATACTCATATAAAACAGCATTTGTGATAATGGTAAAATAAAATATAAATCGTTAAGATGTAATTCTAAATGATACTCTTGTACCTGATTTTGAATGATTTTAAGAGATCACTATCAATCTCTAATATCCAAATAAAATATATTATTAAAATAAAGATTGTATGAAATAAACACTGGGAAACTCGAAATATGGATTTGTTTTATTTGCTTTGGTATGAAAAGCTCAATTAATGTTATATTAAATGTTATTTTGCTAGTTTATTATAAATATTAAAAGAAAAATTACCAATTTATATGCAGAAAATGTCAAAGAATTGCCAAAAAAATTTAAAAACAAGTTTCAATAAAATTAATTAACAAGATGAAGATTTTGTCGAAAAAGGAAGAAAGGAAGACTGATTGGTCACATGGTTTCAGGTCGAGGTGGAAACCGAGCTACCGGCTGGCGTGTGCATCATCTGCACAAACAGTGCCACAGCTGCCTGGCAGTTCAAATACTTATGCCTCGAATCAGACAAACATTGGAGGAAAACTACCTTATTATTGACGAAATTACAAGTGAAGCCAACGAGTAAAGATAAAACGCTGTTTGTGGGTTGCAATACGCTGATAAGGGATCATATTGAAAATAAAAATCTAGATGAAGCTCTGGATAGGTTGAATTCATTAATCGGACGGAGCAAAGTAAAACGAACGGAATATCAAAAAAACCGGAAGTGTGACGTGTATAAGTGTAAGGATTGCGGAAAGGACTTTTCAGTGCCTTATTTTTTGAATCGTCATATATTGAGTACGAACAAGCGTGCCTGCAATTTGTGCGGGAAAATTCTTCCAAAGGAACGTCTCGCGAAACATTTGTATAGGAGTCACGGTAAATTGGTCATTCACTGTGATATTTGTGATAAGTTATACGATGAGCAGTTTCAATTGGAACGACACAAGGCAATGCTTCACGGGAAGGATTCTTTTACATGTAAAATTTGTAAGAATGGCTTCAAAAATGAAAGGTCTATCCGTGCGCATATGTATACTCATACTTTGTTCAATTGTACATCTTGTAACGCCAGCTTCGAAAACCGGAAATGCTACACGTATCATAGACAATACTGTAAGGGTTCGAAGCAAGCAGCGGAAGGTATATACGAATGCAACGATTGTGGCAATATTTACACGAAAAAGCCATCTCTAAAAGTACATATTGTGCAGAAACATTTGAACGTCTTACCATACGTTTGCCAAGTTTGTGGCAAACGAAGTTCGACCAAAAATCATCATAAAGCTCACGAGCAAATCCACAAAGCTAAAAGGAAAATTTATAAATGTTATTGTGGCGCGAAAATGTTGACTGAATTAGGTTTCAACATGCATCAAAGGATACATTCCGGGGAGAAACCTTACGAATGTGGTGTGTGTGGCAATAGGTTTCTTTCGGCTTCTAGAAGGTTGGATCACATCAAGAGGAAACATAGAAGCAAAGAATTGGCCCACGGCTGTAGTTACTGTGATGCTAGATTCGTAAGACCGTTTGAATTAAAAAAGCATTGTAAATCAGTTCATATGATGTCCGTTAATTAAAAAGGGATGAGGCAGATATAAAATAGGTGGGTGGATTTTATTTGCTTACATTACTGTCTTGCCATATTTTACCCTACTATATTTTGAAGTGTTTTTGTAATGTACCTATGTAGGTTATATCATTGGTAATGAAATAAACGAATTTTTAAAATGTTTTATAAAGTTCATTTTACAATTTTTCATTTAAATATCTTTCCTTTGGTTTCAGTTACAAGAAGAGAATTTATTTCCAAATGGATTGTGCATTTCCTGCACGAGTGTGGCGGCCGCGTCGTACGAGTTTGGAGTTTTAGTTCGTAAATCGCAAAAAATGTGGACGAACTGTGTCAACTCCCTGCAAACTCTTCCAACCATGACCTCAACGCACAAGTCACTATACGTAATACTAAAAGATAACTTATTAATTCAAACGGTAAATGACTTTGGCGGAGACGCTAAAGATCTATTCGATCACTTAACAAATAGATTTGTGAAGAGGAAGATATTGACAGAGAGGAAGCCGAGGCACCCGAGGGCGGGACCGGCTTGCAGTTGTACGGATTGTGGTAAAAGTTTCATTAGTCCGTATTATTTGAATATACATTTGAGAAACAGTGGCCAGAAAGAGTCCTGCTGGTTGTGTGGCGCCATGTTTACGAGAGGAGCAGAGATGAAGGGACATCTTTCAAGTATACACAAGATGAATATGTTTTTGTGCACAGAATGCCCATTACTGTTCAAAAGTGAGTTGGACAGGAAGAGACATGTCAAGGAATGTCACGGACCCGGCGCATTAACGTGCAACGATTGTGGTAGAATGTTCCAGAGAAAGGGGTCGTTCGAAGTACATTCCCAAATGCACGCGGTAAGGACTTGTAGGGCGTGTGGCTCGCAGTTCTCGAACCGAGGCTGTTATAGAGAACACAGATCGAAGTGCGAACCAAACGCAAAGCCCGATTTGAAAACAGTTCCAAGGAATAGGAGATCGAATGTTCGAGATCCAGCAACTTTTATATGTGATTACTGCAATAAAACTTATCATTCCCGTCCCCAATTGAAGAACCATATCCTCTGGATTCACATGGATATTCGGCCTCATCAGTGTCAGTGGTGCGGAAAACGTTTTTATACATCAGCTCGACTGGCTGAACACACAGTGGTGCATACACGTGTTAGAAATTTTGAGTGTGACATTTGTGGCGCGAAATTAGTATCCAAAATGGCCGCCGTGTACCATAGACGAAGGCATACGGGTGAACGGCCGTACGAGTGTCAGGACTGTGGTGAAAAGTTCATCTCTTCGTCAAGAAGATCTGAACACGCGAAACGTAGACACAATAGAGGATCTCGTCTACCGTGTACAGAGTGTCACGCCAGCTTCGTTCGAAAGCATGAATTGAAAAAGCATGTAGATAAAGTACATAGTACAGATAACCAGTTAATGGTAAAATTAAAAAAAGAAAAAAGTTTTATTGTAACTCAAACTCCAACGCTTTGACAAAATATGAAATAAGTTTTGTTTGACATAATTATGACAATGAAATAAATATTATATATACGCTTATTTAAAAAATAATTTCTTGGTTTAAAAAAAATTATGATTGCTCCTTGCCTATTGTTTAGTTAAATGGTCATAGTGTTACAGTTACACATACAAACCAATTTTAAACATGTATATACAAAATATCGGACTCTTTTTCTAATTTTGAAATTATATTTTACAAATATAAAACTACCTATCTGCAAAAGTCGAGGACCTCTCGAGGAATGACTTATCTGGATTTCTCCAGAAACATGCAAGTTTCCAGACAATTTCTTAAATGCAGCATGAGATGAACTACCCTTAATTTGAAAATATCACCAGTTTCGATTTACGTGTTCACACTGAGCCATGTTCACTCACCATGTAGAATTTATTTTTTAATTTACAAAATATCATTGTTATAATATGTTAAAGTTGGGTAGAAGACATACGAATTCTCTATCCTTCACAGATATTAAGTAATTCATACTAAAGTATATTCATAGGGTATGATCATCCCATATTGTCCAGGGAAGCAACTATGTACATTAGAGACTCCCTAAATATAGCTTGTTTACCTTTTTTACCCGTTGGGTACACCATTTAGTTCGCAGCTCGAACCACTGTTGCAACTGCACTCAGTCACAACTCGAGAATCAGCTGTGTAACACTTTCAAGGGTCTGCAGTCTAAAGTTACCCATATTATCAGATTTCGCAAAACTTATTTATTAACTTAAACTACTAATGACACTTAAAAAATAATTTAAAAAATCAAAAAACCCGACTGCGTAAAATACTCTTATTATAAACTAAAAAGAATAAAACAATTTACTAGCTTTCATTTGATACCCATATTGCTACAGTAAGAAAAAAAAATTCAACTCCCCCCTTCATTCCGCCAATTGCAGGCGCCATTTTGAAAATTTATATAGCCTATGTCACTACTACAATTTAGACAAATCCAACGACACCTTATATGTCTAAATCCGTGCCAAAGAAATGGACATACATACATACATACACTCGAAAAACATAACCCTCCTTCTGTCGCAGTCGGGTAATTAGAATTCTATGCAATTCTGACTGCTAAGTGACTTTCAAAGTGTGTTACATCGTAGAAATATTCTTGCAGAAATTCGTAATGGTGTTCAAGATGTGGCGAAGTAGTTTTTACAGTCCACAAAAACATCTTACTGCTTAACAAAAGATTTTATTAAAGAGGATACTGGTTAAATACAGTGATATTGTTACATAAATTAAAACAGTTATGTTGACATTTGTCTAAACAATATTGAATTTAAATTATTATGTAATTGATTCCTATAATAAAAACAATTATTTGTTATAAACATTTATTAAAACTTTTATTATAAGTGTTTCATCCTTCATCGATGTGGTTTCTTCTGCATGGATAATCAATAATTGTCATTATTTAAACCAATTTATTATACTTTTACTAATGAGTCAGATCATAATGTATTAAAACCTATAAATAACATAACAGGCTATGAGAAATTAATATAAAAGAGTGATTATGGTTATAAAAATAATTTATTTTTTTACATAGGGTACGTTCGCGCGCCCACTTCTAATTGATTTCATCAATTTTTTATCTATGCATTCCACAGACCACATGCGCGGAAACGGAAATGGGACATGCGTAATAGTTTTTTATTCGTCAGTTTTAAATAAAAATAATAGGTACCTAGTTAATAAATGTAAAAAGATAATAAACAAAATTTGTTTATTATCTTTTATGAACAACAGCTAACAATTATTTACTAAAGTTCGACTGTTAAATTCAGTTTTTGATTAAAGAAGTATATTTCCGCGCATGTGGTGTAAATGTGACAGCGATGAAATCAATTAGAAGAGGGCCCGCGAACGTACCCATAGTCTCCTAACAAATCAATACCTATAGTCCCATCATTTTTCTAAACCTACGATTCTCTTAGAAACAATTTTTTTTTGTCTTAACTCGCCCAAAACGCCTCAACAGCAAGTCATCACTTTGTTATCGTCTTCAATTTTTTTACTTTGGAGCTGTTCTTTGAGGCAAGGAAGGAATTAAAATCACTGGGGGCTAAGTCTGGCGAATATGGTGGATGTTCATGTAATTCGAATCGCGTTTCTTAAATGCTAGCTGTCGCAACTGCGACTTTGTGAGCGAGTGCGTTGTCTTGGTGAAACAGCACTCCAGATCGATTTGGTCTGCGTAGTGTGAGCCTATAATAGTGGCTCCCTTTTTCAAATATTCCGCCCTAATTATTCTTCAGCGTCTCGAAAAACTGACGCCTTGAACTTGTCACCTTGAATTTCTTCGGCATCGGTGAGGAAACTCGTTTCCAAGTCATCGACTTGTTCTGTTTCAGTATTAATATTGAGAATCCCGAGTCTCGTCTGTGGGTACAAAACGCAACAAAAAAAAATTCTGATCGCCATTGGTACTTCTCGAGCTACGCACTCGAAATGTCGATTCGTTTCGTTTTTTTTGTTCGTATATTTTCAGTAACCAAAACGCAGAGAACTTTTTCATATGCAATTTGTTTATAAGGATTCTTTGAATGCTGCCAAATATCTCCGTATTTTCAGCTATATAGCTAATGGCTACTCTTCGATCTGCCATAACAACATTTTCGATTTTTTTCACGTTTTCGTCAGTAAGAGACGTGAATGGGCGTCCCTCGCGATGTTCATCTTCAATGGATGTTTTGCCCAGCGTGCAATTGTCCACAGCTATGTACCATATTTCAAAATGGAGGAGCAGAGTCCCTCAATGTTTTTACCAAATCGTTGCGTATGTCTTAAGATGTAACCAAATTTGGTTGACCATTTTTTTCAAAGAAAGATACTTGTACAGAATTCTAATTTACTTTTGGAATGAAGTTCCTTACGGCAGGCTTGGAGGAGATAGAGATTTTGCTGCTCGACCGAACTGAAAAAAATGTGAGACTTAAACCGTAAGAAAAACAGGTAACGGAAGTGCGCGTGCCGGCGTAAACTATGATTAACATCAAGCGTCATCCACTACAAGTTTAAAAAAAAAATGTATTTGAACTTGAATAGATGAATGAAAATTATTTATTTAACGATTGAAAATTTGAACAAGATATATAAGTATATATAATATAGGAAGAGTGAACTAATAGAAGGAATTGAAAAATGAGGTATGAAGACTAAATAACTCTACTGCGAGATTTACAAAGCCTTTGGAATCCTCTCCTCTCCTACTTCTTCCAAGTTCTCCAGTTTATGAGAAGTTCACAAAAACCACTGAACCGATTATTTACAATAAAACTTGGTATGTACAGATTTACAAATATGTTTTCATACCTAAATTCATACATGATGATGTAATTGACGTGGTCTCTGACTAGGAGCTATGTTTCTATGAAGAGCAGTGCCGGATTAAGGGAAGGCAAGCGGGGCAACTGTCCCGGGCCCCCACATCCACAAAAGAGGGGGTTGGGACCGTTTTTTTTTTTTTGAGGAATATGTCCACCCGGCAACGATAATATATTGGCGTGAGATCGCGACGACCTTTTTTTTTCTTTTTTTTTTCCGTAGTCACTTTTTTTCTGCAAGAAAAAAAAACAATTCAATTTCAGATCATAGGGCCTCCACAACTCTAAATCCGGCCCTGATGAGGAGGAGTCCACGTAACTATACGAATCATTTGGGAATATGAGGATAAATAGTAGCCTCATTTAATACTGGATCTCCAGCTATCTACTTACAAAGTTTCATTACAATCGGTTAATTAGATTTTTACGTGAGAGATTATCATACGTTAATCAAAAGTTTCACATTTATATTAGTAGAAATAATAAGATAAACACAATTTTATTTATGATAAATTTTATTAAAAATAATCTACATTAGTAATAAATATTTCAAATATTACAAAACACAGAACTCCAATCATTAAAAAAAATACAAAATAATACAACAAGCAGATCCAGAAGTCTGTTGTATGACACAATCTCACACTTCAACAACAATGAAAACTAATATAATTATCGAAAATTACAACAATCTCTAATCCTGTGCGGCTATTATCTCGGAACAAGCGATATGCCATAATTGCATTGTCATCGCGCAATTGATTGCTCTATAATTTATATATTTGGTTACATGTTTTCTGTCATTATTTGACAACTCTTAATAGTGACGGATATTTTTTTTTATTTATTAACAATTTCCGCGCGGATCAAATTTTAATAAATAATTTCGAATTATTTTACACATATTTTTTACAAAACATATCATCAAATGTAGACAATGAATAGGACACGCTAAGACCATAACACTATCTCTTGTTATATGCATGACAAATTTTGTACAACGATGTAATATAATCCAGTGAATTCCAGTGGGAAGGTACAACCCGTGCGCCTAGAACATAGAAGTATTATTAGAGCAGGGTAGTCAGGGCTCCAGCTGTCCGGTACCGCGATCGTCTTTCTAACCGAGGGTTAGAAAGAGATAGACGATCGCGGTACCGGTTGAATTACGTACCAATATAATATTACTGTACATATTACAGTTTCTATGATTTGTTTGTAGTCGAAGAATTAAAATAGTAAATAATTGATGTTTACAAAAATATATATATATATATATATATTGGGATTTGAATTTGAGACCGCAAGGCCAATGGGGTACCGCGAATTTCTTTCTTTTTAACCGTTGGACGTTTTCGCTTACAGGCAGTCGTATGTCTTCCCTACTATATCTATAATACCTATATGTTCTTACCTCCATACCTAAAACCAGCAACGGATTTGTGATTCCTTGTCTTCATGGGCGATGGACAACACTTAACATTGGACGACTCAGCGTTATTATCATAGAAATAATGTAGATTTAAGGAGCCATGATTATAGGTATTAATATAACTTCAAAAATTATCAATGCGTTCAATTACCTTAAACTCGCTGGACATTTTAACTATTATAAATATTATATATATATATATATTTTAATAAACTAGTTACTAACGTTTTCCTTACAACTAATTGCATTTTTAAATTAAACGTCACAAAAATTCTTTAAAAAAAATACCTTTAATACATTTATATGTACATTTATGTGTATTTTATGTACGTATGTGCGTATAACATACTAGCACGAGTGAATATTGGCGATTTAAGCTCTAAACAGTTTTCTTTATAAGAAAAAAAATCCATTACCCAGCAGTGGGTCATTTACAGGCCAATAGTAATAGTGAAGTTACTATTTTCTTTTTGTATATTTAATCTCTTCCACTGGATTATTACCTTTTTTTATAATCAATATACAGTAATCCCTCTACAACACGGTACTCTTCTAACGCGTTTTTATATTACCGCTTTTTCATATTACGCGATATTCCTCTTTTTACTGAAAAGTACGAAATTTCAAACAAAAATTGACTATCAGAATTTCTCAGCATTTTTCAGAGTTTTTTTTTATTAATGATAAGACTTTGCCGAAATATAGGCGTCTCAATATAATTATAAACGCGGTAAGCATCCGAACAAATATAAATTTTAATATGAATAGTGATCGCGTTAGTTTAAAACAATATAAGACTTTCCAATTAAGATTTCCCTGAAAAGGCTCTGAAAGTCTTACCATTAATAAAAAAAAACTCTGAAGTGCTGAAAAATCCTAAAAAAGTCAAATATTGTCTAATTTCGGACTTTTCAGTAAAAAAAAGGGAGTATTTCCCCCCATATAACGTAGAGATACTGTGAAATTTATAATGATTTGTACAATTCATAATTAACTTCGCGTACGTTTGTACATTGTGTCAATCGTGTTCTTATAAAATAAAATAATTTAATTAAAAACATGCACATTTCATTCATAACATAGTTCTTATAATTATAATATTCGATTTATAATTTCAAACAGAAATATCATTTATTAAATGATTTAAAAAATCCGACTAATATTACTTTTTTGTCATGGTAATGTAAAACAGCAGAACTGTCAAACTGAACACAATATTTATTGACATTTTTCACACATAAACAACATCCAAAAATTGACCACTTTTGGAGAGTAAGGAACCTCATCATATATCATAAGGTTCCTCATCCACAATTGAAAAGGGAGGATCCTCCGACCAAAAGGTTGTTGTGTCTGGTGGGCTACAGAGAGTGAGGTGAGAGAGGAAAAGGGTGTACTGTCTGTATGTAGGATACGTCAATTTTTAGTTCGCATGTGGTGAGATAGATGTCGCTACGACCACTAAAAATTTTCATACAATCCTCACCCTTTCGCTACTAGCGTCACATTCACAGACTATACCTACGTATACTATCGAAACTGAAAAAAGGTACTTTTCAGGAGAGCACTTTTAAGTTAATTTTGTGTACAAAATTGTCATTTATTTGTTAAGTATCGATATTATACTCATGAAAAATGTGGTTTAATATGTATTTTTTTAGCTTATTCTCTTTTTTTGTATGAAAACACATATAAAAAGGAGTTAGAGTTAAAAAAAATCGCAAATTTTCAGTTTCGATACTGTACGTAGGGACACGATATGTGAAGACCCGGTTTCCTTCGCTGGGCCCGGTGTCACAAATATGTGACGGGTGTTCATTATCAATTTATAATAACTGTTCCGTTATGAAAATGGAAATTATCGCCTTCTAAACACTCTATATAGTTCTAATAAATAGAATAAAGGTTATTTAAAGACTTTTTTTAGAGTTTTATTTGAGGGAAAAAGTCTATACTTAGTACAATTTTCTCTAATAAAACTCTATTCAGAGTCTTTACAAGTCTTTTATTATATTTATTAGAACTATATTTAATTTTTAGAAGGCGATAATTTTTATAAGCGTTGTATCAAATCGTACTGCACATAGATAATGTTATACAACAATAAAATAAATGAAACATATTATTGCTCTGGCAATAATTACAGTTGTTTATAAAATCTGAGCGTTTTTCTCCTGAGGCCCTGGTAGCGAAAGGGTTAATACATAATGCAATCTATATGCCAACTACACTAACCATAGCATATACTACTGGAGGCAGCTTCCCGTTGGCCAAAAATGTAAAAATGTAGGTTGTAGAGAGAGACAGATATATCGGACTACATGTTATCTCTCTCTAGTCGCACGCGATTGGTCACACCGATCAAGACATAAACCATTTCTATTCGGTGAAGTCAGCCAACTGAAGAGCTAACTGAGAAGCTTGCCTCCAGTAGTATATGCTCTAAGTTGACATAAAGGCAATGTACAATATATTATATATATTTATAAGCACAGTAGTCAAATTAAAAAATACATTTTATAAATATTGGCTTGTTTTAGAATTAAAACAGCTGATCGAAGCTATTTTTACACATTATCGGTAAAATTACATAATTTACAATTATTATTTAATTTATCTCTCTTCAAAGATTTAATTAAACTTAATATTTGTAACTTACAAGCTTATTCAGTTCTGAACAAAAAAATATTTATTATTTTAAATAAAACGTTAAACTTATTTTTTTGTTCAAATCCTCCTAATCTTTGGTCTACTACGGTCTGTCGTGGTCTACTCGGTCTACTGGGAGTCTATGCGGTCTTCTTGTTAGATTTCACATTGGCTAGTTTCTCTTTGGACTCTTGGTAAAGTCCGTCGAGATCAAAAGCGGCTTTCATGTTGTCTTTGGAGAATAAAAACCTGAAATTTAAAATAATATATTGTATTTAATAACTTAATCGGAGTAGCAAGAATTTTCTTAAGAGAGGGGGGATGGTTTCGGTTCCCCCCCCCCTTAAGCGTTACGTAACACCAAAGCTACTATTTTTACTTAAAAAAAGCCACAAGGTACGGAAGGTAGGTAGGTAGTCGTAAAGGTTTTAAAAGGAGGTCGAAAATGGTAACCAACTTTTGAGACTTTAATTTCCTAGTTTTTATCTTAATAAATTAAAAAAAAAAAATTACGTGAAGCGTAGTATGAACCCCTCTCCCGCCCTTGTAACGCATCGTAACTTTTTACAAAACCCCCCTTCCTCCAAATTGCGTTACATAATACTAGAACGCCCCCTTAGTGTCATCTACTGATCCAGAATAAAAATTTCTTTTTTTATTATAAAACAAAGACTGAAGCAGAGCAGTTAAACGTGGGTAAAACTGCGCGGGTCGCTCAGTTAAATATTTTGCTTTTGATGTCACAACTTAACACATAGTTACTCATTGTTACTTGACCTACTTGTGCTGCGATTTACAATGCGTATTGAATTCACCGCTGAACACAAAATTTTTATACAAATTTGTAAATAAAATAAATAAATAAACGTCTCACACTCAACGGCCCCCAGTTGGATGTGAATCCTGTGTCGAGGGTCCAGATACACACACAATACACAAGCACAAACGCCCAGACCACGACAAACATCTGTATGGCCTATACAAATATTTGTCATGTGCGGGGATCGAACCCGCGACCGCTAGCGCATCAGCCAGTTGCTTTGACCACTGCGCCAACGCGTCTTCAAAACGTGTAACTTGTACCATGACATGAATTGTCGTCAGCCATTGTTGTATGCATAAATATTTACTTAATTTGCATTAACAAAAACAAATCAATTAACTAAACCACTTCGATCAAAAATTCTAAACCAAATAAAAATATATACATACATACATATATTATATTATTGTAATATAATAGATTTTTATTATAATAAATTATTACAATATAAATTAATATATAATATATTATAATAACTGATTAAATTGTATTAACATACACAATGTTAAACATATTTATATTTTTTACAACATTTTTGTTTTTGAATGTTAAGACCGTTCTGGTGTAGTGGTGCTAGTAGCCGCAACGCCGCGCGCCGGCGGTCGCGGGTTCGATTTCCGCTCGGGATAGATATTTGTATTTATAAAAATATTTGTTTCCGGTTTGGGTATACATCCTTGTGGGTCGCCCCACCGTGCCTCGGAGAGCACGTGAAGTCGTCGGTCCCGATTGTTATTATAGATTCCTGGTAACGATCGTTACTCATGGTAGGGAAATTATCCGCCAACCCGCAGTGGAGCAGCGTAGTGGATTATAGTGCGCGCGGAATTAGTTGGCCGCGCCTTAGGTATGTGAGCGGTGAGACGGAGAGGCAGGGGCGCTTGCTTTAATGAGACTTAGTGAAATTGCAATAGCGAGATGAGTCCGCCGATAAAAAGACAATCTAAGGAAATAATATTTAAATTGCATACGTTTTTTATTTATACGTTTTTTTTTTTGCACAAATGCGATGACCACGTACAAAAAAAAAAAAAAAAACGAATATACTGGAATCATGATATGAGATTTGATACTATGATGGAAGAAATCGTACTTACAAGATAATTCTAAATCAAGTTCAGAGAGTTCAGAATCAAGTGATTCAGAGGATATGTCAAAGTAATTTCATATAAGTTATATATTAATTAAATAATTTCATATAGGTACTTGATTAGTTTTTGTTTTATTTTACTATTAAATACAATATAATTAGATACAATATAAACTTCTAAAGGTTCAATTGTTTTTTATTTATTCTTTTCAATAATTGAACAATTATTGAGATTGGTCATCTCTGTCTAAGCTCATGTGCGTTGCGAGTAGTATGCAACCTGCTCCCTCACCCCTGTCGCCACCTAAGGAGCGGCCAACTAGTCCCGCGCGCACTATAATCTCCAACCCTTCTATATGGAGAAGAGACCATCATTCGGCAGTGGGTTGTTTGCAGGCTGATACAGTACAGTACAAACTTAATGTGTATTTAATATTAATAGATGTACAGAGATTTAGAAGTGGAGTTATTTAATCTTGTAATATCTACACACTAAGTCAAAATGACATGCACATAAAGTAGGGGGCAGAATTCAATTTAAAATTTTTCAGAAGCAATTTTTTTTTCTATAAAAATAATTGGTGTATTGCATACTTTTGTAATTTGCCAGTGGAGTCCGGGTACGGCCTTCTCATTTTCTCCTCTCCATCTTTCAATAGTAACACTGTTGGCAGCTGACGGCTGGTCGGTCCATCTTGAATTCTGTACTTAGCAGCTGCTTCCGGATATCTAAATAAAATTGTATTACATATATAATACTTTACATAAATAATATTTATGTTTGTAATATCAATATAAAAGGGTTATTCTGAATGCATAAATATAAATCTATTTACTTTTATATTATTATATATTACAATTTTGTTTTTTCTGTACTGTACACCTATATTATCTACATTGAGTTATACATACCCTTGAAATGAGGAATCTTTCGAACAGTATATATAACTCAATATCGCCTAAAATGGTGGTTAATACAATATGCCTTTCCACCGTCGATATACCACTTCCTCCACCCTAAGGTTGCCTGGAAGAGATCGCTCTTTAGCGATAAGGCCACCTTTTGTACTTATTTCCTTTTGTACTATTGCTTATTCTTGGTGTACAATAAGAGTTATTATTATTAAATGTTACTAGCTATGCTTGTATTGTAAAACCACTACTTAAAACTTTGTCTATCTGTCTGTTTGTTTCGCTAAATCTCTAACTACTACTCTATGGACCCTCTACGGACTAATTTTATAACAGTTTAACATAAAGAATCAAAATAAAACACTTCTATGTTCTAGTACATTCGAAAAGCACTTTTTAATCATTTTTTTATAATGTATCTTATATTATTTAAATATTTAACTATAGTTAATGTGACGCTACCAACGATTCTGAATGTTCTGCTGAGAAGAACCGACGATAAAACTCAACACCTAATCTTGAAAAAAAACCTACACATCCTTGTCAGTTATTTAATCCAAATTATATAAACTATAAATAACTTATGTTAGTAATATTTTAGAAAGAGACTTAGAATTCAGTTGAAGAAAAAAATATGACAATAAAGTTATGGGTAAAGGCTAATTTAATCAAATCTCTTACATACCTCCCAATATCAAGTTTTCCAAACTTGAAATTATCAAGACTATACGTCGCTGACAGTTCAGAAAAGACTGGTGCAAAGTTAACACAGGCTGGATGCCATGCTGCAAACAGACAGACGAGCCACGTGGTATTCTTATGGTGTTTTAATTCCTCCTCCAGTACTTGCTGGCCTCGGAAGTAGATGATGTGTTCAGGACCTGTATATGTTGGCTCGGGGAGGAGTAGAGCTGTCAAAATGAGGATAGCTCCATATGGAAGGCCATATCTGAAATTAATGTTAAAGTATTGTATATTAGACATCCAATATCACACACATTTTCATTTATAGCGTATACAATATTATTTTGAATCTCTAACATATTATAAAACAAAGTCCTCCACCACGTCTTCGTTCATGACAAACTCAAAAACTACTGCATGGATACTCATGGGGTTTTCACAAATAGATAGTGATTTTTGTGGGAGGTTTAGGTACATATATGTACATACCCCAGGCGCAGCTGGGACGGGCCACTAGTCTACCTATAAACATTTCTTTGAATATACTTAGTTACTTTCTTTTTGATTGAAATTGAAATGAAAATTAAACTTTAAATAATGAAATATTAAAGTAAATGAAAATTTATAAATAATGATTTAATGAATAAAAATATTTTATTGTACATGAATTAATACGAATAATAAGAATTTAACAAAAAGAAGCGACACATAATACAATAATTTATAACTTTTGAATCATTCAATTACATATTTTAGATGAGTAGGTATATTAAAACAAAAAAATTAAGTAATATCTTAAAAACTTGAATATGATTTTGTATCATGGAGTATTATGATACACATTTTTGATAACACTTAATTATTAAAATTTAGGTATATATTCAATATCTAACCTGATATCGGCGTATAACCAAAGTATTAAGTTCGCAATCTTAGTATACACGAAAGATGACGAAAGATAATTGACCATAGTTACACTTCCCGCCTTCCTCGTCCTCAGCATCACTACTATAATTAGGAAAAACAATATTTCCGTCTCTCTACTATCTAACTCACAATCAGAATTGGGAAATAAATAACTGCATATTATATTAGTTCTCTTCGACACTACGTATGATATGCTGAGTAAAATGTTAACCCAGTAATATGGTTTTAACAATTGCCTCAGATCTTTGTTAAACGACATTATTTTAGATAATTTTCGGAATTTTTAATAGATGTTTGAGATTCTGAAGTCTGAACTGGGCTGCAAAGAGTATATAATCACTACGTTATACTGGGCTGAGTCGACCAGGATAGCTTAAATGTCTTAGTCAAAGTCTTAGTGACACATTTTTTTTTTTTGGTGTAATTTATCCCCGTCAAGGGATAGGCAAAGGTACTAAGCCATACAGCCTCGTCTAATGTATATCTTATCCAATATGTAGTGTTCAATAATATATAGAAGGCTATCTAGCCATGTCTTATGTTAAATTTATTATGTTTTTATAAAATATCGATAGTTTTTTTTTTCCACATATAAGTTATATCACTTAGATTAAATCTCGAAGTCCAAGTCTTCTTTTTTTTTTTTTATATATCACCAATAGTAGATGTTATGTACTCGTATATAGGATAGTAAGTTTCAACATTTCTTAGTAATTGCTGTATAGAGCGCGGGACAAGATCTTGCTTCTTATAAATATTGAGTAGTCTATCAATAAAAATTAATCTTACCATTACAAATTTTCTGCAATTGAAAAAAATATGATCCAGTGTTTGATCTTCTTCATTGCAATGATTGCAAATTGCAGTAGAAACTATATGAAATCTATGTAGATGAGAGTTGTTCCTACAATGTCCCAGTCTTAGTCTTGAAATTGTTGAATAGAATTTTCTGTTTGTAAATATTTTACCCTTACAGAACCAAGGAACTCCAATATCTGAATTTATTTCTTTATACCATTTCTCTTTATGCTCTAAAGTTGATGTCCAATGACTATTCCATTCATTCTTAAATTTTTCTTTCAGGCAAAAAAATAGATCGGAAATCGGAATTGGATATTGCTTACAAATTGCGTTAATGTTGAATTTTGTGATGTCTCTAACAAGTGTGTCCACATTTTCATTTCCATGTACTCCAACATGAGAGGGAGTCCATAGTAACATCACATCTTTATTCTGGCTAATCAATTGGAAATACTTTTCTCTGATAAGATGGATGATATAATTATCATTTGCATCATATTTTGCATGTTCAAGGGCTGCTAGCACACTCATGCTGTCTGATACAATAATCCATTTAGGTTCACACCGGCTTTCTATATATTCTATTGCTTTTAATATAGCAAGTGCTTCAGCGCTAAAGATACTAAATTGTTCTGATAATTGCCATCCCAAACCTCTTTTAGCACGCAAATCATAGTATGCCATAGCCACTTTTGAATCATTCTTTGCTCCGTCTGTATAAATCTGTTTAAAGTCCTTCTATGCTGATAAGCGTGCGTAAACTTGTTGCTTATTTCTTAGGTTTTTGTCTATTATTATTTTTATGTGTATAAATTTGCTTTCATAATTTGCAGAGTAACAAGGCCAAACTATATTATTGTAAAATTTGCAGGTTTGTTTAAATTTTGAGATTTCTTTCCAACCTTGAACTAAATAAGACAAATTTTTATTTTTCTCGCAATTTTCTAATTTGTTAATTAATAGATTATTTTGAAGAGCAAATAATTTTAATAAAAATTTATTCCTCAGATAACGAAATCTAAGATTAAGTGGAGACAGATTACATTCAATTTGCATCGAGTTAATAGGAGTAGTTTTCATGGCAGACAAAATTAAGCGCAAATTCTTATTCTGTATTTTTTCTAAAATATTGACAGCCTTTTTGCTTGAAGCAAAACAAAAGAAAGCGTATTCAAAGTGACTACGCACGTAAGACTTATATAATATTAACAGAATTTTAGGGTCAGCGCCCCAAGATGTCGAAGCCAGAGATTTTAAGATGTTGCTGGCTTTAGATGCACGGTTTGCTAAGCAATCGACATACTGATTAAAATTAAAATTTTGTCGAAACATAACGCCTAAAAATTTTGCTGATATGTCAAGTGGTAATGTTATGGCAATATAAAAGATCTTAACTTGCGAAGCTTTGACAGATTTCCTAGAGAAAACAACAACTTTACTTTTGTCAATATTAACATCTAGATTTAAAAAGTCAAAGTGATTTTCAAGTTTTACTAAATTTTTATTTAAATTATAAATAATCTCTTTTAAATTTGAGCCTACACAATAAATTGCTAAATCGTCTGCAAATTGTAAATTTACAACATTCGAGGAAAGTACTAGATTTAATTGTGAAATATAAAGCACAAATAATAGAGGACTCAATATACCACCCTGACACACACCTTTATATGATAGTCTAGGGCCAAATAAACTGTTATTAAATTTAACATATACTTGTCTCTCATTTAGAAAGTTATATATCCATTGTGTAAGTTTCATAGGTATGTTTAAACGATGCAAGATAGAAACAAGTATTGACAAATTCACATTATTAAATGCTCCCACTATATCAAAGAATATACATGCCACAAACTTATTGTTGTTAAGCGCATTCTGTATATCTAAGTACAAATGTGCTATACTTTCCCTAGCTGAACGACCTCTTCGAAATCCAAACTGGTTGCTTGGTAAAATGTGATTACTTTCAATATAAAATTCTAGTCTCTGTTTTAACAACTGCTCAATGATTTTCCCTGCACATGAAATTAAAGTTATGGGTCGATAAGAGTCAGGTAAGTATTTCTGTTTTTTCGGTTTTAGGACTGGTACTATACAATCTATTTTCCACGGGGTCCCTGGATGCGGCAAGACGACTTACATAGTCAGAAACTTCGACAAGGAAAACGAGGTCGTAGTTACGACCACAGTCGAGGCGGCCAATGATCTCAGGCAGAAGCTGACGCACCATTATGGCGACAAAGCCAAATACAAGGTGCGCACTATGGCTTCCATATTGGTAAATGGTTTTCGTGAGGGCACAAAAATAAGCCGTTTAACGGTGGACGAGGCCCTCATGAATCACTTTGGTGCCATAGTGATGGCCGCCCGTCTGTCGGAAGCAAAAGAGGTTATCCTTGTCGGAGACATTAATCAGCTGCCTTACATCGACAGGGAAAACCTGTTCGAGGTGCGATACAGCAGGCCTAATCTGACGGTAAATATATCATGTGAGTTGTCGTGCACGCATCGGAATCCCAAGGATGTCGCTCTTGCCATCAGCGAGGTTTACGACAGGATCTACAGCTCGAACCCCATCGTCCATTCCCTGCGTGCGGAAAGGCTCACTGGCGCTAGAATACCCGAAAAACAGAACCGGACCCTGTACCTGGTCTTCACACAAGAGGAGAAAAAGGAGTTAATAGGCCGGGGATATGGTACCGGAGAAGGGTCGAGCGTCATGACCATTCACGAGGCGCAGGGTCAGACGAGCGAGGAGGTCATCGTCATCCAGACACGGGCAAAGAGACTAAAAATACACGACAGCGTCTCGCATGCGGTGGTCGCGGTAAGTAGGCACACCAAGACCTGTGTCTACTACGCCGACGACAGGGATGACGCAATCGGCCGATTCGAGGGAGGGCGGCGGAGGCCACAACAAAAGAAATCCTGGAGCACACCCTCAAGATGGCAATCCATCATAGAGACACAGCAGTCATTGAGGATGTGCTCGCACAGCTGGGGGCTGGTGCTGATTAGATAAATCGATATAACATATTGGTGGGTGTGAAATTATAGAGTACCTAAATAGGAGAATTATAACTAGATATGTATATAATGTAAATGCAAATAGATATAGTATTGTAAAAAAAAGAAAAAAAAAAAAAAAAAAACATTAGCTATAGATATAGTATTTTAAAAATAGATTTAGATATAGTATTGTAAAACAATATAAATAGGAAATACACGTAGATATAATATTGAAAAAAAAAAATGTATATATATTAGTATAAAAGTGGTCAGTTTGGACTCTCGTCTCAGGGACTAGAGATATTAAGTCTAGTTTTAAGTACTTATTTACTTTTGCTGTAAAAACGTCTGTATATAACAATAAAATATATGTAAAGAAAAGGGTATAGGCGCATGTAAGCCTGTAGATGTAAATAAAAAAAAAAAAAAAAAAAATCTATTTTCCAATCACTTGGTATTAGAGAATGATGCCATAGAAGATTCAAAATATTTAAAAATTTGTTTAAATTATGATCATTTAAGAGTTTAAACATTTTGTAAGAAAGTCTGTCCATCCCAACTGCTGTATCCTTTCTAGATGATAAGGCTGATTTTAACTCATCCATTGTAAAAGGTCTTGTTAAATATGAGTTATCGTCTGTACTATGAGAATGATCAAATACAACTATGTTATCTACATGTGCTGGGGTATACTTATTTAAAAAGTTATCTATCCAATTATCACAATTGAACTTATTCGATCTTGTATATGTACAATTAAATCTTTTCATCATATCCCATATTTTGCTCATTGGTGTTACTCTATTGATACTATTACAGAATGATTTCCAACTGTTTAACTGCTCTTGTCTTAAAATTAGTTTTTTTTTAGCTTGTAATTTTTTAAAATAAATATAATTTTGTAAAGATGGATCACGCTTAAAAATAATGTATGCTTTTTTACATTCCTCCAAGGCTTTTGAACAATTTGCATTCCACCAAGGCACAAAATTTTTTTTTGAACTATCACACCTATTACAATTTTGTTTCTTTGATTTCACAACACTACAGTCCTTAATTGTATTTTTTATAACTGAGCAAAATATGTTATATGATTCCAAAGGATCATTTTTGTTTATTTCATAAGAATTCAACGATGTGTTCACACTCTTTTCAAACAATTCCCAGTCTATTAATTTTAAATTTGGATGAGCATCTATTTTAATTTTTTCACTATTTATAATTGGTTTTTCAAAAGATATATTAGTTATTGTTGGCAGATGATAGCTACCAAGAGAATCCTCAGTGAATACACACCAGTCACAGCGCAGGGCCAATGACGAAGATATAATTGTCAAATCCAGAGCGTTTTGTTTCCAAAGATGAGTGCCTACAGTAGTAAACTGACCATTGTTTAATATGATTAAATTGTGTTCATCTATACTATCGAGAATATCTTTCCCTCTAGAATTTGTCGTATCACAACCCCAAGCTGTATGATATGCGTTAAAATCACCAGCTATAATCAGTGGTTGTTGTAAGCTTTCAATTAAATTGTCAAATTTATCTTTATAAAATCTAGTCATAGTATTTCCTGGACTGTAACAACTAACAATAGTGATGTTTTCATCATAAATCTGTACACTGATAGCAACGTTTTGAATAGAATCATCAAAAGCTGTATTTATTAGAGTATAACATAAACTTTTAAGTATTATTATAGCAACACCATTGTGAGCATTACCACTATCATTTCTTATAATATCATATCCTTTAATGTTAAATTTATGGTGTGGTCTTAGCCAAGTTTCTGATATAATGGCAATATCAATACTATTACTATATAAAAATTGTAAAAAAGAATGTCTATTGCTCTGCAAACTTTGTGCATTCCATTGTATAATTTTTAGGTTTGTGTGATTGAATTTGATGCAACCTTTGCACTACTGAATGTTTCGTTTAAAGCATTAATTACCGAATCCGAGCAAATGGCTATATTTTGAGATTTATTTAAGGTAATGACTTTAATTATAGATTCTACTATTAAACTAAGTGATTTTTTATCTGAGAGAATAAAACTTAATATTTCATTATTAGTTTTTTTTGTCTTATTAAGTTTTGGAAAATTATTATCATCAAATAGATTGCCAAAAGCAGCTGGTCTGGCTTTGTTTTTATTTTCCATTATTTTTTGTTTTTTTATTGGACAATTTCCAGATATAGCCAAATGATTACCTCCACAATTTATACACTTTGCATTTTGTACTGGTATAACACAACTTCTAAAATTGTGACGTTCTGTGCAAATAGAACAACAGACAGCATTTTTACACAATTTCGCCAAATGTCCATACCTAAGGCAATTGAAACATTGCTTTACCGGTGCAATATATGGAATTACTGGTAATCGCCACATTTTTAAACAAACCGCATCTGGAAGTACAGCTGAAGCAGCAAAAGTTATGGCTACAGTCTTTGTAGGTTGAATCTCAAATTTATCTTCTATTTTGACCTTACGCATTATTCTACGTACACAAATTATTTTTTTGGAACTAGACAATGCCCTAAAAATCTTTTTATTTGACATATAAAAAATGCAAGTATGATCATGTATCTCATTTTCGACGACAACTCAAGTGGTTACCTATTCGACTTCGCCGGAATCTACATATTGTTTCACTTCTGTACTGTGTTTTATTCAACCCATCTTCTCCAATTTACTTAAAACAAAACTTTGAATACCTTGGAATATTGAGTAAGAACCTTAGATCGTCCAACAATCTTAATCTCCGCATCCCTGCTCACAATACAAAATTTTACAAAGGCTCATTTACGATACAGGCAATACATTTATGGAATGCTTTACCATTATCAATTAAAAGAGCTCAATCGTTGCCATCTTTTAAAAATTTTGTCAAAAATCATTACCTCTCGCTGACTCACTCTGATACTACTTCCTAATACGTATTTTTCTTTTAAATTGTAGTCTAAACTCGCACTTATAAGTTTACTATCAAATATCAAATCTACTATAATGTGTATAGAAAAATGTATTTCTGTTTGTATAATTGTATATTTATTTATGTAGTATATGTACGTATATTTATGTAGTTGTATTTATATTATAATCAAAAGCAATTATTTTAATTATTTTAAACAAGTATTTATTTTATTTTTTAAGTTATATGCAGCACCGCACTATATGACATATATATTGACTCTGTTTCCGAACCCGTAAGGTTGTCTGGAAGAAATCGCTACTAAGCGATAAGACCGCCTTATTGTGCATCTAGATATTAACTTTTCCTTCATGTAATAGTGTTTTGTATTTTCTTTTCTCTGTGGTGTGCAATAAAGAATATTATTATTATTATTATTATTATTATATCTATCGGAACATCGGTGATTACTCCAGTTATTTCAGTTGTATTAGCCGGTATTAATGCTCTCAATTTTTGTTGTTTAAGAAAAGTCACATTATCTAAGAATGCATTTGCTAGACTAGGTTTTTCAAATATTATGCCAACTTTATACTTATTGACTTTCTTTAAGTACTTGATACCTTTTATGAATCGCGTAAAACAGTTATTCAAATACATCATGTCTCTTGTTCCTATAGGAGTCTCTTCCGTGCTTTCTACAAATACAATGTATTCATTACCTGTTATATCTTCTGGGTATCTTCTTAAGTAGTCATTTACCCTATATGGAGCATAAAAATCGTTGCTTTTTATGTCTTCAGTGTCTTGAAAAAGGGTAGATTGACTGCCCACACTCATTTCATCGCTGCTTTCTCCTAGTGATGCGACTCGAGTCACTTTTACTCGAGTGACTCGAGTTGAGTACGGAAAAAATCATACTCGAGTGAAAAAAATATTGACTCGAGTTAACTTGGACTCGAGTTATCACTCGTCGAGACAAACAAGTAAAAATATGTACGAGTGTGACAAGCCGTTAGTAGGGGTGTGCGATAATGATCGATAATTCGTAAGTACTTGATAATTTTTCATTGGATAGTTATCGATAAGTGTAATTCGATAATTTTCATGTTGTGCGATTAAATAATTATTGATAATTTCGTGTTATTCGATAATTATCGGTAATTGGTTTTGGATCCGATAGGTATTGATAATTGTGATTCGATAATTATGGTTCGGCGGATGACCTTTTTTTTTTCGTATTCGGATAAGGCTAGGGCGTAAACGTCAGTACTGGAGGCCGGATAACCTTTTTTTTTTTTTTTTTTTTTTTTTTTTTTTTTTTTTTTTTCGTCGTCCGAAAATGTCAGTAATGACTCGAGTCACTCGAGTGACTCTAAACTACTCGAGTGACTCGACCACTCGAGTGGTACTCGAGTGACATTGCAAAATGACTCGAATGACTCGAGTGGTAAAATTGGACTCGAGTCGCATCACTACTTTCTCCTGAAGGAGAGTTGCTATGTGTCTTCTCTCCTATCAGTTTTTTGCGTTTTTTGCTTTTAGACATATTAAGTTTTTTAAAAGAATATTCTTTTATCAATTATTTATAAATTTGAACTTAAATTCACAATTAATTAATTTCAAAAGTAACTTAAGAAAGTTCCCGCCAAGTTCCCGCGCTCAACCTCCTCCCTTAGTGACACATTGTGACACATGACACTTGACAGTTTTTTTTTTGGCTTTAGAGGATAGAGACAAACTACTCGACTGCACAATCTATCTTATATCTTTAACCTTCCTATACTCGCGCGTTGGTCTGTGAGACCGACGAAATACATTTTCGTAATTATTTTTATGCACGAAGATCCTAAGAAGTCGAGTTCCCTGGTAGCTGCCGGATTTGTTCCTAGCTTCATTTAAGTGCACGCCGCGCGTTCATGCGAAGCGTACTTATTGTAGCATTTGGCGCCAATCGGTCCGTGAGACCGACGCGAGTATAGGTGCAACTTTTGTGTAAGTATTAATGTAATCTATTTAGTGCATTTATATATTTTTTTTACAAAGTTTGAATAGTTTATGACGTATGTATAGTCAAATACATGTATGTTTGTTGCTCTGTATTATATTTTGAGCAATTTTTTATTCTTTTTAGATTATAATTTATATCAAAATGGACGATAATCGAATCAGATTCCTGCTTGCTGTTAGAGGCTTTTAGAGGAAGTTGCAGCTTTTGCCAGTACATTCTATCAAAACTCAACAAATATTGAATAAAAATTTATGCGTTGACAGATGCCAAAATGTTTTATACCTATACCATGGAAGTTTACGTTGGAAGGCAACCAGACGGTCCATATCAAGTTGACAACTCCGCTGTGACTTTGGTTTTGCGATTGAATGAAAATATTTACAATACTGGGCGTAATATCACATGTGATAACTTCTTCACTAGTATTCCATTGATAGATAAGCTTGAGTCACAACACAAATTGACAGTTATTAGGACGACTTGTAAAAACAAAAGGGAATTGCCTAAACAATTCACAGAAATAAGAGAAAGAGCCGAAAAGTCCAGCTGTTCGGGCACCGAGGCATTTGCAGTCTAGTATTTTATGTACCGAAAAAAGGCAAAAACGTCCTTCTTGTATCTAGAATGTACGATGATGTCCAGATCAACGAAGATACAGGTAAACCGGAAATGATAATAGACTACAATAGAACTAAAGGTGGAGTTAATACCGTGGACAAAATGTGTGAGACTTACAACGTTGCACGTGGTACAAATAGATGGCCAATGGTGATATTTTATAGTCTGATGAATGTAACGAGTATAAATGCGTTTATAATATAACTAGACAACAACCCTATCAAGAAAATTATCCGTAGGATCTTTCTTGAAGCCTTAGCATAACATCTGATCAATCCGCAACTTAGACGTCGGGCTCTCACTACAACCTTGCCGAGAACCATAAGGCTCAGGCTCGCCGAAATATGTAAATTAGATGGACCTGAATCTTCAGCAACATATAAAAATAATAAAATTGGTCGTTGTGGATACTGCTCATCCAAAAAAAACCGCAAGACACGATACAACTGCGCAAAATACTTTTGTTTGGAACATACTGTAACCGTATGCCTTGATTGTTATGGTGAGGGTCAAAACTAAGTCAAACATATATAAAAATGTCCTTTGATATGTTGTTTACTACTATTTAGAACTTTATTTTGTTTTTATAAAGAAGTACATATTTTATTTTTGTTTTCCTAGTACCTAAGAAAAATATCTCAAATTCGAAGACTGATTTGTGATAGACCGAAAGTCAGTAAAATAATTGATAAATTAAGTATTATTCATACTATTTTGTTTTATTATATCCTAAACTTTTAAATAATAATAGTATTTTTTTTTTTTGTTCCACAGTAAAAAAATATGTTGTAGGCATACGAACTATCGGTCTGTGACACCGTGCGCGAGTATAGGTGTTACAAAAATTGGCGCGAGTATATAGGAAGGTTAAACGAGCAATTCTTGTATATATATATATAATCTGAATCTCGGAAACGGCTCCAACGATTTTCATGAAATTTAGTATGCAGAGGGTTTCGGGGGCGATAAATCGATCTAGCTAGGATTTATTTTTAGAAAATGTCATTTTATCCCTTTTTTTACGCAATTGAAAAATATCATTAGAATACGAAGGCAAATTTCGCTGTCATTGACAATCTTATAATAGCTCGAATAGGAATCGGGCGAATTAGAAATAAGAAAACTCGGGTTCGAAACCAAGTGTCTACAGACCAATTTTTTTTTATCCTTTTTTTTTCAAGGTTTTTTCTTTTGTGAGAAAAACTATTATAGAAAGCTTTTTTTATTTAAATTACCAGTTCCTATTATTTTACTATTATGTCAGTAAGATTGAAAATATTTATGTTTCATCGGTATGTAATGTATCTACGAGTAAATATTATTTAACCGAGCAAAGCTCGGTCATCCAGGTACTATATAATAATTACCACACCAGTGCTAAAATTTCTCACAATATTGTAGTCATTTAAATATTGAATATGTATCTACCAATAACTTATATCGTTCTCGTTCTGAATAATACAAAACGTTAACGCTTTGTAGAATTACTAGCATCCACCCGCGGCTTCGCCCGCGTTGGTAAAACTTTTTTGTTTAAATAAAAAGTATCCTATGTTACTTCTAGAATACCTCCAAGAATATGCGTACAAAGTTTCATGATGATCGTTTAAGTAGTTTTCGTGTGAGAGCGTAAAAAACTTAAATTTTATATTAATTATAATATAGGATTAGAGATGTATCTACGTCGATATTTATTAATTTACGCGATAGATCAAAAACACCACTTAAAATATAAATAATGTCATAGCTGTTTTAGGGTCAGTGATGTTAGCTCCCCGTAATTTTTTTTTTTTATTTTTCCGATTTTCATTTGCACATATCGTTAGTTCGTCATTTGTTCTTGATTGTTCGTTATAAATATTTGTTTGTTCGTTAATTGTTTATTTATAAAAAAATGTGCGTGTACTAGCGTACACTCGTAAGAAGTGAAACTTATAATAAAAACAGTTTACTTTTTATACGATCGTAATTATATGCACATACGCACATACGCACATACGCACATACGCACATACACACATACACACACATACATACACTCGAAAAACATAACCCTTCTTCTGTCGCAGTCGAGTAAATACAGTTTTACAAGATGGCGCGTAACGAAAAAATGTGACGCGTAACGCGTAAATTTTTTCCAACCCCGATAAAGAAATTTCACTTCAAAAATAAAGTCGGTTTACGGTTACGGACGGAATATTGCAGTCATTTGTGGAATGGCTCAGCTAAATATCAACTCGCCACACTGGACTCAGTGGAACGCAGAGCCAAGCGGCTAATCGGTAACGCCAGTTTGGCATGGCATTGCCATGGCAATAAAGATTATTATTATTATTAGTGCTACACTCCACCCGTTTAATATATACATATAAATAAATATAATATAATACAATACTTATATAAGGAATATAATAAATGTACATAAATTTACTTAGATAAATATAAGCGGGTGGAGGATTACGCCCCGGCAGGGAGATCAAACGGCCGGGGGTTAGGGCTGTAGGCTGAGAAATCGGCGGACAATCCTAGCCGAGTCGAGTAATACCGCCTTCTGCATCCTGGCTGCGAGCGAACCGTCACGGATACCCAGCTGCCTCAGATGGTGAGCGAGGCTAACCGGGATCAAACCGTTGGCAGATATAACGATAGGGATGATTTCAGTGGAATCAACACCCCACATGTCGACAATCTCGTGCGCCAGATCCAGATATTTACGTTTTTTCTCTGTTTCGGCTTTCACGAGGTTCTCGTCATGTGGAATGGTGATGTCCACTAAAAACACCCTCGACTGTGCCCTATCCATCATCACGATATCAGGCTTGTTCGCCAGTATCGTCCTGTCCGTGGCGATAGGCAGGTCCCAGTAGAGCCGGACTCCGTCGCGTTCGAGTACTGGCACCGGTGTGTACTGGTAGTACGGCATCCTCTGTTCCAGGAGACAATACATTAGAGCAAGCTCTTGATGAAGAATCTTGGCCGCTTGGTTATTATTATTATTATTATTAGTTTGGTGGAGTCTCTTCACACTCTGGCACACCGAAGAAAAGTTGCCAGACTAACGGTCTTTTACAGATTGTACTTTGGGGAGTGTGCTCTGGAGCTGCACGAGCTTATACCCCCATCTCCCTTCTTCCATCGGACTTACAGACGTACCGCGGGCCTTCATCCCCACCTGGTCGATATTCCCTTTATACGTACAAAGCGTTTCGAATCATCTTTTTTAATACGCACGGCCAAGGAGTGGAATTCCCTACCGGCGTCCGTATTTCCAAGTACATACAATCCGAAAGTATTTAAAGCGCGAGTGAATAGGCTTTTTCTGGGCGAGCTCGCTCCATCTTCGACCTCGTCTCTGCTCTAGAGCTAGACTTAGGTCAAGAGTAAGCCCATAATATAATAATAATAATAAAAAGCGGACGATAATTCTACGTGATAACGTCATAAAAAAAACTTTGATGAATGATTAGATTGATTATTAGTTCACGACACATTAGTGATTTCGGCATAAACGATTTGCTGTCTCGTGTTTGTCCTGATCATTTCATGGTCATACTGTGCATTCATTATTTATTTTTGTATTAATTATTTATTGTTGTACGTAATTTTTTTTAAACGAGTACCGATAGGTTTTTTTGATGTGAAACATCTACAGGCGCACGTAAAACCGATTTCTGGCGTGGCGACGCATGCCGTGGCGATGGCGACACGATTTGAAATGAATTCGTAAATTTTTGTATTTAATGAAAATAAATGTTTATTCAATAAATAGTCATCGTTATCTGGAAAAAAATCGTAATATTTTATTTTATCATTATGACATATTTAGTTCCTATCACAATATGTTCTTTTCTGCATATTACTTTTACAAAATAATGTCGATGTTTCACATCTGCCAGGCGTCCCGTGACGGCTCACATGTTTTTTATTTCTCCGGCTTTTTTTCTCTCTCGATCAACACTAGGGACATTAGATTAAGTTATTTATTGAATCCTTCCTATTTTATAAATGTGAAATCTAAGTTTGTTTCTAACTCTTTCACGCGAAATCTACTTAACTGATCATCATGAAATTTTGTACACATGTTCTTGGAGGTATTAGAAGTAGCATAGGATACTCTTTTTTTTGTCGCTATAACCGACTTCCACGCGGGCGAAGCCGCGGCAGAAGATAGTATTTAATAAACCCGATGATATAATAGTAAGGTGATGTCTACCGATACACTAGAGATTAGCTTGTAATAATTTCTAGAGGTTAACTAGTAGTAATTAATTTACGGTAACTGGATAATATTGGGTACATTACTTAACCTTGTAAGGTACCTAATGTTAAAATTTAGCCATTTCTGAGAGTGTTTTTGCTACTAGACGTAATTATTATAAACTAGAAAACCCGGCGAACTCCGTTTCGCCACCAACTTATTTTCGTGAGGGATACTCACACCACGTACTGGCGCCATCTGCTCCACCACCATGCAAAACTATATTGGTTTGTAGTACATGCTATGTATCAGAGATGGCGCTGTATGTGACAAATGATTTTCCCTGTTTTCCTGCTTTTCTGTTGAAATTTTTCCTGAATTTTGTTTGCTATAAACATCACAGAGCCCGAGACCTTTCCAACGAATGCAAAACCGTCGAAATCGGTTTGTGCGTTCTGAAATTATAGCGTCAGGAAGGAAAACCCGACTTATTTTTATTTTATAGACTAGCTGCTGCCCGCGACGTCGTCTGCGTGAACGCTATACAGCACCAAAAATACCTACGATTATACCTTTTAAAATAACATTCATTTACCCGTTTCTTCTTTACATTTCATATCTACAGAAAGTACAGTAACAGAGGGAGACTGTCTTTTGTAAAATTGACTTTCAAAAAGTGATTATTTTTAGCCTGCTTTGAATAAATGACTTTATGGTGATTCTGCTGAATTAAGTCATAAGTTGTGACTGAAACGGATGGAGAAAATAATAAATAAGGAATACAGAATAGGGTAAAAATACATATTTATACGACTTCTCGATAAACAACATTAGTAGTCTGGCTCTCCGCAGCCAAAATGTAAAAAGAGCCAGGACTGGTGACGCGGGAGCAAGCGACGTACAGCTGCCCGTGTGAAGCAGCTCGTTCTGAGGTCGACACCAGCTACCCTCAGTGTCTGCCCCTGCGACTTATTGATGGTCATCGCGAAGCAAACACTCACGGGGAACTGTACGCGCTTGAACTGGAACGGGAAGTTATGAGGTATGAGGTGAATGCGTGGTATAAATACAGCTTCGCCGACGCCACAACCCGTAAGAATTTCCGCCTCAATGTTGTGTCTGTGGAGCGAGATGACTTTAAGGCGGGTCCCGTTACACAACTTTGGAGGAAATAGGTTCCGGAGAAGCATAAGCATTTCTTATTTTTATGATATATATGGCATGCTTAATTTTCCTCTTTCTTCGTTATTTAGCTCAAATTGCTTACAGCAATAGCGTGCCGTTTTCGAGTTTAAATTTTCTTATACATCTATGCAGTTCTTTTTGAGTTCTGTTTGTTATTACATACAGAAAAACTCGATGAATTTTATAAGACATAGATGAAGCGGCTTAAAACTTATATAAACACATTTTTTTAAATTGTCTTGCTCATCATGGAGTTGTGCATTTTAATTTTTATTAAAATGCACAACTCCATCTATGACTTTTATAAACAACTATTAACCTCGCCAACATGATCAAATTTAAATTATTTATATCCAAAAAGTGTTTACACATGTAATTCGACTTGATGTTTTTAAATTCTCATAGATGGCGCTGCTCTAAAATTGTCTTGATACTACTTATATTCATTTCTTATATTACATTCATTTTTACATTCATTATGTTTATCAGCCTAAGTTACTTATATTTCGTGATTTTTATAGTGTGAAGATAGCTTATAGCATGGTTATTAACATAATAACAACATTCAAATATGCGTCGTTAGATTACACGCTGTTACAGAATGCGTTGAAGAAATAAAGGTTCACTGCTCGTTCCCCGTAGGTGATAGCGTGATAATATGTAGCCTATGTTATGACCCGACTTCTTAATAATATTCGTGCCAAATTTGAAGTAAATCCATGCAGTACTTTTTGAGTTTATCCCGGACATACATACAGACAAACAGACAAACAGACAAACAGACAAACAGACAAAAATTCTAAAAACTATATTTTTGGCTTCGGTATCGATTGTAGATCACACCCCAAGTATTATTTAAAAAAAATATTCAATGTACAGTTTTGACTTTTCTACCATTTTATTATATGTACCTATAGATGTACGTTTTTTTGACATTCGTTAAGTGTGTGAAATCATCTTATGGCGAAATAAATATTTTCATTTAATTTCATTTCATTGATTACAGTACAATATTATACATACCTATTTACAATTCAAAACTTAAAATAATTATTTACAAACAGTTTTGGTGTAAATCATGTCCGCGTGGAATGGTGCCAAGAATACTAGCAGCATTTCCCCGTTGAATCGCAATTCCGATTCTTTGGGCAAAAAATGCACCAGCCCTCTTGTCACCGTGAGTGGAGGCTATGAGTCGTGGGGTTAATTCTTTTAGAAATTTTTTTGCACTGCTACTCCAAGGTCCAAGTGTTTCGACTGCAAACGGCACAAAAACATAACTTTGGATAAGTGACGAATATTTGTGCCGTTTAGTCATTTCAGCCTTCTCCACAGCGGCTCCCATTCTTACAGCCGTTTCCCTGACATGAGATGGAGCCAATGTATCGACGCAGGTTGCATCCCACAAAAGCGCCCATCCCCTTTCCCAGGGAATCAGCGTTAAACCATCAGGCCTCTTGCCATCATCGCGACTAATTCCAGTAGGCTCAATAAGAGCAAGAACGTCGATGGTGGCAAGAGCCCTTTTAATGGTCTCATTCAGGGAACCGTGGCGGGAAAACCTACCTGAACTCTTGTTGCAAGAAAGGCCGTGTAGTCCGAAAGAATCAACCTCCTTTCCGCACGGACATCTGTGTTCAAAACACAGACGTGCTCCTAACCGGAGACCTATACAAATTCGAAAACTCTCATTGTCTAAAAGTGTCCCAAGGTTTTTTGACGGCATTGCGTGTAACCAGTGACCTGACTCTTTACTTGATAAAGCTAGAAGCCTTGCACGGTTTTTGTCACTTGTAAGATTTTACGTCAAATTTTCACGAGTATTGTGAACTAATGGCGCATCCCAAAGTTTTTGTTTTGTAACTTCCTTGGGGATATTGTCATCAGGACACCTCAACTTCCAGTTTTCTACTGCGTCTGTAGCATCTGTAATTTGGACTGAACTTGATTTTAAAATTTCGGAACATAGACCTTTGATACTATGTACAGAAGCAAGAAAAGCAGGAGGAGCGACACTAGAAATTTTTCTCACGCCGATGCCACCATCTCTAATTGGTAAAGTAGCTTGGGTCCAAGAATTTTCATCAAAAGATAAATTTAGAATTTTTTCTAAAGAGCATTTTAGAGTGGCATCAATTTTATCAGTCAAGCCAGGGAATTTCCAAATTGGGCTCGTGCGAAGTATGTACATTAATTTTGGGACAAAAAGACAATATTTCGAAATAGTATAGGCTATATGAGAATTTAGAGTACCCAATTTGTCAGTATTGTCCAGGAAAATTTTAATTTTACTGTCTAAAATTGGCTCTATGCCTTCATCAAAAAGTGGACCACCTAGAAGACAAAGTGTATTTCTTTGAAGTATTTTCAAATTAGGTGCAATTTTATAAAATAATTCCGTTGCTAAATTAATTTTTTTAGGAGATAATATATCTGTGAAAAAAATTTCACATTTCGAAAAGTTTAGTTTGAGGCCAATGCTATCGAACTCGTTTTTAATTTACAATATCAAACTTATGTTTTTACTACTTCCCTTTACTTCCTTTTCAACAACCATTAACCTATTGTCTTAATACAACAATTAACCTAAATTAATCTGCTTACGTTTCTACATCACGATTTTATCTATACGAACATTTTGAATTATCATGATTAGGTACATTGCACGATTACATTATCACTAAATAATAATACAATTATCACAATGTTATCGATAAAAGAAACAGTAGTTTTATAACCTTAGATAGCAGATTAATTGTTGATTAATCCTACATAGCTAATTTCTCAATATTTGTGTAAAAATTTACAAAAAAACACCATCGTTGAATAATAAATAAACGTCTCACACTCAACGGCCCGTAGGATGTTTATCCTGTGTCGGCCGTAGCGTGCATTTCATATAGGCAGAATGGAACTGCCTACCTTGGCATGTTACTAAAAATGATATATGAAACATGAACATTACATATTTTCGAAAAAGACATAAACCATAATTCAATTTAAATCCGCTTCAATTTGAAAAATCCGCCGTCATATATATGTACTTGTCAAGACGAATCAAACGAGCCGAAACTCGATGAGGTTATGTCGTTTCATTGCGAAGTTCCTATCGCCACCTTCCAGCTCCATCATCAGATCAGACCCTGCTAACCATCTAAAAAGAAAGTACTCGTCAAGACGAATCAAACGAGCCGAAACTCGATGAGGTTATGTCGTTTCATTGCGAAGCTCCTATGGCCACCTTCCAGCTCGATCATCAGATCAGACCCTGCTAACCATCTAAAAACAAAGTACTCTTCAAGACGAATGAAACGAGCCGAAACTCGATGAGGTTATGTCGTTTCATTGCGAAGTTCCTATGGCCACCTTCCAGCTCCATCATCAGATCAGACCCTGCTAACCATCTAAAACCAAAGTACTCGTCAAGATGAATGAAACGAGCCGAAACTCGATGAAATTGCGTCGTTTCATTACAGAATTCCTATGACCACTTTGCAGCTCTTCAGATCTTCAGATCTTGGTATGGCTAACAGGACTTACTATTTAAATTATTGCAATGTTATCGGTCCTGAATTCGGTAGCATATGCGAGAAATAGGTGATCGAGTAATGAAAAACAAATCGCTTATCCTGAAGATCCTGGTAAGGATAACAGGACTTACTGTTTAAATTATTGCATTGTCATCGGTCCTCGATAAGGCTACCAAGTTTCAATGAAATCTGAACGTAGGAAGTGGGTCAAAATGAAGTCCAAAGGAGTCGTTTACATACATACAAACATACAAACATACAGGTGAAGCTAATAAAAAGCGTGTAAAAATTGTAAACTCGTAGTTTTAAGTAAATTATTTATATGGAAGACTGTCATTAGACGTTAGATATGTAAAAAAAAAATCTAAAATATTAGTGTAAGGTCCTAGATGTAAGTAGAATAATAACTGTAAGACCCCAAAATGTATATTATAAGTAAAATACCGTAGAAAATCACTTCTGTTTCGAAGATATCAACTCATCCATCGAAAAATATCACCATGTACCTATACTAGTCTCTTATATTATATTATATTATGAAATAAAATTTAGTGAAAAGTTTTCAATTGTTTTCAAATGATTATAATCATCATCTTCATCATTGCAGTCATTGGATGTCCGACCGACGACCAAAGAGCGATCGGTATAATATTCATTATATTCATTGTTTTGAAATAAATAGTTTTAATCGCGCTGTAAACACTAGAAGGAATAACAAAATTGTAACACCAAGCTTCCGACTGCGCAAAGTAAACGTCTCCTTTCTGGGTTATGGTATTCGCATGTATAATAAAAACCCACAAACAATTTTGGAATTGTCTCATAAAAAAATTTGAAGAATTTATTAAAAAAATTAATAGATAAAGCTTTTTATTTGGTGCAGAATTACTTAGTCGATAATGATGTGTGGACTTAGTGGCGCTGTATTTCATGCAAGATATTACTAATTTTATACTAAAACACATTTTATATATTATTTTTAAAAGAGTAACATTCCGAATCGGTGGTAGCTTTACTATTACAAAATAATAATCACTTGAAAGTGTTAATTTGTAAAATGACGATTCGAAGGTGCTCTTGGGGCCTATTTGAATAAAGTTAATTTTGATTTTGATTTTGATAGAAATTAAATATTGGATGCGCAAAAAAATAATTAATATTGATATGATCACTATAATATAATGTTAGGTTAGCTAATTACGTAATAATTTAATACAGAAGCGACTGGGAAAGGACTTAAGTGGTTGATTGTTGAGTGGTGATTTGGTATTATTACATGGATCTCACAACTTTTCACGGTAGAAGAACTTAAATGAAAGAAGTTATGTTTTTGATGGCATACATTTAATCGTTATCAATATAGTAGTTATCAAGATAGTCTATTCGTAAAGCACCTTCACGTGACTCTTTTAAAAGAATTACATATGTATTGTGCAATAAAATATTAAAATAAAATAATATAATCAAATCAAATCAAAATATTTTATTCGTTATAAGGTGATTACACACACTCAACGAACGTCAAAAAAAAAATGTCTCCGTAGACATCTACAATTTCATCATCTATTTTATCATCTATTTCATCATCGGCTTTACTAAATATTACAATAATATAATAATGTTCCTAGTGTAGGCCGAGAGAAAAAAAGCCGGAGGAAAAAAAACTTCGGTACCTACTCTTTTTAACATATCATATTTTGTACATACAAAATAAAAAAAATATTCACAAAGAACGAGCAAATCATGTCACTGCCAAGCAGCCTTGTCATTTAAAAAATCTTTAATGCTATAATATGCCTTACTACATAATTTGGATTCAGAGATGTGACTTATTTAAGATACAAGTATCTGAAATACAGATACAAGATACAAAATACGTATTTTGTATCTTGTATCTAAAATACTTTTTTAAAATGTATTTTGTATCTTGTATCTAAATACCTTTTGTTGGGTATCTTAGTATTTTGTAAATACTATGTTTGGTAAAATACTTTTAGTAATAGTTATTCTATGCATTCATTCACAAAATATGGCATAATCCGGTGATTTTAGGCATTTTAAGCCCCAATCTGCGGATAAATTCTAAGTGAGCTGAATTTTTGTATACACTTTTATTACGGCGTTGTAATGAAGATGTGAAAAATCGACATTGTAATCGTGCCGGCTAAAAAAGTTACAAAAGGTCACAAAAATAAGTTTTGTTGCAAATATCTCGCGACCTATTGCTCGGAGGTCATTCCAGGTCATTATAAAAGTTATTCATCATAAAATTATCTACAAAAAATGTTTCATGCATTTTTCTGTAAAATTAACCGTTTTTGGAGTAGAGCGCTGAGAAAGCGACTAGAATGTACTCACATACGGTTTTGTATACCATACACCAAGGCGTAAACTTTATTGATTTTTATTTGGAGTTTTAACACAAAAACTTTTATTAACTATTTGTGAAACTCTGACAATTATACTGAGTCAGTTGAAAAATATTTCTTGAGTGTTAAAGACTTTATTTTATTAGTTTCATGCTCTTCAACAGTTGATCAACCAATGATGAAAATAATAAAGATTTCGATTTAAATATAGGAAAAAGACCACTCGACGTTTTGTCAGCAACTGTTAATGATATAAAAAACTGAAGATATCGACAATTATTGACAAAAAAAATTATAAGTATACCTACTTACTATATATTATTTTTTCTGTATTTATCATTCAAATTAAAAAAATGGTTGTCTGTAAAGTCGGTTTACGGACGATAATTTTTACGTGATAACGTCATAAGAAAACATGAATGGAATTGAATTATTATCACTGAAGTATCATTATTTTGTATAATATATATATAAGCTACAGGTAATTAATTGTATTTAATATAAAAGCGAAATAAAGTTAAATACTTTGAAAATATGTAATACAAGAAATAATCAAGTTTAATAAAGAAGTTAAGTTTAATTAACTTAAAATAGTAAAAATATACTAAATAAAAGCAGCTAAATTTTTATACGATCGTAATTATATGAGTCCTAATAAGTTTTTAATCAAAATTGTAATATAACCTTATATTACCTACTGCACTCGCCGACCGATGTTACTTTTTTAATAATCAAATAACAAATATATGAAATTATATCGCTAATCAAATTCTTAAAATGCAAGAATTAATTACCTTTTTTGCTGCAATTGTTGTCACTATTATAACTTTAAAAATAATAAATTGACGTTACTTCGTATTGATATAACAGTTTATTATGTATTGACAAAACAGTTTCCCGCCATTTGCCGCTGTCATTTCTATTCGGATGCGTCGTAAGTTAGGCCGACCGCCGATCGTGAGCCGAACGCTTAGGCTGAGCCGATCGTACCTCTCTACCGCTTGTTCCGCGCTCTCGCTCACTAATTGTGACAATGATGACGTCATCTTCTTCGAACGGGCACCCTATCATCAATTTACTAGACGTTATCACGTCAAAAACATTCACTCTTAAAAAAAAATCTATTATTTAATATCATGGATTATTCATACGGGGAAAACCATGTAAAAAAAAAACGAACCTTGGATTCTTCTCGAGGTAGGTAGTGAGGAAAAGTGCATGTATAGTCTATTTTTTTAGGATAGTCCACAAAGGTAAACAAATATGGCGTATTTTCAACCACAAACAAAATAGCTAAACATAGAGTAATAGTGTGGTTTATTAAAGTAACACAAAGAGCAAATGAATGAACAATATTAATTAACCATTGACAAAAGTAAAATTCATTTTACATATATATTATTTTAAGTTTTGAATTGTAAATATGTATAATATTGTAAAATTTCTATATGTATATTAAAAAATTGTTTTTAGACTTTTACATTCAAATATTTAACGATACCATATTGCTAAAAGTATTTCAAAAACTGATATATTGATTACTTTTGTTAAGAATTAGTAGAGGTACTGAGTTACGAAAAAAAAAAAATTAATCAAGCATCTTTATAAAAGACAAATTTACAAATTTATATTACGTAAAATAAAATACCTCTTGGAAATTACGACTCGAAATAACTACTCGATAATTTTCCATTCGATAATTATCGATAACTATTGTTATGTGAGATTCGATAATTTTGATTCGACAATTATCGGTTTTTAATTTGATAATTATCTAGTAATTACTTCGATAGGTAGAAGTGCCGACCTTTTTTTTAAGGAATATGTATAGCCTGGTGGTGTAATAGTGGTTCGGGATATTTATATTTACTATGATTAAAAAAACCTTGCGCCGGCGGTGCATTCTCTAACATCTAAACAAAGGGACTGATAATTGTTTTTTACGAAGATCTCCTTGGGTAATCCTAAGTCTCATCCTAAAGTCCCACAATATTTTCCCGTGAATTACAGTAAACTTTTATGCCGGTGCTATGTGCTATACTTTTATATTATATGGGTTAGCGTTTAATATTTAACGTGAAATTGATATTCAGAAATATTCATAAAATAAAATAAAACCTTTACAATAAACACTTAACTAAAAAAAATTGACATCTGCAATATTGTTTGCGCTTAACATAAAAATAAAAAAAAGAACACATAAAAACTTAATAACAAATCGTTTTATGGTAACATTGTTTTATAACTTATTAACAAATTGTAATTCGTGAAAATATAAAATATATAAATAGTAAAGAACACGAACTATTTTATCATTCATTTTGTCCATTCACTTATATTCATTCATCTCTAAAAATATAATGACCACATCCCTATTTGCCTTAAAAAAAAGTTGTTGAAATGACATATTAAAAAATATGAATTATCTGTATTCTCGATATTCGTATTTTAATAGTTTTTATGTGTTTAAATGATAAATTGATAATTATTTTTAGTGAAATTAATAGTAAATGGAGTTTTACAAATGTCCGTAAGCTAATGTGTTGTGAAAGTGAGTGATAAATGCGGAAACATCGTGAATTACGTATTGACAGAGTTTGTTTACTAAAATGGACTATTCTAAAAAAACAGGGTATAGTCGCTTTCTCCGCGCTCTACTCCAAAAACGGTTAATTTTGGAGAAAAATGCAAGAGGCATTTTTTGTAGATAATTTTACGACAAACAAATTTTATAATGATCTATATTGACCTCCGAGTAATAGGTAGCGTGATATTTGCAAAAAACTGATTTTCGTGACCTTTTGACCTTTATAACTTTTTTAGCCGGCAAGATATCAATGTCGAACATCTTCATTACAACGCCGTAATAAAGGTGTATACAAAAAATCAGAACACAAGGAATTTTTCCGCAGTTAAAACCTAAAATGACTGGGTTAAGTTTCTATGGTGACATTAATTTTAAATGTTTTTAGAGGATTCTGATTCCTCTATTGCAAGTGGCGAAAACACAGGGTCTACTGGTAATTAAGTACCGCTGACTTAAAAACACTGCAATACCTTAACAATAAAGATACCAACTTAAAGAGTTTAAATGCTTACTCTACAATAAGAAAAATATTTTTCAAATATAACACCTGTTTTCCAAGTTCTGCTCCTGTGGAGCGACTCTTCTCTTTTGAAGGTATGATTATCAGGCCTTATCGAAGAAAAATGAGTGATAAAATGTTTGAAGAACTGGTTTTACTTAAGTCTCAATTAAAACCTTAATAATACAATATTTTATCTTCTCACTTTTACGCGATCAACGCGATGTAGGTATTTTGTAAATAATTCACGTAAAAAATTAAACTTACATTAAATAAAATGTTATTTTCTTACAAAAGTATTTGTATCTTTAAAAAGTATTTGGAAGATACGTATTTTGTATCTAGTATTTCAGATACTATTCCAGAAAGGTATTTGTATCTGGTATCTGAAATACTTGATTTTAAAGTATCTTGTATTTTGTATTCCAGATACTTTGTATAGGGTATCTTGTACATCACTGTTTGGATTAATAAAGTGTTTAAATTTATTTAGGGACAAATCTTGCACATTGCCAGGCAGTGTATTGTACATGCGTATACACTATACAGTTACCTACAAAAGAGTTACTTATTTTGTGGAGCCTAAAATTAGGAATGGCCAATTTATTTTTATTTCTTAAATTTATATTATGTCTATCACAGTTCTTGACAAATTTATGTTTTTTTTTTATGTGTGTATAATAAATTTTCAAAAATATATTGAGAATAAACAGTTAGTATTTTTATTTCCTTTTTATTTCGTAATGACTCACGCCGGGTGCCCATACCGTAGATAGCTCTGACAGCTCTCTTTTACAAAATAAATATACATTGGATATCAGCAGCGTTTCCCCACAGCAGTAAACCATAAGTCATGATGCTGTGGAAATAGCTGAAATACACTAATCGCGCGGTTTTTATATCCGTCAACTGCCGTATTTTTTTTTACTGCGTAAGCTGCGGAGCTGAGTCTGCCAGATAACTTCCCAATATGAGGACCCCACTGTAATTTTGAATCTAAGATTATACCCAGAAAGACAGCCTGATCGACCAATTCTATTTCCTTATCCCTAATCCCGATACTGGTTGTAGCCAACTTAACATTCGGTAAAGTGAATCTCACACACTTTGTTTTGGATTCATTTAATAGTAGATTATTTACATTAAACCAGTGGATAACCTTAGAGAGAGCCCTGTTTACATCGTCGAGTGAATTTTGTCCACGTTTAACCTTAAACAGTAAAGATGTATCATCTGCAAACAAGACTATCTCATGATCATCTCTAACAAGGTGAGGGAGGTCATTAATATATACCAGAAATAGAAAGGGACCTAAAATTGAACCTTGAGGTACTCCCATTGTTACAAGAGAGCCGGGGGACCACTTGTCGTTGATCACCACGCTTTGGGTCCTGCCACTCAAATAAGAAGTGACAAAATCGAGAGCGGTACCCCGGATTCCATAATGATGTAGTTTCTTGATTAATGTCTGATGCTGGACACAATCAAATGCCTTAGAAAGGTCACAGAATACACCATAGGCATCGTGTGACTGATCCCAGGCCTCATAAATAGTATCTAAAAGTTTAATTCCAGCATCAGTAGTAGACCGGCCGCGAGTAAAACCAAATTGTTTATTGTGTAAGAGTTCATTACTTTCAAAATTAACAACAAAAAAATTAAAATAAAAACAATTTAAAAGTCTTTAAAATACAATACTTATTCACATGACTAAATTTAAATTCTACATTACATAGTGGTACGTTAGTTTTCAACAATGATTCTGTAATGAGAGTAGATGAGTTTAGGGTTTTAGTTAATTTTACCGGTATGCGAGTGAAGAATTTTTCAAATTCGTTGGCAATTTCTAGGTCTTCAGTAATGATTTTGCCATTAATATTAATTTTATAGTTGCTCTCATTACTTTTTAATTTACCCATTTCCGCATTTATAATTTTCCAAGTAGATTTTACTTTGTCGACACTATTTATTAGGTCCTATCATAATTCGGTGGTCACTTTTATTTTTTCACAGTTGTCCACCTGTTTGTGATAAGTTTGAGGTTATGTTACTGTTATGTAGTGTTGACGTTTAAATGTCAGAAAACATACGCAATTTGTTTTTTCGCGCCGTTTTGACAATGGAAGAATTGAAAAAGTCTGTAACTATGCAAGAACAACGCGCATTTTTGAAAATTTGTACTCTGCTGAATTATTCAACTGGACTATCGAGAAATCTTTTGCAAAAAGCAGTAGGCAAGAACGCGCTCAAGAAAAGTGCAGTGATTAATTGGATGAAATCGTTCAAGGAGGGACGGACAAATACTGAGGATGCACCGAGGTCGGGTCGACCGAGATCGCCTTCCAGACAAGAAAGGCAAGAACGAATCCAGAAACTGTTGCGATGCTCTAGTAGAGTGAGCATTAATGACATCTCCGCACAACTGAACATACCTTTCGCATCGGTAGAAAGAATATTAAGAGACGATTTATGTCTGGTGTCCAAGCTCGGCCAATATGTTCCTCATTCGTTGTCGCCTTCCCAGAAGGAGAAGCGAGTTAATATTGCACATACGAACTTATCATGGCTTAGTCATCGCAAGGATGACTTAAGAAGATTAATTTGCCTGGACGAAAGTTGGGTCCAATTTTTCACCCCCCTTCAAAGACATCAAGCGCGCTCCTGGGTTAGACCAGGCACATCAGCTGAGCCCTTACCACGCGCAGAGTTGCATGAGAGGAAGGTCTTGCTGATAGTGGGCATGGATGTCCACGGCGTGGCGTTTTGGAAAACTTATGAGGAAAATATCACTATGACAGCTGAGCGCTATAAATCGTTTTTAGAGGAATATATCCCAAAATGGGCGGTACATCGCAACATCAGAGCACCAGTTCTACTGCGTGACAACGCTCGACCCCACAAAGCCTACGTAGTTCAGGAGTTAATCGAAGACAGGAGTTGGATTGAGTTGCCACATCCACCATATTCACCTGATATGAATCCGTGCGATTTCAACTGCTTTGGCCATTTGAAGCGTCAGTTGTCTGGCCATCGATATAACAACAGACCAGAATTGGATTCCGCCATTAACACCGCAATTACTAGCCTTAATGAAAATGGAACATTTAATGGGGTCAATGACCTCCCGTCAGTCTGGCAGCGTGTCATTGATAGCAGGGGGGACTACTAATTATTACACAAGAATATCATTTAATATTAAATAAAAAATAAAAGAGTTGTTGAAAAATAAAAATGACCACCGACTTATGATAGGACCTATTAATATTTTATCACTAATATATTTCTTCTTTGCAATTTGACAGACTACTTTGAATGTTTTGAGTATAATTTAACATAATTTTGAAATTTTTCCGTTGTGTTAATCTGTCTTGAAATTTTTCCGTTGTGTTAAACTGTCTTTCTGCGTACAACTCATACAATCTCTGTCTACTCTTGTATATACCTACAGCAGCCCACTCACTAATTACTGGGGCGTCACAAACTGTAATCTCCTTGGATTTATATATGGAGTTAAATTAATTTAAAAATGTCTCAAAAAATATTTTATACATTAAATTGGGGTCCATGTTATTACTCAAGAAAGGAAGCTTATTACACAAATTAACTCTCATACAATTCAGGCGACTTGCTGTCATTGGCCTACATACTACTTTTCGTTTCTTGACCCCTTTTTTTTTCTACACTAAAACTTGCTAATTGACCACAATGGTCTGATTCTAATTTATTGAATATTATCTTATTATCAGGATTAATGTCACAATATATATTATCTAAAAATGTTGAGATTGTATTGCAATATTAAGTTGGCTCCAAAAATAAGTTAGACATGATATATGATTTATGTTATATGATTTAAATAAATTTAGGATGTTGTAAGTCTGCGAATTAATTTATATCAATTAACAAGAATATCGTCGTTGAAATCGCCACATACAATCAAATGGACCTACTTATGCAAAAGGGAACCAATCCACACAAATGCCATAATCGAGATAATGACACAAAAGCTTTCAAAAATCAACCTTCTAGCGACCCTGTAAAGATCAAAATGATCTGACAATTTTTACAGAATAAAACATTTTTATGACAAAGTTACCAACCAACATAACAGCAGTTGTTTAATAAACTAACAAGATCCATGCCTCATAGTCCCCCAACATTCCTAAAAAATAATTAAAATTGGTTTTTTCAATAAGACCCATACCACATGGTCCATTGATTTTTTATTTTTTTATCAAATTAGTTGAACCATGCGAATTGCATTAATTTCTTTGCATATTAAAATAGGTGTAGTCCTATAGTTTACAAAAATTCACATTACATGGTTCCTTGTTGATATAATTTTATTTACGACGTCTAAGAAGTCATGTCCAAAGTTATTTACGCATATAAAACTGGTAGAGAATTTTTATTTATGTTAAATAGCAATCTTAATTACAGAAAAGGCTTAATTGACTTCATAGGCATGTTTAAATTAGCAATTTGTGATCAAAAGGGGGTTGTTATTCTAGATTTGCTGCGCAATTGAAGAAGTATGCACGGTATGGTATAGGTTTCTGTTCACGAATCATTAATAACTTAAATTCAGCCTTTGGGAAAGCCCAAAAAAGGTTGAAAGCCAAAATATGGTGGGTTATTGCGGGAAGAAAGGAAGACACGAAAGTACACAAATTTGTCTTATGTCAACTTTAGGAAAATGATTTTCAGTCCTTTTTTTTTGACGCTGGGAAATGCATTTACGCTTTCCGCCGCAAAAGCGGCGGATATGTGGGACTCGCTGGCTGCAGAGCGTGCTAGAATACCCGAACCAAAACCCAGCGGTGCCCTCATCGTCGTAGTGGGGCGCCACGGGATCGCTTTCGCATGCAACCGTGACGCCCCGATGGTTGGTCCGCTAAATGCGGGCCGCCTTCGCTTAGAGAGCGCTCGCGGGCACCGTGACCGCTCTATTGCCCTGGTGGCGAGTGGGAGGATCATTGGTGCCCCTCTCACTCTATTGCGGGGGTCGAAAGAGTGCTAAACGCCGTCTCCTTCCCCCCGGTCGTCTTTTACGGAGCGAGTCAGTGTGAACGTCGTCTTCGCGCTCTCTCTCCGCGGCCCCCTTGAGAGCCATGACTTCCTCACAGAAGGAAGCCACGGCCGACCAGCACCTCTCGCTGCTGAGCATGCTACGGACGACGCTCGATAGCGAGAGTACTTTTTTTTATTTATTTACAATATTGTTTGGTACAATATTGTAAATAAATTTTATTAAAAATAACAAACAATTTTACTGTATACAAAATTTTGACAAAAATGGCTTTTTCTCAAAACTGTCATTGTGTGGGTTGATTCTGTTTTGCGTAAGTAGGTCCAAATGATTATTAGATTTTGACAATTTGCTTAAGGCTTGATCAAGAACTTCCTCAAATTTAAAATAATCAGAGGAACCAGGCCTGTATACGCACACTATTATGAATTGCTCAAGTTTTACACAAGGCCAAGACATCTCTATTGTGCATTCTACAGAGAGGGACACAATATCTTTCCGTTCTTTAAATTTTATATTATTTTGTAATAAGATTAACGACCCCCCATGTATTGTGTTGACTCTGCAGAATGAACTACCAACCCGGTTAGGGTTACCAGATGGGAAGACTAAAATTTCTGGGCAAATTTTCAAAAAGTCGGGATTTTGGGATTATGGTCGGGACCGATGGGACTTATTAATATTATGAAATATAAAAAATCACTTTTTATTATAAAAATTTAAATCACAAAAACAATAAACAAAATAAATTACACTTTTTGGCAGATTCTGAGATCGTTAATTATCACAATCACTTATTCTAATACTGTAGTATTATATTTATTAGTAATTTGAACCTTTTTTAATAAATTACTGCCACATGTACTTCGCATTACATTTTACTGCATCGACTAATTTCGAGCCTTGCGGAGTGTTCAGATAACTTAAAATTTGAACAAGTTTCGTCAAAATTAAGTCTTATCATTAACTCCGCTTTTATTAGGTCGATTGCCATGCGATTTCTGTCTTTGGTATACAAGTTATTTAAAAGACTGAATAATCTTTCACAATAAACATTGCTTACTGGAATTGACAGTACAAATGATATATATATTAAGTTTTTGAAGTAGTTTTGCTATTTCGATTTAAAAAAAAAAAGTATGACCAGATTTATTCATTTGATATGTTTCTGTCTTTTGGAAGGTGGTTAAATGCTTCTCTAAGGCAGCATTAATCAGTATATAAAGTATCTTGATCTATTTCATTTGAAATATTTAGCACGTCGGGAAACGAGGAGAGCTCTTCCCAAGTAAATACATTTTCGCCTTTTAGGGACAATACAGCAAGCTTCTTATTTTAGATTATTATTATCGCGATAGTTTGAGATTTTTGTTTCGTTGTTATTTGTCGGGACATTTTGTATTTTTTCGGGCCTCTGGACATCATACGAAATGTCGGGACAATCCCGACGAATCCCGTCCATCTGGCAACCCTAAACACGGTGGTTGCTGAAACTAAACATGAGTTCAGTTCCCTTCCCTAACGCCAGTGCTCTGTAATACATAAAATATCAATTTGTTCTGAATTCATGAATAGTTCCATCTCTAATTCTTTGCCCTGTGGTAAACAATAGATATTTTGATGTACCAGGTTGATATGATTTATTTTATTTGATTTAACAATATTTATAGGGCAATTATGAGCTAATTTTGTGTTACTATTCAGTATAAAGCTAGAGGGAATAATCTCTATTGTCTTACTGACTAATTTAAATGATTTGGAACAAATTCCAAAGCATTGGTAATATCAAATTTAAATTTATTCTGCTCAATAGAAGCAGATAGTTTAGCTGTAATATATTATAAACATTATTATTAATTTAATTAGCTGTAATATAATATAATATAAACTAAATATTGGTACTATTTATGTCAATAATACTTATTTTATTGTAATAATTACTTAATAATAATAAAAGCCTTTATTAACAATCTTACATGTTACATTTCATCTTATAACTATATATTACTTAAATTAAAAAAACATTGTTGTTCATGAAACGCAACGTACTTAAATGTTGTTAGTTGTATTAGACACCGGTTCCGTGATTGTCTTGCTCTTGGCATAGGCCTCCCCAAGTGTTCTCCACACTGAGACACATCAAGCATAACCGACCATCTTTGTAATCAAGTTGTTATCCTTTGTGATTTCCAATATTATAATAACAGGTTTATTATAAAAGTTAAAGATATAAATATGGATGTTTCATTAATAACATCATAACATGGCAAAATAAAATAATATAGTTTTTTTTTTAATGTTTGGTATAATTTTACTTCGATTGGGTCGTAATGGTTTCATCATAGGTAATGATATCATAATATTTTTCAATGTCGTTAAATGAAACCAAAAACTATGACCATAATATACGTCAGTGGTCATTCATTGGAAAGCAAGTAGAATAAAGGATTACCAGATTAGTGGATTTGCCAGATTATTGACAGTTAAGTACTGTGGTTATCACTAGACTTAATCCCATTAATCCGACCGATATGACCTACTTCACATACACACCATCATCGGTTAGTCTAGTCAACATGTGCCATTTTGGTCAACTTTATTCAGCAGTCTCCGAAAATTATGATTGAGGTTCATTCGATTCGGAATGGCATTTAGATGATTTTTGAAAATAAAAATGAAGTTCCGCTTGCAAGAATTAAAAAAATAAAAAGGAGTTTGGTTTTTTGCAAATATCTGAAACGCTAATTTAAAAAAAAAAATTAATTTAAAAAAAATTCAAATAGAAGAGGTAATTTCCTTAAAAAAGTCTCGACTACCTGAACTGTAGGAACAATATTTATAATTTTTCCAGAGGAATGAAAATACGGCCTACAACGGGTGCATGGCTTGCGTAAGCCACGCCTACTTTAGATACTTTATAAAAATGATTTTATCGTGTAATATAAAAATTAAGATATGAAAAAAATCAGGGGCTTACTGGATAGATAAATGAACAATAATCCGTCTGAATAAAATTTTAATCACAATTTTTCAATTAGTTGTGCAATAGTTAATTAATAAAATAAAAAATCTGCTTGAACATGAACATTGCAATTGTTAAACTAAATTTGAGATTTTTTTCCTTTCTTGGAGCAATTATTGAAAGGCTTCAGAATAAATCTCCGTTGGAAAAATTTAAAAATAATTAATTTTCAGGTGTTATCGCCCTTTTTGAAGAAGAACACTACTATGCTTCTGGTCCAGGCTTCCGGCGTTACGCCCTCGAGCAAGATGGCATTAAAGAGCCTCTGAAGGACCTTAAGTACCGGTGTTCAACCCGCTTTCAGAAGCTCTGACGTAATACTGTCCTCGGCCGGTGCCTTCTTGTTTTTAAGCTGTCCCACAGCCATGCTAATCTCTTGCAAGCTGATGTCCGGGATTTCTTCGGAATAATATCGAGTTCGCTCGCCTCGTGGATCTTCAGCCGGACTATAAATAGGTTGGTTGACCTAGGTATACAGCTATCCGTAAAACTTCTCGACCTCTCTCCATATCTCAACCCTTGTCGATGCTGTACCTCCATCCTCTGTTTTCAGTCCGACAACCGGCTTTAACCTGAGTCTGTCTAACGCTTGAGAACACTTTGGAGCCCCGATTCCGCTCTATCGTATCTTTTATACGTGTTGTATCAAGCACACGTATATCGTGTCTTACAGATTTCCATATCCATCTGTTGATCCGTCTATATGCTTCAGCGTCACCAGAGGACTGCATGTTCAATGAGCGTCGTTCTTCCTTGAGACTTTGAGTTTGGTCAGAGAGTTTTCGGGGGCCGCTTTTACGGCCGAGTCTGTAAAATCGGGCCCCGACTGTATGGACAGTGATCACCAACCTGCTGTTTATATCTTCCACAAAAATGCATTCGTCAAGACAATCTAAACTATTAGATAATTCGAGCTGAAAACTCTCGGAGTTTTGAATATGTGCGTTAGATGGTCGCAGTGTAGACTTCCTCAGGCGTGACCGTTCCAGTTTAACACTGATATTCGATATGCCCTTAACCAATAGGTCGCTCCCGGTTTTCACCTAACGGATCACGGGGACGTCATTGAAAATCTGTTGTCTGGTGGTCGTGATGAAGTCTGTTTCATTTCTAGTGGAATCATCAGAACTTATCCAGGTCCATTTCCTGTAAGGCGGCTTCTGGAAGAAGAGGTTCATCATAAAGAGTCCCTCCTTCTCCAGAAAATCGGCCAGCCTCTGTCCTCTTTGGTTTCGCTGTCCATATCAAAATTGCCCCACTCTCAGCCCATCGTCTCGTCTTTTGCCTATCTTCGCGTTAAAATTCCCCGTGAAATTGAAATTAACTTAAGAATTTGAATTTATATAAATATAAAATAATTTAAATGAATAAGGTACACTAACGAATTGGGGTTACCTGTGATGTTGGGGTTACCTGTTTGATAAACCTATGATTAAATAAATAAATAAATAAATAAATGACAACATTGAAGTAGGTTCTTCATTTGAGATTGCCGAGGTCAGTGTGTATACTTATATGACCTTTAGCGAATATCTTTTAGATACTCGGAATATAGGTTAATAATAATTTTGTTACCTCAGACCGAGAAGTTGCATCTGAGTTTGAAAAATTTTTCACTGACATTCCACTTTCAACAACGCAATCACTTAATTCATCTCCATGTATTGCCGAATCTTTGCTAAAGAAAAACGTTAAAGAATGTAATGTAATATTTACATTTAAACCCGTAAACCCCAAAGATATAATAGTAGCCTTCAGAAGCTTGGACGTCAAGAAAACAGCTGATCTATGGGGTTTATCTGTAAAAGTTGTTAGTTCCACCTCATCTAGCTACTATATTTAATGGCTGTATAGAACATGGTGTGTTTCCTGATCTAATGAAACACAGTAAAGTAATTCCTATTTTTAAATCAGGCAGTACCCTAGACCCTAATAATTTTAGACCTATTTCAGTACTGCCAACATTTAGTAAAATTTTTGAAAAAATTATACTCGGGCAAATGTTATCGTATTTTAATGCACACAATCTACTACATAAGAAACAGTTTGGTTTTACAAAAGGTCGCTCCACAGCAGATGCTAGTGTTGAGCTAATTAAAAATGTTTTTGAGGCATGGGAAAGGTCGCAGGATGCTCTTGGGATATTCTGTGACTTATCTAAGGCCTTTGATTGTGTGCATCACGAGACGTTGATCAGGAAACTGCATCATTATGGGATTAAAAATAAGGCACTCAACCTCCTGAATTCCTATTTGAGTAATAGAATACAGAGGGTTGATGTAAATGGTAAGAGATCTCCTGGGGCTCCTCTAGATATGGGGGTTCCACAAGGCTCTATTCTTGGGCCATTTCTCTTCCTTATTTACATAAATGATCTCCCATTTTTTGTACAGGACAAACATAAGATAGTGTTGTTCGCTGATGACACTTCACTTATTTTTAAGGTAAAACGTAATTTACCTATGTATGACGATGTAAACGATGCTCTCTCAAAGGTTGTCTATTGGTTTGATTCGAATAATTTACTATTAAATAACAAAAAAACAAAATTAATAAAATTCACGACACCTAATGTTAAACTTGTTGATAATGGTGTAGAATTAGGAGGGGAAATGTTAAAACCGGTAAAGTCCACTAAATTCCTAGGTTTAACTATAGATTCGAAATTGCAGTGGGATCTCCATGTTGAGGGATTAGCGAATAGGCTCAGCTCTGCAGCGTTCGCGGTAAAAAAAATTAGACTTATTACTGACGTAGATACAGCTCGCGTAGTATATTTTAGTTATTTTCATAGTATTATGTCCTATGGAATCTTATTATGGGGAAATGCAGCTACGGTTAATACAATTTTTGTCCTGCGGAAAAGAGCTATTCGTGCAATTTATAGTTTAGGCCCTAGAGTATCATTAAGAGATAAATTTAAAGAAATAAAAATATTGACTGTTGCTTCTCAATATGTGTACGAAAATGTTATGTATGTTCATAAAAATATACACGAATTTCCCAGGAATTGCGACATGCATAGCATTAATACTAGGAACAAACATAAACTTGTAATGCCTGTAACTCGCTTACGCCGAGTCAGTAATTCTTTTTATGGACAATGTATACGCTTATACAATAGGCTCCCAGAAAACGTTCAAAAAGCTTCTATTGCTAAATTTAAAAAAATTGTGAAAGAACGTTTGTGTACTAAAGGATACTATTCGATAAACGATTTTCTAGAAGATAGTACGCCCTGGGAATGATGTGATCGCCACCAGGCTATTTCAACTTACAGAGAATTATTGTTTATTTCAATTTACATTAGAAAAAAAAATTACGTTAAAAAAAAAAAATTTGTCCCGCTGAGTTTCTTTCGCCAGTTCTTCTCAGGTCAGAGGCTTCTTCTTTCCGAACTGGTGGTAGACTCATGACGTTCAGTGAATAATTGTAATAATTTTATGCTGAATAAAATATTTTGACTTTGACTTTGACTTTGACTATAAGATACGCAACCCTGTTCGACACACTTCTGATGGTCACAATGTTGCCAATACTGTTCTAAGTACTGTTGGTCGCCCTGTCGGTAGTAGAACAGGTTACCGGATTTGGGGGTTATCGTGTCCTCCCCCTCTCTTCGGACTTCAGATAGATCCAATATATCCCAATGTAACGTGTTCATTTCCTCTTCCACATCAATCCTTTAATCAGAACTCAGGGTGCGAATGTTGTGTGTGAAAAGGGCCAGGTGTCGTCGTAGGTGGCAGCGGAATCTCACCCAGAGATACTTAGCACCCCCTGCCATACCGTTACTCGGGCTGCTGCTCTAGCTGGGAATAGTAGGGCCATCGGGGGCTGGGAGCCTGGGCTCTATTTGCTTGTCATAATGGGAGGAGGGGGGGGGGGTTGCCAATACTCGCCACGCTTGGCAAACGTGTTAACGAGCGCAGTGTGTTATGTCAGGACATGGTGACGCAGCTGCCCACCACCATCCTGATCGGTGCATAGTTATTCGCACTGCTATGGCCTCAGTCGCCTTTTACGACACCTCGGCAAGAAAGAGATCGGGACTATTCTTCTCTGCCGGTCCCCACATGGTCACCAAATTTGAACTACATGATTATAAAAGCTTCACGTGTTTTTGTTTGGTAATATGTAAATAAATAAATAAATATGCTTAACATACACACACGGTCGTCTGTTCCTAAGGTAAGCAACTTAATGCCTGTGTTTTAGGTAACAGCCAACTGATACACATTTTTTTTTATAAATATACATACAGGTTTACTTGTAACATGTCACGATCCCTTTAAGGAGTTGTCAGGAGGGGTATGGGCAATCACAGAAAAATATTTTAAAAAATCCACGTTCACCTATTTTTTCTTAAATTTAATTATTATTGGTGGAAAACCCCCGAATTTTTCACTTTAAAGGGCATTAAAAAGAAATTAATTGACGAATATTCCTAAACTCTTCATGGAATGTATGGAGGGCAGAGGTAAGGAGAATCATCTGTGTATTGAAAAAGTGTCCGTCGAAATGCATTAAATTAGAGTGGCGCCACATTAGTATCAGGGTAAATCTTAAAGGAAGCGTCAAATAACAAAGCAGTCATAACACGGACTGAACACGTAACAAAAATAAAATACATAATGTAATATATACACTATCATTAAGAAATTAAATATTAAAAAATTTAAAAAAAAATCATAAGTATTGAGTTGAGTCTTTTTAACTCAGCATACTTCAATTCATTTACAATTGCTACATTGATACCATACCCTGTGAATACCGCTGGTGTATTGTGATTATGATTGTGACTGTGGAAGGTTTTTGAACTGTTATTTAGCGCATACAGCTGGACACTTTTTCAACTTTTCTCCCGTATAAGATGATTCTCTTTACCTCCACCCTCCATAATGGAATGATAAACAATATTCTAAATAATAATAAACAACAACAAACATAACGATAACTTATTGAATTTTTAACCCTTGAGTCACCAAAGTTAAAAAGAGGAAAATAATTAATGTCTTTGTTTTACAAACTTAAGACGTACCTACTGAAAAAAAAAAATCTATGAACATGTATCTGCATATTATTTTAAAAATCTTTAGTTTGTAAGCTATCCAACGAGGTACAATAAACATAGTAAAACTTAAAACTAAAGTCTCAAAGTCAAATAAATTGCAAGCAAAGAAGAATAAATAAAAAATCAATATTATAATTTTTTGACTGTCTTTATTTACTGTTGATTCATGTTTATTTTAAATTATTTTAATTCATATTTGATGTGTGACTAACTAAGACGCATTATTTTTCTAAAATTCATATTTAATTATGTCCTTACTCTTATGTATATCTCTATTATTATTAAAAAAAAAAAAACGAAATCAGGTTCGGAGAAGTTAAGGTTGTGAATAATGCAGTGTCGTCTGCGAATAGTGCAAGTTTGACAGATTGTCGCTCGGCGAGTTGGATCGGGATATCTTTCGTGTACAGGGCGTACAATAACGGTGAGAGGCATGAGCCTTGGGGGACTCCGGCACGATTCGTGCGGGGGGAGGATAGACTGCCTTCGACTCTGTATCTGAAGGTGCGATTCGACAGAAAGTCTCGTATGATGAATACGAGTCTATTGAGAATCAATCCCGCGGGAACTCCGGGATAAAAAGTAGCCTATGTGTTATTCTGAGTCTTCAGCTACCTACATACCAGATTTCATTGTAATCGGTTCAATACTATTTACGTGAAAGAGTAACAAACATCCATACATACATACAAACTTTCGTATTTATAATATTAGTAGGATATAATTTTTATTATCTTTAATGATTTTAACTTTCGGGATCTAACTGAGAATAATTGCATTTAGGAATAATATCTTTAACAACCTTATCAAAACAGCGAGCAAAATTTTCAGCTTTATATACTAGGTATTATCATTATTACATCTAAGGAGCTTCAGAATCGAGAGAATAAAATGAGTTCGTTAACATTGAGCAGATTTAGAGTTTCTTCGTGTAGCTCCTTACCAATTTTTACATATGGTTTTCTTATGCTCGTTATATAAGGATCAGATGTGTAAAGTAATATATGGAACACATCTTCGTTTGTAGCTGTTCGAGAGCATTTCCGGGAATGATGCACGCGAAACTTTTTATTATCCTTATTACGCGACTCCTGCGCATCTTCTGAAAGTTATCCAATTGGTAGAACTGCGAAATGGTTTATAACACTCTCTCCGTGAATTAAAATTTTGATGGCATGTAATACCTATTATATTTGTTCACAAATAATGTCGCAGTTTCCAAAGCATAGTTACCAAATTTTTTGCTATCTATCATTACACCAGAAGACAAAGCTTGCAGAATTATGTATAATCGTTTGATCCGGTGGAGGTTGGGTCGCTCAATGCTGGCAGTCTTCTGCTCTGCGGATGAGAGCCGGTGGCGAGTGGCCCAGCTTTGGTAGTTAAGCCGCTCCTAGTGCTCCTTTGCCTCGTGCAGAGGGGACCGGTCGAGTGGCTACATTTGCAAGGAGGGGCCTACGGGTCTGCGCCTGAGCGTCATGGTTGAATGCGAAAGCGACCCCATGGCGTCCCACTACGGCGCGTGACGGTACCGATAGGTTTTAGTGCGGTATTCGGCCTACTGGGATTGACGTGCAGCCCTGGCGTCTGGCCGCGAGTCCTACATACCCGCCGTTTTTGCGGCGGGATGCGTAAATGCATTTCCCATCGCTAAAAAAAGGCGCCCGGGAACCACACGGTGTATTATTACTATTATTAAAATTACGGAAGTTATTGTATATATGTTGGAAATTTACCAATAGACAGAGAGCTTTATGTGGACTTTATCAGCTTAAAAAAAAAAGATAGTAAGAAGTAAAATAATTAATAAGTAGATAATGGACTTACATCATATAATCTACTCACTAATCATCTATTTTACAAATATCAATAACAAATTATAATAAGGAGATAAAACGTGCAGAGATTAGATATAAGTTAGTATTTAAGAGATACATTCTACTGCAAAACAATCTGTCTCTCACCATGAAGCTCCTAATCGTTTTCGTTGGCCTGGCTCTGGCCGTTACAGCGGAAGATCCTATCTTCGCTGATTACCATTTAGAGATCGGAATTCCCGAAATGAAACGCAGAACAGCTGCTGAAGCGGCTATGGACTTTGATGGCTCCAGGATCCTAGGAGGAACGGGCGTAGAAATTAGACAATATCCCCATATGGTATGTTTGGGTAATTTTTAATCAATTATTTTCTAATCGTGATTTTATGTATATTTTTTAATAAAGTTTATTAATTTTTAAGGCTGGTCTGCGAATCCAATTGTCCGACGGACAACTTTCAGTTTGCGGAGCTTCTCTCATTAGTAACACCAGACTGGTCACTGCCGCTCATTGCTGGAGAAGCAGATATTTCACAGCTACTATGTTTACGGTCATTCTCGGCGCCAGACTGTTTTCTCTTGGTTTCGCTCGTATTAATACTAACGATGTCGTTTTACATCCCAATTTCAACGCGGTGAACCTCCACAACGACGTTGCCGTCATTCGCGTCCCCCCCAATGATCGCATACCCTACCGTAAGTAAAAATTTAATATATTCAATTATTTTAATATACATACAATCATTAGAGACTCAATGTCATAATATAAAAAATGCAGATTAACTGTGCGGTATCTTTTTTTTGTTCTATCGCTCTGTGAATGTGTATATATACCTATATGAGTATTTTATTGTTTATTAGTAACTATATTTTAGTTCAAAGTAAAACTGAATTACAGTATATATTTCTATTATATCGTATATTCTTATTTTTAATATTATTTCTAATTATATTTATTTTGTGTTATTTGATATATTTATGCACCACCCTCCATTTTACTCTGGCTATGTTTCAATTCCTCACAACGTAAGGTTGTCTGGAAGAGATTGCTTATTAGCAATAAGACCGCCTTATTGTGCAATAATATTAAAGCATATATCTCTGTTATTTTGTTTCAACAGTGGTGTACAATAAAAAATTATAAATAAATAAATAAAATAAAAAAGAAAAAGGTTTTCAACACAGTAATATGACATTTACCTTAAACGATGAACTGGTCGAGTGTGGTTTTGTTATAACTGTGGCAGAAAAACCAATAATGAGAAACACGAACAGTTCCATTCAGATCTCCAAATTAAAACAAGTATTTTCAAATTTAAGAAGCAATTTCAAATCATATACTGCAAAATTGCAGCAACATCAGCTCATGTGTTATAATTCAACACAAAATGTGATGCAATGTGAAATTGAAAGTTACACAACATGTCTGAAGAAAATAAAAAATTATAATGAGTCCTCTAAATTACAAATTTAGGAACATTATCAATAAATCATTTATTAAATTAAATTAAAATAAAATAGTATTAAATTAAAATAGTATTAATATTTGATTTAATTTTTTAATTTTAATTTTGCAGTGACCCTGCTTTCTGCTCCAAGGGTTGTGGGTTCGATTCCCGCCCCGAGTCTGGGTGTAATATATGTTTATTTATATGTATTATTTATATGTATATTTATTTAAAAAAAAAAGTATATCAGTCGGCTGTTACCTAAAATCTACCTTAGGAACAGACGACCTTGTGTGTGTGTTAAACATATTTATTTTATTTATATTTATATATAAATTGACAGAGGATATAATTTACATGCCCATTAAATGTATGAAACAAATTACTAACTTATTAATATATAATGTGATTCATTTAATTATCCGCAATTATACAGATAATTTAAAGTATAATTTAAATATTAATATCACTATTGACTCCAATAAGGCTAAAAGCCCTCCTACATACCTACATCTTACATGATGAAATGAGGATAAAAGAAAAATGTGTACCTACTAGTCGCCTATCATTAACGCATTGTTGTATTTTATTTTAAATTTTATTTTTATTTTTTATAAGGAGTTATTTTAAAAATCTTACCGTAAATATTTAAAGTTTTTGTTCTTTAATAGTTGGTTTATTAATTTAGAAATTACAGAAATCACAAAACTCAGTACAGTATCTAAATAACTCAATCAGAAAGCCTTGCAAGGAATCCTTTGAACCTTAATTAGAGGGATGACAAATGCGAACGAAGTCGCTGGCACATCTAGTGTAGAATATAGTTACAAATATTTCAAATAAGATTGTGTGGCTTATTTAAAAAGTAGTTGATTTTTTCAGCATAACCTAAATTCGAGGGAACTTTTATTATCTTATAAATTTAATTCCAGAAAAAATGTATGTGAGACGTTACGTATTTACTCTATACATATTGGTTTCTTAGACAATTCTTCCAATATTTTTGATGTAATTCCTATAGTTGACGCAATCTCTACCTATATTATAAATGTGAAATGTAAGTTTGTTTGTTACGCTTTCACGCGAAAACTACTTAACCGATCATCATGAAACTATAAACACATATTCTTGAAGGTATTAGAAGACATAGTCGGCGAAGCCGCGGGCAGAAGCTAGTATAAAATAAAACGTACAAACAGGATAACAGAAATATGGTAGTTTATTTGCTTTGAAAATGAAAAAAATTTTCGTTTGTACTTTTACGTAGAAACCTAATATTAAAAAAAAACATGTGAGCCGTCACGGGACGCCTGGCAGATGTGAAACATCGACATTATTTTGTAAAAGTAATATGCAGAAAAGAACATATTGTGATAGGAACTAAATATGTCATAATGATAAAATAAAATATTACGATTTTTTTCCAGATAACGATGACTATTAATTTATTGAATAAACATTTATTTTCATTAAATACAAAAATTTACGAATTAATAATAATAATAATAATAATAATAATAATTTAATAATAATAATTTATTTTCCATCACAATCAGGTTGATACAATAAATCCACTGCTTATGATCTAACTACTATGATGACAACTTGATTAGTGAAGGACTGGTGCCCAAAAAAGGTATATAATACCTGTACTATAGGTCACCAGGTCCCCCCCACGGATAGAATGATCATGATCAGATGTTCAGAATTTAAATGGAAACAAATCTCATATGTGATGTTATGAATAATTTAGTATACAATAATTTATGTCAAATGTTAAACACGATACAATAATTGCAACACTGAGAGAAAAAAAAAAAAAAAAAAAAAAAAAAAAAAAAAAAAAAAAAAAAAAAAAAAAAAGAAAGAAAGAAAAAAAATAATAATAATAAATAAGATTACAAAAGCAAAACAATTAAAAAAAAAAAAATTTAAAAAAAATTTAAAAAAAAAAAAAAAAAAAAAATAAAAAAAAAAAAAAAAAAAAACATTTTTATTTCAAATCGTGACTACTTGCGCCACACCGCACACACTACTGCATATAGACTGTATATATATACCACAGAGCAAAATATACCATCGTATAGCGCGGCGACGCGTAGCCACGGTATGCGTCGCCACGCCAGAAATCGGTTTTACGTGCTGCTATAGATGTTTCACATCAAAAAAAAATATTAGTTTGTTTTTCTATCTATACTCGTATTCCATATTATGCATGCTTAACATCATTGAACGTTTAAAAATGATTAATTGAGGTCAAGACAAAAAGGATTAATATATTTGCTTACTATGGAATACTACTATTGTAATCATACATAACGTACCGAGTATATGTGTACCTTCAACAAAAAAGAAACTAAAGGAAAATATTTCCCCAGTCAACTATATTCTGCCCATCGAGTTAGACACTGGCTCCAGCAAACATGTCGGTGTCGTTGCTACTGCTGTTGGCTACGGAAGAACTACTAATCGTAAGTTTGTTTTACTTTACCTATAGATTGTAACTTGATGTGGTAGGTAATTATTTACAATCGCGGCTTTTGCGGAAAATATAATTTTTTTTTTCTCAAAAATATTGTTGCTAAAAAATGGTATTTCATATAAAATTAAGGAGGGGAAGACATAAAACCCCACGAAAATCCCATAAACAACAAATATGATTGACGCCTGACAAAATATAAAGGCAACGAATATGAAAAGAAAACCTAACAACCTAAAAAAAACTTACAACCTAATATTGATAGATCATTAGGTCTTTTTTTTTTGAAAAATATATTACAATTAACAATAATTAACAATTTATTACCTCATTATATTTTTTTTACTTCAATGCGCCTTTTTTTAAATGGCAAAATCGCATAGAAGAATATTTTGTTAGGCGTTAATCATATTTATTGTTTATCGTCAATTATATTTGTTGTTTAAGGGTTTTCGTGGTGCTTTATGGGTTCCCCCTCCCTAACTTTATATGGAATACAATTTTTAGCAACAATATTTGTAAAAAACCAATTTACAGCCATTTTTCGCAAAAGCCGCGGTTGTAAATAATTACCCTCGATGTTATTAGCTCATGTTAAGCTACCCATATGAATAACTATCGTACTTTGACTTGTTCGATAAATCCTATGTTAATTTTTTTTTCAGTTGGCGCAACATCAAATTCATTGAGACAAGTAGACGTGCCAGTAATTGATAACGCTGAATGCGACCGCGTATACCCTGGGGGGTACATCATCGATTCTACCTTGTGCACTTCTACTCGTTACGGTCGAGGCATCTGCAATGGTGACTCTGGAGGTCCTCTCACGATCCGCAGAAACACGGGTGTTAACAATGGACATCTATTGGTCAGCAATTTTTTTCTTTCATTTTACTACAAACGACTAGCAATGATTTTCTTTATTTATTTAAAATATATATAGGTACTTTATTGTCCAACAAAACAAAAGGCGGACTTAATGCACTAGGCATTTTCTCCCAGTCAAACTTTGGGCCAAACAGAAAATATTGTAGGCGGTAACAATAAAGTAGTAAACATAATTATATATAAAAACACAACGGACATATATATACACACATACACATACAAACATAAATACATAAACACACACACATACATACATACATACATACATACATACTAATATTCGAACACATAAATACAAAACTGAATAATATATCGACGGTCCCTACGTACATAAAGACATGTCAACAAGTATGCTTAATTAAAAAATCAAAAAACCCGACTGCGTAAAATACTCTTATTATAGACTAAAAAGAATAAAACAATTTACTAGCTTTCATTTGATACCTATATTGCTACGGTAAGAAAAAAAAATTCAACTCCCCCCCCTCATTCCGCCATTTGCTGGAGCCATTTTGAAAATTTATATAGCCTATGTCACTACTACAATTTAGACAAATCCAACGACACCTCATATGTCAAAAACCGTCCAGCCGTTTGGGCTGTAGGGCGTGCCAAAGAAATGGACATACATACATACATACATACACTCGAAAAACATAACCCTCCTTCTGTCGCAGTCGGGTAAAAACCTAGGTTTACAGGAGAGCGTTATTTATGTTCAAACCGCTCTAGAAATAATTCTAATATTTTTTCTATAATGTTTTATTAGCTTTAGGAACTTCATAATGTTATTTATACATATTTTATTTTTTTATGTTTTCTTAGAAAAACTGATAGATGACTGTTTCTACGCCGAAATTAAGGTCAGACATGTCTATTATACCTTTTTATTCGCAGGAAAGAAGAAAACAGTTTATAAAATAGAATTTAAATAAAATATTTTACGAAAACGTAGAATTGTAATTGTAAAATTATAACTAAAAACACGCCACTAAATCTAAAAAGATTAATATTTCACCACGCGAACAAGCATCGACTTGTCAGACAAGACCGCGTTCCAGTGTTCCCAACCTGAAGTGGGCTGACTATCGTACCAGGGGGCGTAAAATTATCGTACATGGATCGAAAATAATCGAAATTATCGTATTTTTTAGGATAATGTCTATTATAGATAAATAAATCATATAAATTGTAATATTGATATGCATGCAAGTACTCTATAGTCTATCGTTTTTAAACCACCGCTGTCAAGTGTCAAATCAACAGAACACTGAAATCCAAATGTATTCTTCATTGCACAGATAGAAAATAATTAATAGGTTAGTAAGTTATAGAAAATATACAGCCACTGAAAAAATGTATTTGATAGATATACCAACTTGCCAATGATAACAATCACTCCGAGTGTGTAATCAAAATTTTGCTGCTCTAGAAAATTAATTCTTTCTTCACTTAATTTGAATAATTCCTTTTGTCAGAGCGAATACAGACGTATAATAATATAACGAAATGACTGGCAACTTTTCTACACAAAATATACGATACATATGAAGTGTGCACATAATCGAAATATCGAACTTATATTATCTTAATCGCATTGGTAGATGCTATACTAACCAATAAGAAAGCGTGTACAGCAGGCGCTGGATAAAGTTACAGTATCGGCAGTGGTGAAACTTAGCAGAGCGAATCGTAGGAACCAATAGGAATAGAGAACTTGTATTTCCCGGTATTTTCCCAAGATTTTATTGGACAAAATAAAATCATGCTACTGCGATTTATACTATCAGCGCAAGAGTGAAATAATATAAATTCTCAAATTTTGCATCATGATAGAAATTATCGTACAATCTGCGTACGATAATAATATGCTATCGTACATCGTACGTAGGCACAAAATTATCGTATGTGTACGATAATTATCGTACGGTTCCGAACGCTGCCGCGTTCGCACTTCGCACCGTGTGGCGCGCATTTAAAACACCGACCACCGTACAAAACGATAAGTATAGATGTCTGCATCTATCTACGACACCCTATTCGTTGTAAATATAACACTTGTTCTCATATACGATTTATAAATGACGTTAAATAAATAATATATAAAAATATATCTATACAGGTATGTGCATATGGAACATCTAAAGCCAATTGTGCAATTAAAAAAACACGCTATTTTTGACATGTCTTAATGTATCGTAGGGACCGTCGATATACTCATAATATATAAAATACAATAAAATAAAATTAAAAGTTTTGTAAGTTTTATAACACACATGTAGCAGCAACGATTCTATGAATTAAGATTTTGAAGCAAATGCTCCCGGAGATTCCTCTTAAAGCAATCCTTGGTCTCAGCCCTTCTTAAGGTGTCTAGGATCTTGTTCCAAAGTCGGACAATTTCTACAAGGAAAGAATTTAAATTAAAAGAATTTAATTAATTTAAATTTAAATTAATTTTAATTAATATTTTAATTAAACTTAATTAATTAATTAAGGCCCAGCATTGGGACGTTTACAGGCTGATTCAGTTCAGTTAAGTTTAATGGACATAATTAACAATTAGTGAAGAATTCATACTTGTTGTCAACTATTTATAGCGTTATGTTTTTAATTAATTTCAACTAAGGCATTATTTTGTTGTACAGATTGGTATTACTTCCTTCTCGTCGGCCCGCGGTTGCAGTTATGGACCATCTGGTTATTCCAGAGTTTCCTCATTTGCTTCTTGGATCACCTCACAATAGTGGCCGCATTATATGATTTAATTAAAATGTTTTTGATTTAATTTATTTGTTTAGTTTTCTTTGATAACTTCCTTATCCACATACATACCTCACTTAGATTTTTTTCAAAAAATTTTTGAAATATATATACATAATAGTCAAAAAGTCGTGGATCAAACGAAACAGGGAGATAGAGGAAATAATTTCCAACAAAAAATCTTTCTACAGCATGGCCATAACTTTATTGCACGAAAAGTTATGAATTTTTTTTTTATGAAACTACCGATTTTTTTAACAATCAAATCAATAAAAATTTAAATTGATTAAAAACAATAAAACAAAAAGTGTTTTATTATGACTAGATAATGTATTAATACTACAAAAAATTATATTGCAGCTCTTGGTACCGTAAAGTTAGAAGCGTAACAAAAAATTACTTTTCACTTTAAGAACATTCAATGAAAAAAAAAATGTATGACGGAAAAGTGACCCTGCATTAAAAATTTTTGCTAAATTTTCGTACTATTAGTTTACACTAGCTATATATATATCGACTGGCCCGTGGCGCAGTAACCAGTGGCCCTGTTTTCTGCTCCAGGGTTGTGGGTTCGATTCCCGCCCCGAGTCTGAGTGTGAATGTATTTATTTATATGTATATTTATTTATTTAAAAAAATTAAATAGTTAACTGTTACCTAAAACACAGGCATTAAGTTGCTTACCTTAGGAATAGACGACCGTGTGTGTATGTTTAAAAATATTTATAATTATTTATATATTCAAATCTTCAGTCGTTAAGGGTCATTACAACGGCTTCTCCTGGACACATTCCCGCTAGATGGCGCTGTTCGGGCTTTCGACGGATTTTTGATATTTTCGCAATGTTGCTATGCACAGATTTTAAAATATTAAAATTGCTACACAATACAATTATTACATCAATACACTATTATTTTATCACATAATTAGTTTACTTTAAAACGGAGCCATTTAGTCAAATAGTCAAAAAATAATATCTGTCATATCGATTACTGTATATACGCAACACTCACGCACACACTGACATCAGGATTTTTATCCAAATTCTGTGGTTCTAACATAAACTATGAAGCCATAGTGATGGTCGCCCGACTGTCAGAGGCAAAAGAGGTGGTTCTCGTCGGAGACATAAATCAGCTGCCGTACATCGACAGGGAAAACCTGTTTGAAGTGCGGTATAGCAGACCAAATATGACAGTAAGTATAACGTGTGAGTTGTCCTGCACGCACCGGAATCCTAAGGATGTCGCTTTCGCCATCAGTGAGGTCTATGACAGGATCTACAGCTCAAGCCCCATCGTCCACTCACTGCGAGCAGAAAGGTTCACCGGCGCTCAAATACCCGGGAAACAGGACCGAACCCTATACCTGGTTTTCACTCAAGAGGAGAAGAAGAAGGTGTTGATAGGCCAGGGATATGGTACCGGAGAAGGGTCGAGCGTCATGACTATTCACGAGGCGCAGGGTCAGACGAGCGAGGAGGTCATCGTCATCCAGACAAGGGCAAAGAGACTAAAAATACACGATAGCGTCTCGCATGCGGTGGTCGCGGTAAGTAGGCACACCAAGACCTGCGTCTACTACGCCGACGACAGGGACGACGCAATCGGCCGATTCGTGGGGAGGGCGTCGGAGGCCTCAACCAAAGAGATCCTCGAGCACACCCTCAAGATGGCGATTCACCATAGAGATAACGCCATCATTGAGGATGTGCTCGCACAGCTAGGAGCCGGTGTCGGTGTAGCCGGAATTGTGGTTGGTGAATAATTAGAAACAGGAAATACTTGTTAATGCATGTAAAGAGAACTAAAAAAAAAAAAAAAAGTAGAATTAAGTTGTAGAATTAAATTGTAAAATCAAGTTGTAGAATTAAGTGGTAGAAGTAAGTGCTAGAATTAAGTGGTCAATGTGGACTCATGGTTCCAGAACTAGAGATGCTAAGTATAGTTCATAGATATTTAACCCTTTCCCAGCCAGATTTTGGTACAGTAATCGTGCCCCCACGGCCAGACAACTTTAGGTATAATTTCAAACAGTGATGGGACATCTGAATAATTTTTATCGATATTACACACTAGCGGCCCGCCCCGTTTTTTATCACCTACACCTGCGTCGATACTGGAAAATATTCTTTAATAGACGGATTGAGTGACAGATTTATTATATATATATATATATATATATATATATATATATATATATATATATATATATATATATATAGATAGTATGGATGAAACATTTAAACTGTTTTTTTTTTTTATTAATTATTTTCTCATTGATGAATACCATATCTTAATAAGTATTATTCCCGACGAAGACAAATCCAAAAAATAATAAAAATATCACAATATATAAAAATTGTAATAATAATGTGAGAATTGTCGACGATCCAATACTGACGAGCGATATCGAGCCCTTAAGTCTTAGAAGAGATGTTGCATCCCTATGCGTGCTCTATCGTTTGTATAATGGGTTGTGTTCCGAAGAATTGTTCGAAATGATGCCAACGGCCACTTTTTATCATCGCACCGCTCGCCATCGACAGGGAATTCATGCTCACACATTGCAGCCCAAATGGTCCCGTACAGTTCGGTATCAGAGGAATTTCCTCCCACGGACCATTCGGCTGTGGAATGAACTCCCTGCCGAGGTTTTCCCACAGGACTACAGTATGGGGTCCTTCAAGAGGGGAGTAAATAGGTTTTTAAAGGGTCGGCAACGCGCATGTGATGCCCCTGGTGTTGCAGGCGTCCATAGGCTACGGTAACCGCTTACCATCAGGCGAGCCGTATGCTTGATTGCCACCGTCGAGGTATAAAAAAAAAAAAAAATATAAAAATATCCACAGTAGTTCAGTTTCTCCGCAATTAGGGTAATCCCCATAGAAACAAAAAGCGCGCGAGTTGAGTGATGAGTCGCAAGTTAAGATACTCGCAAAACTAATATTACCTTTACTTATAATTAGTATGAGATCCAAGCTAACCAAGTAAGAATATGGTGAAGATCGTGTCTAGTTCGGATCTTAAACTATTTTTATAGTAGTTTGCATTAGTTTCCCGCCGAATATTTATTTTACATATATTTATTTCCACGCGGACGAATTTTAAAATTAAGTCTTAAAATGGGAACACTAACTTACCGATTCTTCATCACTTGTACTACTTAAACTGGAATTACTGTCGTTGTTGATATCTCCTTGTAATATATTCAATAATTCGTCGTCGTCCAACATAATGTTGTACAGCACTAGGCATATGAAGTTAACGTGTTATTACGGGGACGGCTCTGCAGGTACTGATGTTTACAAACAACTATGCCGACCGTGTCGCTTGCGCCGCACGGAAAATCACGGTGATGGCGGCAAGTGATCGTCGGGCAGTAACTGTATTAGTGACGTCCCAAAACAATATCGAGATCAAGAATATTATATATTTTTTTGGTTTCGTAATTTTCTACAGATTCTCTTTAATTATGGTTTATTATTCAAATAAAAGGTTTAAAAAACACATTAAATAATTAATTTATAGTCTAGACGTGTATTAACAAGAGAATTAATAATTCAAAAGGATTTCTTCTCTATTATTTAGTTTTTACTAGTGCATCACTAGCCTACGTAAAATTACGGGTTCGGCGCTGTGTGTTAGGGTTGTAAAAGCGCCTAAGTTGACTATTGCATTTAAATTGCATTTTTATGTATCAGAATGTTAAGCCTATTGTTTTAAAGTTGGATTATTGTAAAGTACACATCCTGAAGTATTATAAATAATATAAAATTTCTTCATATTTTTTATATCTAGTCAAGAAATAGATATGGAAAAAATAGAACGTAATATTACGGGCTTGGCGCCACAGGCATTAACATGAAAACACGGAATATTACGGTGACGGCTGGGAAAGGGTTAAATAATGATAATATATTGTCTGCTGATGTAATAATGCCTGTGTAATCTATATACATATATATAAGAGATTTCCACGTATACATTGACTCATCACGATATCTCTGAAACTATAAGGCGCAGAGACTTGGAATTTGGTAGGAATATTCTTTTTGACGAGTAGAGGTCAGCTAAGAACGGATTTTACGAAATTCAACCTCTAAGAGGGTGAAAAAGGGGGGCAAAGTTTGTATGGGACAACATGATTCCTTGGTCCAATCTACTTCTAATTTCGCATAAATATTCTTTAACAGAATTGGTTGAAGACGTGTTTCGTATTTTATCGAAATTCATCCTCTAACGATGTTAAAAGGGGGGAGAAAATTATTTTGATATAAATACTTCATAGTGATTTTGATTTAAATTAAAATTTATTTTGACACATGTTTGACAACCAATCCGTCTGTTATAAAATATTTTCCAGTAGTAAAATATTTTCGCAGGTGTAGGTGATAAAAAATATAAATTTATAATTTTTTAAATTTTAGTTAAATACCCGTGCGAAGCCGGGGCGGGCCGCTAGTAATATATAAAATCAGTAAAAAAGGGTACGGGCGTCTGTAAGCCCGTAGAGGAAAATTAATAATAAAAAAAAAAAAGAAAAAAAAAGAAACAAACTATGAATTGTTTACTATAAAATTGAATTAGATGGCATTGAAACAAAAATTAAGGACATTTTCGTTCAAAAAGGCATACTTGTGATGAAGATTTATTTAGATAAGGATTTATATCATGTATATAAAACCACCTTCGCAAATAACACATTATTTTAGAACATACTTGATTACTATAAAAATGGTTATAAGTATTGAGTCAACCTCAAGAGATAGATATATGCTGTCGCGGACTTTTTTTTTGAACTTTTAATGTCAATCAATTCCGTTGTACATTATTTTTGCATAACTTTAACTGTTTGCGCAGCTTACGTAACGGGATCTCTCAAAAAATAATGTTTCTCCCGTTTTTGTAATGTTTCTTATGAATGCTCAGCTACTATTGGTCGTAGCGTGATGTTATATAGCCTACAGCCTTCCTCTGTAAATGGACTATCCAACACAACGAACAATTGTCCAAATCTTGAAAACTATTGAAACGATTTTAATGAAACTTATTCCCTAAGTTGAAATCAATGTAAGCCAGTAAAATAAGCGGTCGCATATTTTCGGAGAAATGCAAGAACAAACATACATATACATATTATGTTTGAAGCTCTAATAGATTGTCATTTATTTAATTATTTTACAGTTCCTATAATATTACACACGTATATATTGGATTCATTTTTAGAAAATGTCGTATTATCCGTGTTTTCATGTAATTAAAAACTGCTACAATTAGAATACAAATGTAAATTTCGCCTTTAATTACAATGTTATAATTAATGTCCGACCGAAATTTCGGTTTCGGTTTCGGTTTCGGCCAGTTTCGGCCAAGAAATCTAGTTTCGGCCTTAGTTTCGGTTTCGGCCAAAAACTGGCCGAAACTTTCGGCCGCGCCGAAACTCGAGTATTGAACTTCATTTTGTTGAGTTTTATTTTTAAATGACAAATGTACGTGTTTATAGGTAATTGTCGTTGGATTTCATGACCTTTGTTTATTTAATTTTAACTATGTGAGAACGCGTAGGTATAGCTTATGTGAATTACCTATTCAGTCATTTCGCCTCGTCTTTTCCCGTTGATCGCGCGTGGTGCCCAGTCAGTTTGGATAGGTACTGTATTTTTTTCTATATACCCCAATAAATTTTCCCAAATTTAGACAGAAAACCGTGTGCCTACCTCATCAATTAAAAAATGTCACAAAAACAAAAAAAAATCCGATTTGGCAGTTTTTTGAAAAAAGTATTAGCGATTCATCTAAAGCTTTTTGTAAACTTTGTAAAATGTTATATTTTTTTTTCTTTCTTTACAAAATAGGAGGATTAAGAGCCGAGACTCATTTAAATTTTACAGGGCTCCTTTTTAAGATTTGATCGGTTAATGAATGTGTCCTTAAAAAAAAATCCTTGAATAAATCCTTCTATTTTGCAAAGAGTTTATGATTTGATTATGTGTGTATCGATTATAAAACTATTTCAATGGTGTAGTTGTTCAGTATAACTTTTGACAACATTATAAACTACTGGGCTTGTTTTTTTCTTTTTAATTTATATTTAATTTTTTAATTTAATCTATCTGTATCTTTTAGTTTATCTGTATCTTTTAGTTTTTTTACGCAGTCCGGTTTTTTTTAAATTTTATTTTTATTATACACTTTTTAGTTAGGATTCATTGGCTTCGTTATTAGAATTATAAGATGAAAAATTTCGCAATCACAGTCCGAGACCCAAGACGCCGAGACCCACGTCTCTTCTCCCTTGTTTTGTGTGCCTTGGATTTGAACCCTCTGCTTTCGCAGTCTGCAGCCATACCACTAGCACCAGGATATCACTGCTACTATCCCGGCTTAATAAGGGCAGAATAACGAAATAATAAAGTATATTCGTAATATTATATTATAATAATAATATAAAGTATATTCGTAAATAAGGACAATTTTATTATTTAATCAAACATTTTTTTGTTTGTTTGGTGTCAATTGTTTTTTGTCAAACAGTATTTTTATTAAATATAATTTTAGCTTATCGTTTCCCGGTCACTTTATAAGAAATAATTTAATGCTTGCTTGCTTTAATATTCAAGTACAAATATAATATAATTATATTATTTTATGTATGAAAATTAGCGAAACTGGTTGTTTAAAACTTATTCTAAACCATTATTTGAAAAAAAAAGATAGAATCCTAAAAATCATTTTTGAATACCTATTCAACGAAATCCTACTTGACGTAATTCATCTTTTTTTGACAATATGGCATCTGGTTGTGGCTGTGGTAAATATTTATTATTATCATATATTTAGTGACATTCGCGATGTTAAGATTAATTGATTGACGTAAGAGTCATTAAAATCGATCAACGCGTTTGATCTCAACAACGCCACATAGGAACAAACATACATAGATACATAGGCTGATAAACACATTATCCTTCTTTCTGTCACGCAGTCGGTTAATGATAAACACATTACCCTTCTTTGCGTCGAGCAGTCAGGTAATGATAGACACATTACCCTTCTTTGCGTCGAGCAGTCAGGTAATGATAAACACATTACTCTTCTTTGCGTCGCGCAGTCAGGTAAAAACGAACTAGATTTTAGTTGTTAGTTAAATTAAATTTTTAAATATGTTTAAGGTAGTTCCAGCATGAAACCACTTTTCGATAGATTCGGCAAAAACTTTTTCACGGGTTCAAAATAGCTTTATTTATGAATTCCTAAAATTTCATAATTTTTGACGGTTTTAGATCGCGAGATATTTAAAGACAAAGTTCGCGATTTTGAGAGTAATGTCCCATTTATGTATGTAAAATTTCCGATTTTTTATTATATTAAAAAATTCTCTCGATAGAATTGGAAAAAAAAAACTAGGAGAGTGTTGAAAAATGTTTTTAGAATAAGCTAAAAAATAAAAGTAGCACTTCACGGTTTTGTTATGGAGATATTAAAATTATAAAAATTAATTTTAATTTTAAATTTATAGTGATCTGGCAACACTGTGCACAACGCTCTCATCTTTTTAATTTAATAAAACTATTATTAGAAAGCGCAATACTGTTTGTATATACTAAGACCATATAAACAAAAATATATAAAACACTCAGAGCAACGTTGCCAGATTACTATAACTAACGATATAAGGCAGAAGGTATTAAGGTAAGCTTAACCACGCTGGTTTCGGTTTCGGTATCGGTTTCGGCCGAAACTCAGAGCAAGGCCGAAAGTTCGGTTTCGGTTTCGGTTTCGGCTGAAAAACCTGTTTCGGTCGGACACTAGTTATAATATCTCAGGTGGGATGATTTCGACTCAAGGCGACTCGGGCGACCCGGGTTCGAATCCTGGTGTCTCCAGTTCAGTTTTATCCTGTTTTATCAAGTTCCTTCTTTTGTGAGAAAAACTATTATTTGGAGCTTCCTATTGTTTTACTATTATGTCGGTAAGATCGAAAATATTATTTATGTTTCATCAGTATGTTATGTATCTATAAAATAATAAATATAATTATTTTTATTATTATTTTTATATATTATTATTTTATATTATATTATTTTTATATATTATTTAATTTAATCTAAATATAATTTAACCGAGCAAAGCTCGGTCATCCAGGTACTGTTTATTAAATTAGTAAAATGTTATAAAGGCTTACCAGCTTATTAAGACAGATGTTCGTTCCATATTATATGACTACGATATTATTATGGGTTATAATTGTAATATGATTTCCGGAGAGTAAAAATATAAATTTTTATAACTTCATGGATTTTTAGAAAAAAATCTAAAAAAAAAATCAGGAGAAAAAAAACTGGTATGTAGACACCTGGATTCGAACCCGGGATTTTTTTATTGCGTAAAAAAGGGATAAAACGACATTTCTTAAAAATAAGTCCTAGGTTGATCGATTTATCGCCCCCGAAACCCCATGCATACTAAATTTAATGAAAACCGTTGGAGCCGTTTCCGAGATTCAGATTATATATATACATATATACAAGAATTGCTCGTTTAAATATAATAATAATAATATTACTTTCCATTGAAATAGAAAGACAATCATTGCTAGTCGTTTGTAGTAAAATTAAATATAATAATTACTGACCAATAGAAGTCTATTGTTAACATCCGAGTTCCAGCCGATCGTGAGAGAACCTCCATAACCACCATTGCAGATGCCTCGGCCGTAACGCGTAGAAGTGCACAAGGTAGAATCGATGACGTACCCGCCAGGGTATTGGAGGTCGCATTCAGCGTTATCAATTACTGGCACATCTACTTGTCTCAATTGATTTGATGTTGCGCCAACTGAAAAAAAAAATTAACATAGGATTTATCGAAAATGTATCAAATCAATCAAGTACGGTAGTTATTAACATGGGTAGCTTAACACGAGCTAATAACATCGATGGTAATTATTTACAACCGCGGCTTTTGCGAAAAATGGCTGTAAATTTGTTTTTTACAAATATTGTAACTAAAAGCGTTTTTTCCGCTGGATAAAATCATACATAGAAAATAGAAGTCAGGCTGTTGTTTTGGGTGGCTTTCGATCGTCGTATAAAATAGTAAGCTCCGATGTACCCCAAGGATCGCACATTGGCCCTTTATTATTTAATTTGTACAAACTTTATACAAAAATCTAATATTTTGCTATATGCTAATGACACAAAATTTTTTAGAATTATTCGTAATTTTGATGATTGCGATATATTACAACATGATCTAATACATTTTGAAAATTACTGTTTTGAGAATAATTTTTTTGATAATTTGAATTTGAATTAATTTGAAATAAATTGACTGACCCGTTGGCGCAGTTTGCAGTAACCCTGTTTTCTGCTCCAAAGGGTTGTGGGTTCGATTCCCGCCCCGAGTCTGGGTGTAATATATATATATTTATATATGTATTATTTATATGTATATCTATTTAAAAAATGTATAGGTACTCACATCAGTCGGCTGTTACCTAAAACACGGGCATTAAGTTGCCTACCTTAGGAACAGACGATCTTGTGTGTATGTTAAAAATATTTAAAATAAAAAAAAAATTATACTTAAATTTAGACAAGTGTTATGTTATTAGTTATGGTAGAAAGTTAAACTCTTACAATTACGATTACAGACTTTGCGGTAAAACACTTTCTAGAGTTACACAAATTCGAGATCTGGGAGTACTGATGGATTCAAAATTGAGTTTTGTTCCCCACGTAGATAATGTTATTCAAAAAGCATATAAGCAGTTGGGCTTTATATTGAGAATAGGCAAACCTTTTAAACACTCCTTGACATATAAAATTTTATTTAATAGTTATGTTCGCAGTCATCTTGAGTTTGCGTGTACTGTCTGGCATCCTTATTTTAGATGTCATATTAACAGAATAGAAAACATACAATTTTTTTTTTTAAGTCACTAGAATTTAGAATCGGTAACTCATCTGTTGATTATGAAACCTCTGCTAAACATAACATGTCCTTATTGGAAACAAGACGCACTTATTTTGATATTATGATGTTGTATAAAATCTTAAACAATGTAATTGATGCCCCTGCATTACTCCATAATATCTTATTTCGAGTACCTCGTAAGTGTGAGCGACTTTGCACTAAGAAACATTTACCTATTTTTTATATTAAGGGCCTACATTCAAAAAAGACAAGGTTTTCTACCCTATGCCACTCTTTCATTATGCAGACTAGGAATCTAAAGTTTTCATATATGTTTTTTGATACTGTGTTCTTTAATTGTATAATTCTGAAAACACGATTAAATAAAATTTTCTCGATAGAAAAAATAATTAAAATATCATCTAAAATTAGACATTTTTCATTGCCACAGCTAAGGATTTCTTTCTAAGTCATTGGAACTTAATTTAAAAAATAGAAGATAGTTGTATCGAAATCGACTAAAGTCAGATTTTTATTTCATGACATAGTTTATTTTTTACATAATTAAATGTGTTTTGGCACTTAAGTTGTGTAATTCCGAGTTGACGCTCAATATAGCCATCTCTTGTTTTGCGTATAAAAAGTAATTGCGTCACTTTCACTTAGTCGTCCGCTGACATTCATCGACGCCGGACCTGTGTCTATTTTACCGACAAAGCTTGTCTAATAAAAGTAACGTAACGCATCGAAAATTATACAAACACACCGCAGGTTAGGGTACCGTAGCCAAAGGGTAAAACGGGACCCTATTATATTATTTAGTTATATATTCACTTAAAAAATAAACAATTAAATTAAAATAAAACAAACATTTACGGGGGGCTCCCATACAACAAACGTAATTTTTTTTGCTTGGTTTTGTTCGATATTGATAACTGAAACAGGTAAATTCTTGAAATATTCATAGAATATTGTGTCTGTCATATTAATCACTTTAAAAATAAATAATTAAATTAAAATAAAGTTAATACTTAAGGGAGGTTCCCATACAACAGACATGATTTTTATTGCTGTTTTTTAAGATAATAGTACGGAAGCGGAAACCTTCGCGCGATTCCGACTCGCTCTTGGCCGGTTTTCTATGTGCTACGCGTATCGACAAGGACGCTGACCGCCGATAGTAAGCGGCGGCGGGGTCCCCCCTCGTTTCTCGCGACGATAATACTAGACTCCGCCCAACGTACGAAATTTTATTTTGCATGTAGGCCCTTAAGTGGTAGAACCCGTTATGTTCAAAATAGTTTTATGACAAGAACATGTAAATTTTATAATGTAAATTTGCTTCATTTGGACCTATTTGCATTTGGTTCTCTGGCCTCTTTCAAACTCTCTTTGAAAAAATCTTTAAAATAAGTTTTTAATATTGTATTTATGGAACAATTTGTTATTATAAATTTTAAAAGTAATTCGATTATACTTTTTATTTACTAATGTAACTAAAAACCACAAAAAAAAACTATGTAACTAATAAATAAATAAAAAATACCCACACATAATCACAATAGATATACCTACATTTGTAAAATAGGAAACTAAAAATCTATATTGTAAAACATTTTGTAATAATTAACTTTGTTACAACGACTGTAGACGTGTGCGCCGCGACGGCCCGCCGCCGCCGCCGATTTAAATTTGGCGCCGCCGCCGCCGATTAGCTGACCGGCTCATAATCGGCGCGCGAATACACCAATGACCAATTACTTATTAAGTTGTGTGTTGCGTTTTTGTTGTTATAAGTTTGTAATATAAAGGAATAAAGAACGAGAAAACTGAATTAAACAAAATTAAATTAAATTATTTTAGTATTAAACCACTGGTTTTGAGAAAAAAGGACAGTTTTTCCTGGAAACACTTCAGTCATTAGTTCGTTGAAAATGATGGAAAGAGAAAATATGTTCTTGACAGTCAAGTTTCTGCTTGCCCTGCTTTGAAACCGCACAAAATCTAAGGTCTATATTGTAATAACATTTTCTGTAATAATTTACTTTGTAAATTATTACAGAAAAACTGTTTGTTTCTATAAATAAATAAATAAATAAATAAATAATGTATTCCATATAAAGTTAGGGAGGGGGAACCCATAAAGCCCCACGAAAACCCCTAAACAACAAATATAATTGACGATAAACAATAAATATAATTGACGCCTGACAAAATATATAATTAACGCCTGACAAAATATTCTTTTATGTGAATTTGCCATTAAAAATAAATAAATAAATAAATAATAAATATTAAGGGTTTTATTGCTTCGCCCTCCTTAATTTTATATGGAACACTATCTTCTAGCAACAATATTTCTGAGAAAAAAAAATTGGAGCCAGTTTTAGCAAAAGCCGCGATTGTAAATAATTACCACATCGAGTTACAATCTATAAAGTAAAATAAACTTACTATCATAAATTCTTCCGTAACCAACAGCTGTAGCGTGTGAACTGTGTCAGGGCTAAAAAAGGCGGCTCGGACCTGGCACATACCGCCTACAGCGCAGAGTGCCAGGAAAGACAAAGATGGGATCATATAGCCAGATCAAGGATCCAGTATTGCTAAGGGCGACCCGGAGGCCAAAGTGGTGGTCCCTGACAGAGTAGCCGACGGAGCAGGCTGCGGTTTACGCTTTATACAGATAAACCTGCAGCGTTCTAAGTTGGCAACGGCTGAACTGCTTCAGGTGGCTTCAGAAAAGAGAATCTCGATCGCCGTAGTCCAAGAACCGTATATCGGTAGGATGGGCGAAATGAGACAATACCCTGGTGCCAAAATTATCCAATGCACCCTGAGTCGCCAGAAACCAGTAAAGGCAGCGATCATCGTGTTCGATGACAGATTGGAAGTCATTCACGACCCCCAGATTGTCACCGAGAACGTGGCCGCTGTTTTCGTAAAGGCCGGCCAGCTTAGACTAGGGTTAATATCCGTCTACTTCGAAGGGGACCAAGACATGGAACCTTATTTACAGCATCTGAGAGCTGCAACCCAGAAAATCCGCACAAAACATCTCATAGTGGCCGGCGACGTTAATGCTTGGAGTCACTGGTGGGGCAGCAGCTCCGAAAACCATCGAGGAGCACAACTTCATGGATTTATCTTGGAAATGGACCTCCAAATCCTCAACAGGGGATAAACACCAACCTTCGAGACGTATAGGGGTGAAAGGCTGTACTCAAGTTGCGTGGACGTGACTTTAACCAGTCAGTCCCTCCTTGCAAAAATGGAGAACTGGAAAGTGGAGCGAAGTCTGATTTCATCTGATCACAATGCCATAACGTTTGATTTGCGCGTCGGAGGACCCCTAAAACCATTGGAGCCAATCTCAACGCGCAGATACAACACCAAAAAGGTGAGATGGGTAGATTTTACCACAATCCTGAAGTCCGGTCTTGCAGAACAAGGCGTGACTTTGAGCAGCGTCTATAACATCTCGAAAAAAGAGGAGCTTGAAGAGATGTTGACCAGATACACATCAGTAATCCATGGTGCCTGTGAGACAACCATTCCAAAGATAAAGCCATGGAAAGGTGACCCCCGACCACCTTGGTGGACGGCTGAACTACAATCCCTGAAAAGGGAAGTATTAAGAACAAAACGCCGAATAAGAAATGCTGCTCCCAGCAGAAGGAAATGCGTCGTCGAAGAATACATAATGGCTAGGGAAAAATATAAAACAGCAGCAAATGAAGCAGCAACCCAAAGCTGGAAGGAGTTCTGCACGGCACAAAATCGTGAAAGCGTGTGGGACGGCATCTATAGAGTCATCAGAAGGACCTCTCAAAGGAGGGACGATACCTTGCTGAGGAGAGCAGATGACGAAACACTTTCACCAGATCAGTCAGCTGAACTCCTCGCGAAGACCTTCTACCCTGATGACTCTGTGACGACCGACACCACTTATCACAAGCAGGTCAGAGAAGCCGTCGACTGCAGAACTCCTGCGGAGTTACAAGACCTGTCAGACGATGACCCTCCCTTTACGACCGCGGAGCTGGAGATGGTTCTCCTGAGCCAAAATCCAAAGAAAGCTCCAGGTCCCGATGGGTTAACATCCGATATATGCGCAGCGGCAATAAACTGCGACAGGGCGGTGTTCCTAGCGTTGGCAAATAAATGCCTATCGCTTTCGTACTTCCCCAAGCAGTGGAAGGTCGCTCACGTATGCATACTCCGCAAGCGAGCCAAAGAGGATTACACCCACCCGAAGTCCTACAGACCTATAGGACTCTTGTCGATCCTAGGAAAGACAGTCGAGAAACTGTTAATAGGTAGACTTCAGTGTAGGCTCTTCCCAACGCTGCACCGTAGCCAGTATGGATTCATGCCACAAAAGGGAACGGAGGAAGCTCTCTACGACTTGGTTGCGCATATCAGGAGGGAGATCAAACTAAAAAAGATAGTACTTCTGGTATCGCTCGACATAGAGGGCGCTTTCGACAATGCATGGTGGCCAGCTCTCAAAAAGCAGCTGGTGGAAAAACATTGCCCGAAGAATTTGTATTCCATGGTGGCATCCTACCTACAGTACCGAAGGGTCATAGTAAACTACGCCAGGGCATCCAGTGAGAAGGAAACCACGAAAGGTTGTGTCCAGGGATCCATTGGTGGACCGACCTTCTGGAACCTTATTCTGGATTCGCTCCTGAGGGAAATCAATGATATGGGAGTATACTGCCAGGCCTTTGCGGACGACGTGGACCTCGTTTTTTCGAGCCATAAAACCAGCGACCTGCAGGCTTCAGCGGAAACCACCTTAGCTGCCGTTCAAGACTGGGGAAATCGTAATAAATTGAGCTTCGCTGCACACAAAACAAATGCGATGGTCATGACAAGGAAGCTCAAATACGATACCCCCTGTATCCTTTATAGGTAAGGAGGCTGCCATTGAAAAGGAAGGATCCTTCGACCAGACGGTGTTGCGTCTGGTGGGCTACGCGCCACTTAACGTTTGTTGTCGGGTTCTTGTATATATACTGAATCGCTTTGAAAACTTCGATAGCGCGATGTAGAATGCGTCAGTTCGTATGTGGCGAGATAGTTGTCGCTACACCCCATAGTTCACATGTCCGGCACTCGGCTGGGGCTTGTAGAAAAAATAAAACTGCTGGGGCTCATCTTGGATTCTAAGCTCACTTTCAATGCGCATGTGTCTGCAATATGTAAAAAAGCAGCAGACATTTATAAACAACTCGCATGCGCAGCGAAAGTGTCTTGGGGTCTAAACGGAGAGATAGTGAGGACCATATACGTGGCGGTGATAGAGCCCATCGTCCTGTACGCAGCAAGTGCATGGTCTCTTGCAGCAGAGAAGTTGTCGATAAGGAAACAGCTAGACTCACTGCAGAGAGGTTTTGCTCAGAAAATCTGCAAAGCGTATAGAACGGTGTCTCTAACATCGGCACTCGTCCTATCAGGCTTACTCCCACTAGACCTTCGGATCCGGGAGGCCGCCATGTTCTATGAGACCAAGAAAGGTCACTGCGTGGACTTTCTTCTACCGGGAAGGGAGCTGGAGCGTAGGGTGGGACCAATACAGAATCCCCATCCATCTCTGCTCGAAACAACTGAGTATGAGCGCTTGTTGGGTCTGAACCCCGAAATCCTTGAGGAACATCACATCGTTGGCCCATTAGTAGTCACCGACGGTAGCAAAATTGAGGGCAAAGTTGGTGCGGCCCTAACGTGGTGGGACCAGGGCAGGGAAGTAAGATACTCAACATTTCGGCTCGAACCGCACAATACGGTCTTCCAATCGGAGATGTACGCACTCTTCAGAGCTGTGGACATGGCGAGAAAGTCGAAAAAGGACTCAATAAACATCTTGAGCGACTCAAGATCTTCGCTCGATTTACTCAGGAGTCCATCGGCGACTCACCCTCTGGCCGTGGAAATGAAGAGATGCATTAGATAGATCCGGGAGGAGAATAGATCCGTACGGTTCTTCTGGTTGGAGGCCCACGTGGGAATACCGGGAAGTGAAAGAGCGGACGAGCTGGCTAAAAAGGCGGCTCTCACGAAGAGATCGGCCCATGACTACGACACAGTTCCAATTTCGTACGTCAGGAGGCAGATACGGGAAGAGACTGTCTGATTGTGGCAGGACAGATACAATTCTTCGGAAACTGGTTCGGTCACGAAAATCTTCTTGCCAGATGCAAAGACCGCTTGCAAGCTGATAAGAAAAGCGACGTTAACATCTGTCGATACACAGATGCTGACCGGCCACGGAGGATTTGCGGCGTATCTGCACAGGTTTCACCTGAAGGACAGTCCTTCGTGTATCTGCGATCCGAATTGCGAGGAGACAGTTCTCCACATTCTGTTGGAATGTCCGAGGTTCGGCAAAGGAAGGCTGGATCTGGAGATTAAACTCCAGAGAAAACTAGATCAGCTTTCACTCCATACCATCATGGAGAACGAGACTGACAGAACGTCCTTCCTCGCATTCGCGAGACATGCCATCGTGACAGCCGCTAAAAGAAATGGATCGACCGCTCTACCACCTATTTCATTGTCTATACCACAGGCCCAAAATACGATCACAGCCACTCCACATTCACACTCAACACCAGACCAAAATACACAATCAGTCAGCGCAACCCCTCTTCATGGGTCCCCGACTCGAGCATCGCAGGGTCTGAGATTACAGGCCATACCGTCCGCTCTGCGGAAACTGTTTCATAGGAGGACCAATCAAAACGCACCTCCGCCACCCACCCAATGCGAGACATTAGAGTCTCTGCTCAAAGAGGGAAATGGGAGCGGGAAAGTAGGCATAAGAACTAGATGCGTGGCCCTCTTCATGGACAGTGAAGCGGAGAGGATCGGAATAAGCTTTTGTCGCTCTGAAGGACTGGATCGACTGGTGGTCTCGCCGGGGCTCGCCCTGCTGATAAAAGGCAGCACGCAAAAAACAAGCTTAAAGCGTAAAAAGATCGACGCACTTGCGCAGAAACAGGACGATGATTCAACCTACCGTCTGGTGCGGTTGCAGAATAAGGCAATCGCTCTATTCGAGTGGGGAGAGGAGTCCGCTTTTGCGCAAGCAAGCTCGTGGCTGCAGCGGCAGAGCGAACTCCCCGGGGCGACCCCCGGAAGAATAAGCGTTGACTCTATGAGAGTCGACTATGAAAAAGGCGACGTAGCTGACAAGTACGGTTGCCTAATGGCTTCGAAAATACATGAGGTCATAGTTTACGAGGATAGGGGGGAGGATCTGGGCTACTTAAAGGCCCAGATTCGAACAGCTTCACCCCCTAAAAGGCCGACTCTCGAAGAGACTATGCCCAGCGACTCGGAACGATTACAAGCGAAGGCTGAGGCCGAAAAGGCGGAGCTAGAGTCACTTAACTCCAGAAACAAAAGCAGCAGTCCTAAGCCCCATCTGATGGTGATAGCAAAAGTGATCCAAGGAACGATCTCCCCCAAAAGAGGTACCCGACCGTCCCACCTTGCCCCAAAACCGGCTTTCTCAAATGAAAGGCAATCGGAGGCGCTGAGAAGATTTATGAGAAACGAAAATCCGAGGCCTCCTCAGGCATCACCAGCCAATCGAACGAGAGCTGACAAGGGGCAAGTCACACCACCAAAGCTTCGACCAGCGTTTACACCACAACAACATGCAGAAAATGCATACATCGAGTTCCTGGCCATTACAAAGGCGAACCGTGAGGTAAGCCTGGCCACCTGCAAAAAGGTCATGCAGACCTACCAATACGGACATGAAAGCCTGCTGGAGGTGGAACTCGATGAAGCCGAGGCTGCCATATATAATAACGACACCTGCCAAGTACTCAAAGGCAGTATGTCGGGATTGTATATGGCCGCTTATAACACCACAGTCTGCTTCGTGGGCGCAATCGACGCTGAGGGACAGAAAGAAGGACCTCAGACCTTTAAAACGCCAAAAGGGGACCCAGTGGTGGTAGTGGCCAGATGCACGAGGGTGATGCTTGGCGACCGGATACTCGAGATGGCAAAAACCATCACGGGTGATCCGGAAGTCGGCGATGCCTTCGGGGCCTGGGAACTGCCGTCACTGAAATGGATCAATGGGGTTCCTGGATGCGGCAAGACAACACATGTAGTCGGGAACTTTGACGAGGATGGTGAAATAGTAGCCACGACCACAATAGAGGCGGCCAAAGACCTCAAAGAAAAACTTGCACACCACTATGGCGAAAAAGCCAAATTAAAGGTGCGCACTATGGCCTCCATCTTAGTGAATGGTTTTCGTGAGGGCGTAAAAATACATCGTTTAACGGTGGACGAAGCCCTCATGAACCATTTCGGGGCCATAGTGATGGCCGCCCGACTGTCGGAGGCAAAAGAAGTGGTCCTCGTCGGAGATATCAATCAGTTGCCGTATATCGACAGAGAGAACCTGTTCGTAATGCGGTGCTGTAGACCCAACCTAACCACAGGCATCACGTCATCACGAGTTGTCTTGCACGCATCGCAACCCCAAGGACGTTGCACTCGCCATCAGTGAGGTCTATAAAAACATCTATTCCTCAAACCACACGGTCCATTCTCTGAGGATAGAGAGGTTCACTGGCGCTCGAATTCCTAAGAGACAAGACCGGACCCTGTACCTGGTCTTCACACAAGAGGAAAAGAAGACGTTGATAGACCAGAGATACGGCAACGGACAGGGATCGAGCGTCATGCCTATCCACGAGGCACAGGGACAGACACGCGAGGCAGTCATCATCGTCCAGACAAAGACTAGGAGGCTGCGGATTCATGACAGTGTTCCGCATGCTGTGGTCGCGGTGACCAGGCACACAAAGACCTGTGTCTACTACACCGACGACGGTGGTGATGCAATCGGTCGTTTTGTCGAAAAGGCGATGGAGGCCACAACAAAGGAAATACTCGAGCACACCCTCAAGATGGCCATACATAAAAGAGACACCGCCGTCATTGTCATTGTGCTCGAACAGCTGAGGCTTCCCTCAGGGGATGGCTGCGGCAGAGTCTCCAATAAAATAATACAAAAATAAAGATCCAAAATGTAAATATAGACATGCCGTAAAAATGTGGTGGTTGGTATGTATGTAGTAACAAGCAATTGAAATATTACATTATAATTATTAGATTAAGGAATAAACGCATGTACATAGAAAATAAGAAAAACATGTAAATATATGTAAGACGAAAAAAAAATTTCATATGTATATATATGTATGTACGTGTGTGTGTATGTACGTGTATGTATGTGTATGTATGTGTGTATGTATGTATGTATGTGTGTATATATATACAGGGTGACTGGTTAGATACTATCAATACTTAAGGAGAATACTCGGTACATGATTCTCATTCAAATTATGTAAAAATATAACATAAATATTAATAAGCTTCTAAGTAAAGTTGCCCAACAGTTATCTAATTATTTACGCGTCGTCTGGACACCCTAGTTTCCACGCGGGAGTTTACTTACGTCCAAACACCGCCAAGTGTTAACAGGGATAGCGGATAATTCCCTACCATAAGTAACGATCGTTATCTTGTCTATGATAACAACAGGGATCGACGGCTGTACGTGCTCTCCGAGGTACGGTAGGGAGACCCACAAGAACATACACCCAGACCGGAAAAAAAATATTTGTACAAATACAAATATCTGTCCCGAGCGGGAATCGAACCCGTGACCACCAGCGCGTGGCGTTGCAGTTGAGGCAACTACTCGCACCACTAAACCAGAACGTCGCTCGTCGTGTTTTCATTTAATAATAATTAATTAATTTAAATAGTTTTTAAATGTAATTTTTAATAGTGTTTTAATATAAAAGTGTAAAAGTTTCCTAAATTTTTTAGGAAAGAATCAATTTTTTTCTTTATTCAAATCGCAAGATCATAGAATAAAATCAGATTTTATAGAAGATTTTTTTATAGGTTGAAAAATGATAGTTACTTTTGAGAATATTTAAACAAAAAAAAAAAAAAACAAAATACAACAAAATACAAAATACAACAAAAATAAACTTTGTCATTTGTTCAACAGCTAACTGTTGTTTATTAAATAAAAGCAAGCAATAATAGAATCAAGCCATCTAGCGACCAGTAGCCAAAACAATTAATTGATTATAATATTGGCAGACGTAATAGTTCTGCTACATTTCACTTGGTGTCGCAATAAGAGGACTGTACTCAGAATTTTTTGTTAATCATAGGTGTGATTTGAAGTTGGATGGCACACACGGCTACATAATATTATCATGATTTACTATTCTTATTATAGCAAGAAAGAAAATATTTTTTACTACATCACATTACATAATTCAAATATTGAACGTCAAAACCAACTACTACCGGTTCGAACCTTAGCCCAGAATATTAAATTACATAATAAGAATTTTCACTACAATAATTCGACTGAAATTGCCTCGGAAGAACACCTTATTCGCTGAGTGAGTGAGCTATCTTCAATAATAAACTTCCAATAAAGTCGTAGTCAGTGTCCGACTTAAAAAAAAATTCTAAGTACGACCCTGGGAGACCAGTAGTTTTGCTACTTGCCGATAGAGGCATGGTAATCACCGAACTTTCTAGACAAAATAAATAATTTACTTTAAATATTACTTACGAGTGGAAAGATATGTTTATTCCATTTGATTTTGATGTGATGAGCAACAAATTCGTTGACTAGGTAAATAATGTAAACTTTGAATAAAAATAAATATGAACTGTTTACCTATCTTGGTATTTCCGGCGTATTTAAAATGGAATCATACTTATTTACAACGATTGTCAATCATTTAACTACCTATTTACCTACATAACTACACTAACACACACACGGTCACTTTTAACAGTTTCGAAAGCAATGGTGATTCTGCATTTGTGTATTGATAAGCCATACCTAATTACTAATGACAGATTACACTCACACACGACAGATTAGGTATATGCGTATGATCGATCACTAGACGCGCAGGAGCCGTGACGACACGCGCGTGCATGCCATGCCAAGGCTTACGCCTTACTGACCTAGTGACCTACTAGCGGAATTCGTCGAGCGAATTAGTGGGAATTAGGCCGGCTTCAAACATCCGAATATCTCTCTGAATTCATATTATTAATTCAGAAAGCCCGGAATTCCATACAATATCAGTATTCTCCACATACATTATGATTTTTATTAATATTATGAAAAGATTACAGCTTATTATTTATTAATTATTATTATTTATTCGTATATTATTTATTATTTTTACATAATATTTATTCCACGTGAATTACATTATTTTAAATTAATATATTAGTATTTTTAAGAAACTTTTAAAAACGATAGCCAAAAAGTAAGTACATGAAATTTTTGAACGCAATATTAGACGCCTGCGGCTGGCCTTAGCCGCGGGGCGGGAGTGCGGGTGCTAGCGGCACAGTACAACACCACGTCGCACGCGCCGCCGGCATGACTGGAAATATACCTACGCCGGCTCATTTGTTTTGAATTGAAATATATGAGAATTTGGTCAAAAATTAAGTGCCTATTTTTTTCACATGATTCGAATGAGAATCATGTACCGAGTATTCTCCTTAAATATTGATGGTAATTTACCAGTCATGCTGTATATATATATATATATATATATGTATGTATGTATGTATGTATGTGTGTATATTTGTATATGTAAATTATATTTGTAAAGAAAGATAGTAATCTATATATATATAGGAGACTTTCTATAGATATAGTCACTCATCACGATATCTCTGGAACTATGAGATCTAAAAACTTGAAATTTGGAAAGAATATTCCTTTTGCCGATTAGACGTCAGCTAAGAACGGATTTTACGAAATTCTACCTCTAAGGGGATGAAAAAGGGAGGCAAAGTTTGTATGGGACAACTTGATTCCTTGGTCCAATCTACTTCAAATTTTGCATAAATATTCTTTAACAGAATTGATTGAAGACGTGTTTCGTATTTAATCGAAATTCATTCCCTAACGGGGTTAAAAGGGGGTAGAAAGTTATTTTTATATAAATACTCCTTAGTGCTTTTTTTTAATTACATTTTATTTTGACACATGCTTGACAACTCAATCCGTCTAATATATTTTCCAGTATTGACGCAGGTGTAGGTGATATCTTTTTGGGTGCTCCTGATGGAACAGGCAAGACTTTATATTAAACGTAACAAAATTGAGTCGTAAATATACCGTGTGATTGATTTATTGTAAAATAGTGTCTAATATTTTTACTTGAATGTTGGTGATGTGTTAAGTCAAGGGTTTTAAACTAAATGACTCATCAGCAACGCATCTGTAGTTCACAATGATACTGATATAGAAGACACCGAAGTGAACTTGGAAACATTTTTGAATTATACGGCATTAACAACCCAATGAGTTCAGATTGGCACCACGGACTAATGTTGGAACAAGATCAGAAAAAAATCTTATGAATCTTAAAGCGCACTATTTGTCGCTAAATACGTCAAAATTGCCATTATAAAAATTTCATATAACGTATAAATCTATCGTAGTTATGTATTGTATTTATTTATTTTTATGTATAATCTACCTATGTTATTAACGTATCTACGTTTATTCACTACGCTTATTCATGTATTTATGTGTATATGATATGTATATATATATGTATGTATGTGTATGTGTGTATATGTGTGTGTATATATGTATGAATGTGTATATATTTTAGTATGTATTATTACTATTTGTATTTATGCATTGTATGATACAAATTATACTCGTGCTTTGTCCTCGAGATTAGCATAAAGTTTACATGTAGTAGACACTAGGTGTCGCCAATCTGCACTGTATTTGAGAGATTTTTTTTTTTTTTGTTTTTTTTTTTTTTGTTATGGTATCCCTATATCCCTACCGCTCTCCATATTCTTCATTACACGTTGAGTGCTCCGCCAGTCTGCACGCGTCAAATTGTGTTGCGTATTTATTGTTCGGTGACAATCAAATTAACATGGGGAAACGTAAACGTGACGTTTCGGAAAATTACGAGTTGATTGCTTACAAAATTAAAAAGTTGGAACAGAAGTTAATGCGCACACGACGCAGAGATCGACAGAGGACTCCACTTTCGAGAAGGTTATCCGAGTCAACATCGGACTCATCTCGGTCGTCATCAAGCTCGAACACTTCAAGTTCAAGTTCGTCGCGGTCTGGGCGTGGCCAGGCTGGCACCACCGACAGGGAGTTGCCGCCTGAGACACTATGCATTGAAGGTAAATATTTCGAACTACCCACACATTAATACAATATTGCGGTTAACCTAAGGGGTTAAAACTGTATTGATCGGCGAACTCACTTTTACGTTATAATATAGTGTTGCGGGTAGTCTGTGGGGCTATCACTTCACTATAATTAACGTAGCCATACAAAAGCGATGCTGCGGGCATTCTTTGGGGATGTCACTTTATTACTTACTATGGCACACGTAATAAAAGCAAAAAATTGATAATGCGGTCAGCTACTAGGGCTGTCACTTTATTAGTATTGGCTAATATATTAAATTAGGAATGCGGGCAGTCTTAGGGACTGTCACTTTACCTAAATATACAAAATGTGTTACGTGAGTGTTTTTCGTTACTGCAGGTGTACCTATATCATCAAGGAACGCCACTACTGCAGCTGCGACCGCAGCCACACCGTTACCGTCCACCAGTGCTGGTGTGGCTTCTGAGTATCCGCCGGAAAGAATTATTTCCCTGCCTGGTACTTCGGCTGTCGCTACTAGTCGTGAAAACAATGAGCAACTATCTGCTACGGAGCCGGCGGGGATCCTCGATGATGAACTCCTTTCAATACTAGGAGAGGATCCTTCCCTGGTGAGGTCTTATGGCGAAGACATCCAACTAGATCTTGCTAGTCGCCTTCAGCATATAGCCAGGACGGGTTTGCCGAAAGAGGTCCGTAAGGAACTTATGGATAAATATTTACCACCGGCAAACTGCACTCTGATCGAAGCACCTATTCTCAATCCGGAGGTAGTAGCTGCTGTTTCCGAGGCTGTTCTCAAAAGAGACAAGGGCATGGAACTTAGACAAAAGCAACGTTCCTCCGCCATATCCTGCGTAGCCAAAGCTCTCACGTTGCTGATGTCATCGGAACCAAGAAATACCGTCCTTATTCAGATATTAATGGACGCAATAAAGCTTATGTGCGATAGTCAAAACACTGAATCGACAATACGAAGAAATTTCGTACTTAACACTCTTAAAAAAGATCTTAAAGATCAATTGCAAGCAACAAAAATAGATAAATTACTATTTAGCGAAAATTTAGCTGATACCTTTAAGGCGGCCAAAGCCATTTCAAAATCCGGAGCTGATCTGAAAGAAACTCCTTCAAAACAACAGTCTACGAAGACTAAACAGCCACAAAAGTATTTAAACTGGCGTGGTCCTCCCCAGAACCACAGGCAGAAGGGGACTCAGAGGACGAAACAGCCTGCCGACAAGGGTCGCACAGACAGACCATCGAAGCCGCCATCGCGTCCTTCGAAATATCGCAGCAACAATCGACGTTAGATATGGTAAAATATGCCGGTAGGCTTTCTTATTTCCATAATCAATGGTCACTCATCACACGAGACAGTACTATTCTTTCATGGGTAGATGGATATAAAATATCTTTTTCCTGTCCAGTTAAACAAACACACATACATGCGAAGAGAGTACTCTCCGCTATGGAAAAAATTAAATATGAACGCTCGATTAATGATCTTCTTACAATAGGAGCCATTACAGAATGCCAACCATGTCAGGATCAATTTTTATCCTCTATATTTTTAGTACCAAAACCAAACGGCAAATATAGGTTTATATTAAACCTAAAGTCATTAAATAAGTTCATTGATACTTCTCATTTCAAATTAGAAGATCTACGAACAGCCTTAAAACTTATTTCTAAAAATTCCTTTATGAGTACCATAGATCTTAAAGATGCATATTTTTTAATACGCATTCACGATAGTTCTAAAAAATACCTTCGTTTCGAATTCGACAACAAAATTTATGAATTTAATGTTCTACCCTTCGGATTAAATACTGCACCTTTTATTTTTACGAAGATTATGAAACCTGTCATTAGTCTGTTACGCTCCTGTGGTTATTTATCAACAATATACCTAGATGATATTTTATTGATATCGAATAGCCATGAATCGTGCCTTGAAAACATTAGTGTTACTACAAGGTTTTTGGAGGCACTAGGTTTTATTATCAATAGGGAAAAAAGTAATCTCTCACCTTCCACCACATGTAAATTCCTTGGTTTTATAATTGACTCGAGTAAAATGCAAGTCACTTTACCAAAGGATAAAATTTTAAAAATTCAAACGGAAATAAATAAATTCCGAAACTTAAGACGCTGTAAGGTTAGAGAATTCGCACGTTTAGTGGGCTTACTTATCTCCGTCTGCCCAGCCGTCAAATATGGTTGGCTTTATACCAAAGCATTTGAACGATGTAAATATTTAAACCTGAAAGATGACGAGGATTATGACAAATATATGACCATATCGTCGTCAATGTTGCCAGATCTTGATTGGTGGTCTCGTGCGATTCTCCACCCGGTAAACGACATTAAACAAAATGACTATTGTTTAGAAATTTACAGCGATGCCTCAACTACGGGATGGGGAGCGGCCTGTAGTGGGAAACGGGCTAGCGGGATGTGGACGGACAGAGAACGTCTTTATCATATTAATCAATTAGAAATCCTAGCCGCGTTTTTTGGATTAAAAATCTTTGCAAAATCTTATCGCGATTGCCAAATTATATTACGAATTGACAGTACTACGGCCATCGCGTATATCAATCGCATGGGAAGTGTTCAATTTCCTCATCTCACAAGTGTCGCTCGAAAACTCTGGCAGTGGTGTGAAGAACGCAATCTGTTCATCTTTGCATCTTACATAAGCTCCGTTGAGAATGTTATTGCGGACGAGGAATCACGGCGTATCCACCCAGATATTGAATGGGAATTATCAGACTTCGCATTCCAAAAAATTATAAATCATTTTGGAAATCCCGAAATCGATATATTCGCTAGTAGATTAAATAAAAAATGTATTAGATATACATATATCGTGGCACAGAGACCCAGACGCTTTCACAATAGATGCATTTACAATCTCTTGGTCAAACTTTTACTTCTACAGTTTTCCACCGTTTTCAGTAATACTAAAGGCGTTAAGAAAAATAATTAATGATAGAGCTAAGGGAATCATGGTGGTTCCACTCTGGCCCACGCAACCATGGTTCCCTTTATTTAAAAGTTTATTAATATCGGATCCGTTAATATTTAGGCCCTCTGACACTTTAATAATTTCCCATTCCAGCAATCGAGAGATGTATCGGAAGATTACCCTGGTTGCCGGAATCTTATCAGGACAGCACTCTTGAAGAGGAATGTCCCTCAGTCATCTATACACATAATGTTGGCATCACTCTCAGATAATTCTATTAAACAATACGACTCTTCCCTTAGAAAGTGGTTCATATTTTGTAAGAATAATCATATAAATTTACATTTAAAATCAGCTACAAATGTTATAAATTTTTTAACGCAATTGTATGAGGCTGGTGCAGGTTATGGAACGTTAAATAGTTGCAGATCAGCTCTCTCTCTCTTTCTTGGTCAAGAAATTGCCGATGACGATCTTATCAAACGTTTTCTTAAAGGGATCTTCCGACTACGCCCACCGTTACCTAAGTATAACATCACCTGGGACACATCTATGGTACTCAATTCCTTAGCAGATTGGTACCCTAATGATGCATTAAGCTTAGAAAAATTGTCAAAGAAATTAGCAACTTTGCTTGCATTAACAACGGCACACAGGTTGCAGACGATCAGTAAAATTAATATTAAAAATATAGAAATTTATAGTAATGAGATTCACATTAAGATTCCAGATTTGATAAAATCCTCTCGTCCTGGATCGACGCAACCGTTGTTGATTCTCCCTATTTTTTATGAACGACCTGAAATATGCCCTGTTGTTACATTGCGCTGCTATTTAAATAAAACACAATCCTTGCGCAATCATGATAGTCTTTTTCTAAGCATTCGAAAACCTCATATGCCCATCACATCACAGACCTTGAGTAGATGGATTAAGTTAACCTTAAGTGACTGTGGAATAGATGTGTCCATTTTTACCGCACATAGTACAAGACATGCAGCTACGTCTAAAGCACATGCGCTTGGTGTCAATATGGACCTTATCAGGAAAACGGCAGGTTGGAGCGGAAGTTCCCAAACATTTGGTAAATTCTATAATCGAAATATAATTGTAAATCTTAATCAAGATGGCTCTTTTGCAAGAAACATCATGAGTGATTCTATTCTATAAATAATGAAAACAAAATTAACATAATGTCATTATTTACAATTGTGCTAATCTTTTGTAATACAAGATTTGATTGAGTAAATAAATTTACTATACTTTGTAAGTTGATATTTTACTCTCAACATCTACATGTAAACTTTATGCTAATCTCGAGGACAAAGCACGAGTATAATTAATGATTAAACGAACTTACCTGTACGTGAAGTTCTATCATAATTATACGAGGGCTTTGTCCGAAGAGATTAGCATCCCACCCACCCCCTTTTTTACATTTCCCAGAGTAATAATCAATTATATTATTGATATATATTTAAATATCAACATTTACAAAGAATTGTTGGAATCTCTAAACTAAATGAAGAATATGGAGAGCGGTAGGGATATAGGGATACCATAACAAAAAAAAAAAAACAAAAAAAAAAAATCTCTCAAATACAGTGCAGATTGGCGACACCTAGTGTCTACTACATGTAAACTTTATGCTAATCTCTTCGGACAAAGCCCTCGTATAATTATGATAGAACTTCACGTACAGGTAAGTTCGTTTAATCATTAATTACTTCTTGTATCTTTATTATTATAACGCTTGTTCCTTATAGTAATTCTATGTACACTACCTAAACCGCTTTTACTATTGACAAGTCCTATACCCAAAGGTTGTCTGGAAGAGATCGCTCTACTAGCGATAAGACCGCCTTTGTACATCTTTCTTTGTTCATTACAAATATTGTATCTTTTTGTGGTGTGCAATAAAGAGTATTATTATTATTATTTTAATTGCTACACTCCACCCGTTCAAGATATACATATACACATATAAATAAATATAATACAATACTTATATAAGGAATATAGTAAATTTACATAAACTTACTTAGATAAATATAAGCGGGTGGAGGATTACGCCCCGGCAGGGAGATCAAACGACCGGGGGTTAGGCCTGTAGGCTGAGAAATCGGCGGACAATCCTAGCCGAGTCGAGTAATACCGCCTTCTGCATCCTGGCTGCGAGCGAACCGTCACGGATACCCGTGTAGTATTTCGATTTCGTTGTAAGAAGATAATACCCCCGTGTAACTTTCTCCAGATCAAAAGCAGAGCTTCTTCATCATAAAACATAACCAATTTCATTTTTATTTTAATGTTTAATTAACTTTAAATTGCTACTCTATAGTAAAAATTTGTTATATTTTATAAGTATTCAAATATTTTTACATAACAATTTATATGTTATAACAAAATTAATAAAGTAAAAAAAAAAACAAATAAAAATCCTATTATAACCATTTTCGACTTCTACGCGGACGAAGTTGCGCGCAGGTGTAGGTGATAAAAAATATAAATTTATATTTTTCGAAATTTTAGTTAAATACCCGTGCGAAGCCGGGGCGGGCCGCTAGTAATAAATAAATAATAGTCAGAATACGGACTCGCGTCATAGAGATCATAAGTCTAGTTAAGTCTAAAATAGTACGCATGAAACTATATTAACAATCATATACATTTAATTAAAAAAAGGCACGGGCAAATATAAGCCCGTGGATATTTTTGTTACCTATAATAATAATAAAAAAAAACAGCTGTAGCGACGACACCGACATGCTTGTTGGAGCCAGTGTCTAACTCGATGGGCACAATATAGTTGACTGGGGAAATATTTTGCTTTAGTTTATTTTTTGTTGAATGTGCACATTGAACTAACGGAATACTACTGCTGTAAACATACATATATATTGTGATATATGTATGATTACAGTAGTAGTATTCCGTAGTAAGCCCGCTAGTTTAGAATAAAATACGACAATGCGTTAATGATAGGCGACTAGTACACATTTTTCTTTCATCCCCTATGTAAGATGTATGTAAGAGGGCTTATTTAGTCTTATTGAAGTCAACAGTGATATTAATATGTAAATTATACTTTAAATTATCTGTATTGTGGATAATTAAATGAATCATATTATATATTAATAAGTCAGCAATTTGTTTCATACATTTAAAAGGCATGTAAATTATATCCTCTGTTTTAAATCTGTACTAAAATTTGTTTATCAAATAATATGAGTTTGCTGTGTCAGTTGGTCAGACTTTAAAAATATGAATTCAATGAATATATTATTTACTTATTTTGTTCATACGTGAAACTATGTGTATATTACGTACTTCATATACTCGTAAAGTTACATTTTGTTTTTGGAGTTTACTCCTTAAGAATCGATTTTCATATACAGGTTGACTGGTTAGATACTATCAGTACTTAAGGAGAATAATCGGTACATGATTCTCATTCAAATTATGTAAAAATATAACATAAATATTAATAAGCTTCTAAGTAAAGTTGCCCAACAGTTATCTAATTATTTACGCGTCGTCTGGACACCCTAGTTTCCACGCGATAGTTTACTTACGTCCAAACACCGCCAAGTGTTAACAGGGTTAGCGGATAATTCCCTACCATAAGTAACGATCGTTATCTTGTCTATGATAACAACGGGGATCGACGGCTGTACGTGCTCTCCGAGGCACGGTAGGGAGACCCACAAGAACATACACCCAGACCGGAAAAAAAATATTTGTACAAATACAAATATCGGTCCCGAGCGGGAATCGAACCCGTGACCACCAGCGCGTGGCGTTGCAGTTGAGGCAACTACTCGCACCACTACACCAGAACGTCGCGCGTCGTGTTTTCATTTAATAATAATTAATTAATTTAAATAGTTTTTAAATGTAATTTTTAATAGTGTTTTGTGTAAAAGTTTCCTAAAATTTTTTAGGAAAGATCAATTTTTTTCTTTTTCAAATCGCAAGATCATAGAATAAGATCAGATTTTATAGAAGATTTTTTTATACGTTGAAAAATGATAGTTACTTTTGAAAATATTTAAACAAAAAAAAAAAAAACAAGAAAATACAATAAAAATAAACTTTGTCATTTGTTGAACAGCTAACTGTTGTTTATTAAATAAAAGCAAGCAATAATAGAATCAAGCCATCTAGCGACCAGTAGCCAAAACAATTAATTGATTATAATATTGGCAGACGTAATAGTTCTGCTATATTTCACTTGGTGTCGCAATAAGAGGGCTGTACTCAGAATTTTTTGTTAATCATAGGTGTGATTTGAAGTTGGATGGCACACACGGCTACATAATATTATCATGATTTACTATTCTTATTATAGCAAGAAAGAAGATATTTTTTACTACATCACATTACATAATTTAAATATTGAACGTCAAAACCAACTACTACCGGTTCGAACCTTAGCCCAGAATATTAAATTACATAATTAGAATTTTCACTACAATAATTCGACTGAAATTGCCTCGGAAGAACACCTTATTCGCTGAGTGAGTGAGCTATCTTCAATAATAAACTTCCAATAAACTCGTAGTCAGTGTCCGACTTAAAAAAAAATATCTAAGTACGACCCTGGGAGACCAGTAGTTTTGCTACTTGCCGATAGAGGCATGGTAATCACCGAACTTTCTAGACAAAATAAATAATTTACTTTAAATATTACTTACGAGTGGAAAGATATGTTTATTCCATTTGATTTTGATGTGATGAGCAACAAATTCGTTGACTAGGTAAATAATGTAAACTTTGAACAAAAATAAATATGAACTGTTTACCTATCTTGGTATTTCCGGCGTATTTAAAATGGAATCATACTTATTTACAACGATTGTCAATCATTAAACTACCTATTTACCTACATAACTACACTAACACACACACAGTCACTTTTAACAGTTTCGAAAGCAATGGTGATTCTGCATTTGTGTATTGATAAGCCATACCTAATTACTAATGACAGATTACACTCACACACGACAGATTAGGTATACGCGTATGATCGATCACTAGACGCGCAGGAGCCGGGACGACACGCGCGTGCGTGCCATGTCAAGGCTTACGCATTACTGACCTACTGACCTACTAGCGGAATTCGTCGAGCGTCGTTACTGGGAATTAGGCCGGCTTCAAACATCCGAATGTCTCTCTGAATTCATATTATTAATTCAGAAAGCCCGGAATTCCATACAATATCAGTATTCTCCACATACATTATGATTTTTATTAATATTATGAAAAGATTACAGCTTATTATTTATTATTATTTATTAGTATATTATTTATTATTTTTACATAATATTTATTCCACGTGAATTACATTATTTTAAATTAATAAATTAGTATTTTTAAGAAACTTTTAAAAACGATAGCCAAAAAGTAAGTACATGAAATTTTTGAACGCAATATTAGACGCCTGCGGGTGGCCTTAGCCGCGGGGCGGGAGTGCGGGTGCTAGCGGCACAGTGAAACACCACATCGCACGCGCCGCCGGCATGACTGGAAATATACCTACGTCGCCTCATTTGTTTTGAATTGAAATATATGAGAATTTGGTCAAAAATTAAGTGCCTATTTTTTTCACATGATTCGAATGAGAATCATGTACCGAGTATTCTCCTTAAATATTGATAGTAATTCACCAGTCACCCTGTATAAGGCGCCCGGTATGAGAAAAATATGAGAGGTAAAATCTACTTATGAATGACCTCGTTACTTTTTCGGTGCACGCGCACCTATGGTGCGGTGCGAAAGTAATGTTGCTCTAATTAATATTGAAAAATAATATTTAAAAAATAAATGATAATTGTCAGATAATAATAATTACGTAATTTATCAACATTCGTAATGAAATATTTGTGCACATCTGAAATTGACTATTGTGAAAAGTTTAATGAAAAATATTTCGCCGATTAGTTATAATAAATGTATATAAAATGAATAAATATATATTTATATATGTATATTATTTTCATTAATTTGTTAATTTACCCTTTCATATGGTATTAATCTTATTTTCAGTTGGATAAACTCTTTTTGCGTATGTTTAGACAATCGTACTTAAGGAGTAAACTCCAGTCGTGCGTCGGAGCTGACACACACAATTTTTTTTTTTAAATCTGTAATAATTTTCCCATGTTTTTTTTTATCAAATCAATTTTTCAAATTTCTTAATTGATATGCAGTCATCATTAAGTAAGATAAAAAAAAGTATTTGCTTGTCGTTCCATTCAGTAAATTTTATTAATTTGATATCCATAATTAGCTCAAGGGGATTATAAGTTGTATATATTTTTAATGTTATTACTAAGCAAGATGCCAAAATTTGATTCCCGATCCAAAATTTAATAAATGACTAGCGGCCCGCCTCGGCTTCGCACAGGTATTTAACTAAAATTTTAAAAATTTTAAATTTATATTTTGTATCACCTACATGCGCCATCTATCGTATAATAGTAGAATATCGTTTTTATATTTAGTCACATTTAACATAATAGTACCTTACCTTAGACCAGATGGCGTTGGCGGCGTAGGTACCTATTTCTATTTTCTTAAATATTTATTTTTAAATTTAATTACAATGAAATAAAAACTAAATTATACTGTGAATTATGTTAAATTTTTATGTATTAAAGTTATTTACATTGGTTTTGTACTTTTTACGTGATACGTGCACACAAAAAAATGATAAGAGATGGCGCTGATACAACAATAAACGCGCTATTAAAAATTTTTCTTGATGATATATAGTGTATTAATAAAACGGAGGTTTTAACAGATTTATTATTTGTATAGATTTATTGATAATGTTCCTAAATTTGTAATTTAGTGGACTCATTATATTTATATATATTTTTATTTTCTACAAATATCTTATGAAACTATCAATTTCACATTGCAGTTTCTGTGTTGCACTATCATACATAAGCTGACGTTGCTGCAATTTTGTAATATATAATTTTAAATTGCTTCTTAAATTTGAAAATACTTGTTTTAATTTAGAGATCTGAATGGAACTGTTTTTATTAAAGATTTTATTGTTTTAATTACCATTGCTCGTGTTTCTCATTATCGGTTTTTCTGCCACAGTTATAACAGAACCACACTCGACCAGTTCATCGTTTAACACATTCGCTGCCGGCCACTCGGATCCGAGTAAGGCTAAGTGCATTAGCAAGGTGCAGGGCCCGATCTAGGGGGGCGGGCAAACCGGGCAATTGCCCGGAGCAGCGAAATTGAGGGGCGGCAAAATTGGAGGTGGCGCGGCGCATCGGCGGCGAAAATTTGAAAGATGGTCAAACAAAAAAAAACCACACCCCTACATAAATTTTGTTAGAACATAGTTTTTTACTATTGACATGACTGAAATTTCTCATCATATTTTAGTAGATTACAAAAATAAAATGTGGTCACACTGCGTCCTTCAAGCTGTGCATGTTTTGCATGATGGGGCACACAGCACGATCGGGCATGGCAGCAAGATGGATAGTGCGTACAGGCCTTTAGTTTCGTGGGGTTTGCAACACTGGTTGCATGCAACGGGGTATTCCCTGGTCTGTCTTTTTATATATAAATATTCAAAGATACAAATACATTACTTTCCCCCGCGCTAGTCAGTTGCATTTTTTTTATTCCTCTGCTGTTTTCTATTCAATTATTTAAATTTAACGCGAATCTTTATCTACTTTACGAGATTATAAAAGTTCGAAAGTCCTGAAATTGAAATGAAATTGAAAAGCGGATGATAGTGGAATATGCGAATGTAATGTGTGACAAGACACTACTAAGTAAATACCTACCCTAACACTTGTTTATAAAAATAAATAGTGTGATAAAAATTTGTGAATAAAGACGAGAATTAACTCGACGATACGAGTAGGTATATAGGTGACTTTTAATTAAATCTTGTAAGCTTAAGGGGTCAATGTACTCATGTATACGAACAAATTTTACTATGGGACCAACTTCGAAATCGCGAGAAAAAAATCAGCTGTTCCATACATTTTGGTCGACCGGATAGTCATTTTACTATGGAACAGCTGATTTTATTTTTTGCGATTTCGAAGTTGGTCCCATCGTAAAAGTGTGTAAAAGTTGTTCGTATACGTACATCGAGTACATTGACCCCTTAAGCTGACTAGAGTTAATTAAAAGTCAGACATATATTACTAGCTATTATTTCTGCCTTTGTTTGAAAAATAATTAAAATAAAATAAAATAAAAGGTTTAAAAAAATTTCAATTTTTTTTTTTTTTTTGTTTAACAGAATGTCTGATGGGAGAGTACGCTTGTCGGGCTACCAATACAAAAAAACGACGGCTCGAAAAAGATGTAGAGCGACAAAAACAAGCACGGGCATTAGAATCCTTCTTGACGAAAGTTGGACTTGAAAAACCGTCCTCGCCCGAGCGCCAGCAAGTAACTGACGCAGCAGATGCAGATGCATCTAAACCACATGATGAAAGTACGCTGAATATAATTTGTGACCCTTCTGCTACTGGGTCAACTGCTGCTTTAGATGCTACTGCTATTGCAATTGCAACTACAAATACTTCAGCAGACACAACGTCACTTTTAGATACTGATCCAGCAACGTGGCCTTATAGACTAACCGATGCAGAAAGAATATTTTTAGTAAATAAGGGTTCTCTTAACCCACTGTATGAATTTGAATTTCCAAAAGATAACAATAGACGAAGGTTTACTTCTGGGTATTACAAAAGAAAGCTTAAGAACGGTGAACAAATTTTGAGAGACTGGCTTGTGTATTCTAAAGTAAAAAATGTTGTCTTTTGTTTCTGCTGTATAATATTTAATGTAACTTCTTCCGATATATCTAAAGTCTCACGAGACATCACGAAGTCACTTAGAAGCTGTTAGTCTTGGTTTGAACTTTCGCGTCGAGTCAAGTCATCGCATACGATAGATGCCGAATCTCAGAGAATAATTAATTCATAAATAAACCATTGGAATGAAGTCTTATTACGTATTGTCTCAGTCATCAAAATGTTGGGAAGAAATAACTTAGCTTTTCAGACCACTTCTGATAATCTATATCACCATAACAATGGTAACTTTTTGAAACTAGTAGAGTTGTTAGCTGAATTTGATCCTGTTATGCAGGAACACGTACGCAGGGTTTTAAAGAAAGAAGAGAGACAAGCAACCTGCCTAACTAAAACTATTCAGAATGAGCTTATTAATACAATATCGGACAATATTAAACGGAATATTTTGGAAGCTATACTTAAATCAAAATATTATTCTATTATCTTAGATTGTGCCATGGACGCTAGCAAAACTGAGCAGATGACCCTAATAATTAGGTATGTTTCTTTTAAACAGAGCGACGACAATCCAAGAACTTCAGAAATTGTAATAAATGAGAGTTTTTTAGGATTCATACCTATCGATAAATCTACAGGCCTCAAACTGACAGAGATTATCTTAGAACGATTATCAGAACTTGGATTGTCTCTAGAGAACTTAAGAGGGCAAGGGTATGATAATGGATCCAATATGAAAGGTATTCAAAGTGGGGTCCAAGCCAGGATAAAAAACATAAATCCACAGACATTTTATGTTCCTTGCAGTAGTCATTCCTTAAACCTAGTGGTAAACGATATAACAAAGTCTTCATTGAAAGCTACACATTTTTTTTTAATATAGTGCAAAAATTATATGTTTTCTTTTCCTCTTCAATTTCGAGACGGTCAATTATTTTGATGAATGTAAAAGGTTTAACACTAAAACAAATTATTTAATTAAAAGTCTAAATCGGATTTTATCGCGTTTATTTGTTTTAAAAACTTTACAATTTAACGATTTTTTATTAAATTAAATTATTTCCCTACGTTTCGGATCCTTTACAGCGTCCATGATCTCGGGGGACTGAGGTGGTGGGTGTCCGAATAATGAATCAATTGTTACATACCCCGCTTTTTATACAATTATAAATTATTACTTTAAACCGTTCCTATTCACACAGAATGAACTTGTTGTGTCTGGAAGTCGTGCTGTGCTCTTATTTTCCTTGGGTTCAATTAATTTTAGAACTGGCTCCCAAGCTGGTGGTACGTTCCAACCATCCTCTCTATTGAAATTAGGATGTTTTTTTATTTCAATAGCCTCGCGAATTATCCTTGGTAGGAATCGGTGTTCTTTAGCGAGAATTTGTGGCTTATCAAATCTAATGTAGTGGTTGGTACCTTGTTGAGTATGTTGATACACAGCAGACTTTGTCGACCGTTGGTGTTTAATGTCAGCTATGTGTTCTTTGACGCGTGTCTCTATACTCCGTTTAGTTTGCCCTATATATGAGAGACCACATTCACAGTCTAATTTGTAGACCCCTGCATCTTGTAAAGGTATTTGGCACTTGACAGATGGTAATAATTGACTTATCTTCGTTGGCGGCTTGTAGTAAGTTTTGATTGAAGCTCGCTTCAACACCTGGACGCAGAGCTACAGCATATCAAGCAGGTACTGCGAGACAACAAGCTCCGAGCACCAAAACGCAAGCCCCTCACCTTCCGTCTGACACAGATTCTCACCGGGCACGGTTGCTTTGGTGACTACCTGTGTCGGACGGCCCAAAGGGAGCCGACGACTGAGTGTCACGATTGTGGCGCAGCGGTGGACTCTGCCCAGCACACCCTCGAGGTGTGCCCGAGATGGGCGGTGCTGCGTCAAGGTCTGACGTCGGTCATCGGAGGGGACTTGTCGCTCCCGAGCGTCATCACCGCGATGCTCGGCGACGACGAGTCCTGGAAGGCGATGGTCTCCTTCTGCGAGACAGTAATGTCCCAGAAGGAGGCCGACGAGCGGATGAGAGAGGAGGCCGCCGACGTGGCCTCCATCCGCGGGCGACGAATGGGGGTGCGTAGGAGGCGCTACTTAATGCGCCTCCTGTAACGCCCTTGTGCCCGTGTCGGGCCGGGATGGGAACCCGGTCCTGCTAGACACGGCGTCGTCGGGACTGTTCAGAGGTTAGCCGGACAGTCCCCATGGAGGAGAAGTCTGGCCTTTTCGCCAAGGCCAGCCTGTCGCTGGAGGGATCCTGTTGCCTGCAGATCCGGGACCCTCCAATTAAAGCGGCTGAAGGCTCCCGCAGGGGTTTAGTACGGTATTGCACTCCCAAAGTGCCGAGTCCGACATAGGTCTAGGACTGCCGACCCGGGCATCCTGGATATCATCCGTAAATGGATTCCCCTGCGTAAAAAAAAAAAAAAAAAAAAAAAAAAAGCTCCGAGCACCGCGTCAGCGTCACAGATCCCGGAAGAAGAGGACTGCCACAGTTGAACGCCAGCCTGCCGTACTACCATATGTTAAAGGAGTCACTGACAAGATTGGCTACATCTTGAAGCGAGCTTCAATCAAAACTTACTATTTATATTAAGTACTTCTGTAAGTCTTAAGTTTTTCAATTTATTTTTGAATAAATATCTTAAAACACAACTTATTTTGTTTCAATAATATCGGTATGGAAAATTTGTCTTTTTATAGGTTAAAATTACACCATCTATGGAATAACGTAAAGGCAGCAAATATTGTTTTGCCCGGAGCGGCGAAACAGCTGGATCGGGCCCTGGATCCAAGAGTAACAATTTGTTTTATTTTAGCTTATAATTAGGCATGTTAATTCAAAAATGTGTAATATAATTACAATATTATTTCATATATATTTTTGACGTGATAACGTCTTGTAAATCGATGAATGCCGGCTGCACGCACGAAGAAGTGTCCACGTGTCGCGAGCGAGAGCGTGGAACAAGCGATAGAGAGGCACGATCAGCCTAAGCGTTCGGCTTGTAAATAAAAAACAATAACGCAGATTGGTGAATCTTGAGCGGTGGATGCGTCGAAAACGCAAGCCCCTCACCTTCCGTCTGACGTAGGTTCTCACCGGGCACGGTTGCTTCGGAGACTACCTGTGCCGGACGGCCCAGAGGGAGCCGACGACGACGACGAATGGGGGTGCGTAGGAGGCACTACTTAATGCGCCTCCAGTAACGCCCCTGTGCCCGTGTCGGGCCGGGATTAGAACCCGGTCCTGCTAGACACGGCGTCGTCGGGACTGTTCAGAGGTGAGCCGGACAGTCCCCATGGAGAAGTCTGGCCTTTTCGCCGAGGCCAGCCTGTCGCTGGAGGAATCCTGTTGCCTGCAGATCCGGGACCCTCCAATTAAAGCGGCTGAAGGCTCCCGCAGCTCTCCTCTCCCTGGTTTAGTACGGTATTGCACGCTATGGTGTGCCGAGTCCGACATAGGTCTAGGACTACCAACCCGGGCATCCTGGATATCATCTGTAAATGGATTCACCTGCGACAAAAAAAAAGATTGGAGAATCTTAAATATCACACGTGTATATAAGTTGTAAATAAATTGTTAATAGCACATTGTTACTTGGAAATAATCTGTATAATTTGAGTAATAAAATATTTGAAATTAACGAGTGCAAATATATGTTAGTTTATTGAAAATAAAAATGTAATTATTTGAATTAACTCATTCTTTGTATTATACAAAATAATGATAACTCAGTGATAATAATTAACATTTTATATATTATTTATTATCACTGAGAGATTATAATATATTAGATAATAAATTAATTTTTTTCTTAATTTAAATAATGTTTAGGTATAATATTCTGGTGATAATGATATAATATTCACATTTAGTCAAGTAGATAATATTTTTTATATTATCTACTTAAAACAAAATTTCTGATAATAGCTAAGTAATTGGCTTAAAATACATTTTTGTTCTATTTTTATGTACTACTAGAGGCCGCCCGCGACTTCGTCCGCGTGGAAACCCTATGAGCGACTTCTTCCCCCACCTCACAGGCCGCTCGTCGGACCGCCGGCCCCGCCCCCGCTCCCGCTACCGCCTTCGGCGCCGCCGTGCTGCTAGATCGCACACTCAGTTTTCAGAAGCGATAAATGTATCTATTTTCAATCAGGAATCAATCCCGCTGGAACTCCGGGATAAAAAGTAGCCTATGTGTTATTCCGAGTCTTCAGCTACCTACATACCAAATTTCACCGTAATCGATTCAGTACTATTTGCGTGAAAGAGTAACAAACATCCATACATACATACTCACAAACTTTCGTATTTATAATTTAGTAGGATATAATTTTTATTATCTTTAAAGATTTTAACATTTGGTGAACATTTTCTTATTACTATATATGGACCTGAATATATACTTTGGAATTTATAACCAGTTTCATTCTTCATTAAAATTAAATACTATTAATACTATTCTTCCACTTAAACTGGTTGGTCGGTCTATAGGCGGACAGCATTGAACTGAGTAGTCTATAATATAAAAATAAGTCGGGTTTTCCTTCCTGACGCTATAATTCCAGAACGCACGAACCGATTTCGACGGTTTTGCATTCGTTGGAAAGGTCTCGGGCTCTGTGAGGTTTATAATAAACGAAATTCAGGAAAAATTTCAACAGAAAAGCAGGAAAATAGGGAAAATCATTTTTCACATACAGCGCCATCTCTGATACATAGCATGTACTACAAACCAATATGGTTTTACAAAAAACGAAGCCATCTGGTGGCGAAACGGAGTTCGCCGGGTTTGCTAGTTAATGATAAATAATAATTAATGAGTACTGAATGATAATTAATGTCATCACTACCTCATATATTTTGTAATTTTATACTCCTATGTCCCTCTCCCTCTAAAATTAAAAGAAAAAAAAAACAGTTTAAAAAATATTGTGTAATTATTGGTAGGTAATAAAAAGAAATAAAAATTTAATAATAATAATATCTTGATAAGAAATATATCATTAATCAGGTACCTACATTGCAATCTTTAACGATAATGAACCATATCCGTCTACGTTACAATAATCCAAAGAATTTATATCATAACTAGAACGCTCACTTAGTAAACTTGTATATTCAAATATGCACCTTGAAATAAACGTCATAAGGTTGACATTTCTTAACAACATGTAAAGTGAAAAATTGTTCCGAGCATTTGGTTGACAACTGGTGTTTTGTCTCTTTCTTACGAGTTTTGCCTTGAATCTATGATAGAAAGAAACGCAATACCGGGTTAAGGAACGTTTTTTGAGTGCACGTGAGCATTCCAGTTTGTATATAAATTCCTTGCAATAATCCCATATCGTAAGTACGTACAAACCGCATGCCGCCAACGAAGATAAGTCAATTATTACCATCTGTCAAGTGCCAAATACCTTTACAAGATGCAGGGGTCTACAAATTAGACTGTGAATGTGGTCTCTCATATATAGGGCAAACTAAGCGGAGTATAGAGACACGCGTCAAAGAACACATAGCTGACATGAAACACCAACGGTCGACAAAGTCTGCTGTGTATCAACATACTCAACAAGGTACCAACCACTATATCAGATTTGATAAGCCACAAATTCTCGCTAAAGAACACCGATTCCTAACAAGGATGATTCGCGAGGCTATTGAACTCAAAAAACATTCTAATTTCAATAGAGAGGATGGTTGGAACGTACCACCAGCTTGGGAGCCAGTACTAAAATTAATTGAACCCAAGGAAAATAAGAACACAGCACGACTTCCAGACACAATAAGCTCATTCTGCATGAATAGGAACGGTTAATAGTAATAATTTAAAATTGTATAAAAAGCGGGGTATGTAACAATTAATTCATTATTTCACCACCTTAGTCAGACACTCACTACCTCAGTCCCCCGGGATCATGGACGCTGTAAAGGGTCCGAAACGTTGGGAAATAATTTAAAATATTGTTAACTGTAAAGTTTTAAATAAACGCGATAAAATCCGGTATAGACTTTTAATCAAATGAGTTATTTTATATATTAGATATTTTCCAATAGACAGAGTGCTTTATGTGGGTTTTATCAGCTTTAAAAAAAAGATAGCAAGAGGTAAAATGCGTAATAAGTAGATAGATCTTATAATCTACCAACTAATGACTAATTATCTATTTTCGAAATATCAGTAACAAATTTTAATATCCTTATTAATATAAGACGTGGAGAGATTAGATATAAATTAGTATTTAAGACATACATTTCAACTGCAAAACAAAGTGTCTCTCACCATGAAGCTCCTAATCGTCTTCGTTGGCCTGGCTCTGGCCGTTACAGCGGAAGATCCAATCTTCCGTGATTACCATTTAGAGATCGGGATTCCCGAAATGAAACGCAGAACAGCTGCTGAGGCCGCTATGGACTTTGATGGCTCCAGGATCCTAGGAGGAACAGGTGTAGGAATTAGAGATTATCCACATATGGTATGATGTTTGGGTAATTTTTATCAATCAGTTTCTAATCGTGATTTTATGTATATTTTTTAATAAAGTTTATTAATTTTTAAGGCTGGTCTGCGAATCCAGTTGTCCGACGGACAACTTTCAGTTTGCGGAGCTTCTCTCATTAGTAACACCAGACTGGTCACTGCCGCTCATTGCTGGAGAAGCAGATATTTCACAGCTACTATGTTTACGGTCATTCTCGGCGCCAGATCGTTTTCTCAGGGTTTCGCTCGTATTAATACTAACGATGTCGTTATACATCCCAATTTCAACGCGGTGAACCTCCACAACGACGTTGCCGTCATTCGCGTCCCCCCCAATAATCGCATACCTTACCGTAAGTAAAAATTTAATATATTCAATCATTCTAATATACATACAATCATTAGAGACTCAATGTCATAATATAAAAAAGAAAATGTTATTCAACATAGTAATATGACATTAACCTTAAACGATGAACTGGTCGAGTGTGGTTCTGTTATGACTGTGGGAGAAAAATCGATAATGAGAAACACGAACAGTTCCATTCAGATCTCCAAATTAAAACAAGTATTTTCAAATTTAAGAATCAATTTCTAATCATATACTGTAAAATTGCAGCAACGTCAGCTTATGTGTTATAATGCAACATAAAAACTGCGATGTGAAATTGATAGTTTCATAAGGTATTTGAAGAAAATAAAATAATTATAATGAGTCCTCTAAATTACAAAATTAGGAACATTATCAATAAATCATTTATTAAATTTTGGATTAGGAGTCAAATTTTGGCATGTTGCTTAGTAATAGCATTAAAAATATATTATACAACTTATATTCCCCTTGAGCCAATTATTTCAGAAATTTTACAATACTATTATATACATATTTACAATTCAAAACTTAAAATAATTATTTACAAACAGTTTTGGTATAAATCATGTCCGCGTGGAATGGTGCCAAGAATACTAGCAGCATTTCCCCGTTGAATCGCAATTCCAATTATGGATATCAAATTAATAAAATTTACTGAATGGAACGACAAGCAAATAATTTTTTTATCTTACTTAATGATGACTGTATATCAATTAAGAAATTTGAAAAATAGATTTGATTTAAATAATATGGAAAATTTATTACAGATTTAAAATAAAACAAACAATGAATTTAAAATTTTAATAAAGTACGTTTTTATATTCACATGATTTAACGTATGAACAAAACAAGTAAATATATTCATTGAATTCATATTTTTAAAGTCTGACCAACTGGCAGTACAGATTTAAATTTACAGAGGATATAATTTACATGCCCCTTAAATGTATAAAACAAATTGCAAACTTATTAATATATAATGTGATTCATTTAATTATGCACAATACAGATAATTTAAAGTATAATTTAAATATTATATATAATATTATAATATTTAAATATTATTATATATTATATACAATACTATTGACTCCAATAAGGCTAAAAGCCCTATTACGTACATCTTACATAGGGGATGAAAAAAAAATGTGTACTAGTCGCCTATCATTATAACGCATTGTCGTATTTTATTCTAAATTATTTTTTATATTTTTTATCCTTTGAACCTTAATGAGAGGGATGACACATGCGAACGATGTCGCTGGCACATCTAGTGTAGAATATAGTTACAAATATTTCGAATAAGATTGCTTGGCTTGTTTAAATAGTAGTCGATTTTTTTTGCATAAACTAAATTCGAGCGAACTTTTATTATCTTATAAATTTAATTCCAGAAAAAATGTATATGAGACGTTAGGTATTTACTCTATACATATTGGTTTCTTAGAAAATTCTTCCAATATTTTTGATGTAATTCCTATAGTTGACGAAATTTCTGCCTATGTTATAAATGTGAAATGTAAATTTGTTTGTTACGCTTTTACGCGAAAACTACTTAACCGATCATCATGAAACTTTTTACACATATTCTTGAAAGTATTAGAAGACATAGTCGGCGATACCGCGGGCAGAAGCTAGAATGAAATAAAACGTACAAACAGGATAACAGAAATATCGTAGTTTATTTGCTTTGAAAATGAATAAATTATTGAAAAAAAAAATTAAATTAACACGAGTTAATCTTTTTTTGTTTGTTTTTCTATCTATAGGTACTTCTATTCCATATTATGCATGCTTAATAACATCACTGAACGTTTAAAAATGATTAATTGGGGTCAAGGCTAAACGGGTGAATATATGTGCTTACTACGGAATACTACTATTGTAATCATACATATATCAAAACTATAATGGATACATACAACAAAAAAATAAACTAAAGCAAAATATGTATTTCCGCAGTCAACTTTATTCTGCCCATCGAGTTAGACACTGGCTCCAGCAAGCATGTCGGTGTCGTCGTTACTGCTGTTGGTTACGGAAGAACTTATGATAGTAAGTTTATTTTACTTTATAGATTGTAACTCGATGTGGTAATTATTTACAATCGCGGCTTTTGCGAAAAATAGAAATTTAATTTTTTTATCTCAAAAATATTGTTGCAAAAAAATGGTATTTCATAAAAAAATTAGGAGGGGGAAGCCATGGGGTGCCAATTGTCAGTGACCTACACGTGGTGCACCCTGGTAACGTAGACAGCAGCAGCTCCACAGTTGCGGAGCTGCTGCTGCCTACGTCTAACGACCGACGGAGGGGGAGCGCCGAGCCGCTCAGGGTACTGCTCTGCTTATGCAGAGTTGACTTGTTGAGCGGCCGCATGGCGTAGTGGGGACCACTGTCTTCACGGGGGCTTGCTCCGGCGCCACTGCGCTCCGCAGCCGGCGCGCGCCAAACGGGTCTGACGTGCATTCACACTGCCGTCAGACAGAACGGCTAAGCTTGTCTTACTCGTTCACCGTCCTCTTGTAATCCCGCTGCGTGGTGTTGTGGTCATGTCTCGCGGCTACGTACGGGACCGAGGGTCTTGCCTTAACCGGCCGGACCGCGAGGAAGAAAACCTCTATAAAAATTACCCCAAATACTAAGCGGCGACGCAGCGCGAGGGGGTGCATGGCTGACGGGTGGTTCAGTCTCGACTGCGATCCTCGTCCGGGTACCGGCCGACACCCGCGACGAGTTACGCTAGGCTTACCCAGGTACAGGGGGCACTGCCTGGGCGGACCGTCCTTTCCCCCATACTCGTGGGAACAGCAATGAAATCTGTTAGAACCAAAATTAAAAAAAACAAACAAAACGAACGAAGAGGTATTGGAGGGGATGAACGGTGTCGAGTCCGACACCAGCTCACTAGCGGCATACCAGTCGGCGTCAGTCTGACGGGAAAGCGGCGCCGCATAAGCTCTGGCTCGTCTAGTGACGAAAACATTGTCCAAGCCGAGCTCAAAAGACAGAGCTCAAAACGGGAGGAGCCATGTTCCGAGGCCGAAAAGGCAATTGAAGAGCAGGCGCGAGCGGCCGAGGAAGGTCGCAAAGCATTGGGCGTGGTTGTGGGGGACGCACGAACGGCCGATGCTCTGGCAAAACAGGTGGCCACAGATCTCGACGTGGTTTGTAAGGTGGCGACGAGGTCGAAAAATTTGAAGAGCACCTTTGTCAAGGCTCTGAAAGATGCAGCGGCCTCGATATAAGAGGTCGTAGAGGCACTAAAAGAGAGATCGGCTTCAGGCGAAGTCCGCAAGATCCAGGCGGAGAACTCTCGTCTGAGGTCTGAATTGGACGACCTCCGCAGACATGTGGTTGAGCTAAATGAACGGCGCTCGGAGCAGGTCGCTCCCTCCTGTCTGCCTTTACAGAGCGAGGGCCTGGTAGAGCAGTTGTGCGCGTCAATCATGGCATCAGTCGGGCATTTACTCGACGCCCGCTTCGCCGGCATTGAGGAGCGGCTATTGCCGGAGAAGAGAGTGCGTCCACCTTTGGCGGCGGACAAACGGCGCGAAGCCACCAAGAAGACGCCAGCGCCACAAAAGACTCGTGGCGCCAGCGACCACGAAAAATCGTCGCCAAATCGGCCAAAACGCCTACGCCTAAAATTAAAAAAGCCGCAGTCGCAACCACAGAAGAAAGCGAAAAAGCCCAAGCTGTCTGTCCCCCGTACTCCGGCCGTGCTGGTAACACTGCGGCCGGAGGCAGTAAGTAAGGGGGTGACCTACTGCGAGGTTCTGAAGCGGGCGTCCGAAAAGGTGAGCCTCGTAGAACTTGGGTTCAAAGACGGCCTAAAAATTCGGCGTGCCGCAACCGGGGCGAGGCTGATTGAACTGCCGAAGGGGCAAACCCCGGAGGCTGCTGAACGCCTTACTAAAGAGCTGCGGGCGGCCCTAGAAGATGTGGCGAGCGTCGTCCAGCCGACGAAGTTCGTTAGTGTCCGCATCACGGGACTGGACGACTCCGTTACATCGGAGATGGTGGCGGCTGCGGTGGCGAAGATAGTGGAGTGTGACGTCGGCTCCGTCAGGGCCGGGGAACTGAGCGCTGGACCTGGCGGAATGGGTACTGTGGTGGTGAGGTACCCAATCACCGCCGCCAAGGCGCTCGAAGACGCCGGCCGTATCCTCGTCGGATGGAGTTCGGCCAGGGTGCAGGTGCTGGAGCAGTGCTTCTCTCCGGTCTGTCTCTCTTGAACAGGGGGACAGCCCATACCTGCGTGCGACTGCGTGGGGGTTCCGTGATGGACCTGTCGTTCGCCAGCCCCGCGGTCACACGGAGAGTGACGGACTGGAGAGTAGAGGAGGAGGTGGAGACCCTCTCGGACTACAACTATATCCGGTTCAGGGTCTCCACCCCGTCCTCTTTGGGCAATCCCCCGAGGGGCCCGAGCAAGTTTCCCCGATGGGCCCTCAGCAAACTGGACGTGGAATTAGCTCGGGAGGCCGCGATTGTACAGCAGTGGGCCTCTCGAGAAGATGCTGAGGGTGCCAGCGTGGAAGAATTGGCTGGCCGCATGCGCAGGTCACTAACCAATGTCTGCGATGCGGCCATGCCAAGAGTGCGGCGACGCCTGCGGCAGTGGCGTGCGGTGTACTGGTGGTCGCCCGAAATAGCGGCTCTTCGGGCGGCCAGCATGGAAGCCCGCAGGCGATACGTGCGCTGCCGCAGGCGTAATGCGGCGAATCCGGCCCTGGAGCGCGAACTGCAGAATGCCTATCACGAGGCAAAAAAGGCCCTGCAGCTCGCCATCAGCCGGGCGAAGGACGCTGGCCGGGAGGAATTGCTGGCGGGTCTCAACCGAGACCCATGGGGGCGTTCCTATCGCGCAGCTCGTAACAGGCTGCGCGGTCAGGGCGCCTCCGTGACGGATACGATGCCGCCGGATCTCCTCCAACGGGTGGTGTCGGAGCTCTTTCCGCACCGCCCGGGCCACGTTCCACCCGTGATGGCGCCGTCCTCCTCGAACGATCCCGATTTCCGAGGTGGAGATGGACATGGCCCTGGAGCGTCTCAGAGTCAGGAGGACGGCACCAGGGCCGGATGGTGTTCCAGGGCGAGTACTGAGCATCGCTCTGGAACAACTGAGAGGGTGGCTTCGGGCCCTGTTTGACAAGTGCCGGCCTCAGCACCGGACAATTCCAGAAGCCGTGGAAGACGGGCCGGTTGTGCCTGCTGCGCAAGGAGGGTCGACCATCTGACTCTGCCTCTGCGTACAGGCCGATCGTGCTGCTGGACGAGATGGCCAAGATGCTGGAGAAGATTCTCGCTGCCCGCCTCGTCCAGCACCTCGAAGAGTCGGGGCCGAACCTCTCGGGGGCGCAGTTCGGGTTCAGGGCGGGCCGTTCCACCTTGGACGCCCTGAACACCCTGAAGGCTCTCTCTGTGGAGGCGGTGGCCAGTGGAGACGTTCTCCTGGCCACCTCGCTGGATATAGCGAACGCCTTCAACAGCCTGCCTGTTGAGACCATCGTGGAGGCACTAAAGTACCACAGGGTGCCCCACTATCTCCAGAGGCTGCTGGAGGCATATTTACGGGATAGAGAGGTCCTTTGAGAGGGGGGCGACGGTCGACTGTACCGACGTCGCGTCGGCTGCGGCGTTCCACAGGGTTCCGTCTTGGGACCGACCCCGTGTAACGTCGGTTTTGACTGGATGCTGCGGGCGCCTCTACCGCCCGGGCTGAGCGTCATATGTTACGCTGATGACACGTTGGTGACAGCCCGGGCGAGGAGCTTCGAGGAAGCCGCCCGTCTCGCAGAGGTCGGCACGTCGATTACAGTCGACCGTATTGCTATGCTTTTTTTATTTATATAAGTAACAAAAATATCCACGGGCTTATATTTGCCCGTGCCTTTTTTTAATTAAATGTGTATGATTGTTAATATAGTTTCATGCGTACTATTTTAGACTTAACTAGACTTAGGATCTCTATGACGCGAGTCCGTATACTGACCATTATTTATTTATTATTATTATCTTTCTTTACAAATATAATTTACATATACAAATATACACACACACATATATATATATATATATACATATACATACATACATATATTGTTATTATATTGTTCTTTTTTTTTTTCTTACATCTATTTACATGTTTTCTTATTTTCTATGTACATGCGTTTATTCCTTAATCTAATAATTATAATCTAATATTTCATTGCTTGTTAGTACATACATACCAGCCACCACATCTTTACGGCATGTCTATATTTACAATTTGTATCTTTATTTTTGTATTATTTTATTGGAAACTCTGCCGCAGCCATCCCCCGAGGGAAGCCTCAGCTGTTCGAGCACATCCTCAATGACGGCGGTGTCTCTTTTATGTATAGCCATCTTGAGGGTGTGCTCGAGTATTTCCTTTGTTGTTGCCTCCACCGCCTTTTCTACAAAACGACCGATTGCATCACCACCGTCGTCGGTGTAGTAGACACAGGTCTTTGTGTGCCTGGTCACCGCGACCACAGCATGCGGAACACTGTCATGAATCCGCAGCCTCCTAGTCTTTGTCTGGACGATGATGACTGCCTCGCGTGTCTGTCCCTGTGCCTCGTGGATAGTCATGACGCTCGATCCCTGTCCGTTGCCGTATCTCTGGTCTATCAACGTCTTCTTTTCCTCTTGTGTGAAGACCAGGTACAGGGTCCGGTCTTGTCTCTTAGGAATTCGAGCGCCAGTGAACCTCTCTATCCTCAGAGAATGGACCGTGTGGTTTGAGGAATAGATGTTTTTATAGACCTCACTGATGGAGAGTGCAACGTCCTTGGGGTTGCGATGCGTGCAAGACAACTCACTTGTGATGCCTGTTGTCAGGTTGGGTCTACAGTACCGCATTACGAACAGGTTCTCTCTGTCGATATACGGCAACTGATTGATATCTCCGACGAGGACCACTTCTTTTGCCTCCGACAGTCGGGCGGCCATCACTATGGCCCCGAAATGGTTCATGAGGGCTTCGTCCACCGTTAAAAGATGTATTTTTACGCCCTCACGAAAACCATTCACTAAGATGGAGGCCATAGTGCGCACCTTTAATTTGGCTTTTTCGCCATAGTGGTGTGCAAGTTTTCCTTTGAGGTCTTTGGCCGCCTCTATTGTGGTCGTGGCTACTATTTCACCATCCTCGTCAAAGTTCCCGACTACGTGTGTTGTCTTGCCGCATCCAGGAACCCCATTGATCCATTTCAGTGACGGCAGTTCCCAGGCCCCGAAGGCATCGCCGACTTCCGGATTACCCGTGATGGTTTTTGCCATCTCAAGTATCCGGTCGCCAAGCATCACCCTCGTGCATCTGGCCACTACCACCACTGGGTCCCCTTTTGGCGTTTTAAAGGTCTGAGGTCTTTCTTTTTGTCCCTCAGCCTCGATTGCGTCCACGAAGCCGACTGCCTTTGAGTACTTGGCAGGTGTCGTTATTATGTATGGCAGCCTCGGCTTCATCGAGTTCCACCTCTAGCAGGCTTTCATGTCCGTATTGGTAGGTCTGCATGATCTTTTTGCAGGTGGCCAGGCTCACCTCACGGTTCGCCTTTGTAATGGCCAGGAACTCGATGTATGCATTTTCTGCATGTTGTTGTGGTGTAGACGCTGGTCGAAGCTTTGGTGGTGTGACTTGCCCCTTGTCAGCTCTCGTTCGATTGGCTGATGACACCTGAGGAGGCCTCGGGTTTTCGTTTCTCATAAATCTTCTCAGCGCCTCCGATTGCCTTTCATTCGAGAAAGCCGGTTTTGGGGCAAGGTGGGACGGTCGGGTACTTCTTTTGGGGGAGATCGTTCCTTCGATCACTTTTGCTATCGCCATCAGATGGGGCTTAGAACTGCTGCTTTTGTCCCTGGAGTTAAGTGACTCTAGCTCCGCCTTTTGGGCCTCAGCCTTCGCTTGTAATCGTTCCGAGTCACTGGGCATAGTCTCTTCGAGAGTCGGCCTTTTAGGGGGTGAAGCTGTTCGAATCTGGGCCTTTAAGTAGCCCAGATCCTCCCCCCCATCCTCGTAAACTATGACCTCATGTATTTTCGAAGCCATTAGGCAAGCGTACCTGTCAGCTACGTCGCCTTTTTCATAGCCGACTCTCATAGAGTCAACGCTTATTCTTCCAGGGGTCGCCCCGGGGAGTTCGCTCTGCCGCTGCAGCCACGAGCTTGCTTGCGCAAAAGCGGACTCCTCTCCCCACTCGAATAGAGCGATTGCCTTATTCTGCTACCGCACCAGACGGTAGGAATTATCGACCTGTTTCTGTGCAAGTGCGTCGATCTTTTTACGCTTTAAGCTTGTTTTTTGCGTGCTGCCTTTTATCAGCAGGGCGAGCCCCGGCGAGACCACCAGCCGATCCAGTCCTTCAGAGCGACAAAAGCTTATTCCGATCCTCTCCGCTTCAGTATCCATGAAGAGGGCCACGCATCTAGTTCTTATGCCTACTTCCCCGCTCCCATTTCCCTCTTTGAGCAGAGACTCTAATGTCTTGCTTTGGGTAGGTGGCGGAGGTGCGTTTTGATTGATCCTCCTCTGAAACAGTTTCCACAGAGCGGACGGTATGGCCTGTAATCTCAGACCCTGCGATGCTCGAGTCGGGGACCCATGAAGAGGGGTTGCGCTGACTGATTGTGTATTTTGGTCTGGTGTTGAGTGTGAATGTGGAGTGACTGTGATCGTATTTTGGGCCTGTGGTACAGACAATGAAATAGGTGGTAGAGCGGTCGATCCATTTCTTTTCCCGGCTGTCACGATGGCATGTCTCGCGAATGCGAGGAAGGACGTTCTGTCAGTCTCGTTCTCCATGATGGTATGGAGTGAAAGCTGATCTAGTTTTCTCTGGAGTTTAATCTCCAGATCCAGCCTTCCTTTGCCGAACCTCGGACATTCCAACAGAATGTGGAGAACTGTCTCCTCGCAATTCGGATCGCAGATACACGAAGGACTGTCCTTCAAGTGAAACCTGTGCAGATACGCCGCAAATCCTCCGTGGCCGGTCAGCATCTGTGTATCGACAGATGTTAACGTCGCTTTTCTTATCAGCTTGCAAGCGGTCTTTGCATCTGGCAAGAAGATTTTCGTGACCGAACCAGTTTCCGAAGAATTGTATCTGTCCTGCCACAATCGGACAGTCTCTTCCCGTATCTGCCTCCTGACGTACGAAATTGGAACTGTGTCGTAGTCAGGGGCCGATCTCTTCGTGAGAGCCGCCTTTTTAGCCAGCTCGTCCGCTCTTTCATTGCCCGGTATTCCTACGTGGGCCTTCAACCAGAAGAACCGTACGGATCTATTCTCCTCCCGGATCTGTCTAATGCATTTCTTCATTACCACGGCCAAAGGGTGAGTCGCCGATGGACTCCTGAGTAAATCGAGCGAAGATCTTGAGTCGCTTAAGATGTTTATTGAGTCCTTTTTCGACTTTCTCGCCATGTCCACAGCTCTGAAGAGTGCGTACATCTCCGATTGGAAGACCGTATTGTGCGGTTCGAGCCGAAATGTGGAGTATCTTACTTCCCTCCCTTGGTCCCACCACGTTAGGGCCGCACCGACTTTGCCCTCAATTTTGCTACCGTCGGTGAATACTAATGGGCCAACTATGTGATGTTCCTCAAGGATTTCGGGGTTCAGACCCAACAAGCGCTCATACTCAGTTGTTTCGAGCAGAGATGGATGGGGATTCTGTATTGGTCCCACCCTGCGCTCCAGCTCCCTTCCCGGTGGAAGAAAGTACACGCAGTGACCTTTCTTGGTCTCATACAGCATGGCGGCCTCCCGAATCCGAAAGTCTAGTGGGAGTAAGCCTAATAGGACGAGTGCCGATGTTAGAGACATCGTTCTATACGCTTTGCAGATTTTCTGGGCAAAACCTCTCTGCAGTGAGTCTAGCTGTTTCCTTATCGACAACTTCTCTGCTGCAAGAGACCATGCACTTGCTGCGTACAGGACGATGGGCTCTATCACCGACACGTATATGGTCCTCACTATCTCTCTGTTTAGACCCCAAGACACTTTCGCTACGCATGCGAGTTGTTTATAAATGTCTGCTGCTTTTTTACATATTGCAGACACATGCGTATTGAAGGTGAGCTTAGAATCCAAGATGAGCCCCAGCAGTTTTATTTTTTCTACAAGCCTCAGCCGAGTGCCGGACATGTGAACTATAGGGATATCGTATTTGAGCTTCCTTGTCATGACCATCGCATTTGTTTTGTGTGCAGCGAAGCTCAATTTATTACGATTTCCCCAGTCTTGGACGGCAGCTAAGGTGGTTTCCGCTGAAACCTGCAGGTCGCTGGTTTTATGACTCGAAAAAACGAGGACCACGTCATCCGCAAAGGCCTGGCAGTATACTCCCATATCATTGATTTCCCTCAGGAGCGAATCCAGAATAAGGTTCCAGAAGGTCGGTCCACCAATGGATCCCTGGACACAACCTTTCGTGGTTTCCTTCTCACTGGATGCCCTGGCTTAGTTTACTATGACCCTTCGGTCCTGTAGGTAGGATGCCACCATGGAATACAAATTCTTCGGGCAATGTTTTTCCACCAGCTGCTTTTTGAGAGCTGGCCACCATGCATTGTCGAAAGCGCCCTCTATGTCGAGCGATAAAAGAAGTACTATCTTTTTTAGTTTGATCTCCCTCCTGATATGCGCAACCAAGTCGTAGAGAGCTTCCTCCGTTCCCTTTTGTGGCATGAATCCATACTGGCTACGGTGCAGCGTTGGGAAGAGCCTCCACTGAAGTCTACCTATTAACAGTTTCTCGACTGTCTTTCCTAGGATCGACAGGAATCCTATAGGTCTGTAGGACTTCGGGTGGGTGTAATCCTCTTTGGCTCGCTTGCGGAGTATGCATACGTGAGCGACCTTCCACTGCTTGGGGAAGTACGAGAGCGATAGGCATTTATTTGCCAACGCTAGGTACACCGCCCTGTCGCAGTTTATTGCCGCTGCGCATATATCGGATGTTAACCCATCGGGACCTGGAGCTTTCTTTGGATTTTGGCTCAGGAGAACCATCTCCAGCTCCGCGGTCGTAAAGGGAGGGTCATCGTCTGACAGGTCTTGCAACTCCGCAGGAGTTCTGCAGTCGACGGCTTCTCTGACCTGCTTGTGATAAGCGGTGTCGGTCGTCACAGAGTCATCAGGGTAAAAGGTCTTCACGAGGAGTTCAGCTCCAGGCCTCGCTCAGGCCAAAGTGGTGGTCCCTGACAGAGTAGCCGACGGAGCAGGCTGCGGTTTACGCTTTATACAGATAAACCTGCAGAGTTCTAAGTTGGCAACGGCTGAACTGCTTCAGGTGGCTTCAGAAAAGGGAATTTCGATCGCCCTAGTCCAAGAACCGTATATCGGTAGGATGGGCGAAATGAGACAATACCCTGGTGCCAAAATTATCCAATGCACCCTGAGTCGCCAGAAACCAGTAAAGGCAACGATCATGGTATTCGATGACAGATTGGAAGTTATTCACGACCCCCAGATTGTCACCGAGAACGTGGCCGCTGTTTTCGTAAAGGCCGGCCAGCTTAGACTAGGGTTAATATCCGTCTACTTCGAAGGGGACCAAGACATGGAACCTTATTTACAGCACCTGAGAGCTGCAACCCAGAAAATCCGCACAAAACATCTCACAGTGGCCGGCCACGTTAATGCTTGGAGTCACTGGTGGGGCAGCAGCTCCGAAGACCATCGAGGAGCACAACTTCATGGATTTATCTTGGAAATGGACCTCCAAATCCTCAACAGGGGACAAACAGCAACCTTCCAGACGTACAGAGGTGAAAGGCTGTACTCAAGTTGCGTGGACGTGACTTTAACCAGTCAGTCCTTCCTTGCAAAAATGGAGAACTGGAAAGTGGAGCGAAGTCTGATTACATCTTATCACAATGCCATAATGTTTGATTTGCGCGTCGGAGGACCCCTAAAACCATTGGAGCCAATCTCAACGCGCAGATAAAACACCAAAAAGGCGAGATGGGCAGATTTTACCACAATCCTGAAGTCCGGTCTTGCAGAACAAGGCGTGACTTTGAGCAGCGTCTATAACATCTCGAAAAAAGAGGAGCTTGAAGAGATGTTGACCAGATACACATCAGTAATCCATGGTGCCTGTGAGACAACCATTCCAAAGATAAAGCCATGGAAAGCCGACCCCCGACCACCTTGGTGGACTGCTGAACTACATTCCCTGAAAAGGGAAGTATTAAGAACAAAACGCCGAATAAGAAATGCTGCTCCCAGCAGAAGGAAATGCGTCGTCGAAGAATACATAATGGCTAGGGAAAAATGAACAATACCAGGACACTGAGGACCGACGACAAGATCCGTGAGCTGGAAGACGAGATAGACAAGTTAAACTGGAGTGTCGTGGGATTATCCGAAGTCCGAAGACAGGGGGAGGACACGATAAACCTAAACTCCGGTAACTTGTTCTATCACCGGGAGGGCGAACATCTGTCCCAAGGTGGTGTCGGGTTCCTCGTCCACAGGTCCCTCGTCAACAACGTGACGGAAGTCGGGAGCGTGTCAGCAAGGGTAGCGTACCTTATACTCAGAATATCCAAGCGATATTCGCTGAAGGTCATACAGGTTTACGCACCGCCCTCGGCACATGTACGGTAGGGCCATGCGTAACTCCAAGACTCATTTCACGGTGGTGATGGGGGACTTCAACGCAAGACTGGGTGCGCGAGACGGCGACGAGCTGAAGGTGGGGCCCTTTGGTATCGGGCAACGGAACCACCGTGGCCACTTGCTGGCTAACTTCTTGGAGAAGGAGGACTTCTATATGATGAACTCCTTCTTCAAGAAGAAGCCACAGCGCAGGTGGACTTGGATCAGTCCCAATGGTTCCGTAAAAAGTGAGATAGACTTCATTTTGGCAGACAAACCGCACATATTCAATGATGTCTCTGTGATCAGCAGGTTTAAAACCGGAAGCGATCACCGGATGGTCAGAGGCACATTGAATATCAATGTCAAGCTGGAACGGTCACGCCTGATGAAGTCTACGCTCCGACCCACACCTGCCCAGATCCAGGACTCCGAGGCCTTTCAGCTGGAACTCCGCAATCGTTTCGCGTGCCTAGAAACATGCAGTTCAGTGGACGAGTATAACACCAGTATGGTAGACACTGTCCACGAGGTTGGGTCTAAGTATTTCAAGGCCCCCTCCAGTGGTAAACCTCAAGTTCTCTCAGAACATACTCTCGGTCTTATGAGGGAGAGGCGGGAACTATGTGTGCAGTCTCCAACCTCAATGTCGAAGTACCGACTGCTCAACAAACAGATCTCTCAGAGTAGGCGACGCGATTTGCGTGTTTATAACACCAATCGTGTAAAAAACACGATCGAGCGGAACAAAGGCTCGAAAGTGTTCGCAAGAGATCTGGAGGTTGGGCAAAGTCAGTTGACGAGGTTGAAGACCGACTCTGGCACCATGGTTACGTCTAAGCCCGAAGTTCTGAGAGAAATTGAGAGGTACTACGGACAGTTGTATACCTCCTCAAGAGCTTCCGTTCCCAAGGCGGCGAACGACAAGCGAGCCAAATTAACCCGGCACTATACCGAAGATATCCCGGACGTCAGTCTGTACGAAATTAGGGGGGCACTCAAACAGCTTAAGAACAACAAAGCTCCGGGGGATGACGGAATCACAACCGAGCTGCTGAAAGCGGGCGGCAAACCCGTCCTAGTAGCGCTCCAGCAATTGTTTGATTCCGTCATCAACACTGGAAGTACCCCGGAGGCGTGGAGCAGAAGCGTGGTGGTACTGTTCTTCAAGAAGGGGGATAAAACCCAGCTGAAGAACTACAGGCCCATCGCGCTTCTGAGCCACGTTTATAAGCTGTTTTCGAGGGTCCTTACTAATCGTTTAGCGCGCAGACTAGACGACTTCCAGCCTCCCGAACAAGCCGGTTTCCGAAAAGGCTATAGTACCATAGACCATATACATACGCTTCGGCAGGTTATACAAAAGACCGAGGAGTATAACCTGCCGCTTTGCGTAGCGTATGTGGACTATGAGAAGGCCTTCGATTCTATCGAGACCTGGGCGGTGCTCGAGTCTCTTCAGCGGTGCCAGATCCACTATCGGTACATCGAGGCGTTGAAGTGTGTATACAATGCCGCCACCATGAAAGTCCGAGTACACGACAGCAGTACGAACCCCATCCATGTGCAGCGCGGCGTACGGCAGGGGGATGTCATCTCCCCAAAACTCTTTACCGCTGCACTGGAAGACGTGTTCAAGCTGATGGAGTGGAAAGGGCGTGGTATTAACATCAACGGCGAACACCTCTCACACCTCCGATTTGCCGATGACATAGTGATCCTGGCGGAGTCGCTGGAGGAACTCGGCATTATGCTCAGCGACCTCAATAGTGCCTCACAACGGGTGGGTCTTAAGATGAACATGGACAAGACGAAAATCATGTCTAACGTCCATGTCACACCCGTACCAGTGGTTGTCGACGGCACTGCTCTCGAAGTTGTAGACGAGTACGTTTACCTGGGACAAACGATCCGAATGGGTAAGTCCAACTTCGAGAGGGAGGTCACCCGAAGAATCCAACGGCTGGGCAGCGTTCGGGAGACTACGACACGTCTTGACGTCTGATATACCTCAGTGCCTGAAGTCGAAAGTTTTCGAGCAATGTGTGTTGCCAGCGATGACCTATGGTGCCGAGACGTGGTCTTTTACTGTGGGCCTAATCCACAAGCTCAGAGTCGCTCAGAGGGCAATGGAGAGAGCTATGCTCGGTATTTCTCTACGTGACAAAGTCAGAAATGATGAAATCCGTAGAAGAACGAAGGTAACCGACATAGCGCTCAAAGTTTGCAAATTGAAGTGGCAATGGGCTGGCCACATCGTTCGCAGGACTGACAACCGATGGGGAACGAAGGTCCTTGAATGGCGACCACGTTTAGGTAAAAGGAGCACAGGCCGCCCTCCTACCAGGTGGACTGACGACCTGAAGAAGACAGCGGGAAACCGTTGGATTCAGAGGGCCCAGGACCGGGTGGAGTGGCGTCGATTAGGGGAGGCCCATGTCCAGCAGTGGACTACCAAGGGCTGAAAAGAAGAAAAGAAGAAGAAAGAAGGGAAAAATATAAAACAGCAGCAAATGAAGCAGCAACCCAAAGCTGGAAGGAGTTCTGCACGGCACAAAATCGTGAAAGCGTGTGGGACGCCATCTATAGAGTCATCAGAAGGACCTCTCAAAGGAGTAACGATACCTTGCTGAGGAGTGCAGATGACGAAACACTTTCACCAGATCAGTCAGCTGAACGTATTGCTATGCTGGGCCTGAGGGTCTCCATATCGAAAACGGAGGCCCTTCTCTTTCACGGTTCTGCCGTGTCAGTGAGTCCTACATACCCGCCACCTTGTGCGGCAGGATGCGTAATTTTTTTTAGGAGGGGGAAGCCATAAAACCCCACGAAAACCCCATAAACAACAAATATGATTGACGCCTGACAAAATATGAAGGCAAGGAATATGAAAAAAAAAACCTAACAACCTAAAAAAACTAACAGCCTATTATTAATAGATTATTAGGTCTTTTTTTTTTTGAAAAATATATTACAATTAACAATAATTAACAATTTATTACCTCATTATATTATTTTTACTTCAAGGCGCCTTTTTTTAAATGGCAAAATCGCATAGAAGAATATTTTGTTAGGCGTTAATCATATTTATTGTTTATCGTCAAATATATTTGTTGTTTAGGGGTTTTCGTGGGGTTATATGGGTTTCCCCCTCTAATTTTATATGGAATAAAATTTTTTCGCAAAAGCCGCGATTATAAATAATTACCCTCGATGTTATTAGCTCGTGTTAAGCTACCCATGTTAATAACTATCGTACTTTGGCATTTTCGATAAATCCTATGTTAATTTTTTTTTTCAGTTGGCCCAACATCAAATGAATTGAGACAAGTAGATGTGCCAGTAATTGATAACGCTGAATGCGACCGCGTATACCCTGGCGGGTACATCATCGATTCTACCTTGTGTACTTCTACGCGTTACGGCCGAGGCATCTGCAATGGTGACTCTGGAGGTCCTCTCACGATCCGCAGAAACTCCAATGATTCGCAGAATGTTAACAATAATCTATTGGTCAGCAATTTTTATCTTTCATTTTACTACAGACAACTAATAATGATTGTCCTTCTATTTCAATTGTACGAGCCAATAATTCGTTTTACGTATTTAAAAAGAGTCGTAATCTATAATATAAAAATAAGTCGGGTTTTCCTTCCTGACGTTATAATTCCAGAACGCACAAACCGATTTCCACGGTTTTGCATTCTTTGGAAAGGTCTCGGGCTCCGTGAGGTTTATAGCAAACAAAATTCAGGAAAAATTTCAACAGAAAAGCAGGAAAACAGGGAAAATCATTTTTCACATACAGCGCCATCTCTGGTACATAGCATGTACTACTTCATCTTTTAATCCCCAAACGGAATTTATTTTATTTATTTATTTATAATTCTTTATTATACACCACTGTTGAAACAAAATTACAGAGATATATGCTTAAATATTATTGCACAATAAGGCGGTCTTATTGCTAATAAGCAATCTCTTCCAGACAACCTTACGTTGTGAGGAATTGAAACATAGCCGGAGTAAAATGGAGGGTGGTGCATAAATATATCAAATAACACAAAATAAATATAATTAGAAATAATAATAAAAATAAGAATATACGATATAATAGAAATATATACTGTTATTCAGTTTTACTTTGAACTAAAATATAGTTATTAATAAACAATAAAATACTCAATATGGGTGGGAATGTTACAAAAAACGAAGCCATCTGGTGGCGAAACGGAGTTCGCCGGGTTTGTTAGTTATATAATAAAACAACAAATAGTGTGGCTCAGATAACTAACTATTATTTAATCAACCTTAATACCTACAACAATAACTGGAGTACCGTCAACGACGAGATAACCCTAACATTAATTAATAATAAATTTATTTTTTCTATTATTATAACAGAATTATAGGAAAATCAATGGATATGACGACCTTTCTGGGGTAGTGGTGTATGTAGTCTCCTGAAGCGGTCGCGAGTTCGATTCCCGCTCGGGGCAGATATTTGTACTTGTGCAAATATTTGTTTCCGATCTGGGTGTATGTCCTTGTGGGTCACCCCACTGTGTCTCGGAGAGCACGTAAACCTGTTACACACAGTTAAGTTCACAGTAACGATCGGTACTCATGGTAAAGAAATAATCCGCCAACCCGCAGTGGAGCAGCGTGGTGGATTAAGCCCCAACCCTTCTCATACATGGAAAAGGGGCCTTTGCCCAGCAGTGGGATGTTTACACGCTGATTCAGTTCAGTGTAATGGTCATAATTAACAATTAGTAAAGAATTAATACTTGTTGTCTATAATAACGTAACTAACTATTTACAACGTTATGTTTTTAATTAATTTCAACTAACGTAATATTTTGTTGTACAGATTGGTATTACTTCCTTCTCGTCGGCCCGCGGTTGCAGTTATGGACCATCTGGTTATTCCAGAGTTTCCTCATTTGCTTCTTGGATCAGAGCACAATAGTGGCCGCATTATATGATTTAATTAAAATGTTTTTGATTGAATTTATTTGTTTTGTTTTCTTTGATAACTTCCTTATTACAACAAATATTTACCTCACTGAGATTTTTATATATGATGAGATTTGATATTTATATATATATATATATATATATATATAAGTATACACATATAAGTAAATATATACCTACGTATATTACATCTAGACTAGGGGCCGGATTCGAACCCACAACCCTGAACAGAAAGCAAGGTCACGTTCACTGCAAACGCGAAATTCTCTATAGACGATATCGCATTTCAATAAATTATAGGTACTTTTTTTTATTTTAATTTTTTATTTATAAAAAGGAAACGAGATGGCTCAGATAATATGAGATACTTTTGGCATTCTCTACCCCTCGATTTTGGGGGGCGGCACTCCCGTCCCCCCATTATATGCGACGCCGGTTTGCCGGCGTCCGCGCAAACAGAGCAGCGCAGTGCTCCGGTGCAGTTTCGGGCAATGTGCCCCTCCACGCCGCACCGGTAGCACGTGCCTCTGCGGTCCACCGCAGCCGGACAAGTCGAGCGAGTGTGCCCGATACCCATGCATTTGTAGCAGAGCATGGGGCTCTGCTCCAAAACCTGGACCCTGGCCGAACTCCAGCCGACCAGAAGCCTGCCAGCCTCGGCCAGGGCCTTGGCGGCTGGGATCGGGGAAGTCTATTACCTACTTAAGCAGAGAGTGATCTCATAAAAAAGAGTACGATTCCCAAAAAAAAACACCACAATATTCATGCAGGAAGAAAATGACATTTGACGCACTTCTATCCACGATTTGACTACTCTTCTTCGTCAATTAGAACGGCAGTCTCGGGCCTGCAATATTGAAATAAACTGTGTGCCGGAGCATTAGGCAGAAAACCTTACAAAAAATATTTTAAAACATTTTATACATAATGCTAAACGTGTATTTGACACTAACGTAATAAATAATGTACTCTTTATAGGAGACTTCAACCTAGGAAACATATCCTGGCATAGCTACTGTCCTGATCAAAACTCAAGTCTTTTCAGCCAAATGCTGACTGACTTCATTACGTTACATTCCTTAAAACAGTATAACAATGTTCCGAACACAAATTAAAAAATTCTTGATTTGGTACTACCGGTGGGAGGGATGCGCTGTGCCGCGCTCCCGGCTGGCGGCTGCATGGGTACCACCATCTTGCTTGTTTCTCCCGTGATACAGCTTAGCTGTGTTTCGGTGAGAAGGGCAAGATAGACAGTGTAATTAATTACTGGCACTGATCTATATTTTGTATCTTGTATCTAAATTCCTTTTGTTTGGTATCTTAGTATCTTGTAAATACTGTTTGGTAAAATACTTTTAGTAATAGTTATTCTATGCATTCATTCACAAAATATGACATAATCCAGTCATTTTAGGCATTTTAAGCCTCAATCTGCGGATAAATTCTAAGCGAGCTGAATTTTTGTATACACTTTTATTACGGCGTTGTAATGAAGATGTGAAAATACAACATTGATATCGTGCCGGCTAAAAAAGTTACAAAGGTCAAAAGGTCACGAAAATCAGTTTTTCGCAAATATCACGCTACTCGGATATCAATATAGATCATTATAAAAATTGTTTGTTGTAAAATTATCTACAAAAAATGCCTCTTGAATGTTTCTGTAAAATTAACCGTTTTTGGAGTAGAGCGCGGAGAAAGCGACTACATGCACTTTTCCTCACTACCTACTTCGAGAAGAATGCAAGGTTCGTTTTTTTTTTACATGGTTTTCCCCGTATGAATAATCCATGATATTTAATAATAGATTTTTTAAGAGTGAATAATTTTTTATTTGAATGATAAATACAGAAAAAATTATATATAGTATATATTTTTTTTGTAAAATTATAGTTATAAATAATAATAAATTATAGTTTTATTGTTAAAGACTTTATTTTATTAGTTTCATGCTCTTCAACAGTTGATCAAACAATGATGAAAATAATAAAGATTTCGATTTAAATATAGGAATAAGACCACTCGACGTTTTGTCAGCAACATTTAATGATATAAAAAACTGAAGATATCGACGATTATTGAGTCTCAATTAAAACCTTAATAATATAATATTTTATCTTCTCACTTTTACGCGATCAACGCGATGTAGGTATTTGTAAATAATTCACGTAAAAAATTAAACTTACATTCAATAAAATGTTATTTTCTTACAAAAGAATTTGTATCTTTAAAAAGTATTTGGAAGATACGTATTTTGTATCTAGTATTTCAGATACCATTCCAGAAAGGTATTTGTATCTGGTATCTGAAATACTTTATTTTAAAGTATCTTGTATTTTGTATTCCAGATACTTTGTATAGGGTATCTTGTACATCACTGATCTTGATGAAAATGCATTGAGCCTTTCTGGAAAAATCTCATTCACGGAAGACGAAAATTTGAATGTGTTAAAAAGAATGGACATTCATAAAGGCGTTGGTGTGGATGGAATCCCATCTGTGTTCGCAGTTAGATGCTCATCAGCACTAACACTCCCACTTTCATTGATATTTAATAGGTCTATATCCACTGGATGTTTCCCCTCGCAATGGAAAAACTCTTTAATCATGCCTATATTTAAGAGCGGTGACGTAGATTCTGTAAAGAACTATAGGCCTATATCTATCTTAAATTATTCGAAACGGGATATTTACCATGCTTTTGTTTTCATTTAGTGGAGCTCGATATTTCGACATTATCTACGAATGTCTTGTTCACGAGACTGAAGTTTGCGGGTAGATGTTGACGGCATTAGAAGTATCCATATCGGACTACCTCCTTTCTCGTACGTTTGCTGCGTAAACACTGGTCACCCTTGTACAATAATATAAAAAATTCGCGAATCGATACGGTGAGTTTCGTCTGTAAAACACGGGATCGAGTGTCGAGTGCACGTAAAACAAACAAAACAAGGGACAATAGTAGGTGTGAAAGTGACAATGGTAGTGACCAGTGTTTACGCAGCAAACGTACGAGAAAGGAGGTAGTCCGATATGGATACTTCTAATGCCGTCAACATCTACCCGCAAACTTCAGTCTCGTGAACAAGACATTCGTAGATAATGTCGAAATATCGAACTCCACTAAATGAAAACAAAAAACATGGTAAATATCCCGTTTCGAATAATTTTATTTATAAAAATAACCATGTTAATTTAAAAACTTATATATCTATCTTATCAGTATTTGCGAAACTTTTTGAATAACTTTTATGTCCTTTATTAACTTGGCATTTTAAACCGTTAATTTCTCCACACCAACATGGTTTCGTTAAATCTAGATCCACTACCACTAATCTCGCATTATTCACTGAACATCTTAGTAAGGCTGTCGACTCCAGAGAAACGGATGTTATTTACACCGACTTCAGTAAGGCGTTCGATAAGGTACACCACATTGTTTTACTTGACAAACTTGCAAATAGCGGTATCACGGGCCAACTTTTACGCTGGTTTGAATCATACTTAACCAATAGACACTCGTTCGTTGTTGTTAATGGCTTTCAATCTGTTCCATTTAAAGCCCTATCTGGGGTTCCGCAAGGCTCCCACTTAGGGTCTATATTATTCAACGTTTTTATTAATGATATTTGCAACTACTTTCTTTATTCCAATTATTACCTTTTGCAGAGATCTAAAAAATTCTAAATGCATCCGTGACTTAAAAGATGTTGAGCTTCTGCAAAGTGACCTCAACCGTCTAGCCACTTGGTGTCAACTCAATCACATGTACCACAATGTTGACAAATGTTTTCTTATACGTTTCACGAGGGCAAAGCTGCTCTCCTTCCTACATACTAATAATCTATATATAAAAATAAAATAAAATAATAACTATATTATAAAATAAAAACATTTTATAATTATAAAATAAAAATAAATAATCTACCGCTAAACCAGGTCCATCAAATTAAAGACCTCGGAGTGACTCTAGACTCAAAGTTGCGCATATAGATAACATTTGTAAGAATAGCCTTAAAATTCTTGGTTTTGTTATGCGCAATACGAAAGAACTTAAGAACCCACAAACTAAGATTGCTATTTACAACTATCTTGTTCGTAGCGGTCTTCGTTCGAACCCCTACTACGACGTTTATAGAAAAAGAATAGAAAGTATACAGAAACGTTTTTTATGGCATCTCTCCTACAATTGTGATATAGCTAATAAAATAACTAGTTATGAAGATAGACTTAAATTTTCTCTCTTTCTGATAGAAGACAACTGCTTGACAACCGCTTTCTGTTCAAGCTGATGAGAGGTGCGTTGGACTGTAACTGCTTACTTTCACGTGTGGACATCTCAGCACCATCTAGATTACTAAGATCCAAATCATTTACAATATTTAAAGGAAAAACTGCTAAGTCTAGTCTAGCTTACACTGCACCTCTCACAGAATTATATGATCCTACAATATTTTATCGAATAGCTGTAATATCGATGTATTTGCTGACTCAAAAGTTGTATTTAAGAAAACAATTTGTACATTCTTCCGAAACATTAAATAAAAATTGGCTTCTCTAAGTATAACACAAAGTAAGAGAAAGATAAGAATTGTTTTGGCGACTCAATATTGATCTTGCACAATTGTTGGTTTTTTTTTTGTAGTTGCTAACTTAAATTTAAGCTTGTATATTAAAAAAATTGTTTTGTATTCTGTATATACATATTTGTATTGATGTATACTTTGTTGGTGACCTTTTAAATAAATAAATAAATAAATATTTTTTATAAATAAAGTATCCAAAGTAGGCGTGGCTTATGCAAGCCAGAGCACCCGTTTTAGGCCGTATTTTCATCCCTCTGGGAAAATTATAAATGTTGTTCCTACAGTCCCGGGAGCTGGAATTTTTTTATGAAATTTCCTTTTATTTTTTTTTTATACCACGACGGTGGCAATCAAGCATACGGCCCGCCTGATGGTAAGCGGTTACCGTAGCCTATGGACGCCTGCAACACCAGGGGCATCACATGCGCGTTGCCGACCCTTCAAAAACCTATTTACTCCCCTCTTGAAGGACCCCATACTGTAGTCTTGTGGGAAAACCTCGGCAGGGAGTTCATTCCACAGCCGAATGGTCCGTGGGAGGAAGTTCCTCTGATACCGAACTGTACCATTTGGGTTGCAAAGTGTGAGCATGAATTCCCTGTCGATGGCGAGCGGTGCGATGATAAAAAGTGGCCGTTGGCATCATTTCGAACAATTCTTCGGAACACAACCCATTATACAAACGATAGAGCACGCATAGGGATGCAAGATCTCTTCTTAGACTTAAGGGCTCGATATCGCTTGTCAGTATTGGATCGTCAACAATTCTCACAGCTCTTCTTTGAACCGAGTCAAGAGGCCCAAGCTGGTATGCCGGTGCTCCCGCCCAGAGATGAGAGCAGTACTCCATATGGGGGCGGACTGGCGATTTATACAGAAACAGTTTTTGCCCCGGCGTGAAGTACCGCTTCGCTCTGTTAAGCACACCGAGTTTTTTGGATGCCATCTTGACCTTGTCTTCCAGGTGACATCGGAACTGGACGTCGCTGGATATGTCGACACCAAGGATACCAATACTGTTAGAGATGGTAAGGGTTGTGTCCTGGAATTGAGGGGCCACAGTGAACGGGGTTTTCTTAGCGGTGAACGCACAAACTTGTGTCTTGGAGGGGTTAAATTGGACTAAATTGTCTCGACCCCAATCGGAGACTTTGGAAAGACTACTCTCGATTTGAGACACAAGTTGTTCGCGACTTTCTACCACAGCGGAACGAGGGATGTTTGCACGGCCTGTGTAGAAAGCGTCTCCAGTGCTATCTATATATCAATGAATTCCATCAATAGACAGTAAGTCATTGATATGCAGGAGAAACAACGTTGGTGACAGCACAGAACCTTGCGGGACGCCAGCGTTTAAGTCCAGTTTTGCGGAGCAGCAGCCATCTACAACGGCTTGTATGCATCGACCAGACAAAAAACTGGCAACCCATTTGCACAAACCCTCGGGTAGTCCGTAAGATGGCAACTTCGAGAGAAGACCCCGGTGCCAGACCCGATCGAACGCCTTCGCCATATCCAGGCTAACTGCTAATGCCTCACCTTGACTCTCGATGGCTGAAGCCCATCGGTGTGTCAGATACACTAGAAGGTCACCAGTCGAGCGACCGTGGCGAAAGCCGTATTGCCGTTTGCTGATCAAATCGTGTTCCTCTAGGTACCTGAGGAGCTTGGTGTTAATAACACGCTCCATAACCGAACTCTTTTTTTAAATTTTAAATATCTTAATTACTTATTGAGACATTTGCAAAAAACTAAACCCCTTTTTAGTTTTTTAGTTATTTGTTAATAACTTTTGCAGTTTTTGCAAGCGGAACTTCATTTTTTTTTAATCATCTAGATGCCATTCCGAATCGACACACTTCAATCATAATTTTCGGAGACTGCTCAAAAAAGTTGACTAAAATGGCACATGTTGCCTAGACTATTAAGTATTTTAGTGACATGAGTTAGCTCCGAATAATTATGTGTAGTAAAGACGAATAACCCAAATCTACACCATTCTAATTCTATTATATTCGTAGTTTCCGTTAACATGTCTATCTTGAAATCACCACACATTAATACATAACCGCTCAACCACATGAATAAAGAATACGGTTTCTTTTCTCACGTGGCTCAACTGCCCGTGTCAACTACTAGTTGGCAAGAGTTTACAAACTAACCGCAAAAACCGTAAGCGCCCGTGTCAAGTAATGGTCGCCATGGCTATATTGCGCATGTCAACTTTTTTTCGACACGGGCCTTAGTACGCAAAGTGGGCCTGTCAACTACAGGTTGATTAACGTATATTACATTATCACCGGTAGTAGGAAATTACGTAACAAAACTTGAGTGGCCTTGGGCAGTTTTGTGCAGTTGGTAAACTAAAAGGTCCGGACACTCAAGCGGATATTGATTACTTTAGTATATCCTGTATAGATACCGGAAAAGTCGTGCTAGATCCGTTAAGAGCGTGGAGTACCCATCATTTCTGACTTATTTCACTATAAAATATCCTACCCTAAATTTAACCCTTTTCGAGATATTCGACTTTTAATTTTTTTATTGAAAATTGCCGATTATTAGGCTACTAAATTTTTTATTTTTTATTTTGTGTGTCTTATTATTGTTATTATTACATTTTTACATGTGTAATAAGATGCTTTAGGACGTCAATCATTAAAATAGTGCATAAGTTAATTGAGTTGGGGTTATCTCGTCGTTGACGGTACTCCAGTTATTGCAGTAGGTATTAAAGGTTACACCAAACCACTGTTATGTTAAACGCTTTATTAAATAACGTTTATAGTTAAGTTATCTGAGCCGCACTATATGTTGTTATATTATTGCGAGACGAATGTTTAGTTGCGACTGTTTAAAATACGTAAAACGAATCAATTTATAGGCTAAGCTAAACGAAATTGCTGTGCGAGCATTATTGGCTCGTACATGCTCCCGAGGGAAAGATGTGCGTACTCAGATTACCCAACTTGTGTTACAAGTACATCTGGTACAAAGTTTACAAAACAATTATTACAACTACACAATACAATTAACAATAGTTATAAAGAAATAATGAAAATGCTTAGTTAAGTTAAAAGTTAATTGAACAAGTTAATAATGAATATAAAATTAAATGTATAAAATAGAATTAATTAACAGAACGTTTAAGGTTCAAATTAATTTCAAAGCTTAAATCCTGTTTCAACTTTTTGCATCGGCTGCGGGACGTTCCTGGAATGTCCATCCTTTATTGTAGAGTATGGTGCGATTTCCTCCAGCTCTATATTTTCCGTATTATATGGATTTGTCGTTTGGGCATTATTTCTTTTACATGAGGAAAGGTGTTTCCTCAGTCGCCAGATTATGGTTGCGACGACGATTCCTCCCACTAGCAAAGTGCTTATCGCGTAGTTGCTGATATCATGAACAGACAAGTCGTGGGGCAGCTGGTGCTCTCGTTCTTTCTGTACGGCTATTTGATTTTCTAATAACCTGTGTTCATCAGATAAGCTATGTAGTCGTGTAGTCAGTATAACGTTTGTATTCTTGTACGTCTGCAGCATATCATTTGGTGAGTCAATAGTAGGAACGTCAAGACTTAGTCCGAGTTTCGTTTTACTATTAAAAACGTTATGTGAATGAATTGTAAAGTCCTTATGCTGCAAAATGCAATCCTGACCTAGGGCAAGAAGCCCCGTCATTGTTGTTATGAACGTTGTAACTTGATTCTCGCATACTACACGGGTCGGACACTCAGTTATGCAATTATAGAGCCATATGTTTGGTCTCCGTAGTTTAGTCCATTGATCCGCGCATTTGTTTAATACCCAATCACACGTTATGTTTACGTTTTGACTCAACAATTTCGCTTCGCAGGATGCTGTCGCTTCTTGCAAATTTCTTATTGGCGTGTAGGCATGACAAATGTAGTTGTCCGCCATCATAGCGGTACACTGTTGTAGGTCAGCTTCTTCTATTTGTATATACGTATTCTTGACGAAGTTCACTCCAATATACTTCGTGGTTGTTGTGATCGCCAGACATTGATCATGCACGTGCCGCACAATCGGTATATTATGATATAATGTATACTCTTCATCGCTTAGTAACGGTATATGTAATTCGAAGAGTAGGTATTGTTCTGTGAGACGGGCTTTAACATAAATAAGTTTGTAAATATTTTGAATGTTTGCTGCGATACTGTTTTTAACGGGCAAAGTTAATCTTGTTGGTATAATTCCGGCAATGTAATGGAGTTGTTCTGCCAATTGTTCGGGTGTAAACAGTTTCATATCGAGATTTCCTCTATAAATATCGGTCAATGCATCTAAGAGCATTTGTTGGTTTCTTCTGAGTACAGAGATCAATAAAGTGGCTGTCAAAGCTCCAGCATTGACGTCATTCATTGTTTTCATAATCTGAAATCTATTTTCTAACATTGCCATACCATTTTGCGTTTCATTAATATATTGTTGTATTATTTCCAACTGCCTATTGGTAAAGTCTTCACTTTTCTTTAGCACATTATTTTCCGCCTCAATTATGAGCGTCTGGTTTTTAATCAACTCTAATAAATAGTGCTCGTTTGTTTTGATTTTGTCTATGTCTTGAGCGTATTTTTCGGCAAAATCGCTATCGAGAACCCCAAATAATGCACGCGCCAGGTTGCCTATGCCGTTGACGTAGCCACGACGCCTTCTTTGGTGATAGTTAGATAGTAATAGTTTATTATATTCATTTAGTTGGCTCATTTCGAACTTGAGTTGTTGTGTTGTAGCGCGACATTGCTCATCAGGCATCGTAGCGCATATTAGAGCTAAATGATTGACGAATCCCTCGACCTTTTTCGTACTTTGCCAGAATATTTCCAGCGGGGTCAAAGTAGATCGGGTGGTCGTCAGTTAACGGAGTTATTTTAAAATGTTGCGCGGGTATTGCTCTTCCATAGGGTAGCGTTGTAAATGCCACTAGTAATACCAACAATAAGCTGTTGACGCTCTTAATGGATTTACGTGTTGTTCTGCTTTTCTCGCATGTTTCAGTTTCAGGACTCACTTTCTGAGATGTCGTGCTCTCCCGCACCTCGTTTACTGGTAGAGGAGCTAGTTTGGTAATGGGTCTCTTAATTACGCCGTTTTGCGTCTTAAGCGTGACTACTCGAACTAAGTCGTCACTGCCGGGGTGCAATTCCACTACCCGGCCCATAGCCCACTTGGCTGGAGGTAGATTATTTTCTTTTACTAGTACAAGTTGACCCTTTTGTATGTTATCTTTGGTTTGTTGCCACTTGCTTCGGTTTTGTAGTAAATGAAGGTACTCTTTAGACCAGCGATCCCAGTAGTGCCTGCGCATAAGTTCAATGAGTTTCCAATTGTTTCTATAGTCTAATGTTCTTGTGTCTTCTGGATCATTCAGTGGCAGTGATAATGTCGGACCTCCTGTAAGAAAATGGCCAGGTGTGAGGTAATCGAGGTCTTCCACGTCTTCAGACAGCGGGCTTAGCGGTCTGCTGTTCATGCATGCTTCAATTTGCGTAAGAAGCGTTGAAAACTGCTCGTAGGTGAGCTTTTGTTGTCCAATTACTCGTTTTAGGTGATTTTTCATGGAGCGTACGGCAGCTTCCCATAAACCTCCTGCTGATGGCCAAGATGGAGCGTTAAAATGCCACTATATTTGTAGGTCGTTGATTTCCTTAAAAAACTCAAAAGATAGCATGGTTTTATATTGACGAAACTCTTCATTTAATAATTTCGCCGCTCCAACGAAGTTCGTCCCATTATCGAAATAAATATGTTTTGGAGTGCCTCTTCTGGCACACATCCGCTTCAGTGCCGCGATAAAGGTTTGCGTGGATAAGTCGGACACCAGTTCAATATGTACTGCCTTTGTACACATACATATGAATATGGCGATATACCCCTTACAGGTTTTGATACCGCGGCCTTTGTTTATTTTCACGTCTACATGACCTGTAAAGTCGACGCCAGTGTGTGAAAAAGGCCGAGATGGGGTAATCCTTTCCTTTGGAAGGCTACCCATCAACTGCTCGGTTTTGTTTATTGCGTAACGACGGCATCGAATACACTGTCGAAGTATCTTTTTAACAGCTCGATTTCTACTGACTATCCAGTAGCTATTCCTAGTGTAAGCTAACGTTAATCTAGCTCCACCGTGTAAGGTTCGCTGGTGCGCCTTTTCAATAATAAGTTGTGTCAGCCGCCCCGTTCCCGGGATTAAGATGGGATGTTTAGTATTCTCTGGTAAGTTTGAATGTTCTAAACGCCCCCCGACACGAAGAACTCCATCCGAGTCCAAAAATGGGTGGAGTTTCAAAATAGTACTCCTTTTGGGGAGTTTTCCCCGTTCTTTAAGAGACGTTATCTCCTTTTCAAAACTATCTTCTTGTATTGATTTATAAATCTTAAGCCTAGCTTGTCTTATCTCATACAAGTTCAGTTCATTGCACTTATTAATCACCTGTTTGTTATGTAATACATCGATGAATCGTATTACCCAGGCGAGTATTCTTGTAATACGATCTATGTCACTGTGTCGCTCAAACAATGAATTAATTAATTCATTTTTATTCGACGCGGGTTCCGTTACGTAGCATTTCGTTATAAAACCTTCGTTTATAGTGTAAGTTGTAGTACATGAGAGGGCTTGTTTTTCTTGATCCTTAAGCCACTGAGGTCCTTCCCACCACAAAGGGAAGTTACTCAACTTGGTTGGCGAAAGTCCTCTCGTCGCACAGTCGGCGGGGTTTTCGTTACTCTTCACGTAACCCCAATTTATAGCAGGAACGATGTTTGTTATGAATGTTGTTCTGCTAGTTATATATTTTTCAAATTTACTTTGTTTACTCTGAAGCCATGCTAACACAACTTTCGAGTCTGTCCAACAGGATATTTTAAGATCATAATCTGTAAGGACCTTAGTTATTTTCTCCATTAGCTTGGTTAGCAAAACCGCGGCGCATAATTCCAACCTCGGTATAGTTATTTTCTTTTTAAGCGGTGCCACTTTAGTTTTCGCAGCGAGTAGTGTGGTGACGTACGCGCCAGTCGGTGACGTAGTTCGGCTATAGATGACGCCTGCGTAGGCCTGCTCGCTCGCGTCACAGAAGGCTTGTAATTCGATCGTTCTATTGTTTTCGTTTCTCATCCACCTTTGCAAACTAATGTTGTTTATGTTCGGTAAATCGGTTTTAATTTTTATCCATTCGTCGGCTATGTCATTTGGTACATTGCTATCCCAATCAATGTTTTGATAATTACCACTCCATAATTTTTGAAATATTAGTTTTGCTTGGATAGTTATTGGAGATAACCACCCTAGCGGATCATATATTTTGCTTATCTCCGACAATAGCCTACGTTTTGTGTATGTTTCGTTTTTCTTATTGTGCGGCGTCTCGCAAATGAAATGAAATGTGTCCGTAGAGTCATTCCATGAGAGTCCCAGTGTCTTACTGAACTCTTGTTGTTTAAAGTTATAGTCGTTTCTATGACGTTTCTCTGTATCTTGTACATCCTCGAGAACAGATGGTTCATTAGTAGCCCATTTTCTTAGGATGAAACCTCCCTTTTTCAGCAACTCGTAGAGCTCTTGTTGTAAAAGTTTTGTTGTTTCGATGGTATTTCCTCCGGTAATGACGTCATCCATGTAGCATTCTTGTTGTAGTGCCTTTCGGGCTAATGGGAAAGCGTTGCCTTCATCTTTAGCTAGTTGTTGGAGCGTACGCATTGCGATAAATGGAGCAGCCTTGGTGCCATAGGTTAGCGTACAGAGCTGCATCTCTCTGAGTGGTTCTTTAGTAGATTCCCTCCAGATTATTTTTTGTAAGCTTTGTTGATCTTGATGAATAAGGATTTGACGATACATTTTCTCAATGTCCGCCGTTATAACGTATTTATAGCTACGCCATTTAATTATAAGAGACAAAATGTCTTTTTGTAAATTCGGCCCCTTTTCCATTAAGTCGTTTAAGCTATAGCCGGAGTTTGTTTTCATGGATGCGTTAAAAACAGTTCGGAGTTTTGTTGACACTGAGCTCTCCCGTATAACAGCATGGTGAGGTAGGTAGGCTTGCACTAGACTTTCGTTTGTCGTCGCTGGTTTCATGTGACCTAATTGTATGTAGTCATGTATGAATTGTTTATATAATGTTGCGAAGTGTTCTTGTCGCGCCATTTTCTTCTCTAAATGAAGAAATTGCGCGATGGCTTGCTGCTTCGAATCGCCCAGATTTTGCTCGAAGTTATTTTTCATAGGCATTTTTACAACATATCGCCCGCTAGATAATCTCTCCGTTGTTTCTGTGTAATATTTTTCACAGTATTCATCGTTTGCAGAAGGTTCTGATTCCGAAGGAATTTCTTCTGTCTCCCAGAATTGTGATAATGTTTCTAGCTGTGTAAGAGTAACGAGACAGTTGAATTGCTTAGTAGCACCGCACAGAATCCAACCCAGCTTCGTTTGTTGCGCTACTAGCGAGTTGTTGTTGTGTTTCAATACTCCTTCAATAATCACATTGGAGTAAATATCTGCCCCTAACAGAAGATCGATTGGACCAGAGATGTTAAAGTCCGGATCAGCCAACTTGATGTTATCGAGGTGTGGCCAGTTCTTCGCGTCGAATGTTGAGTTAGGTAGATTATTTATTAGTTTATGCATTACTAATGCTTCAGTTTGGAATGTATACTCAGAATGGATCGATTTACATTCCAGTTTAATCATACCCCTACTGGTGCCCATTATCGAGCCGACGCCAGTGACAGCCGCTTTCATCTTGTGTCGGGGTAAGTTTAATCGTTGTGCGGCATTTTCTGTGATCAAGGTTACTTGAGAGCCTTGATCAAGCAACGCACGCAGGGTGACGTAATCACCTTCTCTGTTTCTGACCCTAAGTTGTAGAGTCGTCAAAAGTATCTCTTGTTCACCGTTAATGTGATTCGATAATTGCTCAGCCGCTGATGAGGGGAGTGACCTTGAATGTTGTCTTCTCAAGTTATCGTTATGGAGAAGAGAATGATGTTTATAATTGCACGTGTGACATCGTTTCATAGAAGTGCAATTATTTCCCCTGTGATTAAACAAACAATTCTTGCAAACGTTTAATTCGTTTGCTGTTTTAGTTCGCGTTACGACATCCATGCCTAAAAATGTAGGACACTGCATCAGCGCATGACTATTCTTGCAAAGTGGACAGTTTCGAAGTGTAGCATGGTAGGTTTTTGTACGTTTCTCTGCTTTGTTAAAGTTCGTTGACTTGTATTCATTATAATTTTTGTGTTGATTATTCGTTGAATAATTTTGTTTTTTACTGCTGTTATAAGCTCCATTAAACTCGGGTAACTCGATTCGCGGCGTAGTTTTCTCGTAGTGGGAAGTTTCAAAGATTTTTCTGTTAATATTTTCCTTTAGTTCGTCGTAGACTTTTTCCCAATAGTCGAATTTCGCTTCATACTCCACTTCGCTTCCTTGTAGTAAGTAGCTCAGTTCCCAATGGTTCTTGTCGATGGGTTCCCACTTAGTTTGCAAGACTTTTAGTTGATCTTGAAGCTGCCAACTTTCTTTCAAATTCTGTAGTTTAATTTTGGAGACAGCTCGTTCTAAGGCGTTAAAACTACACATTTGATTACGCAATAGCGTGGATACATGCTTGTCTGTTTCTATCGACATTGTTAACAGTTGGTTGGCGAGTAGATTTTGTGTACTCAGAAAGGTTCACAGTTATGTAGTAAGAGCAGTCGACGTTATCGCTGCTAGCAAGTTATACGTTAAGCAGTAGACGTTATCTCTGCTGGTAAGTTGTATGTTAAGCAGTGGACGTTATCCCTGCCGGTTAGTTGATAGGTAAGCAGTAGACGTTATCTCTGCTGGTAAGTTGTATGTTAAGCAGTGGACGTTATCCCTGCCGGTTAGTTGATAGGTAAGCAGTAGACGTTATCTCTGCTGGTAAGATGTATGTTAAGCAGTGGACGTTATCCCTGCCGGTTAGTTGATAGGTAAGCAGTAGACGTTATCTCCGCTAAGTTCCCGATTTGTTGGCACTCAGTGTAGCACTCTCTTCTTACGTTATGTGCGCCTTCTCAATGCTGTTGGTGAGACCCGCTTCTGGGAGGCCAACCGCACCGATTCGCTAACGTAATTGAAAATACCACACCAAACCACCTTTTTGTAAGCTCGAAGGACCAAAAGGTCTTCTTGTAATAGCTCGAAGGACCAAAAGATGTTGGGGTTATCTCGTCGTTGACGGTACTCCAGTTATTGCAGTAGGTATTAAAGGTTACACCAAACCACTGTTATGTTAAACGCTTTATTAAATAACGTTTATAGTTAAGTTATCTGAGCCGCACTATATGTTGTTATATTATTGCGAGACGAATGTTTAGTTGCGACTGTTTAAAATACGTAAAACGAATCAATTTATAGGCTAAGCTAAACGAAATTGCTGTGTGAGCATTATTGGCTCGTACAAATTGAATAGGCCGCAGTAGACAAGTGAAAGTTAAGAAATTAAAAAAATAATTGTAAAGTTTATTTTTCTCGAAGAGATATCTAAAAAAAATATTATGGAAGTTGTTCGGCAGATGTGTTTTAAAATATCTACGTTTCATCAGCTATCTAACGAGGTATAACAATCTAGGATTTGTATTACATTTCGTGGAAAAAAAGTAGTTGGGCCGCTCTAGGTAGCAGTTCTAACTGTCCCGCGCCTATTGTCCTTCAAGTTAAGACGCACCGTGCGAGCGAGACTAGTGACGATTTATGTAAGTGCGAATGAAAGAAAAAATATTGTAGAGACCGGTTAGGGCTGGGAATACAACACGGGATATTGTTTTGGTTGTCAGTCTGCTTTTGTGCTTCGTACATAGTAGATAAGTCCCAAATACGGACCAGACAGCTCGGGTCAGGGCTCAGGCTCAGAGAGCCCTTTTCCGTTGGTGGAAGGAGGACCTGGAGTCCCCAGCGGCAGGCCCAGAGACGGTGGATGCCATACGTCCCCATCTTCGTCACTGGGTCAGAAGGCGGCACGGGGTGCTGACCTTCAGGCTGACGCAGGTACTTACCGGGCACGGGTGCTTTGGTAAGTACCTGCACCAGATTGCGAGGAGGGAAGTCACCCCTGCCCAGTGTTACCAGAATATTTTTTTCTCGAATCGCCTCGCCAGAGCACTCGTGTAGCCCCGAGATAGCCCCATCATTGCGCACAGGTAGTTAAGGCGGGAAAGTTTAAATAAATTCATGAGCTTATTATTGCTCTTATATTTATTAAATTCGTACTATAATTTAACAATATTTTTTTTGTTTAAAATAGAAATAAGGTTCAATCATTGAAGTACAATATATATACAGTTAACGTTTTAAAATCCATGCTATAACATATACATAAAAACTATTGAAACTGATTGTTGGTGTTAAAGTTCTTTTTTTTCTGCATAAAAATGATTTGTTAATTAAATATTTCTGAAAAAAAAAAATAATATAGCCGAATCGGCTACCTGTAGCCAGCGGATAAAATAACATTGCCACTCGGTAAGGGAGGTAGCCCCATTGGCGCTAAATAACCCCATCTGGCAACACTGCCCCTGCCTGCCACGAGTGTGGGGCGCCTATAGACACGGCGCGTCACACTCTCGAGGAGTGCGCCGCTTGGGGGCCCCAGCGCCATGCCCTGGTGGTCGTGATAGGAGGAGACCTCTCGCTGTCGAGCGTGGTCCGCTGTATGCTCGGCAGCGAGAGGAGTTGGTCGGCCGTGGCCTCCTTCTGCGAGGAGGTCATGGCATTGAAGGCGCCCGACTACGACGATGAGGCACGTTCTGCCGTGTCAGTTAGTCCCACATACCCGTCGCCTTCGGGCGGCGGGATGCGTAAATGCATTTCCCAGCGAAAAAAAAAAGGGTATGTAATCATTGCGGGGGATGCGAATGACGGCAACGTCGTTGTGGAGGTTCGTTGAGTTGAAATTGGGTTGTAAAACGACATCGTTTGTGTTAATACGCACGACACCAGTAGAAAAGATGGTGGCGCCGAGAATGACCGTAAACATAGTAGCTGTGAAATATCTGCTTCTCCAGCAAAGAGCGGCAGTGACCAGTCTGGTGTTACTAATGAGAGAAGCTCCGCAAGCTGAAAGTTGTCCGTCGGACAGTTGGATTCGCAGACCAGCCTTGAAAATTAATAAACTTTATTAAAAAATATACATAAAATCATGATTAGAAACTGATTGATAAAAATTGCCCAAACATACCATATGGAGATATTCTCTAATTTCTACGCCCGTTCCTCCTAGGATCCTGGAGCCATCAATGTCCATAGCCGCCTCAGCATCTATTCTACGTTTCATTTCGGGGATTCCGATCTCTAAATGGTAATCAGCGAAGATTGGATCTTCCGCTGTAACGGCCAGAGCCAGGCCAACGAAGACGATTAGGAGCTTCATGGTGAGAGACGCATTGTTTTGCAGTGGAATGTATGTCTTAAATACTAATTTATATTTAAAATTATCTATTTGCTGATTCTTATCTTTTAAAATTCATAATGACAAAGCAATTAAGACGCCAGTCTCTTACGGTCAAAATAAATTTATGAGTAATTTGCTGATTATTATTATCTTTTAAAATTCTTAATGACAAGGCAACTTATTGCCGTTTCCCTAGAAACCGACAGTAATCAGATTAAAATCTAAAATGTGCTTAGATAAAATAAATATAATGTGTTACGATTATTTATCTAATAATAATTTAATATTTATTCATTTAAATATTTTTAAATGAAGAAATAAAATGTTGTTATTTTCAATATTTTTAAACTATACTGAAACACCAATCACTGTGCGTGACGTCATTGGTGGGCAATCTTTGACTGCACGGGTACTACCTGCTTAGTTCACTCAATTATTTCCATAATTTTGTTGAAATTATAAAAGTTGCTAAAAGATTACTGATAAATTAGGATACGGTAATCGATTTAAAAGCTGACACGTGGTGTTTCACCAGTTTTCATAATGGAAACAGGATTTACGAAAGCCGACAATCGAAATCTTCCCAGAGTGGATATGTTTATGATTTGCAATTTCTTCGCAAGTAGTTCAGACTTTTGTGACACTGAATTTCGAAATGTGAAAACTACTGTGTTACTATATAATATATTATTTGCAATAAAATACCTAGGTACTTAAAAAAATACCTCTATGAAAAATAATCTCTAACGTTACACAATATATGTATTGTACTGTACAGAACTGTATCGCCCTGTAAACCACCCACTACTGAGCGAAGGCCTCTTCCCTATATAGAAGAAGGGTTGAAGCTTAATCCACCACGCTGCTCCACTACGGGTTGGCCGATAATTTTCCTACCGTGAGTAACGATCGTTATCAGGTGTCTATGATAAAACCGGGACCGACGGCTTTACGTCCCCACTGTGCCTCGGAGAGCTCCGAGGCACAGTGGGGATAACCACAAGGACACATACACAGACCTTAAAAAAACATTTGTACAAATATAAATATCTGTCCCGAGCGGAAATCGAACCCGCGACCGCCGGCGCGGTGTGTTGGCGGCGGTGTGAACGGTTATCACAAGTAGAATACTGTCAAGACATATCACATTCTTTAGTGTTTCAAAAAAAAAAAAAAGAATTACAAAAAAATCTATAATAGTAGTTGACCGTATAGAGCAGAGTTCCCCAAACTTTTTTGTGTCGTAGACCCCTTGCCATGTTTTTCCGTGTTGGGTAGACCCCCTACTTACCTGATATTGATTTCCTGTAAATTTCTAACTGTAGTGAAGTTTAGTGTTAAAAACTTAAAGTAAAAACATGGTAATTTATACATTTATTAATTAAATTTAAATTAAAACTACTCAAAATAAAATTTTGTATCTGTTATGTAAAATATACGTAACATTAAATAAACATAAAATAAACTATAAATAAAATAACATAAGCAATAATTCAATATAGGTAAGTAGTATCAAGGTAGCGAAGCTCTGAGACTGCGACTCTCAGGTTTTTACAAGTTCAAAATGTATTGCGACCACAAAGCGAATACCAACATCCTACAACTTACACAATTTTATAAAAATATACATATAATTAATTTTTTACTTCATAGGTACTTTTATAAATAATGTATATGTTTTGATATTATAAGATAGTATGATGTAAGTATAAATAGGTACTATCAGTGTATGTGTTGAGATCCACTATCGTGGACCCCCATTTTCATTTCATGGACCCCAAAATTTTTTTTGCTGACGTAGACCTCTTGCAGGTTGTCATAGACCTCTAGGGGTCGATATAGACCACTTTGGGAATCACTGGTATAGAGGAAACAATATATATTTACTACAGATTAATTTAAGCACATTTCATTATTTTATTTGTAGTAATTACTGTACATTTACTTCAAAATGATCTTCACAAAAGTAAATTAGTGAAATTAAGTCCGTTGCATTTTCTACTCGCTAAGTCTAACCATTTTTTTCGTATATCTGTTTTTCTTGGCACATCAAATGAATATTTATTTGGAGTTATTTTTGATGTGTTCGTACATTGAGGTACTGCACACCAACGATATTCTTTTCGTTCCATAAGAACAAATAAAAAATTTACTCCACGAAACAAAACTTCTCCCGAACTTATGCTCATGCAGTTGTTTGTTATAACCACAGATGGCGTCACGCGCCATGGCAACATGGCGTTTTGGAGTTTTAAACAAACAATATTAAAACATAATTTTGAGTACCTAAAATGCTATAAAAAATTAAAGTTTTGTTTTTTATGGGAATAAGTATCCATAAAAATTAAATTACAAACACTTTCTGAAAATTTGGCCGATCCCCTATTACGACGCTAGTCTCTTACAGTCAAAATAAATTTAAAATATTTTTATATTTATATTTTGGGTTTCTCAAACATGAAAATTTACTAAGCATTTAAACACAATGTCACTTTTGAGATAAAAGTAATATATTTTATATTAAACTAGCAAACCCGGCGAACTCCGTTTCGCCACCAGATGGCTTCGTTTTTTGTAAAACCATATTGGTTTGTAGTACATGCATCAGAGATGGCGCTGTATGTGAAAAATGATTTTCCCTGTTTTCCTGCTTTTCTGTTGAAATTTTTCCTGAATTTTGTTTGCTATAAACCTCACGGAGCCCGAGACCTTTCCAACGAATGCAAGACCGTGGAAATCGGTTCGTGCGTTCTGGAATTATAGCGTCAGGAAGGAAAACCCGACTTATTTTTATATATAAGATTAGATTATTTAGTGCGATTGCTAAGTCAATCTATTTATTTAAAACAAAAGATTAATATTGATATGGTCGTTATAAAAATGTGTTGTCAGGTTAGCTAATCTATACATATAATAAAATGGTAGGAAAGTCAAAACTGTACATTGAATATTTTTTTTTTAAATAATACTTGGGTGTGATCTACAAACCGATACCGAAGCCAATAATATAGTTTTTAGAATTTTTGTCTGTTTGTCTGTATGTATGTCCGGGATAAACTCAGAAAGTACTGCATGGATTTACTTCAAATTTGGCACGAATATTATTAAGAAGTCGGGTCAACATATAGACTACATATTATCACGCTATCACCTACGGGGAACGAGCAGTTAACCTTTATTTCTTCAACGCATTCTGTAATAACGTGTAATCTAATAGCGTTCACGCAGACGACGTCGCGGGCAGCAGCTAGTTAAGTAATAACTTAAGGGGGGAGACCGGCAGCTAGTTAAGTAATAACTTAAGGGAAGGAATAAGCAGATTTTTTTTTAAAAATTTTGGAGTATTTTATTCATGTTATGAAGTAGACCTAAGAAATTTTTCAAGTAATTGCCGCCAGAAATAGTGGCGTTAGAACGTGCTGTCCATGGACGGTAACCATCGGAGTATTTTGCTGGTGGGCATTCCTGTAGTCGCAATTTTCATCTTTAATCATCACAATTTTGTTTCATTCGTTAGCAACATATTTTCGCGCACCTTGTAACGATACATTGTGTAATATCTCGATACAACTTGTAACTGAACATTACGAGAGAAATCAAAACAATGTACTACGTTATTGTACTCCTTCAAAAGGTCTATCGGTCTAAAAAATCCGCGATGGTATATGTCTATCTCTTAGGGATAACCCACAATAACCATTTTTTGATGATGCATGATCCAATCCCCCTTAATACTTTAATCCTGGCTTAAGGCAATAAGCATCAGGCATAAGGCATAGGCAAAAATACTAAAATATTTTACTCGTTTAAGCAACGTTACCTAGGTAAATGATGTAAACTTTTTCAATTTTTAGATCTGAACAAGCGGCACAGTACAATACATGTGCACGCGCCGCCGGCATGACTGGAAAAGTGTCCACGCTTCATTTATTTGAGTTGAATGACCACCCCTGGAATATAATTTACTACATTACTTATATAAAACATATAATAATTTACATAGATAAATATAAGCGGGTGGAAGATTACGCCCCGGCAGGGAGATCAAACGGCCGGTGGGTTAGATCTGCAGACTGAGAAATCTTCGAACAATCCTAGCCGAGTCAATCAATACTGCATTCTGCAATCTGGCCGCAAGCATACCGTACCAAGACATCACCATGCATAGCGCTCCCCCTCCTCGTTTCAAAGTAGGCCCTGAGGCTGCACATCTCCCGGTTATGCATGGACTTGACGCTTAATAGACCTCGGCCACCAATCTTCCGTGGGGTATAGAGTCTTATGACCGACGACTTCAGGTGGCGCATACGAAGGTGAGTTATAGTCATGCGGACTTTTCTATCCAGGGCGCCGAGTTCGATTGAGTCGGTCTGAGCACACCAAAGGCATATAAGAGAGTGGGCATGACCTAGCCGTTATAAGCTCGGACCTTGTTAGCACCCGACAAGTAGCTCCGTAGCGGCGTGCAGCATTAGTTGCCAGCAGCTTGAGGTCATCCATGTAGAGAAGGTAGGATAATTTAGTACCTTCTCTTCGAAACAGAAAACCTGTCCCCAAACGCTCCAGCAGAGTACTTAAAGGGTTCAAGAACGATCAAAACCAAAGTGGGCTCAAACAATCGTCCTAGAATATACCCCTTCGTAGCCTGATTTGGTCATCAGCACCCGTCTGTTGCTCGCCCTGGAAATAAAAGATTATGCTCCATTACCCCATGCATACTCCGAGGAACTGCACCGTCGATCTTGTATAGTTAGTTTAAAGACCCTCAGAAGCCAGGAATGAGGCACTGAGTCAAATGCCTTCTTGTAAGCGATCCAGGTAGTAGAGAAGTTCCGACAGTTGTCATGAAAAACTGGCTCGCAACAGTGTCAATGAGAAGGAGCTCCTTTGTGCCGCGACTGTCTCCATGAGATGCATTCTGAGCTGCAGACAAGATATTAAACTCGTCAATATAACGAGAGGTCTTGCAACTCAGAACGGATGTCAGTGTCTTATAGATGGAAGTTAGACACGTTATGCGGCGGTAGCTGGTAGAGTTAGCGGTGTTTTTGGTGCTAGGAATAAGCTATCTCAGTAGTGATTAGGTTCGTAAGCATCCTCCGCTTTATCGGCTCTTAGTATTGTCGAGCTAAGGTCGTATGGCAGACCAAGACCAACTATTTCAGTTAATAGTCGCGCAGGCCGCCGCCCCTCAGAGTTTTCCAGTTCGGTGCCCGCCAGACTGCATCAGCTACGTTCTCCGGATTGATTGCGATCGGATTCATCGGTTCGATATACTTCCTGAAGCTAGGCAATCCAAGAGCCCTTCTCATGCTCTACTTCCCGTAACCATATATTTTACCAAAACGTGACGAGGTCAGCAATATTCGGTTTTTGGGAAGCAGAACACGACATCGGATTCTCCAACTTCCTGTAGAACCTCTTCTGATCACTCGAGAAGAGGCGATTTTGTCGGAAGCGCTCAACTCTCTCAGAGTGCCTACGAATACGCTTCCCCCATGTCGTGATTCTCTGCTTCAGGTCATCGATGCGCTTCTCTAGCCTGATGCCTAAATCGTTGAGCGACACCAAAGAGAATAAAACCTGTATAATCGAAGCCTAGGCCAACTGTTGGGCATGGTGGATATACCGACCGACTAGGTGGTGGTGAGGGTCGACGAAGGTTGCTGGCGGGCCACATGCTGCTACGTCCAGTGCCAGCTCGAAACGCGCCCTGGCGCCTCCTAGGCTACGGCCCTATGCACTTTCCTCTACGTTTTTCCATCCATAAATTATTATTTGAGTGCTAGATTACTCACTCAGAGATGTACTCATACTCTCTGAGGAGGCTGCGTTGGTGTTATGCAGCTTTAGTTGCCTTTAGTCGCCTTTTGCGATACCCTAGGCAGAGGATGGATCAGCCCTATACTAGGCTGCCGGGAATCACACGGCGTATTATAACTATTACTAAGATTGCAGAAGTTATTTTATATATTATCTTGGATATTTACCAATAGACAGAGTGATTTATGTGGGTTTTATCAGCTTTAAAAAAAAGATAGCAAGAGGTAAAATGCGTAATAAGTAGATAATGGGCTTAGATCTTATAATCTACCAACTAATGACTAATTATCTATTTTCCAAAAACAGTAACAAATTATAATATCCTTGTTAATATAAGACGTGTAGAGATTAGATATAAGTTAGTATTTAAGACATACATTCCACTGCAAAACAATCTGTCTCTCACCATGAAGCTCCTAATCGTCTTCGTTGGCCTGGCTCTGGCCGTTACAGCGGAAGATCCAATCTTCGGTGATTACCATTTAGAGATCGGAATCCCCGAAATGAAACGCAGAACAGCTGCTGAGGCGGCTATGGACTTTGATGGCTCCAGGATCATAGGAGGAACGAATGTAGGAATTAGAGAATATCCCCATATGGTATGTTTGGGTAATTTTTATCAATCAGTTTCTAATCGTGATTTTATGTATATTTTTTAATAAAGTTTATTAATTTTCAAGGCTGGTCTGCGAATCCAACTTTCCGACGGACAACTTTCAGTTTGCGGAGCTTCTCTCATTAGTAACACCAGACTGGTCACTGCCGCTCATTGCTGGAGAAGCAGATATTTCTCAGCTACTATGTTTACGGTCATTCTCGGCGCCACCATCTTTGGTTCTGGTATCGTTCGTATTGACACGAATGATGTCGTTTTACATCCCAATTTCAACTCAGCGAACCTCCACAACGACGTTGCCGTCATTCGCATCCCCCGCAATAATCGCGTACCCTACGGTAAGTAAAAAATTAATATATTCAACTATTACAATATACATACGATAATTAGAGACTTAATGTCATAATATAAAAATGACATTTCAACACAGTAATATATTATAACTGTGGCAGAAAAACCAATAATGTAAAACACGAACAGTTCCATTCAGATCTCTAAATTAAAACAAGTATTTCCAAATTTAAGAAACAATTTAAAAGTATATACTACAAAATTTCAGCAACGTCAGCTTACGTATGATAGTGTAACACAGAAACTGCAATGTGAAATTGATAGTTTCATAAGATATTTGAAGAAAATTAAAAAAATATAATGAGTCCTCTAAATTACAAATTTTGGAACATTATCAATAAATCATTTATTAAATTTTGGATCGGGAGTCAAATTTTGGCGTCTTGCTTAGTAATAACATTAAAAATATATACAACTTATATTCCTTTGAGCTAATTATGGATATCAAATTAATAAAATTACCTGAATGGAACTACAAGCAAATACTTTTTTTACCTTAATGATGACTGCATATCAATTAAGAATTTTGAACAAGTAGGTATGTTTAATTAAAAAAATCAAAAAACCCGACTGCGTAAAATACTCTTATTATAAACTAAAAAGAATAAAACAATTTACTAGCTTTCATTTGATACCCATATTGCTACAGTAAGAAAAAAAAATCAACTCCCCCCCCTCATTTCGCCATTTACGGGCGCCATTTTGAAAACTTGTATAGCCTATGTCACTACTACAATTTAGACAAATCCAACGACACCTCATATGTCAAAAACCGTCCAGCCGTTTGGGCTGTAGGGCGTGCCAAAGAAATGGACATACATACATACATACATACATACATACATACATACATACATACATACATACATACATACATACATACATACATACATACATACATACATACATACATACATACATACATACATACACTCGAAAAACATAACCCTCCTTCTGTCGCAGTCGGGTAAAAATAGATTTGAAAAAATATGGGAAAATTATTAGAGATTTAAATTAAAACAAAATGTAACTTTATATGAAGTACGTTTCCATATTCACATAGTTTCAGGTATTTTTATAGTCTGACCAACTGGCACAGCAAACACATATTATTTGATAAACAAATAGTAGGTACCTACGTACCTACTTACAGATTTAAATTTACAGAGGATACAATTTATGTAAATGCCTCTAAAATGTATGAAACAAATTGCTAACTTATTAATATAGAATGTGATTCATTTAATTATCCATAATACTGATAATTTAAAGTATTATTTAAATACTAGCGGCCCGCCCCGGCTTCGCACGGATATTGAACTAAAATTTCAAAAAATATAAATTTATATTTTTTATCACCTACACCTGCGTCGATACTCGAAAATATTTTATAACAGACGGATTGAGTTGCAAAATAAAATTTAATTTATATTTAAATTTATATTTGTACGGGTGCTTACCGCGTTTATAATTTCGTTGAGTTCCCCATACTTCGGCAATGTTTCAATCGCCATGATCACGGGGAGACTGTAAAATTTAATTTAAATCAAAAGCACTTAGGAGTATTGATATCATCTTCGAAGCAAATAACTTTCAATCCCCTTTTAACCCCGTTAGAGGACGAATTTCTATAAAATACGAAACACGTCTTTTATGAATTCTGTTAAAGAATATTTATGCTAAATTTGAAGCAGATTGGACCAAGGAATCATGTTGTCCCATACAAATTTTGCCCCCTTTTTCACCATCTTAGAGGTAGAATTTCGTAAAACCCGTTCTTAGCTAACCTCTACTCGGCGAAAGAAATATTCCAAGTCTCTAGGTCTCATAGTTTCAGAGATATCGTGAAACGACCAAATATTTTAACAACAAACTGAACAAACAAACAACCAAGACCTTAGTACACTAAGGTACAAAATGCAAAAAAGATTTATATTAAATACGGGCGAGTGTCATTCTTTTGGCCGAAGTTTTGGACAGCGCGATTCAAAAAATTATATTACGTATACTGCGCCATCTATCGTACATTTAACATAATTTAACATAATAGTATATTTCTATTTTCTTAAATATTTATTTTTAAATTAAATTACAATGAAACAAAAACTAAATGTTACTGTGAGTTATGTATAATTTTTATGTATTAAAGTTATTTACATTGGTTTTGTACTTTTTACGTGATACGCGTACAAAAAAACAGAATTTCGTAAAATCTGTTCTTAGCTGATCTCTACTCAGCTAAAGGGATATTTTTACCAAATTTCAAGTCTCTAGATCTTATGGTTCCAGAGATATCCTAATAAGTGAGTGAATGAGTGACCTTTCGCTTTTATATATTAAGCTTTTAGCCCGCGACTTCGTCCGTGTAGAAGTCGAAAATGGTTATAATAGTATTTTATTTGTTTTTTTTTTTTACGTTATTAATTTTTTTATAACATATAAATTATTACGTTAAAATATTTGAATACTTATGAAATATAACAATCTTTATTATAGATTAGAGATTTAAACTTTAAATAAACATTAAAATAAAAATAAAAATTGGTATATTTTATGAACAAGAAGCTCAGTCTTTGATCTGGAGAAAGTTACACGGGGGTATTATCTTTTTACAACTAAATCGAAATACTACACCTCCCGTAGTATTTCTTTATAAAAAATATTTTTTGTTTTTCCTTCGGGGTGCTAGAATCACCAGGCTACTCTGGAACATGCCACATACAACTGGCTGTGAGAGAGAGAAGCAGCTTTCGCTCAAGTATACTCCCGCTACATTAAGAGTTTAACCGTAAGCTTTGTTTATGGTAAATACATACTCATATACACATACATTATATTATTATCCAGTTACCGGAATTCACCATTTCCTATTTTAAGCAACAGGTCTGAAAACAGTCCGGCAGTAACTTCTCCCCTTAGATGGACTCTAATATTTATGGTTAGGCTCAGTTTCGCCACTGCAGGCCACAAATGCTTCTGTACTGTATTGTATTAGACAGTAAACAGCCCACTGCTGAGCAAAGGCCTTTTTTCCATATAGAAGAAGGGTTAGAGCTTAAGCCACCACGCTGCTCCACTGTGGGTTGGCGGATAATATCCAACCATAAGTAACGATTATTATAAGGTATCTATAATATCAAACATGACCGACGGCTTTACGTGCTTTCCGGGGCACGGTGGGAAAACCCACAAGGAAATACACCCAGACCTGAAACAAATATTGTCACAAATACAAATATCTGCCCCGAGCGGGAATCGAACCCGCGACCACCGGGATTGAGCCGAGGCGTTAGGGGACTACTCGCACCACTACACCAGAACGGTCATCAATGCTTCTTTCATTGTATGTTAGGTATAATTATTACACCACAAGTCAATACGATTTTGTCTCTTAGATTTGAATAAACCCGCAAGTAATTATTTTTTAAATTTTGATTGACTCGACACAGTTGGTAGTGACACTGCTTTCTGCTCCAGGATCGTGGGTTCGATTCCCGCCTCGAATCTGGGTGTAAAATGTATTTATTTCCATATGTACTATTTATATGTATATTTATAAAAAAATGTATGTCAGTCGGCTGTTACCTAAAACGCAGGCATTAAGTTGCTTACCTTAGGAACAGACTAACATATATTTATATTTCATAATAGTCCAAGACAGCTTTCATCTCTTCCTTCTTAGTTTTAGTGTCAGATAGAGTTAAATGGGTACATGATTTGTTTTCTGATCTTGTTCCAGTATTAGTCCATGGTGCCAACGTGTACTAATTGGGGTGTTAATGCCGTATAATTCAAAAATGTTTCCAAGTTCACTTCGGTGTCTTCTATATCTGTATCATTGTGAGCTACAGATGCCTTGCTGATGAGTTATTTAGTTTAAAACCCTTGACTTAAAACAACACCAACATTGAAGTAAAAAATATTATATAAAACACTATTTTACTATAAAGCGACCACACGGTATATTAACAACTCAATTTTGTTACGTTTAATATAAAGTCTTGGCTGTTCAATCAGGAGCACCCAAAAAAAGATATCACCTACACCTGCGTCAATACTGGAAAATATTATAATATTAACATCGTCTATTAAGACGGTTTGAATTGTCAAACATGTGTCAAAATAAAATGTAATTAAAAAAAACCCTAAGAAGTATTGATATCAAAATAACTTTCTATCCCCTTTAACCCGCTTAGGGGATGAATTTCGATAAAATACGAAACACTTCTTCAATCAATTCTGTTAAATAATATTTATGCAATATTTGAATTAGATTGGACCAAGGAATCACGTTGTCCCATACAAAGTTTGCCTCCCTTTTTCATCCCCTTAGAGGCAGAATTTCTTAAAATCCGTTCTTAGCTGACCTCTACTCGGCAAAGGGAATATTCCTACCAAATTTCAAGTTTTTAGGTCTCATAGTTCCAGAGATATCGTGATGAGTGACTATATCTATAGAAAGTCTCCTATATATATATATATATATAAAAGAATAAGATAAGATATGAGTGCTTACTACGGAATACTACTATTGTATCATAATTCATAACTGTAATGAGTATATTCAACAAATATTGACTGGCCCGTTGGCGCAATTGGCAGTGGCCCTGTTTTCTACTGCAGGGTTGTGGGTTCGATTCCCGCCCCGAGTCTGGGTGTAATATATATTTATTTATGTGTATATTTATAAAAAAAAAATATCAATATCAGTCGGCTGTTATCTAAAACACAGGCATTAAGTTGCCTACCTTAGGGACAGACGACGCCGTGTGTGTATGTTAAATATATTTACAATTATGTATATTTATTAATTTCCCCAGTCAACTATATTCTGCCCATCGAGTTAGACACTGGCTCCAGCAAGCATGTCGGTGTCGTCGCTACAGCTGTTGGCTTCGGAAGAACTTATGATAGTAAGTTTATTTTATTTTATAGATTGTAACTCGATGTGGTAATTAATTAAAATCGCATTAGCGAAAAATTGCTCTAAAAATTTTCCTCAGAAATATTGTTGCTAAAAATTGTATTTCATATAAAATTAAGGAGGGGGAAGCCATAAAACCTCTCGAAAACCCCATAAACAACAAATATAGACGCCTGACAAAATATGAGGGCAAGGAATATGAAAACAAAACCTAACAACCTAAAAAAAAGTAACAACCTATTATTGATAGGATGTTAGGTCTTTTTTTTTTAAATATATTACAACCTTTAATAATTAACAATTTATTACCTCATTATTTTATTTTACTTTACTTACTTTAATGCGACCTTTTTTTTAATGGCATAATCGCATAGAATTTTTTTTTTGTCAGGCGTTAATCATATTTATTATCTATCGTCAGTTATATTTGTTGTTTATTGGTTTTCGTAGGGTTTTATGGCTTCCCCTCCTTAATTTTATATGAAGTACAATACCAACAATATTTGTAACAAATTTTAAGCAATTTTTCGCACATGCTGCGATTGTAAATAATTACCATCGATGTTATTAGCTCGTGTTAAGCTACCCATGTTAATAACCACCGTACTTTGACATTTTCGATAAATCCTATGTAATTTTTTTTTTCAGATGGAGCAACATCAAATGGTTTAAGACAAGTAGATGTGCCAGTAATTGATAACGCTGAATGCGACCGCGCATATACTGGCGGGTACATCATCGATTCTACCTTGTGCACTTCAACGCGTAACGGCCGAGGCATCTGCAATGGTGACTCTGGAGGTCCTCTCACGATCGGCCGGATCTCGGGTGATACCGATAGACTTCTATTGGTCAGTAATTATTATATTACACTTTTACTACAAACGACTAACAATGATTGTCTTTCTATTTCAATGGAAAGTAACATTATTTATTTTTTCCATTATTGTAACAGAATAATCAGAAAATCAATGGATATGACGACCTTTCTGGGGTAGTGGCGTGTGTAGTCGCTTGAAGCGGTCGCGAGTTCGATTCCCGCTCGGGGCAGATATTTGTACTTGTGCAAATATTTGTTTCCGGTCTGGGTGTATGTCCTTGTGGGTCACCCCACTGTGTCTCGGAGAGCACGTAAAGCTGTTACACACAGTTACGTTCACAGTAACGATCGGTACTCATGGTAAGGAAATCATCCGCCAACCCGCAGTGGAATAGCGTGGTGGATTAAGGCCCAGCGTTGGGACGTTGACAGGCTGATTCAGTTTAGTTCAGTTTAATGGACATAATTAACAATTAGTAAAGAATTAATACTTGTTGTCAACTATTAATAACGTTATGTTTTTAATTAATTTCAACTTTGACGGCCGGCTGGTCGAGTGGTCAGGCAACTGGACACTTACGCAGCGGTCGCGGGTTCGAATCCCGCCAGGTGCAGATAATCTGTATGACGAATATAGATGTCTGCACCGGGTCATGGATGTGTATTTACGTATATGTGTATTTATATCTTAAATTTATTTCCGTTCCTAGTGCCTGTAAGTTACAGGCTGTAACACAAGTTCTTACGAACTTACCACGGGGCTAGGTTAACGTGATGTGATTGTTGGTTAATATTTATTATTCATTTATAAATTTAAAAAAAAAAAATTTCAACTAACGTATTATTTTGTTGTACAGATTGGTATCAATTCCTTCACGTCGATCCGCAGTTGCACTTATGGACCATCTGGTTATTCCAGAGTTTCCTCATTTGCTTCTTGGATCAAATCACAATAGTGGCCGCATTATATGATTTAATTAAAATGTTTAAATTTTTGTTTTCTTTGATTACTTCATTATTATAACACATACTTACCTCACTTATTGTTAGATTTTTTTCAAAAATTTAATGAAATATATATATACAGAATTATAAGTTATGAATAGTTTTGTTCTTGCTTTTTTTTTTTTTTTTGAAATTAAACTACCGACTTTTTTAACAATCAAATCAATAAAAATTTAAATTGATTAAAAACAATAAAATAAAAAGTGTTTTATTATGACTAGATAATGTATTAATACTACAAAAAATTGTATTGCAGCTCTTGGTACCGTAAAGTTAGAAGCGTAACAAAAAATTACTTTTCACTTTAAGAGCATATAACAGGCTCCCAGAAAACGTTCAAAAAGCTTCTATTGCTAAATTTAAAAAAATTGTGAAAGAACGTTTGTGTACTAAAGGATACTATTCAATAAACGATTTTCTAGAAGATAGTACGCCTTGGGAATGATGTGATCGCCGCCAGGATATTTCAACTTAGAGAGAATTATTGTTATTTCAATTTACATTAGAAAAAAAAAACATTACGTTAAAAAAAAATATTAGTCCCGCTGAGTTTCTTTCGCCAGTTCTTCTCAGGTCAGAGGCTTCTTCTTTCCGAACTGGTGGTAGACTCATGACGTTCAGTGAATAATTGTAATAATTTTATGCTGAATAAAATATTTTGACTTTGACTTTGAAAAATGAAAATAAAATGTATGACGGAAAAGTGACCCCGCATTAAAAATTTTTGCTAATTTTTCCTACTATTAGTTTACACTAGCTATATATATTCAAATCATCAATAGTTAATAAAATACTTTTTGTATTCATACACCCAAGTTGTAATAAAAAGTAACTTAAATATTTATTTAGGTATTTTTTGTTGACCTAAGTCGAAATTGACTTTATTATTTTTTTTTTTTTCATATTACTTGTTTTAGTAAAAGGACCAATTTTTCGAACAGTCAGACCATAATGTTAATTTTCGCAAACCCGGCGAACTCCGTTTCGCCACCAGATGGCTTCGTTTTTTGTAACATTTCGTTGGGGGATTAAAAGATGAAGAAAAATGAAATGTAGGTACTTATTTTCGTGAGGGATACTCACACCACGTACTGGCGCCATCTGCTCCACCACCATGCAAAACCATATTGGTTTGTAGTACATGCTATGTATCAGAGATGGCGCTGTATGTGGAAAATGATTTTCCCTATTTTCCTGCTTTTCTGTTGAAATTTTTCCGGAATTTTGTTTGCTATAAACCTTACGGAGCTTGGTAAAATCGAAGACAAAAATGAAGTCAACAATGATGTATTGGTGCATTTCTTTCACCCTTCTGGACCAAAAACTGCCTTCCAGCTTTCCGAAAATGACAATGCCTGGGTGTCTGCTAAGAAAATAGTGCGAAAGGTGATTCCACTGGAACTAACAACCGTGTCTGGTAGGACACATAACATAAATGAGAAACTATGTAATGAAATATCATCTTTATTTAATTCGCTGATGAAAATTGCAGCCAACAAGTAATTGAAACCAATGTTTTAAATCTAAATGCACAGAAGAACAATATTATGTGGATACTGTATGCAAGTGTAGTACAAAAATTGTATCGGTGAGTTAAGTTGAAGAATTATAATTCTTATGTTCTTACCTATTGTTCTCACTGCATATTTTTATTCAAGAGTAAAAATTAAAAATCTTTGATTATTTGTTGTAAAGTTATATAATGATTAAAAATAAACTAACATAACTTAAACAATGTATTTTAATCCCTTGTTTGCTAACTTGGCACGCACACACGAGAAAAAGGGTAGCGCTTTTAACTAAAATTCAATGCTGTATATCTCTAAATGTAGTTAAGTCTCAGTCATAATTTTTTTATGAGATATTCCTATTTGTTATAAAGAACATTCTGTAAAATTTTCATTTATTTTCATTCAGTCCCTTTTTAGTTATTAACCCTAGAAAATTGACATTATTAGGCTTTCGGCCATTTTTGAAAAGCTCTAGAAAAAAAAGAGAGCATTCTCAGGGCTAAAACTTTTTCAGTAGGTAGTTATATTCGTTTTCATCAGAGAAATAAAATATTAGTAGTGAGTCTCTCTTTTCTTAAACTTTTATGGTCTTAAAAAGTAACAATTGATGATTTTCTTCCGAGATTTTGCAGAACAAGTTTGACTGACTTTCTTGCACAAAAGAAATATTATTATAATGTCAAATTGAAGTTCATTTTATGCTGAACACACTGGTTTTTGGATTATTCTGATATCTTTAAAAATAGCTTGGCAATGAAACTTTTCGCAAACCGCGTATTTTACTAAAATCTGCAAAACCGTCATTTTAAAAATGGCCGCCAGGAAAAAACTATGGCTTGTAAAATTTTTTCAAATAGTCTTTTGTGATTGTCTACCCATAGGGAACTCATAATAAAAAAATTAGGCAAATTAAAAATGTTGAGCAACATGACCTGGGTGATTTTGAAATGGATTGACCCCGACTTATTTTTATATTATAGATAAGTTGAAAAAAGGTTATAACGAAATCAAAGACATTCACTTACTTTTTATATTTATTTATTTATTTATTTATTTATTAATCTTACTACTAACATTACAGTAAGGCCAATGCGTTAGAGTAGATACTAAAATAAATTACATTTTCCAAATATATAAATAAACCATTACGATTTATAATGAGTCATAATATATATATACATCGAAAGAAAAAAATAATTAATCCAATATTATTAGACATTATTAATATTATTTAGTCATGAATAGAAATAAATAAGAAATTAAACGAAATATTCAAATTAAGGACAGACGTCGCAATAGTTATAAATTAAAAATAAAATTATAAAATACTTTATAAATAGATAACTTAATAAATAAAACCCATTCATGTTAAAATAAATTATAACCTAGCCTAGACCCAATCTGGATCGTAGGAGACAATTGTAGAAACGACCTTTGTGAACTCGTTCAACGTGCAGCTGAACAAATCTATTTGGTTTGCTACAGCGTTGAGCGCGCGCAGAGCTCGTGTAAGCGGCGTGTTGCGCATATATATAATTATTAACATATTATTACTATAACGAAACAGTAATGACTAGATAACAAAAGCTTATACCCCAATGGCCTGTTACACCGGTTACTAACAGTTTATCACGCACATAAGTTACTGATAAATTTTATCAACAGGAGGTAGAACATGAGACCCATAGGCTGTGGCGTAGCTAGGTAACCAAAGACCCTTGTGCAAAAAATAAACTAGGGCCCCCACTAAACTGTTTTTTATCAATACAAGCCAAAATATAAATAGTTATATTTAAATATTTTTAAGTTGCAATGCTACATTATCATCTGCTCTTTATCATGCACAGCAGGGCCCGTTTAGGTTTTACACGCAAGCAAATTTCAATAGTACAATTGAGTCATATAGTATCAAAAACGGCATTCTCCATATTTTTCTCAAAAAAATTTATCTATGCCAAAATGTCCTCTATCATCAGCTCTTCCATCTTAGTTAATAAAAAATGGAGACTACCGTTTTTGATACTATATGACTCAATTTACAGTTTGTTGGTCAGGTTCTGAGGGCCTCCTGAGCTTGGGGGCCCAGGTGCAAGGCACCGTCTATCCCTCTGGTAGTTACGCCACGGCCTTATGGCCTGTTAACACCTCAACTAATAAACTACAACTTTTAGTTGCACAGATTGCACATGAAATATCTAACAAATTAAGTGGCGCTTGTTGGTGAAATAGAAAAAACATTAAAACTTTCATCTGTAGTACACCGTTATACGACGGATAACTATCTGAATCTTTATAAGCAACCGATGAAAAAGATCCTAAGAAAACGTACATGTATACAGTACGCGCGCGAGTTCATGTCCATCGAGGCCTGAGGTGAAGGGCTGGAGCAGCGCGCCCCGCCTTCACCCACCTCGCCGCATTCGTCCGCAATCGAGTGTTGTCTTTGATGGTGACGCGCGCTTGTCGATACTAAAAACTATTGACCGCTATTGTATTGTTTTTTTTTACGAAACCATGAGTACTTCGCCTTCAACAAGTTCAAATAGAAAAAACCTTTTATAATTCATAAGCATAATAAGGCCGCCATTGAACATTTACTTTCAAATTCTTCTTCAATGCTTTTATTTAATAACGCATGTAATAAAGTATTAAATAAAAATAAATAAATAAATAAATATTTACTTACTTAAAGTTGCAATAAATATGGAATAGATATTATGGTTGACCAAATGAGATTATCGGTATCGAGATTATGATAGGTCACAGAACTACCGCATTCCTCAGGATGGACATGAGCGTAGTGCTTATGAGCCTCACCACACATTGTACGGAAAACATAAGTTTTTTAACAAACACAAAAATATTTTATTTCATCAATTCACAAAGAAACAAAAATTTTAAGTCATAATAAACAGAACCAGCAGTTCGAAGAACGGCGACGTGACACGGCGCACTAGCATCTTTACGTCTTCATTCTGCGCGATGCTTGAACAAAATAGCCTCGCCCATGCACGGGGGTGCCAGTAGAATTATAATTTAAATAAATGATAATTGATGATGATAATTATTATGGTTTTTAGGAAATCGCCCGCCGTTATCTCGATTAGTCAATCGAGATAACGGCGGGCGAGAATGAGACGACAAGAGCCGAGAACGATACACAATGGCTACGTTCCACTTAACGCCCGCAACGCCATCGACCACGACCGCTGAAATTGCCGTTCCACTAACGGTAAAAAGGCCGCGGGCGTTGAAGGCGAATGTTATAGGTGGAACGCACATCTTGAGCGCTATGTGCTCGTAATACGGCGGCATGTAAAAACTTGCAGCTGTGGGGGTTTTTGTGAGTAAATATTTCGCATGGATTGGAGTAAAATTTAATTCAACATGGATTCCCATGAATTTATGGTTGCGTTTTTGACAAAACGAAAGAGAGACAATTCCACTACAATGTCAGTTTCAGGATCGTAAACAGTTATTTTTCTCGTCGTCATCGTTGTTTTTTTTTTTAATTCCCGCTACGTTTTGGTGAAAGCCCACTCTGACCCATTAATATTTTGTGGGCGACGTGGGCGCGATGTGGTCGCGAACAGTGACGTCATCTTGGGGAACATCAAGGTGGAACGATACAGAGTATGTTACAATCGTTGCCTGCGTTAAGTGGAACGTAGCCAATGAATAATCTTGTTAGAACGACGAGTTAAAAAGTAGTCTGTATTATTAGAATTTTCATTTTCAAAAAATAATATGTATTTGTTATTGGTTATGATATCTTTTAACTTTTATAAATATAAAATTATATGACATTTTTACAAACTTTTACATATTCTTACATAGTTTTATTACGATGTACGTCTACTCAAGAGCTTTTGATTTTCGTGCCGTTTCAGCAGTATTTAAATTCGGAGTCAACAATAGTTAGTTACTAAAGTGCTTTACAAGGCCTATTTTAGTTAAGTACCTATATTTAATTTCGATCATTGGATCATTGTTGAAATAGCAGCAATGCGTCTTAGCTGCAAGTGTGGCTTTTTTTTTGCATTTTAAAGGACCGTTGACAAAAGACCGCATCGGACCTACCCCTCACCACCCGCGCACGCTACACCTTCCCGCTCCTTCAATAGTATTGTTTTTACAAGCTCACGCGCCGGGTACAAGTTTGGCAAATCGTTAAACTTACGCGCTATCGAGAAATAAGATCTTACCTATGTAATAAACTGTGGTGGAACCATTCCGAACCCAGCGTGATAAGGCAAGACTCTTTTTAATGCGAATTTTTCGAGCGACATTAATGGCGATTGTTTATTGAAGCAACGGTAAAAAGAACGTATTTCCTATATGTTTTAATAGTGTGGTGAATTGTGTTGTGTGTGTGTTGCGTGTGTGTGTGAAAAATCGTTGTTACTTGTTCCGTTAATTTAATATCCTTGGTGACAAGAATGCGCGTGAGTAGTATCGGAGATCGCTGGATAAGAAACGGACACAGTAATATCATCGCCGGGGCGTTATTATTTATGTCATTATGTGTGATGTAAATAAAATCGTGTACAAAACGGAGTACAAGAAAAAGGATCAAAGAACAAAAACAAATTTTTTCGGTGTCAGTTTTAAGTTGACTAAAATTAAAATTATTCTTCTTACTTAAAATCTGAAATGTGTAATTGAGGCTCAACTATATATAATAATAATCAATAATAATTTAGTATTAAAATTCGACACCACAGCGATTTCTCGCGATCGCGCAAGATACGTAATGGCACCACCGGTCCTAAGACCCCGTTCACATGACAAGCGCTTAACGCGCGTTATGATAACGCGCGCTTACAACTACACATGCCGTACGTACGGCCGTACACATGCTAACGCGCGTTAAACGCGCGTTAGCATGTGTACGGCCTGAATAAAATGTATGTAGTTGTAAGCGCGCGTTATCATAACGCGCGTTAAGCGCTTGTCATCTGAACGGGGTCTAAGTGTGGCGCTAGCACCGCGGTCTTATGCGCGTATCCACTCCATATCCACTCTGATGTATTTTTGAATTTAAGATTTTCTTAAAAGTTAATTTCTGTTTTATTTATTTTGTTATTTGTACACGACTGCGACAGAAGGAGGTTTTTTTTTTTTTCGAGTGTATGTATGTATGTCCATTTCTTTGGATTTTCGTGTCGTTGGATTTGTCTAAATTGTAGTAGTGACATAGGCTATATAAATTTTCAAAATGGCGCCCGCAAATGGCGGAATAAGGGGGAGGAGTTGAATTTTTTTTTTCTTACTGTAGCAATATGGGTATCAAATGAAAGCTAGTTAATTGTTTTATTCTTTTTAGTTTATAATAAGAGTATTTTACGCAGTCGGGTTTTTTGATTTTTTTAATTAAGCATACTTGTTCTTAGGTGTGTGATAAATTCAAAATAAATTGAATGACATATAACGAGGACGCGACTCGGTGCGTTGAATGATCTACTAGTCACCTGTTTATAAATATTATTCCATTCAATGCCATTCATGCATTTGGCTTTCAATAGTGCCAAAAGAGTATAGATGATTTCGCTAACGTCACGTGGATGGGAAATACACGAAGGAGATTGATCGATGATGTCGAATTGTCAGATTTTTTACATTTATAAAATCCCATAATGTCAAAATGTACCAAATATTTAAAAGGCAAGTGTCAAATATTACATATTTTATCTAGTGTGATTTAAAAGTTTAGGGTCCACCAAGGAATTTATATACAAACTGGAATGCTCACGTGCACTCAAAAAACGTTCCTACGGCCGGGATTGCATCTCTTTCTACCGTGGAAGGCAACTCTTGTAAGAAAGAGACAAAATACCAGTAGTCAACGAAATGCTCGGAACGATTTTTCACTTTACATGTTATAAGCCAATGTCAACCTTATGCCAAATATTTCAAGGTGCATATTTAAATATACAATTTTATTAAGTGAGCGTTCCAGTTATGATAGAAATTCCTTGGAGTCCACATAATAATGGATTATTTGATATTGTTGACATTCGTTCGACATGCGTGTTGTATGTATGAAAAATGGATGCAAGTTCTTTTCAGTTTATACAATCTTACAATAATTCTTATAATGCGCGGTGAGGCTAAAATTTCTAAACTATATATAAAATAAATATACTTTATTTCCTGTATTTTCCGTTAACAATAATCATCGTAAACATAGGGCTTATTTCACGGATTGCTGATAGAGTTTATCTCGCACTTAAGTGACTGATAAGTGTTATCGGCAGGAGCAAAACAGGCTCTCAGGGCCTATTTCATTCTAACTAATAAACTACAAATTTTACATTGATAGGTTACGAAAAGGAATTTTTTTACAAATACCGTGGAATTTAATGGTGAAAAATAAAAATATAACTATCATAAATATTTATCTGTCAGATACCGTTATAGATCAGATAGCTTTATCAGTAACCGGTGAAACAGGACTTTACACTCGTAAAAATAAATTAAAGATACAAAATTAACACCATTGCCACTTTTACATTTACCCTCACAAATACCACTTTACATTTTACCTAAAATATAGTTAAAAGATTCACTGAGATTAAATTCTATTTGAATAAATATTGTAGATAAAGTTGACATTTTGATACAAAAACTTCAATAAAAATTAAAAAAAATATATCTAGCCTAGATACACACATTATGTACAATTTGATACAAAAACTTCAAAACTTTTTAAAAATATATAATATACATGAAGCCTAGGTACAATACAGGAGATATTTCGAAAGGAAGTAGACCTTGGCTATGGTATAAATAAACTTGGAGACATTCATGATTTTTTCATTATGATTTCAAACTACGGGTATACTTCCGAAAAGCGGATACCGAATTTTCTCATGAAATTTGGCACGGACATTCCATTTGACTATCTAAGCATCCCCTTAAAAGGATTTTTGGCGGATCGCAATATTTTTCGAAATATTGAATTTTTTGAGTACGTTGTTTAGTACGCTCTATATAAGAAAGCGAAAAGTAGATACCGAATTTTCTCATAAAACTTGGCACAGACATTACATTTGACTATCTAAGAGTCCCCTTAAAAGGGTTTTTGGCGACTCGCAATATTTTTCGAAATATTGAATTTTTTGAGTATGCTGCTTAGCACGCTTATAATATATCTATATATTTATCGCCACGTTACACACACATACTACAGGCGTTATTTATACACATATATACAATCAATCCACCTTTTTTCCCCCGGATACACACTTTTTATATTTTGTAATAATTCATTGAACGGATTTTTGTTCAATTTTTTAACGCGACGACGACGCGACGCCATAAAAACTCGCATAGATGAGCGGCCATTGTTTCACTACGTACTGCACCACTTTTTTTTTTTTTTTTTTGAAGGCTGAGAAATTCATTACGCAGCTAGAGTTTTTTTTTACGGTTAGGTTAGATTAAGATTTTTTTTAAATCGTTAGCTTAGGTTAGGTTGTTAGGTCTTTTTTTTTTTTATTGTTAGTGGTTTTTTTTAAAGGTTAGGTTAGGTTGTTAGGTTTTTTTTTTTAATCGCTTTAAAATGCATTTACGCATTCTAGGATAGGTTAGGTTTTTTTCCTTCTTCTTTTGATCGACTCGCTTTCTTATATAGAGTGTGCTAAGCAGCGTACTTAAAAAATTCAATATTTCGAAAAATATTGCATGCCGCCAAAAATCCCTTTAAGGGGACTCATAGATAGTCAAATAGAATGTCCGTGCCAAATTTCATGACGAAATTCGGTATCCGCTTTTCGGAAGTTTATCCCAAACTACTAATACCAGACTATTATTATAATATCAGATTTAATTATTATATAAATAAATAATAACAATATGAAATTAATACTTCATTATTTCGATTATGAAATGTCAAAATACTAAAAAGTCAAAATCCGTCGCCATTTTGATGTCGGAACAGACGCTGGAGTTTTTTTTTTGTTTTTTTTGTTTCACTCAAATCATAATATTCCAATAATCGTGTTTCATTACATTCTACACAAAAAGTTAACAATTAAAATGAGAAATAATACGGAAAACATTTTTAATGTTTTTCTTTTTGTTACATCTGATACCAACATGAAAAAAAAAAAAATTTTTTATTCAGTGTACCTTGCGTACTTATGTGTAATAATTATTTCATTATATCTTTTTTTTTTAATTTAAATTATTGTTATTAATATATCAACATTTAAACTTAAAAATAATATAATTTTGATTAATAACTATATATAAACAAGCCTCCTCACCAGCCTTTAATACTTATACTTATATTTACAAGTTATGCATGTTGCCAATTCAACGACTTTGTCACAGTTTTAAGCGCATTACTTTAAAGTAAGAAATGTCATATTATTTACATTTTGTGACAAAAATAATCTCGTCTTTTGGTATATGCCTTATCGTTCACTAAAGTTTGTATGAGTAGGTCCGTACCTAAAGGTTAGGTGCCCCCGTGGGCATCCATTAATTACATGAGGTGTTTAGGGGGGAGGGGGTCGACCGAAATCTCACTCAATCTCACGTGGGGGAGAGGGTATTCTCGACAAATATCATGTTTTTTTTTCGTCCTTAAAAATCTTAAATACTAGTCTTAACTGGTCTTAAATAAAAATATATATATTATAAAATTGTTTTTTAAATAATCTAATGTAATCGAGCACAGATCAACTCATTTACATTACAAATACGCATTTAAAAAAAATCTCATGTGAGATTTGGGGCCATTCATTTATTACGTAAGACTATTTAGGGGGAAAAGGGGTCGACCATGTCTTATTTTTTAGCACAAGGGTGGGGTGGTAGGAGGGAGTCTCAATAGTTCTTACGTAAGATCACAAAAATGCGCAAAGTTAAAATTATACTTTGAAAAAGTGCGGGTAAGCGCGGGCACCAACCAAAAATTATTAGTACCTTTGTAAGTACCTACAAATAAACATTTCTAAAAATTGTTACTTTACGTAATAAATATTAATCAGGGGGGAGGAGGTCGGCCTATTCTTATTTTTTCTTATAATAGGAGGGAGGGGGTCGAAAAGTAGCAAAATTCGTCTTACGTAATAAAAGAATGGCCCCTTACGAATTGGAGAGAAGAGGTCGAGCAAAATCTCACAAAATCTTCCCAAGGGGAGAGGGCGTTGTTCGAAAAAACGCCAATATTTTTTCACATAACTAATGGATGCCCCCTACTAAGGGGTTTCAACTTATACCAGTGTTTAACAGATGCTAAATCAGTGGTCTATAAAACGAACATTTCAAAAATCATATCTAAAATATTAATAAGTTTCACGAATCTTGGTTTCTCTTCATCCATCTTTTTTGGTACAACTTTTTCTTTGCTCTTTTGATTATTATCTAAAAAAAAATATATCCGCTGTTATCTATATAATTATAATTATAGTACTATAGCAGCTAAATATGCTTTAGTAACTAAAAGAATAATGGTAGAAGGAGGGTAAAGGGGGGGGGGGGCAGGAGAGAATGGGAGATGTTAGGTACCATGTGTCACATTATTATTTGACATTATAGATTGTCAATTGACTAGCGCTGTTTTTATGACTGAGTTTATAATGGTTGAGTAATGTACTGTACTGTGTACTGTACTGTATTCACCACGCTGCTGCGAGTTGGCGGATAATTTCCATATCATGAGTAACGATCGTTATCAGATGTGATAACAACCGGGACCGACGGCATTACTTGCTCTCAGAGGCACGGTGGGGAGACCCACAAGGACATACACCCAGACCGGAAACATATTTGTACAAATACAAATATCTGTCCCGAGCGTGAATCGAACACTCGCACCACTACACCAGAACGGTCGTCAGTCACAGTGATGTAGTGACGGTTATTAATACAGTAACTGTTGAATTTCTTGCCGATTCTTCTTAAAATCAGAATATAACTTCACATCAACTATGGTTATTTAACTAAAAAATATTATATACTTTGTAAAATGACGATTTAAAAGTGCTTTTGAAGCGTACTTGAATAGATACATTTTTTATTTTGATTAACTATTATAGGCAAAAATTATTCTTTTGTTAACGGTATGTCTTTATGACTATCATTATGAAAAGGGTACACTGGCTAGCAATTTTTTTTTTTTTTTTTTTTTTTTATGACAGATAGACAGGCATTTGACCGCTATCTCACCTGATGTTAAGTGACGATGCGGTCGAAGGTGGAGCATGCCTGCCTAATAACAGCCTATTCACTCTGGCCTTGAAGGCACCCAGGTTGTATCGTTCGGGAAACACAGACGCGGGCAACGAGTTCCATTCCTTAGCCGTGCGCATCAAGAAAGTAGTGCCAAAGCGTTTTGTGCGCGTAGGTGGCATATCAATGACATAAGGATGGAACGATCGACCGCGCCTAGTGTCCCGATGGCGGAAGGTTGTTGGGGGAATTAGATCGTGCAATTCCTTCGCACACTCACCAAAATATATTCTGTAGAACACCGACAGACGAGCTACCCACAAGCAATACTGTCTTTACTAACTTTACTTACTTACTGTACAGCAATATTGTCTTTACTAAAAATATTAACTTTGAGTTTGTACTAGAATCTCACATAAGTTTTTTTTTAACACATTCAACGCCCAGGACCCGGCTCCCGGGTCGAACAATAGTTCATTCTGTTAGAGTTGAGTATATGCTTAGGTTTAAAAAAAAATATATATAATTAATCTAACTTTAATTAATTATAATATTAATTAAATCTGAACAAGCCAAGAAGTGTGTCCGCGGCGGATGTGAGAGCTGAACTAAAATTTACTCTTAAGTATTTCTGAACTGTCTGAGAATATGTCTGAATAATCTGAGAATACTGACTTAGCAGGAAATAAAGGTATTTGCATTTTAGGGTTCAGTGCTGTGTTCAGTTACAGATGACAATTGCTGTGCGTAACACCCGTCGGCAGCGGGTGCAAGTCAAAACACAAATAGCCAGTTACAGACACGACTCGGGCGGCGTGTTGTGGGCACATGAACGAAATATTGTTCGACCCGTAAGCCGGGTATTGATCATTAAATATGTTAATTAAACTTCCTAATGAACACAGATCACTCTTTTATTTACCCTAACCTCTTATTACACATGATACACATATTTCAATCGCATAAGACATCAAATAAGACAGCTTTTTGAATGATAGGCTATAAAACGTTACATTGTAACTCATGTTCGTTTATATTTGATTACTAACATAATGTACTGTAGTAATGATTGTTAGTAGTTAGTTGTAACTAATAATTTCCGTTTCTCACCAGATTTTTCTGGATTAGTTGAATGAGGTTGCTCAACTCCCAGAAATTGTGCGTCAGTGAGACGCATCACAGCGTTTGTGTCCAGGAACACTTGTATACTGTACTCTGATATCGCGTGGGACCAATCACCGAACACTCCTATTCCTGGAAGTAATCACAATACACGGAAAATTATAAAAACGCAAATCTATACTAATATTATAATGCTGAAGAGTTTGTTTGTTCGTTTGTTCGTTTGTTTGAATGCGCTTATCTCGTGAACTACTGGTTCGAATCGAATAATTCTTTTTGTGTTAGCGTTTCGTCGTGTTGTAGCGTGTGTTTATTCCTTTTGTGATAGCCCATTTGCCGAGGAAGGCTATAGGCTATATAACATCACGCTACGACCAATAGGGGCTGAGCAATAATAAAAAATAATCTTTTTTGAGAGCTTCCGTTGCGTCCTTTATTATTTCTCTTCTCGAGACATTTTAACTATAGTTCCACTTTTAAAGTAAATATAACATCACTCTTTTACTAAGAATTTTCGAAAAATAAAAAACTCAAAACGTTGACCGACCCAGAAATCAAACCTGAGACCCCTTGCTCGGCAGTAACGCTTGCGACCACTCGACTAACAAGGCAGGTATAGTGCGTTCAACGAGACAAGATACTAAATGTAAACAATGCTGACGAAACATGAAAATATAGTCTATCTCTTTCTATCTTGTTTGTTTGCTATCTCCTGCACGGCTCTCGGCTAAGGTCGGGCAAAGTCCCATGAGATTATTGCGGGTTTGAAAACATTCGCGCGGCCTTTTGATTTCATAGTTATTTATTTATTTTTATTTTATTCCGTTCGTGAAGCGCTCGGGGTGATATATAAATTTTGTTCATTCTCTGTTATTTCCTGTAAATATTTTCGTTAATTATTCTTATTTGTTACTAGTTTTAGTTACAGTTGTTATTTATTGTAGGTATTAGTTGTTGTTTTTGTTATTTGTTGCTGTTATATGAAATGAAATGAAATGAAATGAAAAATGAAATGAAAATATTTATTTCGTCATAAGGTGATTTTACTCACTTAACGAATGTCAAACAAAAATTCATTTAAAACTAATACGTCAAATTATTACAAGTTAATGTCTCGGTAGACATAACATTACTATTATATCATCGGCTTTATTAAATGTTACAATAAATAACTTAATCTAATGTCCCTAGTGTTGGCCGAGAGAAAAAAAGCCGGAGGAAAAACACTCTCGGTACTCTTTTAAATAATTAAGCGTCATACAAAATAAATGAATAATGCACAGTATGACCATGAAATGATTAGGACAAACACGAGACAGCCAATCGTATATGCCGAAATCACCACATGCCACCTGCTCACAAAATTGTACTATATCTAATGACAATTTGCATATTGATAGTCTGGCCGAGTTATATTCAATCCCATGCCTTTTTATCATTTAGAAATTCAGTTATGTCATAATAAGCTTTTCGACACAAAGTTTGCTTAATAGTTTTTTTAAACTTCTGTAAAAGCAGAGATTGAATCGCAACCGGTATTTTATTGTAAATTATAATAGACATTCCAATAAAGGAACGACTTTTTTTACTGAGCCAACATTTAGGAAGCGCTAGTTTGTGGCCGTTCCTGAGTGTTACATTATTCAAGGCATGATCACTACGGCTAACAAACAAATGCCAATTTTTACGTATATACATTATATTTTCATAAACATATTGCGATGCAAAGGTCAGAATATTGATCTCTTTAAACTTTTCCCTCAGTGATTCTTTACTCTTCATTTTATATATGTAACGGATAGCCCTTTTCTGCAAAATGAAAATAGTATTAATATTCGCCGCATTGACCCATAGCAAAATGCCATAGGACATTATACTATGGAAGTAGCTGAAATATACTAATCTAGCTGTATCGACATCCGTTAGTAGACGTATCTTTTTATCCGCGTATGCTGCAGAACTCAGTTTATCCGCCAATCGACAGATATGGGGTCCCCACTGCAACTTTGAATCAATAGTGATTCCAAGAAAAACCGTTGAATTAACTAAATTCAGTTTGTCACCATTGAGTTCTGGTTGCATATCGACTTGTCTTACATTAGGTGATGAAAATTTGATACAATTAGTTTTTTTACTATTTAGAAGTAAGTTATTTACACTAAACCAGTGTACTACTTTAGAGAGAGTATTGTTTACGTCGTCATAGTTTGTCTCTTGTCTATGTAATTTAAATATTAATGAAGTATCATCAGCAAACAATACAATCTCATGATTATTCTCCACCAAATATGGTAGGTCGTTGATGTATATTAAAAATAAGAACGGGCCTAGAATCGAACCTTGTGGGACCCCCATCTGAACATGAGACCCAGACGACGTAATACCATTTACTTCAACCCTCTGAGTTCTGTGACAAGGTAAGAACTCAGAAGTTTAAGCGCGGTATTTTTAATGCCATAGTAACTGAGTTTCCTGATTAAAGTTTCGTGTTGTACACAGCCGAATGCCTTAGACAAATCACAGAACACACCCAAAGCATCCCGTGACTCCTCCCAAGCATCGACTATCGAGGTAAAAAGCTTTACACCAGCATCTGTTGTAGAGCGTCCTCTAGTAAAACCGAATTGTTTATTATGTAAAAGCTTATTTTTTTTGTAAAATGATTTAAAAGCTGACAGAGAATTACTTTTTCAAATAATTTACTACAGGCAGGTAAAATAGAAATAGGCCTGTAATTTGTCGGATCTTTAGGACATCCGGACTTAAACAAAGGTATAACTTTACTATGCTTCATAAGATCAGGAAACTCACCACTTAGAATACATTCATTAAATATAATTGCTAAGTGGGGTGCTATGATGTCAACAATTGTACCGATTATTTTAACAGAGATACCCCAGAGATCTGTGGTGTTCTTAATATCTAAAGTTTTAAATATTTTGATTATCTCATTAGCGTCTATGGGTCTGAACGTAAAATCACCTTTGCAAGCATTTACATTTTGCTTTAGCAACGATTCAGCGACTTCAGGCGAAGATATAAGTGTTTTAGTTGTCGAAAGTGGAATGTTAGCAAAGTGATTTTCCAGAGCCTTTGCCACTTTTTGATCTGATTTAATAGAGTAATTGTCAATTATCAATTCACTGACACCATTACGATCTTTAACTCTTCCAGTTTCGGCATTTATGATGTTAATGATCATCATTTATGATGTTATGATTATGATCTAGTTTTAACAAATTTGTGTAAGTAAAAAATGTTGCAAAACCCTGCATAGGCGAATGACCTGGCAGTTGGTTTGTTTACATTTGGTATCTTGTCTTGTTGAAAGCACTACACCTACTCTTAGTGTAATTGTTTAAAAATATTTAAGTACGTTTTTCCCTCAAATTAAGGCGGGTGAAACCGCGGGACACAGCTAGTCTAAAATATAGCAGGAAATTACTAGATGAGAGTTGCTAAAAACCGTGAAAAATTGCTCAGATTGGAGGAGGCTTTTACCCTATAGGGACTACACACTAACAACAAATAAATAGAATTAACTTAAATTTAAATTAACTTAAGTTATTTTATTGAAATTTGTTGATAAATAAAGCTATTATTATATATTATTATTATCAGACAGACATCATTTAACATTGCTTATTTTCTAAGATAGATTCAAGAACTTCAATAAAACATATTTCTTGATTGACATTCTTTAATTTTTAACTCATTTCATGTATATTATTCACCATTACAGCGGCAAATGTCATACAAATTAATATAATTATAGTTAAATATAGTTAATAATATATTATGTATAGTTATAGTTTATAAATAATAATTATTATAGTTAGCGTAGCATGCAATTTAGTTTCTGTCATGTGAACGACATGAATGTCAATAAATTAAAAAAAATATTTGTAATATTGAAAATTAATTACCTATGGGTCTTGGAAATTCAATAGGTACACTGACTGTGTCGGTGCCGCATGTCGCTGAGCTGAAATTGTTTTTGTCCACTTCATAGCTCGGCCTAAAATACATAGAAATATACTACATATAAAAAGAAATAATTAAAATCAAATGTAACAATACATTATACATTTAGTTGCATATTATTCATTTAAATATTGAATTGTTACTTGTACATTGTTATAGTCGGATCGCGGAGCAGGAAGAATTTTGTACATTGACCTTTTACTACCTGTCTCTGTCACTCCCGCTTCCGTCCATATATATATTGCGTCTTGCTCGTACATACATTGTACAAAATTCTTCCTGCTCCACGATCTGACTATATAAGAAACTTGAATATTTTCTAGAAATCTCGGCAAAGTTAGTGTAGGAAATATAATTAATGACGCAAGATGTATAATTAAGGAGTTTAAAATGAAAAGAAGTAAATAAGTAATTAAAAAGTAAAAAATTTAACATTATATTATAAATTCTTACAAGTGCTAATTATTTTTGAAGATATAAATATAAAAGTTATCTATACAATATACATCTATATAACGCATATACCATTTTCTCTACCCTAAGGTTGCTTGGAAGAGATCGATGTTTAGCGATAAGGCTGCCTTTTCTATTTATTTACTTTTTTTTTTATTATGTTGCTTACGTATCCAAATATAAACAATCATCTAGTGCACATGAAAATTAATAATACACAAGAATACACAAAATATAACAAATTAATTAAATCATTACACTTTAAATACAATTTCTAATAAGGACTTATTTGACCTATATATCTTATTTACCTGAGTGTATCAGACACGTAAAGATCTGCATCACCGCTAAGTGATGTTAGTTCTATTAATAACGGACCATTGTAGCCCATCTGCCAGTAGGAGAAGTTACCTGCTCCAACAATTCCGACGACGGTATCTAAATGGATGTTATCGGGTATAATTGGTTCGTATCCCGTTAATAACGATGATAATGTAGAAATACTAATAATACCTAGCAGTAACAATATGAATTCCCTTCTCATTGCTTAGATTTAATGCAAATTTTTTGAAAAACTGCGAATTTTGCGTCCGAATGTACTGTACTTCTGTTTATTGACAATGTCATTTCGACAACTACATTTGACTTATACGTTCAAAAACTATTTAAGCCGAATTCGTGATATGAAAAGGTTTTGTATAATTACGTTTAATACATTACATATACATTTTTTATTTTTTTATTTATAGCTACTGCCACAATAGTATTCGAAACGATGAATTACTTTAGAATAATTAAAATACAAATACTTTAGCTTTATAAATATGTACGATAGCTGATGACCGCGATTTTATCCGTGTATCAAATTCTGTATTAAATTTCTATAAAATTAGACCAGCATTCGCTGGAACAGAGAAGATGTCAAAGAGTAACCTCCCCTAAGCCTTTAAGCCTTTCCTCCATATAGAAATAGGGTTAGAGCTGAATGCACTACGCTGCTCCACTGCGGGTCAGCATATTGCCGCGGAATAATATTTATAATATATCGACGAACAATAAAGAGATATTTAAGTAAATGAGAGAAATAAATAAAAAATATTAAATGAACAAAACTACAACATTTATTTTCATAGTGATATATGTAGGTAGGCAAGTTACAAAAATGTTAGAAATTTATCAATAACAATGTTTATTATTATTAATTTTTAAAAGATCACGAGCTACGTGGTTCAATAACTATTCCTGGTTCAGGTCTAGAGGTTAACCGGACGGGCACTTAACTAATGGCTCGTGGAGCATGGATGACCCCCAAGCCGGTCTCCGCATTGGTGTAAGGATGGGGCACGTGGTGCGTGGCGGACCCCCAGCCGGTCTCCGCCTTGGTGCTCGGTGACTGGGATGATGTGCGCGCAGGGACACGTGGACGGCGTACCCCGTCCGACGCTCGACGTCTCTCGCCGTAGAACGGTTGTAGGGATGGGCTTCCCTGCCCCCCTGCTTCCTTCTCGTAGCGAGATCAAGAAAAAAGCCTGTTGTTGAGGTCCGAGGTTCACCCGCAGAAGTCGCCACGTGGGAAGAGTCAGTGTCGACCGCTCCGTACGCCTACCCGGACCCCAACAATTCGCACCCTGCACCGAAGAGACGAGAAAAAGGAAAGATTCTACCGAGCCCGTCCTTTTATAAGGCCCCGAGCGGCTCCTCCTCCGATCCCCACTAAACTATTCAGTGTTACCATGCTACCCACACTGAACAACCAACACGCCTATCCATTCTCGTGAGCAATTTCACTCCCTACGCAAAGGTTGCTTAATTATATTTGTTACAATATAATTTCCCTACCACGAGTAACGATCATTATCAGTGCCGGATTAAGTAAGCGAGGGACCCGTAGCAAATTCTGGATGACAATACCGACCTTTCCTGTACCTGTTCTATGTAGTAAGTGCAAAAGAAAAAAAAAGATCATCGTCGTCCTACTCTGATATCAACCCGTGCCAGCTATACGTATTCCTAACAAAAAAAGAAAAGGTCGTCGCGACCCCGGAATGATTATGTTGCTTACTCCGTCTGCGGCTATGTGTAACAAAAAAAAAAACGTATAAAATTCGGTATTTTATTTACGCCAAGGAAATTGTGAAATCTTAATGAGTCTCCACTCAAAAAATTACACTCAAGCAAAAGATGAGTGGATTTAAATATGCGGGGCCCTCTTTTGTGGGTGGGGCATTGCTTCGTGGGTGGGGCCCTCTTTCGCGCGGGGCCCGTAGCAATTGCTACTCTTGCTACGTGGTTAATCCGGCACTGATCGTTATCAGATATTTATGATAACAACCGGGACCGCCGGCTTAACGTGCTTTTCGAGGCAGGGTGAAGAGACCCATAAGGATATGTCCTACCAAGACTGGAAACATAAAAATACAAAATATGAGAGACCACATTCACAGTCTAATTTGTAGACCCCTGCATCTTGTAAAGGTATTTGGCACTTGACAGATGGTAATAATTGACTTATCTTCGTTGGCGGCTTGTAGTAAGTTTTGATTGAAGCTCGCTTCAAAATGTAGCCAATCGTGTCAGTGACTCCTTTAACATATGGTAGTACGGCAGGCTGGCGCTCAACTGTGGCAGTCTTCTTCCTCCGGGATCTGTGACGCTGACGCGGTACTCGTTGCTTGTTGTCTCGTAGTACCTGCTTGATGTAGCTTACCATATATTTATGGTAATATTACCTACCTATACCTTTTGTTTAATAAAGTCTTGACTTCACTGTGAAAACACAGTGGAAACACTGTGTAACCACGATTTCTTCTGTTCTCCTTCTCACTGGGTATTTGTTGCATCGGTACTCAGTACAATTTCCAAAAAAATATCGTAGTAACGGACTTTCACGCTGTCGGCGAAGGGGAATAAATTGATTCATCCGCTTTATATTTTATCAAGATCTTTGTAATATAAAAATACATGATATCAGAGATAATAAATAGTCTTTTTTTGTATAAAAAGTATTTCTTGATTCGATACAAAAGATTTCTGAACGGTATACCTATCTGTTACTTTTTTTTATAATAAAATAACTACAAATAAAAAGATGCTGAAAAAATATTTCGAGCCCATATAAAATTTCATCCCTCAATTTTTTGCTCTTAGGGGTAATATTATGTTATAAAAACAATTTTATCTATCGGTTCCTAAATGATGGAGTAAGTATTGAGCTAATAAATACCTCTAGGCCCGCTATACTCAAACTGCGGCCCGTGGGCCGCATGCGGGCCGCCAGGCTTTTGTTGTTAGCCCGCCTGAAGATACTTTAATAATAAGGATAGCATGTAGCGCCAAGCCAGATCTTGAAAAAGTTTTTAAAAAGTTTTCACAAATACAAAAAACCGCATTAAAATACATATACCTGTAGAAAAATACAAGATCCAGTTGTTATAAATCGCTTTATTTACCTACACTTCTTCAATTCTGCTTAACACACTTTTATTTAGACTCTTACAATTTTTCTTCAGACGTCTAGTCCGTGCCGGTCAATTAAGAAAAGTGCCCTTTCTTTAAAAAGTCATTCGATTATATCAACGTCAAAGATCGGCAACCAAAGTCAATCCGTAATTAAATAGTAAAATGGCAATCTCCTTAATCAATTAATTACTTATATTAAGTTTAAAAAAAAAATGTTAATACAAAATAAATTTGATTTTAAAAACAATTAATTAAAAGTAAACATAGATTTATAGCATAAGACATAGTCAAAATCACTACTTATTGAAATATAATTTTTATAAAAGTGTATAAAATATTTTAAATTATAATAAATCATTACATACCTATATAATTATCTTTGTCAAAACTTTTTCATTAATATAGTAACTACATTATTAAGTTGGAATTACGTTCTAATCGAAACCTAAGTAAATAATTTTTGCTTGCGGCCCGCGACACCATGACTGAAACGTGTTTGTGGCCCTAATAAAAAAAAGGGTGAGTATGGCTTCTCTAGGCTATACATTTTGCAAAAAAATGGTCATCACTAGAACATGAGAAACCCCCCTAAGATAAAGTTATACCCTTTTTATGCCACAATCGTATGCCCACCCAAAAAGCTTGAGTGTGCGGTTGCATACTTCGAGTTCGCACATCCCTTAGGCCGGCCCTGAGTGATAACTTCACTTCTAGTTCTAGACGATGTATTGAGATGAAACCTACTCCAGATTGTAAGTTAGGCTTCCAGGACCACAATTGTGAAAATATTATCCAATTTCATGAAGCAGATTTTACGTGATGCTGGAACAAATAACAGAAAGACAGTAAAAAATTCTAAAAACTATATTTGTAACTACTATTACACGTTTCGTCACGGATATAAATAAAACACACTTTATAACACACTTTATAGTTAGTTATTGTATTAGACAATATTTTTGGCTATTGCTATCATAAAGACCCTTATAATTTGTTTATCCTAAACAATAATCTTAGAAAATAAATTTTTAATTATCTCTCATGTACAGACATCGGCTGATTACAATTTTATTTTACGTATGTATATTTGTCGTTATAGCGTAATTATTGGTAACTAGCAAACCCGGCGAACTCCGTTTCGCCACCAGATGGCTTCGTTTTTTGTAAAACCATATTGGTTTGTAGTACATGCTATGTATCAGAGATGGCGCTGTATGGGAAAAATGATTTTCCCTGTTTTCCTGCTTTTCTGTTGAAAATTTTCCTGAATTTTGTTTGCTATAAACCTCACGGAGCCCGAGCTCTTTCCAACGAATGCAAAACCGTGGAAATCGGTTCGTGCGTTCTGGAATTATAGCGTCAGGAAGGAAAACCCGACTTATTTTTATATTATAGATTATGTATGAATCCTTGAAAATTCTATAAAAAAGTTACCTTTTACACATGGAATATAGACACATTTCTATATTCCATGCTTTTACAATATTCCGAAGATATGTGTTGCTTTATAACAGACAAGGAAAACGAATTTAAAATAATAATGTTCCGGAATATTTTAATTCATGACCCTAAAGACACTAAAAGTCGATAATACAACGAAAATTAAAATTCTCCTGCTTACAACCATAAAACAGATGTTTTGAAACAGCTGTCGGAAGTCGAGAATGAATTTATCGTACCGTAAAAAACTTACTGGAACACCATAATGTATTAATTTTGTCAATTTAACTACCTTTGTCTTATGGAAGTTAAAGGTACCTCTACATTCCATACTTTACTTTCTCTTACGGTTGCGTGATGATTTTGATGCTTCGAGAAATTTTTTAAATAGAACAGATAAAATAAGAAATTAAATTAGCGACAAATATATAAAAATATAAATTTATTTTAATTTCAAAGTTATCTAATAATGCTGCCGGCGATTTTTCCATCATTCCACGTGGACATGATTTAGTATGTAAATAATTTCTTAAGCTTTATTTTTAATAAATAATGAAAAAGAAAAAAATTATAAATATCCTGAACAATGTACAATACTGTACAATAAAAGTTATTAAAAAAAAATTAAAAATTCCCTTTACTCGAGATTCAAAAGCACTTTTGAATCATCATTTTACAATATATTTATTAATTAAATTACAAAATTAAAACAAGAGAAATTAATAAAATTGCACATTGTGTAGTACAAGGAGCGGTCCCGGTTTGGTCTTTATTTAATTGTTGGTATATCGGCATGATTTGCTAAGGAGAATCGAAAAGAAATTTATCTCATATCAAATCTAGACCTCCTTTTAACAACCTCTTTTTAATAAGCAATTCAATTTTTCAATTCACTTTTTAATATTGTTTTCATTCTATATCATCACCAGCAAGTCTGCCAACTGCCAAGTGTAGCTTCATAGAACTAAAATTATTTGTAATATGACCATTAAAAACTCTAAAATAAAAATGGTATTGAATGAATTGTGTTTTGTATTTGAGTTGTAATACAATGTACAGTAAATTTGTTAAGTGCTTTTTTGTTGTATTTCTTGCTATTAACAATGCATTTTTTTTAATATTAGTGACAACTGGAAGTTCAGTGACCCTTTTGTGATGTCTACTGATGTCATAACGATTTTTTTTACTATTTTCTAATATAAGTGTAAAACGTAATTTTTTTTTTTTAAATTTTGATTCTGTTTTAAAATTTAAATATCTTTTCGAAATTATAAATATAAATTTACATTGGTTACATAAATGTCTTGCTTTACAGTATTTTTTTTTCTTTTTTTTTTTTTTAATATAATATTCACGATGTAGACTCAAATATCATGTTAAAAAAAGGATATAAAATATTTTAATGTCATTAAAACAAAAACAATAATTCTTTACCCTAAAAATTTAGCTAAAGTAACAACTATATTTAACATCCATATTTAATCTCCTTAATAAATTATAATTATGACCATGGTAAACTAATACAAATTTTTTTATGGTTTCTCGTGCCATATGTGAACAACGTTAATACGTAAACTTAATCTCTGTTAGGTAGGTAGTAGGTACTCGTAAAATAAAAACTATACATCCCGGACGCTCAGTTCTGTAGATATAGTCTAGGAGTCGTATGTATGATTCTAGGCTTATATATGTATAACATAAAAAGGTGATAAGGATTCATTAAAATAAGTGATATAGAAAAAAAATTGAAGTCAATTTTAAAGTTTGATGGTGAAAATGAAAAATATAAAATTTTTTCTGTTGGATACCGTTATACGTCAGTTAGTTTTGTCAGCAACTGGTGAAACAGGTTCTTAGTAGGGGTGTGCGATAATTATCGACAATTCGTAACTACTCGATAATTTTTCATTCGATAATTATCGATAAGTGTTATTCGATAATTTTTTATCCGATAATTATTGATAATTATCGATAACTATCGATAATTTTTTATCCGATAATTATCGATAATTTTGTTTTGATCCGATAACTACACAATACGATAATTATCGATATTTTTTCCAATGAACATCCCTAGTCCTTAGTTTAAATCATAATAATGTTACGGATTCATATCCTCCCTCTCGGTCTTGACTTCACGATGAAAACACAGTGGAGACACTGAGTATTTGTTCCATCGATACACAGTATTTCCATAAAATTATCATAGTGACTACCCGCTGAAGCTGTAACTAACGTTACCAAAATATACAATCCGCAATTTCTTGGGAAGTTCCCTCTGGCGTCGTATAAATAAAACGCATACCAGTGTGGATTGTTTGATGAATTATTTATTTTACAGAAACCTAAGTATCAATGTACAAAAATAAAAGCGTGATTTAAACGACGTCTTACGCCATCTGGTGGTACATAGCTGTAACTTTCAGGATTCTATTATCACCGTAGATACTTATTGTGTATTTTTTTTTTTTAATGATTCTTTGTTACCGAGCTATTGTAAGAATTTGATACGGATAGTCTGAAGCCTGGGGAAGGACGTAGGCTACGTTCTGTAATACAACCACGCGGGCGTAGCCGCGGACGGAAGCTAGTCTTTTAAGCAAATCAAAATAAATTGTACAAACCGGCTGTAAACACAAACCTCTTTGACATGTCTTAATTGGAGCTTGCAAATGATATTACAATCATAAAATGCTCAATAACGACTATGCCATGGATTTTGGATGGCTTCCTCGGAGGGGACTTGTCGCTCCCGAGCATTATCACCGCGATGCTCGGCGACGACGAGTCCTGGAAGGCGATGGTCTCCTTCTGCGAAACATTAATATCCCAGAAGGAGGCCGACGAGCGGCTGAGAGAGGAGGCCGCCGACGTGGCCTCCATCCGCGGGCGACGAACGGGGGTGCGTAGGAGGCGCTACTTAATGCGCCTCCAGTAACGCCCCTGTGCCCGTGTCGGGCCGGGATGGGAACCCGGCCCTGCTAGACACACGCCGTGTCGGGACTGTTCAGAGGTGAGCCGGACAGTCCCCATGGAGGAGAAGTCTGGCCTTTTCGCCGAGGCCAGCCTGTCGCTGGAGGGATCCTGTTGCCTGCAGATCCAGGACCCTCCAATTAAAGCGGCTGAAGGCTCCCGCAGGGGTTTAGTACGGTATTGCACTCCCAAAGTGCCGAGTCCGACATAGGTCTAGGACTGCCGACCCGAGCTACCTGGATGTCATCCGTAAATGGATTCCCCTGCGACAACAAAAAAATAAAAAAAAATGGATTTTGGATGGCAGGGAAATTATCCGCCAATCCGCATTGGAGCAGCGTGTTTGTTTAAGCTCCAACCCTTTTCCTACACGGAGAAGAGTCCTTTGTCCAGCAGTTAGGACGTTTATGGGCTAATTTAGTTATTTTTCATAGAACAAAGAATTGAGTCAATTTTTTAAACAGTGGTAATACTTCCTCCTTCCTACACATCAAAATTTTTCAATCAAACCATGTCACGAGCAACAGCTTGTATAGATTACTATAGAACAAAAATATTCATAAATGACTACACATTCCAGCAACCAGATCTCACACTACACCCGCAACCTGTTCTTAAACTGGGTTGAAAAACAACCGAACAGCTGATTCTACTTTGATACTACTGATCTTTCATCTCTTTCTCGCTCGTGTAACAAATAACGTTTGAAAGGGACAACTGATCGTTGCGTGGGAGATTTTATATTACCATGAATGCATCTATGGCTTTCTATAAAATATATTCCTTTGTTATTCTTTTATTTCATCAAATTAATATTTTTTTGTTTTTTGCCTTTTATTAATAATTTACGAACAGTATACCAACTCGTAATTCGAGTTCGTATTTTAATTATATTTTTTATAAGGGCTGTAAGATTGTAAAATGTATTCCCATTTGAAATCCGTCAATCTCCATTTATTTAATTTTATTCTAACTCTTTCTCTAGCTGTTCAACTCTTGAAACTCTCTTCTCCTTCCTTTAAAAAAATCTCAAAGGACACTATTTGTCACTAAATACACCATTATTTCTATTGTATGTATATTTATATGATATAATATTTATATATAATTACGATTAATAAGATACGGAAAACACGTTACCTGGTTTATGAATGGTCCCTAATACCGCCTTCGTACATCGTTCTTCATTTATTACTTACTAGCGGCCCGCCCCGGCTTCGCACGGGTATTTAACTAAAATTTCAAAAATTATAAATTTATATTTTGTATCACCTACACCTGCGTCGATACTGGAAAATATTTTATAACAGACGGATTGGTTGTCAAACATATGTCAAAATAAATTTTAATTTAAATAAAAATCACTATGGAGTATTTATATCAAAATCATTTTCTCCCCCCTTTTAACATCGTTAGAGGATGAATTTCGATAAAATACGAAACACGTCTTCAACCAATTCTGTTAAAGAATATTTATGCGAAATTTGAAGTAGATTGGACCAAGGAATCATATTGTTCCATACAAACTTTGCCCCCCTTTTTCACCCTCTTAGAGGTTGAATTTCGTAAAATCCGTTCTTCGCTGACCTCTACTCGTCAAAAAGAATATTCCTACCAAATTTCAAGTCTCTGCGCCTTATAGTTTCAGAGATATCGTGATGAGTCAATGTATACGTGGAAATCTCTTATATATATATATAATATAAAATATACTATCCTTTTCATAGTGGTTTGCAACAAAGATTAAGTATAAGATTTTAAATTAACATGGTTATTTTTATTACTTAAATTTTTGAAAACGGGATATTTACCATGTTTTTTGTTTTCATTTGGTGGAGCTCGATATTTCGACATTATCTACGAATGTCTTGTTCACGAGACTTTTCGTAGTTCGTAGATAGTGTCGAAATATCGAGCTCCACCAAGTGAAAATAAAAAATATGTTAAATATCCCGTTTTAAATAATTTAAGATTAAGTACTCTTATATCTTTCTTCAAAAACAGCACTAAAAACTTTTTCTAAAATACTTTATCTACCCTCCACTAATTATTTCTTTTTGTATCTATTTTTCTTTTTACCTTGTTATTTGCGGCGTAAATGTATTTATATGATGCTGCTGTGTCATGGAAAATCAATTTTTATATTTAAGTACTAATTAATATCATATGTGTATTTATATACCTACTAGCTGCTGCCCGCGACGTCGTCTGCATTAGATTACACATTGTTACAGAATACGTTGAAGAAATAAAGGTTCACTGCTCGTTCCCTGTAGGTGATAGCGTGATAATATGTAGCCTATAATTATGTTGACCCGACTTCTTAATAATATTCGTGCCAAATTTAAAATAAATCCATACAGTACTTTTTGAGTTACTAAAAAACAGAATTAAAAAATATTTAAGGGGGCCTCCCATACAACAAACGTGATTTTTTTTGCTCATTTTTGCTCGATATTGATAACGGCAACGGGTAGACGCTTGAAATATTCACAGCATATTTAGTTATGTTATATTCACGTTTAAAATAAATAATTAAATTAAAATAAAATTAATATTTAAGGGGGCTCCCATACAACAAACGTGATTTATTTTTTGCCGTTTTTATAGATATTTTGTGTTAGTTTTGGTCTTTTAGGGGGCACCCATTAATTACGTGAGGCGTTTAGGCGTTAGGCGTTTTGTTTTTGTAACACTTTATCTCAAGTGATAAAAAAATGGGTCACCACTATCAAGTTACTGCCCTAGATCGAAATAATTTTATATCCGGGGAATAATAATTTGTAAAAAGCATTTTATATAGTTTACAATGTAAAATTTTCATTTTTAAAGTTACCCACAGGATAATTACAGAGCCGTATTACTAATAATAAGATTCCGCTGCCCGCCCGTCAATCTGTCCCTCTGTCATGTGACTTGTCCCTGGGAACACTTAAAATTATTTAAAAATTAAGCATTACAAAATGGGCTTTGCGGCCAGTGATAAATAAAAAAAAAAGTTTAAAATTGAACATCCGTACAAAATCGAATTTTCGGCGTCTTAAATCGATATTACAAAATATGGTGTTAATCGTTTTACGTTACATGTTATGGGAATGTAGCTGTAAGTGCAGCCACGCTCATTGTCTAGTTAAACATATAGGTAGGCAAATGAATTCATCAAAGAAATATTGTTTTTTTATTCCAGTATCGATGTCATGTGATAACTTTTGATGAATAATTCATATTATTGTAGGTCAGTTTGTCCTAGATATTTGTTTTCCAAGCATTATTTAACATATTTTTGCTTATGACACAAAGCTTTGATAAAAGCAGATACAAAAACAAACTCATAATTTCTTATTTTATCGTTAAATCAAAGATTTTACATAAAAATAACGCTTATAAAGTGAAATAAGTAGGTATTTACTCGATTATAGTTGGAATATTTTTTATAGGTATTTACACGACCAAGTAAAACACTTTGTTTTCGTCAGTACTATCTGAATTACGACACGTACCTCCCAAATCGGGTTGCATAATACATGAGTTTTATAATGCGCAATTATTGCTTCCAGCAACGATAACATCATGAATGTAAAAACTGTAATATCGTATGTTCTGCGATAACTAAACTTGGCTGTTATTACAAAAACAAACAAAGGCGTTATCAAGTTTCTAGCTGAAATCGAAAATAACACAACGCCATTTGTAAATAAGGCATCCAAATCAGAGAGTCACAGTAACGTACTGGATATCTTTGTATTTATAGTTTGTATAATATGGTTGGGTTATGAACTCAACCTCCTTGTTTTCGTTTCTTTTTTTTTTTCACGCAACTCGCTACGCGGCAATAGGCAGGGCACGTACAATAAAATATCCATACATTAATCGTCACAACGACAAAATTGTCGACATGTCGATCTTATTTAATATGTGAAATATGGTTAACAGCTCATCGAAAAAAATTTCAAAGTCATTCTTATTGATATCTTATAAGTATTTAAAAAATAATAAAAAGTAAGGTTTACATGTTTTAATATAAATATGTATATTAGTGATTTCTCTATTTTTACTGTTTCATTAATTTCATTCATTTGATGTATATTGTAAAACAATAATATATACTATTGACCGGTAAATGATTAAATTTGTTTTATAATGTAATAATAATAGCAAAGAACAAAAAAAGAACAATATGTAGTTTAGCAGTAGCATTTCATTACGGGAATCATTTCTTAGAAGTTGAAAAATTTGTAAGGTTCACCACTCTGCACTCAAAAGATATTTATGAACAAAGGATCAAGAACTACTGTTAAATAACGTTGTCTGGAAATACAAAGATTTCATTTACATCCCCGAAACGATAAATATATTGAATAATGTCTGTGATGAATATAATGATCGTCAAAATTAATTTGTTTTAAAGGTAGATTTCTATGATAACGTTAGACAAGATAATACTTAAACATTAAGACTGTAGATAGGTACCAAACTTTATCATGATTTTATAATTATGATTTAGGAAAAAATATTTTAAGTAAGATGGATGTTTTGATATTATAAATATATTTTAAGAGAAGAAAATTCCGTTAAAATTTTAAGATTGTAGTCTTAATATTTTAATCATTTCCGTAGTTTGTACAACTGAACTTCAAAATAATTCTGTCTCCGATACATATACGATTACTCCGATACGATTTAGACATATATAACATAGTTAATACAATTTTTTATATGTTTTAGGAATTTTGTACGTTGTAGAATCTGAAATAATATTATTTAAGTAGTTAGTAAAAATTTGTTTGTTGCACTTTTGTTTTATAATATAATTTGTATTAAAAAAATGTTTATAAATAATGTTATTACATTAACATGTATTTGTTTTAAATAGTTAAAGAATAGTAATAATTTAGTAGTTTAAGAGTAGTAATAATTTTGTTTAAGAATTTATTATCTTTTAAAAGTATTAATTATGTGCTGAGGAAAAAAAATCTTAAAAAGATATTTTTTTTATTATTATTACGATTGTCCTGCTCTTATTTCTAAATAAATTTACTACAAACATTTATATACGTATAAGACAACTCGACTATTTTAATGATTACTTAGAGTTGGAACCGGCAAATAAAACGAATTGCTCTGAAAAAACAAAATTAAAGCTCTATTGACACTTTGCTGGTCTCTTTGGTGGTACTCAATCGACAATTTGCTGGGAAAAATCTGAATCATGCCCAATGAAAACTTCTTGAACTAATTTTTTTTTAATCAAAGGTGGTTTTTACATACACAAACACTCAACCAAACACACACACACACACACACACAAATACATGCTCACGCAAGGGTGACTTTAACATGTTGTAATATTATGTTTAGTATATATTACAATCGTATTTGATCAACGTAATGTAATGCTTTGATACAAGTACAAAGTTGTACTAAAATCGGAGATCACACCGCTTTACACTCGCCTAGCATCACAGAGAGAATGCAGTGGCTGAATAAAGTCTGCTAAAAACAGCGCTTCATGGGACCTTAGTCCTATGTCAGCTGAAGCTGAGTCATTTCCTGTATTACTCTCTATTTTATATTTTGTCAAATTTTAATACGTTTTGATGTATGGTATGTTTTCATGTTTTTTTTTAAACGTATGTTTACTTAACGTGTTACTTTAACATGTATAACCTGCAATAAATTCATTTTATTATTTTTTATTTTTGAATTTTTATTTATATTGTTCGATACAAAATAAAATCCCTATAGTGGGAAAACCTGAAAAAACAAGGAAACGACCTTTAAAGTTTATTATCCGATTCTTTTAAATAATCCAAAACAAAGTTTTTATTTTATAAATTACTATAATGAACTGTCAAAATGTTTTCGAAAATAATTCGTGTCACTACTGCTATTGAAGGGGTACACCATTGTTAAAATAAAAACTCAAAGGAATCTTATTCCTTTACTTACGTTTTCAATAACATTGTTTTAAAGAATAGTAAAGGTAAACAATTTTTATTGTCTTAAAATTAACAACTTACTTTTTTTTTGTCGTGTCGCCAATGGTAAACTTTATATCCCCACTGCGCATTCAATACGCGCAGCCGCCATTACTGTATATAACATGCGAGCGCCATCGACGTCACGTAGTCGAAATCGAGAGGTGAAGGTGCAAATAATGGAAAGGTGGCGTCCATATTATGTTCTATTAATCGATTATCACCGGAGCTAGCAGTGCGACCGTCGACGTTTATAGTCGTGAAAGTGAAGGAGTAAAGTGTTTCGACGTGTCATCCGCGTAGATCGACAGCGGCTCGAGGCCGAAACACGGCAGATTGCTGAGTCGACAAGTGAACGTGCGCGTACGGCGACCATCTTGTGTATTTTCGTTCAGTACGATATTCGTGCACACCGCGCTCTGCTCCGAGGGCGTCACGAGCTAAGCTACCGCTACAGTGATAAGTGAACTGTCCGTCGTAGTCTGTATCCAGATCTTATTAGAAGTTAAGACGTGCCGAGCGGGGTCATGAACTGTCAAGTACAACAGCAAGTCCGGGGGCGAAGACGCTGCACCCGGACACCGCTGCCGACGACATTGGGGGCGCGCCGTGAAAGAGAGCGCGAGCGCCGCGAGGAACGCTATGCGGCAAGCAAGTGGGGCTCTGCCCCAGCAGCGGCAGCGCTGCCGCCGCCGCCAACGCACTGGCGCCGCGAAGGCCGCTGTCGGCCCGAGCCTGATCGCGCACTGCCACTCAAACTCCTCCTTAACGTCAGCATCTCAGCGTAGACATCGCCCCGTACGGACTCTAGTGTTAGTGCCCGAGGGCGCAGCCCTCCGCCGACTCGCGCCGTAGGGCTGCGCTCCCGCCTCTCTCGTGCTAAGTTTTTTATTTTATATAACGATGCGCGTCACTGATGTGCAAGGGGCGGCGTCGCACGATCTAATCCGAGCGACTCCGCCTCAGCGTCGACAAAATTCCGGCGTTAGGTATTATTTTGTGAAAATTTTAGTATTTAAGAGCAAACCGCGCCTCCGCGGGCCCGCCACCGTCGTCCCCGCCGTCTCCCTTCTTAAAATAAGAGAAAAACACAAAAAAATACTGGGATCGGTTGACGCGCCGGTGGCGAGCCCGCGGCGGCACGGAGCCCGGCGCTTCGCCCCTCGTCTCCTTCGCCTTGCACCTTCAAGCGGCCGTAGGGCGCTTCTGTGATTTTTTTATTAAGGTTCCTCGCGGGTCGCGCCGTGCCCTCGCCCTCGAAAGAAATTATTTTGTGTTTTCTATGCGTCTTAACCGATGTGCCTGTCTAAGTTTGTAAAGTTCGCGAGGGCGCAGCGCCACGCGGGAGCCGCGCCGGCCGTCGAGCTTGCCGTTGCAAGGCGCACGAACGTTGCATTTCTTTTATAAATGACGCGTTATATTATATTTTTTGAGTGTCTCGGAACGAGGCTCGCGGCGCCGGGCCGGGCAAGTCCCGCTAGTCGTATCGTTTATTTATCTGAGACCAATGTATTTTATTTGTAACGCCGGGCCCCGCTTCGGCGAGAGGTCTCTCCCGCGCCCGCCACGCGCGCTCACCTCGCTGGCTGAGAGCTTTAAACAAATTATTAGTAAGCGAGGGCTCGGCGTCCTTAATTCTAGTTGTAGATTTTAAAAATTTAACGATACGGTAACTTAGCCAACTGTTAAATCATTCGAAAAAATATATATATTGTACAGAGTTAAGTAGTATATTGATCTCAGCTGCGGGCGTCTGCGGCCTGCCGTAGGTTCTGTGATGTACAAACAAATTTAAACGAAAATATTTGGAATTTTACAAGTTTTTTATAATATTAGTTTGTAAAGTATACTTTTAAGTGAAGATGGTGGTGCGATGGGGGATTGACCTGTCGCACCTGAACCGCTCGCAGCATTCCCTTTCCCACCCTACCCATCCTTCTTCCTTCCCGTCCCGGGGCTCTCCGGAGCCCCCCAAATGTTTCAATGTTTCAACGAAACACGTCAAACAAATCCACTATCAGTGGTATTTTCAGCTCAGTTTGCAAGATTTTAAAATAGAAAACGAGGATATTCAAGATCAAGATCATTGAAAAAATGAAATGAAAATGAAAACTGCCAAAGAATTTGAAGAATATTCTGAGTATTCAATTTTCAACGAGTGTGGTGAGTGAAATAAAGTTTCTGTTCTTTCATAACTCCTTATCCCCTAAATAATAAGTTATACATGCTTAAAAAGGATATAAGGACTGAATTTCTAAACATCAGTTTTCAAATTTGTTTATTTTGCAAGATAAAATCCACAATCGGGTCAAAATTTATAGTATCAAAATTAAGTTGGTCATAGTTGAGATCTTAAAAACTAAATTTATGGATAAATTTTGAAACAAAGTTTATCATTTCTATATACTATTTAACGTAACATTTAACCTAAATACTGTAAACTATCTTTATCATAATGAAAACCAGTTTATCAAATATTATTTTTGACCAGTTTACTAGTACCGGTTCTGTCTGAGTTAGTGTTATCTATAACTAATAATCTATCTTATAAAAACCACTAAAACTTGAAATCAGTCCCACTTATATAGCTCTGTAATACCCACCAGTGGCTTACCACTTTCTACCTCTATTACACTACCTATTCATTGTTATACCACATCAACAAATATAAATTGTAATTGTGGTATCACTGAATGAAATAACTGATTTAAGCTATGAATTATGTTCAAGGCTAATTACAGATTAATTTTGTTGATAGGTGGTGCTTTTAATGATTTATATCACTAATTTCAGTAATTTTTTTCTTGCTCGACATGATTAGGTTAATGTTGTGAAATAAGATATATAATAATATATAAGATATATATATATATATAAATTTGAGTCTTATTTCTTAGTATTGAGTGGCAAACTGCTGATGCCCTCTGCTTGGCAAACCCTTATTATTCATAATAAGCTGCCACATATTGACAGATCAGTGACATAGTAAAGGTGTTTAGCATATGTAATGTTGTAACTACTCTGTTTACAATCAACTTGTTATATATTTATAAATTTACATAGTATCAAACTCTGCAGAGCTGGATGAGTATTAAAGTTGGATTGTTAAAGAAATATGATAACTCTCGGCATTTCTCATAATTTCTTCTTCGGGAAGACATTTTTATTAAATATAAACTATTAAAAATATAAATTAGACAATGATATACATTAGGGTGGTGCGGAAAAATTCAAGTTTTGAATTCATAGTTCCTATAGTGCGGAAAAGTTGCGATATGTATATAGAAGGAAAACAAAAACAAAAATTTTGAAATCGGACTTTATCTTCCGATCGCGCAATCAGCCGAAAGTTTCATAAAATTAGTGAAAATCGTAAATTTCCTTAATTTTTTTTGTAATTTTTTTTATTGTTATTTTAAGTTACTATAGCAAAATTCTCATTCTTCCAGCATTGAAAAACAGTAAAAAAAAAATTTTTTTTCACGAGGAGTATGTATTCCGATCGCGCAAGTCTATAGAAATATAACGAAATATGCCATTTTTTGTCATATTGAATTTGTTTGGAAAATAGCAATATGAGGGCAAAAAAGTGTTAAATTTTAGTTAAAGCCATTTGTGCAGCTCTTCGCTTGTTTGTATATTAATAATAATATAAAAACAACCCAGAACTCACCACGAGGAGGTGGCTGCACTTCGAATTCCACCCACACCCTTCCCAACCATCCAACCAATATGAAGGGTGTGTGTTTGCTATTTATATTATTCACATTACTTACATTGCATGTTTGGTTTGTTGCATGTATTTACTTTGGTTTAGTCTTACTGCTTAGATTTATTTTATTATACCTTGTTTACTCTTACTTTAGAAGAAACTCTGTACTGTGATTTGCTTTCAAGACTGGGCATTATTGATCTAGATTCTAGTGTAGCTCTGATGTAACCGTCTCTTGATTGGGCCCCACACACCTTTATTGACGCTTCTGTTACCAGCTTAACGCACCTTTCGACGGCTTGCGTGTGACAGGGGAATCTTTTGATATCCCAATCTCGAATAACACCAGTCTGAATTAACAATAATATTTCGTCATCGGGTACATTTCGAAGAAGAGGAGGAGAAATATGCCAGCCATGTTCAAAGGGTAAAACCATTAGGAACTTTTTCACTCCTACTTTGAACTTCGATGCGTCAGACTACAGAGATGATCGATTGGAGTAACACAAGGATTTTTTCTTCTCCTCTTCTTCGAAATGTATCCGATGACGAAATATTATTGTTAATTCAGACTGGTGTTATTCGAGATTGGGATATCAAAAGATTCCCCTGTCACACGCAAGCCGTCGAAAGGTGCGTTAAGCTGGTAACAGAAGCGTCAATAAAGGTGTGTGGGGCCCAATCAAGAGACGGTTACACCAGAGCTACACTAGAATCTACATCAATAATGCCCAGTTTTGAAAGCAAATCACAGTACAGAGTTTCTTCTAAACCAAGCACAAGTAAAGAGTAAACAAGGTATAATAAAATAAATCTAAGCAGTAAGACTAAACCAAAGTAAATACCAAACATGCAATGTAAGTAATGTGAATAATATAAATAGCAAACACACACCCTTCATATTGGTTGGATGGTTGGGAAGGGTGTGAGTGGAACTCGAAGTGCAGCCACCTCCTCGTGGTGAGTTCTGGGTTGTTTTTATATTATTATTAATATACAAACAAGCGATGAGCTGCACAAATGGCTTTAACTAAAATTTAACACTTTTGCCCTTATATTGCTATTTTCCAAACAAATTCAATATGACCAAAAATGGCGGATTTCGTTATATTTCTATAGACTTGCGCGATTGGAATATATATTCCTAGTGAAAAAAAATATTTTTTTTACTGTTTTTCAATGCTTGAAGAATGAGAATTTTGCTAAAGTAACTTAAAATAACAATAAAAAAAATTACAAAAAAAATTAAGGAAATTTACGATTTTCACTAATTTTATGAAACTTTCGGCTGATTGCGCGATCGGAAGATAAAGTCCGATTTCAAAAATTTTTTTTTTGCTTTTCTTCTATATACATATCGCAACTTTTCCGCACTATAGGAACTATGAATTCAAAACTTGAATTTTTCCGCACCACCCTAATATACATGTATAAATTAATAATTTAAAAAATTATTTATTTTTTATTATTCATGGAAGTGTAAGAGTAAATGCCTGCACTCTTTAAAAATAGATTAATTATATTTTAAAATAAACATGTTTAGTTTTTATCAAAGATTTAAAATGGAATTCAATTAAGAGCAAATTAACATAATAAATAAATATAAAACGAGGGTGGAACAAAGTTAAACAATCCAGTTTCTAATGATATATAATACAATAACTATAATGTACGTATAGCTAAAACTGTGCAAGAGAATAAGAAAAGTTGCCTGAAAAGTGATTCTGTGAGCGTTTTTAACATTAATATTATATATTGCGAGGCTATATTTTTATATATATTTTTGAAGTGAAAATTTGATATCGACACATAGAAGAAATCTTATAGATGTTAAAATAAAAAAATCACATAAATCAACCGTCACATTTTCGGCCCATATATGGTATTGTACTGTATTTCGGGACCATATATGGTATTGTACTGTATTTCGGGACTCTGTACTATATAATATGTAATGAAACGACACAAACCCCATTGAGTTTCGGCGCGTTTGATTCGTCTTGACGAGTACTTTGTTTTTAGATGGTTACCAGGGTCTGATCTGATGATAGAGCTGGAAGGTGGTCATAGTAACTCTGTAATGAAACGACCCAACCCCATCGAGTTCGGGCTCGATTGATTCGTCTTGACGATTAGTTTGTTTTTAGATGTTTACCAGGGTCTGATTACAGATGGCGCGCACTACCTATTAACTCGGCGCATCGTTTTTTTTATAACTTTTTATGTGCGTACATAATTACACACTTTTTTAGTAAACCTCACTTGACCATTTAATATTAAATATATAATAAAAAGTTTCACTTCATACGTGTGTACATTAATACACACACACACACGATTTTTTTTATTAAAAATTATGTATTATATTTATATAATAGGAACTTATATACTTATGTGTGAAATTATTATTCCATCTAAATTTCCGTTGTATAAAATCTTCACCAGTATAGTACACACTGTACACACTAAACAACTATACTAAACAAAATAAAAAAAGAACGCCTCACAATCGACGGGCAACGAAACTAACAAAGGGGAGACTCGACCCCTAAAGAACAAGAGATTAATAAGCCCCCTTTTTCTAAATGTTGCTTATTACTATAAAACTTATATTTACTAGCAGATATTTTAAGGTTTAAATTTATAATATACCACTATTGTAATAAAAAAAATATTTGTAACGGGCAACATTGTGTGACGTTGGGCGGAGAGCAGTGAGAGGGAGCAGAGGCGGTGAGGTGTGGAGAGAAGGGGTGAGGTGTGGAGAGGAGGGGTGAGGTGTGGAGAGGAGGGGTGAAGTGTGGTGAGGAGAGGATAGTCGAGCAGCTGAGCATTCCTTTTGGCGAGAGCGAAGTGATCGGACAAGAAATTATTTTCTATTAAATTATTTGTAAATTAAATCAAGAAATAAATCAATTTAATTGTCATTACGTTTTTATTTTTAGCTACTCGAATAACGGCGTTACATATTACTATTAGGCCGACTCGGCTGCGCCCGGGGTATGTATATGTACCAAAACCTTCCTCATGACAAATCTATTGTTGACAACTGTATGAAAATTCGTGCAGTAGTTTTTGAGTTTATCGCAAACAGATAGACGCAGCGGAGAATTTGTTTTATGATATGTAGTGATATAGTGTCTGTTTTTTTTAGAAGGTAGTTTTATTTTAAATATAACTTTGTTATTCTGCAATATGTCGTATCACACTTTCCTTTTATCATAATACTACCTGTACCCGCGGTTTCACCCGCGTTACTTTGAGGTAAAAACGTACTTAAATATTTTTAACAATTACTCTCTTAATAATTTAAGATTTTTTTCCGTATTTTTGTAACATTTCTTATTATTGCTCAGAATTGATCGTAGTGTGATGTTATATAGCCTGGGTAAATGGGCTATTCAAAACAAAAAGAATTTTTCAATTCAAGCCAGTAGTTCCTGAGATTAGCACGTTGACACACATGACTCATTTCATGCATTTAAAAAACAATTGTCTGATTATTTATTAAACAATAACGAATTTTAATTATTATATAATTGGTTTGAATGTGCGAGGTAGGACAAAATTCAACAAAATTGTACTTATGTTTTTGCTTTGTTTTTGTGTTTAAGTTTTCAAATATGCCTTCATAATAATAATGGTGCACATAATGGCAACGACGATGTATTTATACGTAACTAATTAAGTTTATGTTATCACATAAGTGACAATATCTGTCTTTGTTGATAATAAAGTTCTTTAAACCTAAACAAACAAACAAACTCTTCAGCTTTATAATATTAGTATAGATATGTATTATGCACAGCCTTGCTTTGTGTTACCTATTTGTTAAAACTGTCTCAAATGGTGGCTTGGAATAGATCCCTCTATTAGCGACAAGGACGCCGATTGTATTTTTTTTTCTGTTAAATTTTCATTTATTTTATATTAATCCTTGGTTTACATAACAATATAAATTTAAAGATTTTATTATAAAAAATTACTAGATAAAGCGTATTATTCGGTGCAGGATTATTTAGTTGATAAAGATGTGTGGACTTAGTGGCGCTGTATTTCATGCAAGATATTACTAGTTTTGTACTAAAACACAGTTTATATATAATTTTCAAAATAGTAGGTAACTGCGGAGTTTCTTGCAGAATCTACATTCCGAATCGGTGGTAGCTTTACTTTTACAAAAAATAATTATCACTAAAGTGTTAATTTATAAAATGACCATTCGAAGGTGCTCGTGGGGCCTATTTGAATAAAGTTGTTTTTGATTTTGATTTTTGATTTTGACAATAAATACATTAGTGATAATGGTTCAAGTAAAGTTGTAATTCAATCTGTCACTCAATTTCACATTTCGAGAACGATTCCCAAAAAATCTTTTCTTGTTGAGTTTTTAAGATATCGTATTGTATTTTATGGGACATATTTTAAATATTTTTATTAGTTAATGACTCGGATAATTTTATTTTATAGATATTGAGACATACGACTTTCATTGTTAAAAAATGTCTATTAAAAAAACTATTTTTAGACGAAAGTTTTTTTATACAATGCAGTGAAATTAAAATTGGATTCGTAAGGTGACTTTCGTTATCGACCAGAGGTGACCTTGCTCCGGGACCCTGTTTTTTCTATCTAATATTTAACTGGCCTGCTGGCGCAGTTGGCAATGACCCTGTTTTCTGCTCCAGGTTTAGTGTTCGATTCCCGCCCCGAGTCTGTGTGTAATATTGATAAATTATATTTATGGGTGTTACCTATATACATATATTAAAAAGCCGGCTATTACCTATTTTAATTAAAATGGTTTTGCTACTAAGTTGTATTTATATTCTGTACTAGCTGCTGCCCGCGACGTCGTCTGCGTGAACACTACTAGATTACTCGTTGTTACAGAATGCGTTGAAGAAATAAAGGTTCACTGCTCGTTCCCCGTAGGTGATAGCGTGATAATATGTAGCCTATATGTTGACCCGACTTCTTAATAATATTTGTGGCAAATTTGAAATAAATCCATGCATTACATTTTGAGTTTATCCCGGACATACAGGCAAAAACAAACAAAAATTCTAAAAACTATATTTTTGGCTTCGGTATCGAAAGTAGATCACACCCCAAGTATTCTTTTAAAAAAAATATTCAATGTACATTTTTTACTTTCCTAGTATTTTTATTATATATAATATAGATAACGATTTGTAGTGTCATTTGCGTTGACTGATTTGTTAGTAAAACGAATTGTAAGTTTTAAAATAATGTATTTATTACATTTTAAAATTTACAGCTCTGTTACGGACGGACAGCGGAGCTATATTTAATGATATTAAAACATTTAATTATGTCGTTGGCGCGTTTTTGGTACCATTTAAAACATTGATATTTTAGTAAATAACATTTATGTATACAGTTTGATAAACTTCGTAATTTGTTACGATATTAAAGGTCGTGTGTGAAGGCCTTTATTATTATTATATATTATTAACACGCTTGTTTAAAAATATAATGTTAATAGATCATGTGTGTCTAATTCTGTTTTACCTGCTTTTATATGTTTTTTTTCATCATTATCATATCAGCTATTGGTTGTCTACTGCTAAATGTAGGCTTCTCCAATCGACCTACAGAGTGACTGGTTCGAAGTACTCTCCATCCAACGGCTTCCGGCGACTCACCTCAAGTTCTCTGTCCATCTCGTGGACGGCCGTCCGATACTGCGTTTGCCTGTACGTGGTCTCCACTCGAGAACCTTTCTGCTCCATCGGCCGTCAGTTCTACGAGCTATGTGCCAACCACTGCCACTTCAGTTTGCAAATCCGTTTTGCTATGTCGGCAACCTTCAACTACTATAGACAAATATATTTTATTTAAACGAATATTTTAATGTTTTAATGGAACAAACGTCCTCTTTTAGTTTAGATGTTTTTAATTTTAAGAACTTATTAACTATTAATTATCTTTACAATACAGGAAGAAGATACAGTTAAAAAATTTATAAAACAAAATTATAAAAGACTTCCCCTTATGAAAATATTTCTCTGAAAAAGTCAGAATATTACTATTATATTCATTATTACTATCATATTGGTATTATATTTATACCGATCAATAAAATGGACATAAATTTATTTTTATATAAATTATCAAAGTAGCAATATAAAGATTAAAGATGAAACCTAGTAGAAAGTATGTCAAATCGCATAATAGCAGCATTGCGAGCTCACGGAGGCAACACAAAGTACTAAAATGCGTGAAAAGCGTCACATTAGTAGACTAATCTACATTTCCGAAAATACTGGAAAAACTACGCACTTTTATTTATTTTACAATTTATTAAAAATAAAAAGCTTGAATTGTTTTTTCATTCAAACACATTAAAATATTTTTTAATTTAGTTTTTATTTCATAAAGTTAGGTCAGGTAGGTACTTTTAAAGATATATTCTCTAACCGACCCTTTTTGCGGTCCAGTTTATGTTAGATATCGGTTTTAATTTGACAAAATCGATTTTTAAGATTATTAAGAATTATAAGTATAATTATTTGGCACCTATACCTAATTACATAAAAGCAATAATAAATAATTGTTAAACAATTTGTTAGTTTGTACATGCATAAGGGGTTTACAACCAAGTTTGATTGTTCAGTTAAATATTTGAGACATATTTGTAGGTGTAGGTAAGAGTTAAATACTTAATAGACCAGGGTCGATAATTTTTGAAACCAAAAAAAATCACAGTAGGATGAAACCCATTAGAAAAGGAGGGGAATATGATCAAAATGAAAGGAAAAATAAATTACGGTCGATCCGAGTTCGGGAAGTGGGAGGGGGGAGTTTTTAAGGGTAAAAAATGGTTTATCTTGATTTCCGGCAAAACTACAAGTCCTATGGAAAAAAGTTAAATGGAAAAGTTGTAGGTAATAAAAAGATCTACAACTTTTGTATTTGCAATTTTTTCACATAACCTCAAAATTTAGGTGAAAAATTCAAAAAACCAAGTTTTTGGTTTTTTATTTATATCTTTTCCAAAAACATTTTTTTTTCTACGAAATTTGGTAAAAACTTACCTTATTATGTCCCAAACACACTGTAATTTATTTGATTTAAAATATTTATTTTTTCGCCTTATTTTAACTTAATATCAAAAAAGCACCCTAATTTTCAATCGAAAATTCTGACGTCAAAATATCAGTTTTTTTCAAAAATTTTGGGGGCTTTTTGTTCGTTGAAATATCTACTTTCTGATGGTGTAAAAAAAAAAATACATTACTATAGGAAATTTTCTCAGAAAATGCTACGAAATAAGATTAAAATTAATAAGATATATACAATATTTTGAGAAAATTATGGAAACTTCTTTAAATTATATGTATAGATGTCTGTTTATTGATATTTTAAGATAACTTATATACCTGAGTGACCTACGGAAAATTTTAGCCCATTAAAAGGTATTTCATAGAGAAGTGGGGAAGAGGTTAGGAGGGTCTGGACTATACTACCTGTAATTTCGTAGCATTTTCTGAGAAAATTTCCTATAGTAATGTATATATTTTTTTACACCATCAGAAAGTAGATATTTCAACGAACAAAAAGCCCCCAAAACTTTTGAAAAAAACTGATATTTTGACGTCAGAATTTTCGATTGAAAATTAGGGTGCTTTTTTGATATTAAGTTAAAATAAGGCGAAAAAATAAATATTTTAAATCAAATAAATTACAGTGTGTTTGGGACATAATAAGGTAAGTTTTTACCAAATTTCGTAGAAAAAAAAATGTTTTTGAAAAAGATATAAATAAAAAACCAAAAACTTGGTTTTTTGAATTTTTCACCTAAATTTTGAGGTTATTTGAAAAAATTGCAAATACAAAAGTTGTAGATCTTTTTATTACCTACAACTTTTCCATTTAACTTTTTTCCATAGGACTTGTAGTTTTGCCGGAAATCAAGATAAACCATTTTTTACCCTTAAAAACTCCCCCCTCCCACTTCCCGAACTCGGATCGACCGTAATTTATTTTTCCTTTCATTTTGATCATATTCCCCTCCTTTTCTAATGGGTTTCATCCTACTGTGATTTTTTTTCATTTTTTACTATTTTTGAAGGCTTCGGCCCTGGTCTATAAAGGTTTAAAAACAAAAACCGACTTCAAGATTATAAGTACCCACATGTACCTACATACTTACTTTTTTGTTGATTTTTCATAAAAATCGCAAAATTGATTTCGTAAAAATTTCTATGAGTCCACCTCTGAAGTATGATCTACTGATTAAAAAAAGAATCATCAAAATCGATTCAAAATTGACGGTATCATCGCGTAAAAAACATACAAAAATAAAAACGGTCGAATTGAGAAACTCCTCCTTTTTTTGTAGTCGGCTAAAATAGAAAATTAAGAAACCTATTAAATTTACAATTATAATATTTTATTAAAGTGATTTTTTTTAATCAGAACGGTTGATGACAAGCGAGCGGTGTACCCGCGCGTCGGGGATTCCAAAATGTCGTCACCGTAAATTTGCAAAAAAGTTTGTTTTATTGAAACATTATAATATCTACTCATAAAATATACGTTTTGCTATTAATTATATATCGAACTGTGACATATGAGTAACTCATTTAATGAATAAAGACAACGTGTAATAATGGTATTTCCTGCTCGTATTTCCTTAATTTATTTCCTCGAATCATGAACAGAATTTAAATATAATTATATTTATTTAAAATACGTTCATATGTGATGTTTAGACAGCATTGCCGTATACTGACTAAACCCCGATTAAATAACTGAATTCGAGTGGTGGGGGGTCTAACTAGGAACTTAAAGTCTCCAAAGTCGACAACTCGCGATTAAAACAATATCAAAGGTATTTTAGCGACTTTTCGGTACCTTGCTCAACAAAATTGTGTCTTTTAGGTAAAAATGGTAACTTGAGTGTTACGTAACGCTTAGGGAGGGGGGGGGGGGTAAAGGAAAACGTTACGACGCGTTACATAAGAGGGAGGGAGGGTCAAAAATCTTAAAATATTGCGTTACGTACCTAATACTTGCACGGCCCCTTCGGTATTTATTTCTTTTAAATTCTGTCGTACCGGATTTAACGGAAACAATATAACAGATTAAAATAATTTAAAGGTTAAATTCAGTTGTTTACTCAGGAAAGTTCGGTTCTTATGTTCAATTCATAGGAACTTAATCAAAATCAAAAATAACTTTATTCAAATAGGCCCATAGAGCACCATCGAATCGTCATTTTACAAATTAACACTTTACGATACAGGAATAGTTTTTTATTGGGAATATTTCTCGTCACAACTAGTTACAAATCGAATGGTTCGTAAGCGAAACGAAATGTTTTCTATAATATAGGAACTGGGCTTAAAAATATACCCCTATATTTTGAGTCACAACTAGTTTCAAATTCTAGTTCTAAATATAGGAACCGGAAATGTGTAATGTTACTTTATAGGAGTATTAAGTTAGTACGGGTTTGGAAGAGTTAGTAGTACGCAGCGCTGGATTTACACAAGGGGCAATAGGAGGCAAATTTTCTGGAGTGGCGAAATTTGAAGCGTGAAAAAAATATCTTAGCGCTATCGAAGTTTTTAAAAAATTAGAATCATCTTTAAATTATAATAAATAAAATAACTTTATTCATAATTAAGATTATTTTTATAATTATACATGTTGCAATTTTATTAACAAAATGATGAAAAAAAGTTCAAGTGTGCGTATTTATTATAAACGTTGTATTTTTATCAAAAATACAATGAAAAAAAATCTAGTGTATTTATCCTAATTATTCTATCCTTATATTATAAATGTGAAATGTAAGTTCGTTTTTTCACGCGAAAACTACTTGACCGATCATCATGAAACTTTGTACACATACTCTTGAAGGTATTAGAAGTTACATAGGATACTTTATTTTTGATCGCGATAACCGACATCATTTTATTAACAAATTGTATATCAATATAATAATTTGATGTAAAATTTCGGTGGTAGGGCGGCATTTTATTCAGTGCCCAGGGGCGGCGATAAGTCCAGCTCTGGTAGTACAAAAACGCATAAGTACGGTATTAAGGATTGTCTCGTGAACCGCGGTATATTTTTATCTTCAAGGGAATGAATCATATCTTTTTGATATCATATCTTGGTATAAAGTGCTGTGTCATCACTGACTGTCATGTTTTCCTCAAAACGATTAAAACGAAAAGTGTCAAGTTATTTTTTGTAAAACACTTTTGGTGTTATATTTTATAATTCTTTTAATAAAGTCGATTCTTTTTTTTTGTATGTTATTTATGTATGTTAGGTGTATGTTTTTCTAAAGTTAAAAATAGTAGTTGTTGTGGTAGTGTAGCGTAGTGTTGCCACCTGCGTCGTTGAAAATCGCTAAAATCTGCGCGTTATATTTGAATATAATTAAAAAAAAGCGCGAGTTTTCTCTAGAGAATATTGACTATATGGCGAACAACCTAAGACCACCCCCTTGCCCCAGTAACCAAGCTTGGTATTTTTGGAGACGCCCCTCCCTCTTTGAACAGGTCACATAGTATGGGTACGTTCCCTAAATAAATTGATCTAATAGATATTACTGATTTTAATAGTCTATAATTGAAATAAAACACAAGAATCACTTCAATTACATTATATTTAATGAAACAATTATTATCACAAATTAAATTTAAAATTGAGTCTAATTTTTTATCTGAACTGTTAATTGTTCAAGTTTTTTATAGACTCACATAACATACCGAAGACTCGAATCGAACATTTTAAAACAAATGCATTGACTCGATTCAAAATATATCAACTCATTCAAGTGTAATAAAAAAAATATACAGGTGACTGGTAAATTACTATCAATATTTAAGGAGACTACTCGGTACATGATTATCATTCGAATTATGTAAAAAAAACAGGTAATTATTAATAAACTTTTAAGTAAAGTTATTCAACAATTATCCAATTATGTACGCGTCGTCTGGACATCCTAGCGACATCCTTTCGACACAAAACAGGTAGTTTACCTACGTCCAAACGCCGCCACGTGTTAATAGGGTAGCAGGATAAACAAGCATGATCCAGTCCCTTTTAATACTTTAATCCGGGCTTAGGATAGGCAAAAATACTAAGATATTTTACTCGTTTAAGCAACAAATTTGTTGACTAGGTAAATGATGTGAACTTTGGCAATTTTTAGATGTGAACAAGCGGCACAGTACAATACCTGTGCACGTGCCGCCGGCATGACTGTAGGGTGTCAACGCTTCATTTACTTGAATTGAAATTTATGAAAATTTGGTCAAAAATTAAGTACCTATTTTTTTACATAATTTGAATGAGAATCATGTACCGAGTATTCTCCTTAAATATTGATAGTAATTTACCAGTCACCTGTATAATAACCATATTATAACTTAAAAAAAAACTATTTATATAAATATTTGATAAGATTACGAAAGAAATTTCGTAATATTTTTTGTACTGTTCAATTTAACAGCAGCGTAACAATAAAATTAAGACCTTTTCCAGAACTCAATTCACGAATACGCGCATTCGCAGACACTAAATACATTTTACAAGTTTTTAGCAGGGATGTTCATCGGAAAAAAATATCGATAATTATCGAATAAAATAAAATTATCGATAATTATCGGATTAAAAATTATCGATAGTTATCGGAACAAAATTATCGAATCACACTTATCGATAATTATCGAATGAAAAATTATAGAGTAGTAGTAGTAGTAGTAGATAATTATCGCACACCCCTAGTTTTTAGTTTAGTAATTTAGTTTTAGTTTATGCGTGAACTTCCAAGCGAATGGACGTACGCAAATCTTTGATTACTTATTTAAAGATAAACGACACGAAAAAATATGATATTCGTATAAACGCAGAGCTTTAGAGGAATCAGTTTTGATATATTTGATATAAAAATATATATATGATAATAAAAATAGGATTAGAAATAATACACGGGTTTAGTTTTCGTGTCTCCTGAATTCTAGACAAGGTCTTACTGTAAGTCAATAATTAACAAGTTTTATTGGTTTATATTAAGTATATTATAATTAATTTATTTTATTATTTACTATAATAATAATTACGTTATAACGTATCAGGCTTTACGTCATTAAATGAATTACTATTTGAACTTGGTAATGAAACGATGTAAGACGCGTTTGACGTCGTCGCCATTTTGTTGAGCTTAGTTGTCATGATTAAATTAATTATGTCCATTTGTAATTTCGTGCAGAGATCTCTTGGAATCGATTTTAATAAACTCGTTATATATTTCCCGAAGTTCTCAATTTCCTCATCTTCGTCGTGTTCTGTTCTTCCATCCGTTTCTGTCCTTCGTTTCTTCGTCTGCGTTTGTGATACCGAGGACTTTCTTTTCGCATCCTGTTTTGTTTGATCTTCATTTTCTATATAAACTACTTCTGTGAGATTCTGTTCGTCGTTGTTGCTATCTTCTGTGTCGTTCTCTTCTTCCTGTGGTAATTAAATTAATTGCTATTGTTAGCCTAGCTGTGGATGATTATCAAATCGATTACAGCTGCCGGATTAGAACCACACTGTTACAAAAATTACTATGTCAGCTACTACAGTGCATTGTAAAGCGAGAGATCTAGACAGGGCCGGATTCAGGGGTGGCCAACCGGGGTTACAGCCCCGGGGCCTACACAAAAGAGGGGACCCCACAATAGAAACTTCGGAAAATATAATTCAAATTCAGACTAGTAAACACTAGTAAACAACGGCATGTATTTAATGTTACAACTTTAAATCTACGTTTTTCTATCAAAGTATTCGAAATTGCTAACAAAAATACTGAATTGCACACTAAATTTGCGCATCAAATAAATCAAATATACTATACTCTTTGATCTTTAAAGCTCAACTATTTTACTGAATGACTAACTGTTAACTTATAGTAAATCTAATTATTATTTTAGTGCAACAATATATTTAATCTGTTTTTTTGTAATCCATCACCTATTAAATTTTAAAGAACATGAGTTATACTAAATAAAACACCAGTTAATCAGTCATGTTTATTAAATTAACCTTTTTTTTTTTTTTTTTTTTTTTTCGCTGGGAAATGCATTTACGCATCCCGCCGCCCGAAGACGACGGGTATGTGGGACTCGCTGGCACGCAGAACGTGCCAGAATACCGCACTAAAACCCAGCGGTGCCCTCATCGTCGTAGTGGGGCGCCACGGGATCGCTCGCGCATGCAACCGTGACGCCCCGACGGTTGGCCCGCCTATGCGGGCCGCCTTCGCCTATAGAGCGCTCGCGGGCACCGGGAGCGCTCTATTGCCCTGGTGGCGAGTGGGAGGATTATAGGTGCCCCTCCCACTCTAGTGCGGAGGGTGTAGGAGCGCATAGCGGCGTCTCCTTCCCCCCGGTTGTCTCCTGCGGAGCGGGTCAGCGTTAACGTCTGCTTCACGTTCCCGCTCCGCGGCCTCCTTCAAACTCATGACCTCCTCGCAAAAGGAGGCCACGGCCGACCAGCACCTCTCGCTGCCGAGCATGCAGTGGACCACGCTCGACAACGAGAGGTCTCCGCCTATCACGGCCATCAGGGCATGGCGCTGGGGCCCCCAAGCGGCACACTCCTCGAGAGTGTGACGCGCCGTGTCCATCGGCGCGCCACACTCGTGGCAGGCAGGGGTGGCTTCCCTTCCCGCAATTTGATGCAGGTACTTACCAAAGCACCCGTGCCCGGTAAGTACCTGCGTCAGCCGAAAGGTCAGCACCCCGTGCTGCCTTCTGACCCAGCGACGAAGATGGGGACGTATAGCATCCACCGTCGCTAGGCCCGCCGCTGGGGACTCCAGGTCCTCCTTCCACCAATGGATCAGGACCCTCTGAGCCTGAGTCCTGATCTGAGCCGTCTCGTCCGCACTTGGGACTTGTCCTCTAGCTCTGAGGCTCGACCGGAAACGGTACACTTCCGCAAGCACCTCCGCCTGGAGTTCCCAGGGCGGATCGCTCGCGAGAAGTGTTGCCGCCGTCCATGACACCGTACGGTATCCACGTATCGCCCTCACCGCTATGACCCTCTGAGGCCTCCTCAAGAGGGCTTTGTTCCGAGCGGTGAGTGCGTCATACCAAATGGGTGCACCGTACAGCGCCATACTCCGTACTATGCCGACGTACAAGCGCCGGCAAAGGGAGTCCGGTCCTCCTACGTTGGGCAGGAGTCTACCCAACGCAGCGGCGGCTCTCTCGAGCCTCGGAGCGAGCTCCGCGAAATGCGGACCAAAGCTCCATCGGCCGTCCAGGGTCAGGCCCAGGTACCTCATCTGGGCCCGAACCTCCACCTCCATACCCTGGACGGCGATCCGCGCACCTCGGGGAGGGCCTCTGCGTGGGCCATGGAATAGGAGGGCCTCTGTCTTGGATACAGAGACCCTCAGGCCCAGCATCTCGATACGGTCGACCGTTATCGACGTGCCGGCTTCAGCTAGGCGGGCCGCCTCTTCGAAGCTCCTCGCCCGAGCTGTGAGTAAGGTGTCATCAGCATAACAGATGACCCTCAGCCCGGGCGGTAGAGGTGCCCGCAACAACCAGTCGAAACCGACGTTCCACAGGGTCGGTCCCAGGACGGAGCCCTGTGGAACGCCGCAGCCGACGTGACGTCGATAGAGTCGACCATCGCCCCCCTCCCAGAGGACCTCTCTCTCCCGGAGGTACGCCTCCAACAGCCTCTGGAGATAGTGGGGCACTTCATGGAACCTCAGTGCCTCCACAATCGTCTCAACAGGAATGCTGTTGAAGGCGTTCGCCACGTCTAGCGAGATGGCCAGGAGAACGTCTCCACTGGCCACCGCCTCCGAGGAGAGAGACCTCAGGGCGTTCAGGGCGTCCAGTGTGGAACGGCCCGCCCTGAACCCGAACTGCGCCTCTGAGAGGTCTGGCCCCGACTCTTCGAGGTGCTGGACGAGCCGGTCAGCGAGAATCTTCTCAAGCATCTTGGCCGTCTCGTCCAGCAGCACGATTGGCCTGTACGCAGAGGGGGAGTCAGATGGTCGACCCTCCTTGCGCAACAGACACAACCGGCCCGTCTTCCACGGCTTCGGGAACTGTCCGGTGCTGAGGCACTTATCGAACAGGACCCGAAGCCGCCCTCTCAGCTGTTCCAGGGCGATGCTCAGTACTCGCCCTGGAACACCATCCGGCCCTGGTGCCGTCCTCCTGGCCCTGAGACGATCTAGGGCCATGCCCATCTCCCCCTCGGAAATAGGAGGGATGGATACCTCGGACTCGTTCGAGGAGGACGGCGCCATCGCAGGCGGAATGTGGCCCGGACGGTGCGGAAAAAGCTCCGACACTATCCGTTGGAGGAGATCCGGCGGCGTCGTTTCCGTCACAGAGGCACCCTGACCGCGCAACTTGTTTCGAGCTGCGCGATAGGGACGCCCCCATGGATCTCGGTTGAGACCCGCCAGCAATTCCTCCCGGCCAGCGTCCTTCGCCCTGCTGATGGCGAGCTGCAGAGCCTTCTTCGCTTGAAGGTAGGCATTCCGCAGCTCCACTTCCAGGGCCGGATTTATTAAATTAACCTAACCTAACCTAACCTAACCTAAAATATGCATTAATTGTTATGCAATATTTAGATAATGATGTTAGTAATTCGGTTGTAATATTGGATAATTTAGTGTGCAAATCAGTATTTTTGTTATGCGGTGAGTAATTTTGTTTTAGAATGCTTATATCTGTGGTTTTAGCAAGATTTTCGTAGCAAAGTTAGATAAAAAAAGTCGCTAACTTTGATTTATTTTAAACATTTTCTAATAATACACGTTTAGTTAAACAATTATTTAAATTAATATACAGTCATTTATTTGATATGCAGGTAGATTATTAGTCCAGAAATGTTGTTTGCTTAATTTTTAAATAGAGGTGCAATTAAAAAAAAAATTCCCCGTAAACAACTTTTCCTTTCATATTTTATTTCGCTTTTTACCTTTACCTACTACAGTACTTTATAAAATTTAATTTCAGATAATTCTTGTTTTCGATTATATTTATATTTTATATCTTTGTTAAATAATAAAAGAATCTATACTTAGTTTCACAAAAAAAAAAAAAAAAAAAATATTTATTGGAAAACTCGACTGAAAAAAATTGTCCATTTGGAAATTAATTTGGTGCAAAGGGGCCTCCACTCCTTTGTTGTCCCGAGGCCTTCAGACCTCTAAATCTGGCCCTGGATCTAGAAGACAACCTCCCTCTCTCTTAACTCCCACAAACTTTCCAAAATTGTTTTAGTCAATAACTCAATTCGGGCTCATTTGTTGTTAAGTGTTTAAGGTTGGCGATGATCACTCAAAATCAGGTGGAAATCTCGCTCATTTTCTGGCTATTTCCAGATAAACCAAAAAAATAGCCTATATAAAATGTTCATACGTTAACATAACTTCTGTCTAGAGCTTTCTAAGATTGTACTTACAATATCGGAATTTTCTACAAAACCTGTAAGGGTTAATACTTAATATTGTATGATGTATCATCCATTATCCTCAGAGGCATTGTCCTACTATCTGTGTAGACTAGTGACATAATGGCCCTTATGTATATTTAATTTACGTATCAAAGAAGTTTTATCTTTAAAATATTCTCAAGTGTAAAAAAACCTTACCCCATTGAGTTTTGAATGTTTCTCCTTCAAATGTTTCCTCATGAGCGCGTTATTTGTCGCCATCGTGTGGAGACAGAGCACGCAGCGCGCGGTACTGCTGGATTCCTTTTCGAAATACGTCCACAGATCTCCGTCCTCGGCCTCAGGCTCCTCTTCTAGATTTAATATATTTACTTAACTTTTACTAAATATATATAGGTGAATGGTGAGTTACTATCAATATTTAAGGAGAATAATCGGTACATGATTCTCATTCGAATTATGTAAAAAAATAGGTAAATATTAATAAACTTCTAAGTAAAGTTACTCAACAGTTATCTAATTATTTACGCGTCGTCTTCGGCAACAAATTTGTTGACTAGGTAAATGATGTGAACTTTGGCAATTTTTAGATGTGAACAAGCGGCAAAGTACAACACCTGTGCACGCGCCGCCGGCATGACTGGAAAAGTGTCCACGCTTCATTTATTTAAATTGAAATTTATGGAAATTTGGTCAAAAATTAAGTACCTATTTTTTATAGTAATTCACCAGTCATTCTGTATATGCGTGTGCGTGTGTGTGTATGTGTGTGCGCGCTTTATACGCACTAATCTATATATTACAATATATATGTTTTTTCGACAACCGTTCTTGTTGTTATAGATGTGGGAGCTTCTCGCTCCAATGCTTCTCTCAGTGGGATACTTATAGGCTGATTCAGTTAGTCCAGTTCAGATGATCAAAATTAAAACCGGCTCTTAGGGATTACACCTCAAATAACAAACTACAAATTTGCATTTACAGGTTGCAAATAAAAATACCTGATCAGATAATATGGAGTTTGATGGTGAAATATAATATATATCATAAACCTTTATCTGTTGGATATCGTTATACTTCAGATAGTTTTATTTTTAACAAACGGTGAAACATACCCTTTAGCTAGGGTTGCTAACTCTGGAAAGGACCAACCGGGAGAGTACAAAAATTGAGAAGGGGGAGGGGGGGGGGGGTAAGTTGAAAGAAAATTTCAATCATTTATTAGTTTTTAAATTTATATTTACTTTGGTTTCGAGCAGCATCTAATATTTTACGGCTTTATATTACAAAATCATAAAATGTTTAAAAGACGAAATGAAAAGGTTTAAATCGGCAGCGGTGCGCGTCATTTCGACGAGTAGCGACATGCGAGCGACGGATGCATATAATATTCGAAAAACCGAAGAAATTATTGCATCCCGGGAGATCGGGAGGTTAATCAATATAACTGGAGTCTCCCAAGCAATCCGGGAGGGTTGGGAACCCTACCTTTAGCCCGAGCGCTTGACAGAAACTTGAAGCTATTGCCAGAAATATGTCACGAGAATATAGATAAACTTAATAATTCTTGATACTTTAGCAGTATTATTTAATAATATATAAGTGCTTTATTTACCATAACACACTGCAATAAGTACTGCACAATGAACATAACATTAGATAAAAATTAATACATTAAAATAAAACATCGAAACAAACGTGGAATAGTTAACGACAAAAAAAAATTTACATATAAAATTGATTACGCCGCTTCAGTAATTCTTTTTATGGACAATGTATATGCTTATACAACAGGCTCCCAGAAAACGTTCAAAAAGTTTCTATTGCCAAATTTAAAAAAAAATGTGAAAGAACGTTTGTGTACAAAAGGATATTATTCTATCAACGATTTTCTAGAAGACAGTACGCCTTGGGAATGATGTGATCGCCTCCAGGCTATTTCAATTTACAGAGAATTATTGTCGATTTCAATATACTTTGAAAAAAAAAACCATTACGTTAAAAAAAAAAATATTAGTTCCGCAGAGTTTCTGTCGCCAGTTCTTCTCAGGTCAGAGGCTTTTTCTTTCCGAACTGGTGGTAGACTCATGACTGGTTTATTGGTAAATAATTGTAATCATTTTATGCTGAATAAAATATTTTGACTTTGATTTTACATCCGACGGATGTGATGGTGGTGGTGGTTTAATTACTTAAGTTTTAATTTTGATACACAAAAAATAAACATATAATATTAACTATTTATCTATAATTAAAACTTATAAAACTCGATACGATTCCGCTTAGAGATAAGTCAATCCACATAATCATTCTACCGTTACGAGTACGTGTTTCTGTGACGCATTAGGAAGTGACTCAGCGTGACGTATCGGTGATTTTGAGTGACGTGCCTTAAAAAACTGCGAGTTATTTTCAACGTATTACATACATAATAAGATATGTATTAACCACTTCATAATATTAAAAATAAAAATAAACTCAAAAACTACTGCACGGATTTTCATGCGGTTGTTCTCTTATATTTACGCGAATTTTATTCATTTAATTAAAAGTCTAAAAACGGATTTTATCGCGTTTATTTAAAGTTACTGTTTAACAATATTTAATTTAAATTATTTCTCGACGTTTCGGACCCTTTACAGCGTCCGTGATCTCGGGGGATCCTCAGTCCCCGTCCCAAATCCGTTTTTAGACTTTTAATTTCATGCGGTTTTCACCAATAGATAGGGTGATTCATGAGGAAGGTTTTGGTACATATACATTATACATACACCAGGCGCAGCCGGGGCGGGCCGCTAGTATAATATATAAATAAAATGATAGATGTCTGGCATCTGTCATATATTTACGTATTGCAAAGCGTTTTTTTAAAAAAAAAAACAATTTAGTAATGGCATATGAATATATTTATTTCGATGGATTTTTATCAATTTTTTGGTTAAACTGAACTAAATCAGACTGTAAACGCCCCACTGCCGGGCAAAGGCCTCCTCTCAATATATGAGAAGGGTTAATGCTTAATCCACCAAGCTGCTTAACTGTGGATTGGCGGATTAATTTCCCTGCCATGAGTAACGATCGCTATCTGATGGCTATGATAACAACCGGGATCGACCTTTTTACGTGCTCTCCGAGGTACGGTGGAGACACCTAGACTGGAAAACTATTGGTGAAAATCGCATTAAAATACGTTCAGTAGTTTTTTAGTTTAGACAGACAGACCAGAAACAAATATTTGTACAAATATCTGCCCCGAGAACCTGCTACATTGTCGATGTTAAGGCGACTGATCGCACCACTAAACCATAACGATTTTGCATAATTAAAACAATATTCTTCTAGACTCTTTTGGGGAATTAATTGAAAAAACATTACCCGTCTTCTTCTTGTCCTGTTCATTCTTCCTCGTTTTGACGCTCTCATCGAATTCGCCGTTGTTCCTGTATTGTAAGTGTATTCCTATATCGCCCTAAAACAAAAGGAATGATAAGATTTTTTTTTTTTTTTTTTTAATTTATTGGCCAATACATAACAAATACATTTTACTTTGAAATTTAAGTACCACGAAAACCTCGCGGGTTTATCTGGGTACAGAGAGTCATTCCGTTAATTCAGTTTGTTTTTCCAAAAAATATATTTTAAAACGTGATTTGATTTTCGTGGTGCTTTTATACATTTCTTGCAGTTCTCTGGGCAGTTCGTTTACATATTCAGGTATTAAATAGTCATCAGTTCTCTTTCCATACTTATTGTTAGTTTTTGGTAAGTGGTATTTATGGTTAGAATCAAGTTGACGTAAGCCTATAGGTCTAAGTTTTTCATTTAGCAAGGTTGTATTATTAATTTGGGTTAGAATAGAAAATTTAACTTTATCATATAATTATATTCATAACATTACAATGCCGAAAGAGCTGATTATAGTTGTTCTTATAATTATTAAGTATGTGTTTAGGTACAATTGTTTTTAATAATCTTAACTGTAAATTGTAAATATTTTCCAAATTTGATTTAGATGATCTGCCGTAACTACTAACACCATAATCGATAACCGAGTCAGCTAAGGCCACGTATAAGAGCCGCAGTGTCTGGTATGGTAATTTGGCTTTGAGTATACTTAGTTTGCTTAATAATGATCTTAATTTTGAGCAAACGTGATCTTTATGCGGGCCCCAGGTGAATCCGTCATCGATTATTAAGCCTATGTACATATGTGTTTTCACTTGTTCAATACATTCACACGAACAATTCAGACTGCATGAGGCATGCAAACAAGAGTGGTTGTGAGCCACGATAGTAGGTCTGGTGTCCGTTTGGTTGTGCGATGAGTGAATGTGTATAAATTTGGTCTTTTGTGCGTTTATTATCAGACCTACATCGTGTGCCCATTTACATAATTGATTAAAATTATGTTGTAATTTTTCCTGAGCATGTTTGACTGTTTTTTGAGCTACAACTAAACACGTGTCATCCGCGAACTGGTATACAGTGCCCTCATTTATTATATTAACCATATCGTTTACATACAACAAGTACTCAGTAGGGCCTATGATTGAGCCCTGTGCTGTGCCCCGTGTGGTTGATATTAATTTACTATATTGTTTGGATAGGCTTACTGTGGTTTTTCTGTTAAGATGATAATTTTTTAATAATTTCAATAAAGGACCCTGTATACCACCCCGCGAAAGTTTATCGAATAAAATATTGTAGTTTAATACATCAAAGGCTTTGCTAAAATCTATGAGTAAAACGAGCACGTGAAGTTTTTTGTCCAAATACATGTTGACTTCGTTAGTAAATTTTCTTAGTAATTCAGTGGTGCTTTTATTTCTCTGAAAACCATATTGTTTATTATTAATAATCGAATGTTGAGCTAAATATTTATTAATTTTATCCCCTAGGTACCTTTCTATAATTTTATCTACACATGACAAAATAGTGATGGGACGGTAATTATTATAATCGTCACGCTTTCCCTTTTTATAAATTGGCCGAATTACGCCAATTTTCAATATATCCGGATAAATTGATGTAGCTATGCACTGGTTTATGAGGTGAGTAATGACTGGTACTAAATGTGAGGAGGTATATTTTATATCGCTTGCCCTAATTCCGTCATAGCCTGGACTTTTTCTGTCATTTATAAGCAAAATTATACGTTGGACATCCTCTTCACGCGCTCGCTCTAGTCTGATTGAAGTGTCTGGTATATTTTCATACGAGGTAGAATTCAACATTTTCAAATCACAATCGATACATATACTTTTCACATTATTGTTAAATTCTGTCGCAAAATTATTTGATAGATTAAGTGGATCCTGCTTAAAATGCTTAATAATTACGTCATCAATACATTTAACAATTTTTCCGGTAAGTTTGTTAACTATTTTCCAAATTTCTCGTTGATTTTTAAAGTTTTTACAAATATCATTCTTTATTTTACGATTTTTTATGAACTGAGTATACTTGTTTGTTTTGTTTCTATACGAATTATATAACAATCTCTTTTCAGTATTATTTTCATCCATACGCCAAATATTATAAAGTTCATCCCGTTTTTTACACATACACTTTAACTTTTTATTTGCCCATTCATAAATATTTCTTTTACTTTTATATTCTACACAATATTTACTCGTTTCATATGCATTCCTAAATTGTTTGTAAATAAAATTATAAATATCGTTAGGGTCATTATAACTAAGCGGTTCGCTCCAGTCAACACTGCATAACCTGTTTCGCAGATTGTTATTATTTATTCTCGTAATCAGCTGCGGCAGGCGTGAATCATCAGTACCGAGCCGCGCGTCGAAGATCGCGCAACAAGTTATGCAGTGATCGGCTAGGACGATTTTTACAACGGCGGTATATATTTCACAATTAGTGATATTTCTAATAAAAATATGATCAACACAAGATTTACAAATTATATCCATGCGTTTTTCTATTCGTGTATATTGATTTATACCCGAGTAAAAGCCTAATTCGGATAGGGAGTTTAAGTAAAGATTTGTAATAGGGTTACTTTTATTAATATCTAAGTTTATATCGCCAATAATAACATAGTTATTTTTTGAGTTATATTTTGAGACAAAGGATAAAAGTTCATGAATATATCCTTCTTTACTATAATTTGGTGGTCTATAGACTGCACAGACTCCTAATTTATAACTAAAGTCTAGAATTAACTCCCCGGTAGTACATTCGAAGTATTTAAAGGAAGAACTATGTCTGATGAAAGATAATGAATTATGAACATAAAGTAATAAGCCTCCACCTTTCCTGTATTGCCTAAGTTCGTAGTACATTGAGTAGTCTGGGAGTTCGTACATATTAACACAGTCTTCTTTTATATTAGCTTCAGTTAAAATTAACAAATGAATGGTTTTATCGGAATTAAACAGTATGTATTCGAGTTCAGCAAAGTTTTTGACAGTAGATCTTATGTTTACATGAAATAACAATAACGGTTTTTCGTGATTCGGCAATTGATTTGTAAAATCGTTAAAGTTGATACAAGTCAATTCTTTCGAGTCACAATTTGTATCATCCATTTTTAAACAAAAGAACTATATACATATTAATAGTACAGATATTAAAGTGTAATTAATTTAATTTGACTGTTCTAGTTTTCGAGTAAGCACGTCCAGTTGTTGTAAAGAGTGAAAAGAGATGATTTTCTCATTTTCGGACTTCCTCGCTAGGACAGTTCCATTTTTGCACCATACATATTTAAAGCCATGACGTACCTTTAGTTCTTCTTTTGTCTTCCACAGGAGATATGCAGTGGCCGGTGTTAAAGACTCGCGTAGGTATACATTTTGTTCGCCTTCCGTTCCTATATCACGAGCTGAGAACTTTACCTTCTTACTTGCATCCAGCCAAGCACTACGCACACCGTTCTTCAGAATAACGGTAATGGGGTTGGGTGGTGATTCAATCCTTTTCGATTCGGTACGCTTGCGGGTTGGTACCCTCTTTCTATATGCTTTGATGACGTCGGAGATGTCGGTGTTAATTTTTGATGCCACATTCTTTATTATTTCCATCGTGTCTTCCCGTTCCGTTTCCTTGACTCCGCAGACTTCCAGCTGCTGGGATAGTTGTGCTTGCTCTAATTGGTTACACTTCCCTTCAAGGACTTCATATTTTAAGGACATGTTTTTGAGATTATTTTTCAAATCAACGCACTGATTTTCGACCGTTTTGAGCCTGGTTTCATATAAATTCATGCGCTCCTCATAGTCGTCTATCTTGTCGGAGTAGTACTTAAGAGAACGTTGTAATTCAAACTCAACAATGCCCTTGATTTCATTTCTTATTTCCCGTAATATTTGCTGCGTCATGTTATTGTCTGGGATAAGAAACTCAGGATCGGTATTATCGTGGCCTTCATCCTCGAGATCAGGCATGATGCATGACAGACGCCTGGATTTGGTACCTTCCGCGCAAGTTCTACATTTCCAGTCAATAGCCTCGGTGGAGTTCAGGGTGATCAATTGATCAGAAGTAAGACCGGCACATAACGCATGTAACCACTTATTACATTTGCCACACTGCAATCCAGGTAGTTTCTTTGTAATTGTTTTCGGACATTTTATACATTTGACCATTTTTTTTTTTTTTTTTTTTTTTGATTCGGGGGTAGTCGTAGTACGCAACGGGTAATGACCGATCGGTATCGCTGTCAGCGAATGACTGATAGACAATATATTCATATTTATTCATAAATTATGTATAATATACAGTTATTAAAAAAATATATGAACAAATCAGTCGACTATTATTCGTTTGATTCCCACTATTAGTTCACACTGTCACTCTATTTCCTATCGATGGTGGGGCATTTCACTCTATATCCTATCGATGGTGGGGCATTTCACTCTATATCCTATAGATGTTAAGTGGCGCGTAGCCCACCAGACGCAACACCGTCTGGTCGAAGGATCCTTCTTTTTCAATGGCAGCCTCTCTCTACCCCCAAAAAAATATTTTAAAAAATGCCATGTTTCGGGGAGAAAATAGTCGTCTACGAAATGCTGTTTTGGTCAATAATTATCTACCTAAAACGGTCTGAGCTGCAGTTGTCTCTTTCTTGCTGTTTGTGGATAGGTCTGGGGGAGCGAGACAGGAACATTTTATTCAAATACCTAGATTTCAAAAGACTCTCAGGTACACTTTCCTCTTAATAACAATAATGTAGACGCGACAACAAGACTATACAGGGTTAATTCTAAAACACCAGCAACCTCGCAGGACAAGATAGCTAACATTATGTACAACAACATTTGTTCTACCACTTTTGTTAATTTGTTAGATTTTATTTTCATACAAAAATAAATATTAATTTAATTTTTCGCGTGAATGCAATATACTCTACGCGCGTCCCAAAGATTAGGTAAATAACGACCACGTACTAATGTGAAGGGAAAGGTAGGAACGGGGCGGCGCTAGCGCCTTTGAACTTGACCTATTTAGCCAGCCGCGGCAGTCGGCGGCGGGCGACTTTGATGCGCGCGCGTCATATGATTTTGTGTGCTACTCGTATTTATTTTATTCGTATCGATCGATGTATTGTACCTGTACTAAAGTTATTTTGTAACCATGGTACCGCCGCTATTCTAATGTCGAATACACGGAAATGGTGAGGATACTGGCTAGGTGTGATGACAATGTGTCGGAAGCCTGTCGGCAATATGCAGCTAGATATCCGAACTTACCTACACCGAGCCGTGAGACAATGTCAACTCACCGAATCTGACAAACTAGCACGAGTAAATTTTTGTAACTGGTTCGGTTAACTAAAATAATTTGTGCGTTCAATCAAATTAAAACTAATTCGGAAGTGTTAGCACGTGTTAGTGAACAGCTGATTTTTAGGTGTTGTCTGTGTGTTGGTTGTGATGGTGACTATTTTGAACGCTATCTGCGCGATACGCACCGACATGCGCGTTACTTTAACCTTAGAGGTAATATTTCGTTTGTAAATATTATTTTATTGTCAATTATTTTTAATTTTTTAATTATTGTAAATACGCTGATTTCACTTTTGAAATACTTATGCCCGCCTGTATTTAACAATAAAAAGTGAATAATACCTAGCTACCAATATTTGATATTAAATTGGTTTAATTAGACTTTAGTAAACGTTTAAGAATAATTACCTACGTTAATAATTTTCACATATTTTTTTATGTTCAGAATTCAGATACCTAATCTACATACCTACATTTTTATAGTATTGGCGGGCATACGGACAGTCGAAGCCTTTTGATGACTAGGTACCGGATGTCTACCGCACAACTGGTTGTGCTGTAACCTCTGGAGGTTATGCAGATGTGTTGCCCTCCTATACATACGATTTATTTGTTTTTTATCGTTTAATATAGCCAGTTCTAAGCCTGGTAAAGTATGAAGGGATTGTGGACTCAGTTTACGTATTGCAGGGACATGACAAAACAGAAATTTGATTATTCATTTAAGTCACTGCGATATACATACTATGATACTGCCCACAAACCCACCAAGCAATTTATATTAATTTTATTAACTAGAATTATCGGGCAGAGAAAGTGTTATTACTATTATTATGCAAGCGCGCCCGAGCGTCGCGTCATCCTTTCGATAATGAATGAAACATAGAGTCTAAATTTCAGAGCAGTACAATAAAAACTTAAAAAATCATTTTTAATTAATGTATTGAGTTATGTCAAAAGTCGTAGAACAAATGTTGTTGTACATAATGTTAGCTATCTTGTCCTGCGAGGTTGCTGGTGTTTTAGAATTAACCCTGTATAATAGAACAATGAATCACAGGAGCTATAAATAGTAAATTTTTTTCAACGTCACAGAGTTAGCGAGTCATTTGCCTAAGAATAGTCATACGTTTTATTACCTTGTTTACATTTTAAATTATTTCGAGATTTATCTAGAATATATTATTAAAAATAGTTTTAATATCATACTAATATTATGAATGCGAAAGTATGTTTGTTTGTTACGCTTTCAGGTATTAGAAGTAACATAGGATGCTTTTTAGGTTTCCGTACCCAAAGGGTAAAATGGGACCTTATTACTAAGACTCCGTTGTCCGTCGGTCCGTCTGTCACCAGGCTGTAGCTCATGAACCGTAATAGTTAGGCAGTTGAAATTGTTACAGATAATGTATTTCTGTTGCCGCTATAACAACAAATACTAAAAATCAGAATAAAAAAATATTTAAGGGGGGCAACAGGTAGACGCTTGAAATATTCACAGAATATATAGTTATATTATTCACTTTAAAAATAATAAATAAATTATAATAAAATTAATATTTAAGGGGGGCTCCCACACAACAGACACTTGACAGACAGACACTTGACAGACAGACACACTCGCACTTGGCCGATTTTTTTTGCCGCGATAATCGACATCCACGCGGGCGAAGCCGCGGGCAGAAGCTAGTATTCTATATTTTTATACATTGTATTTTATCTCAGTGGAATTTTCATTAACTACATTAGTGAAGCTGTATTCACTACATATCAGTGAATTTCAATAAGAAGTTAGTAAATACTAATACACAAATATTCAATAATCAAAACAGTAGACTCTAGATATTCACATATTCATACATTGAAAACTCACTGATTCTGCGTGGTACGATTCTCACATTGATAAAAAGTGAATAGTAGTCACATAACATTAGTGAAATTCCACTGATTCATGTTTAGAGACTTAGAGTGTATCTGGCAGACAGTGCTGCGATCACTGTAGTGTTCAAAAATATTTTATTTTGTTTCCGGTTTGTCTCGATAGTTGGCGTTGAGTTAAGGAGGATGGGCATTTTGGGCCACGAGCGAACGAAGATGACACCTATAGTAAAGTGTAGGTCTTATCAAGTTATACATGCCGCTATAAGACATTTTCCTAAAAAACCACTCTTTGACTTAGTTATGGTACAATTATATAGTACCATAAAATGTGCTTGAAAATGTGAAGTTTCTTGACGTTTTCTAAATAGATACTAAATTAAATTGATGGATATTGGATTGAAATACGTTTTTAGTTATCATTTAATCTAATGTTTCTTCCTCTGAGCTTGTTTCTAGAACAGGGAATATATTGTCATGCTTAGTGGATGGAGTGTAAATGTTTTGGTGAAAGTTTGCATATCCCAAAAACCAGATGAGGGTCATAATATGGGCACAGCAGCCTACTGTTCGAGACCCATTCTTACACGTGCAATAGTATTCTAGTATTGCATCAACCCCTTCTCCATGTTTTTCAACGAGAATGTACACCTTGTTTGTCACGAAAAATCCTAATCATGTACATAACTTTCATTTGTGTTCGCTCATGGCCCAGATATCCATATAAAATGCGCATGGTCCTTTTCGAACTTAATATGTGTGTATAGGAAAAATAAAAAAAATCTTCTAAAATTGTGTTACGTAATACTTGAACGTCCCCTAAGTAGAGTAATCACTATTAAAGTCGAAGCGGCTAAAACCGAACGGGTCTACTATTATAATAATATTGATATTATACTTGTAATAAACGTGTCGGATCCAATGACCTATTAAAAATAGACTATACCTACTTATAACGACTTACAGTCAAAACCTGTTATAACGACATCGAAGGGACTAATCATATTTGGTCGTAAAAACCGGTAGTCGTAACAGCCGATGACGTTGTTGTTAAGTATCTAATCAAAGGCGAAGCTATCAGTATCAGCCGTATCAATGATACGGGGCCCCCGATCTACAGGGGCCCCGAACGTGTATAAACCAAAAATTCGTAAAATGTTATCTAAGGACTTAAATAAATTATTAAGACTTGTGTATAGAGGCAGAAAATTTGGAAAAACTGAAATCGTCTTCAGTTTTGAATGATTTAATAAATTAAAATACCGATATAACAAATTCACCGAACAAAAGACAGGAGTATTAATTTTAAGTAACTTATAATCAATATGTAATTATTTTAATTCATTGCGAGTGGTTTTGTTCCGTTATTGAAAAATCTTTACTCTTCATTTGGGCCCCTTTACAGATTTTGATACAGGGCCCATTTAAGTCAAGCTACGCCACTATCAATGGCGTAGCGAGGGGGGGGGGCAAGGGGGTGCATCATGCCCCGGGCGCTACTCACCAATGGGCGCCAAATGGTCTTTCGCATGGGGGGGGGGGGGCGACAAAAAGGTATTGTGCCCCGGGCGCGAGATAAGCTCGCTACGCCACTGGCCACTGTACCTAATACATAATTATTATTGAATGTGTGATTAATATACTCACTTCACCGCTCATCTTTCCACCGACGATACCATGCCTAGCTCGGAAACGTTGAATCCAACTGGACGAGCAAACGAAATCTTCACCAAAACTCTGGGCAAAATCGTTTGCTTTTTGTTGAAGTATCGGTCCATTTATTGGCACATCATTTGACCTTTGATATCTATACCACTTTAACAAAGCGTCCTCAATCTTCGTGTGCTTCGTTGTTCTTGCTCGTTTCATTTTCAATAAATTCTTCTTAAAAAGTTTTTGAATTTTCTGTCTCTCTTTCCAAATAGTTGAAATTGTCGAGTGTGGTACGCCATATTCCGCTGCCAAGTCTTTATTCGGAATTCCATTCTCGAGCTTTGATATAATACGCGATTTTTCTTCTATAGTAATTTGTTTTCTTATTTGTTTTCTTTTTCTTTGCGACATGTTTAAAATTTCGCGAATAATTCAACAATACGTTTCGGTGCGTCTTGTGTTCAGATATACATATAAGAAACTGATTGAGAGAAATGAGAAAGCGGACTTTGGGCTTCGATCGCATACACGTGTATTTTGTTTCTGAGAATGACAATATGTTTAACACACACACCTATACACACACAATAAACCCTAAACTCGACACGTTTTTGTTTACTTTTGCGTTCTGACTATTTAGTGTACCAGATGTGGGTACTGTTACCTATTCAAATATTTATAATACAGCTGGTCGTTCTAACAGATATAATTCTCCGAAAATATCAGTTAAATGTAGTCGTTTCAAAAGATATGTCGTAATAAGCAATGTCGTAAAAAGCAGTGTTTTTATAAGGCGGTCCAATAGCCGGGACCTTGATAATGGGAACATAGATGTGACTATACGCCTTATCGGTTATTAGAAAGAGATGAATATAGAATCTGAGTTACACCGATCGAGCGCGTATGAGGTAGCAATGAGAGGAGTTTGGGCAAAAGTGTAAACTCGATTTTAATTCATTATAATCAATATCAATGACGGTTAATTTTTTTAAAGGGCATGGCTGGCTATTTTTATACGTGAGATCGGCCATTTTAATTTTTTTTACAATATTGCAGCCACACACACACACACAAACATCGCTAAATCGATAAAAAATATTTAAGGTCACACCGTCTTCACTTATTTTATTTTATCTACCTCAATTATAGGAACTGCTGATTTTTTTAATCTACGAAATTTCTTTTTCGTCACATATATATCTACTTCATCGAAATGTTCCGAGCAGACTGTCGTATATTTTGTTGGCTTAGCGTCCAATTAATCTCTCGCCTTTGAGTCCTAATTATTGTCAACCACTTTTCCTTTATACCATATCTTTACGTAATCTAAATTGAAATGCGTTTTAATTTTCATTCATATTTTAAATGACAAGTAATTCTAATTCAAATGTTTTTTATTAAAATAAACTATTACAAGTACTTTTGAATCGTCGAGTGAATCTTTCAATATTTAGTAATATGATTTTAAAACAAACTATTTCAGGTTTTTATATAATTTTGTGAGGGTGAATGAAGCCAGTTCTATTTTCCCGAACTTCCCCTAGCAGTGGCAATTCACCAATACAGCTGTTCTCTCTTTCACTCTTACGCACGAGACATACTACGCGTCTCACTCATTACTTCGTAATAATAACTGCCGATTAAGGGGCTACCCGGCCGAATTCACTGTTTTTACATCGCTTATAGTATGCATGAACGTTCAATAAACAATATAGTTCTGAAGACAATATTTTAGCTTGATAATTGATCTGTAATTGTGTCTACTGATATATCGAAAATGATACCTCATCACGAAAAAATGAATTTGCCTACAAACAAGCCCGCGGCTAGCGTTGCCGGATAAAGCCGGAATTAGTTAGGCTTTTCGATTGCGTGTCCGGCCAAAATAAACGGTGTCCGGCTTGTCCGGCTTTTAATCAACTCAAATATAAAAAGCAAGAACTTTTATATGATGTTACTTGCTGCTACGGAACCCTTCATGGGCGAGTCCGACTCGCACTTGACCGTTTTTATTTTAACGGCTTCATCACAAAACATAGAATTTTCTCTATACAAATACTTTATTAGAATGTTTTGTATGTATAAACCTTCGGGATCAAATTTTCTAAATAACTGTGAAAAGTGCATCAAAATTTTTACTTGAAGTTTTACGAGCAGATTTTCAAATTGGACAAGTACATTAACAATTTGCCCTTAAAACTTAAAGTAAAAATTTTGTTGCGATTCGTTTTTCCACTTGTCCGTTGCGATTCGTTTTGCCATTTTTTTTTTCGAAATAAATATATATTACACCCAGACCCGAAACGGGAATTGAACCCACAACCCTAGAACAGAAAGCATGATCACTGCCAACTGCGTCAACGGGCCAGTCCAAAGATAAAACATTTTACACATTAATTAATAACTCAATATTTTTACACTTTAATATATTTTATTGCCTACTACTAAAACAAACTTATTTTTACGTAAAAAATTTTATTAATCTTCAAAGGACCTTAACGCTTACCGCTAGATTTATGGGAGTCGTACAATGTTTTATAGCCTAATATATTCTACAAGAAATAGGCTATTTAACGTACAGTGCAAACTCAATATAACGAAACTAAAGGGAATTAGAAAATATTCGTTATAGCAAGTAATTCGTTATAATGAGGTTTGTTATATTATAGAGGTTAGGTTGGACTACGATTCGTTTTAATAAGGTACGAAAGTAGAATTAAGTGGAAATAATTAATAGGATACGTTATATCAAGGTTCTAAGTTGAAAAAATTCGTTAAATACCTTCTACCTATATTCTGCAATGATTAAAAATTCGTTATAATGAGGTTTTTGATAAATGTTATTCGTAATGTAGAGGTATATTTTGTATCAGCTCTTATTCTTACAGTTCTAGAGGATTTCGAAAAAATCGTTAAATCGTGGAATTCGTTATATTGAGGCTCGTTATATTAAGGTTGTACTGTATTAATAAATAACGCCTCACTCAATGGTACCCAGTAGGAAAAAAATCTGTGTCGGGAGTTAAAAAAAAAACGCAACTGACTATCAGACCATGTCATAACATCTGTCTTATAAAAATATTTGTCACGAGCGGGAATCAAACCCGCTACCGCTAGAGCATAGTTGCTGAGACCAATCCGTTAATCAGTTGAAAATACATTTTTTTTTAAATATCCGTCAAAATGTATGACTGTATAATATTAATGGCCCAGTTCACCGCTAACTGATAAATTTTATAGATAAGTTGCTGATAGAATATCAGAGATTTATCAGCAGCAAGAGAACCTTTCGGTTCTTCAGATTGCGAAAAAAAAAATCTGACAAATAAAATGGAGTTTGATGGGGAACCGAGATACCGTTATGTGTCAGATAGCTATCTGAATCTCTATCAGTAACCAGTGAAAGAAGCCCTAACTATGGATCACGTTTTTTCTCGTATGTTGCCACTTCAAGGCCGGCGCGTCACACATTATTCCGACAGCAGTGTTTAGTGAACACTTACTGATGCAATGTATAATATTTGACCCTGTTTATAATTTCATATGTTTGGAGCGCAATTATGCTATCATAATCGTGTCTTAATGGTATAATTAACGTGACATCATGACGCCATAATGATATAATTACAGTGCCGTAATTACCAAATTATTGTACACTCAATGCATTGTAATATTATCATAAGGACACTATTACCTATTTATACTGGTGTCACAAAGATGCCATAATGATGACACTACGACACTATAGAATTAATTTGTTTCATATTTACACAATGGTGATGCTATTTAGAAGTAACTATGTTGCTATAATTACTTCATAATAGTACCCCAATGGCATTATAATAATAATTTATTTCAATTGCTTTTAAGAGTTAGTACACACATTTTTTACCTTATACAGAGATTTGGAGTTATATTGTATTTTTAATATTACATTTGGTGTTTTCGTAAATCATAATAAGATGGTGTTTTCCCTATTTTGATACTATTCTAAAGTCTATGACCGCTAAATGGTCATTGAAATCCCATTCAAAATACCAATGCAATAAAACAAGATACTTTAAGATAAAAGATTTGTTTGTTTACCAATAAACTACTAAAACAATTTGAATAGAAATATTAATAATTCTTTTACCATTCAAAAACTGCAATATAAAGAAATAATAGGCTTTCTTGGCAAATGGTTTGCCTAGGAAATTACAGCTGCATTGCATTGCAGTGGAACATTATTATAATTATGAAAGTGGGTAAAATATTTCAATAGTTGCTTATAAAGTTTATCTTACACATAAATTACTGATAGGCTATCAGAAAATATATCAGCAGGAGGTAAAACAGCTCCTTAGGACCAATAAGAAAAAAAATCAACAATTATTGAAATTGTAGGAATCACTGTAAAAATAAAATAGATACTAAGTAAAATAACAAAGCAGATAATACTGTATTACTTACATAAAGCGGGTTGAGTCTATCCCCAAAGGTCTCCCCTATATCCCGCCCCAGGATATCATAGAGACGCTCCTGTAGCGGGGTTAAGGGCTTCGCTTTGGCAGCTCCGCCTTAAATGGGAAGAAAATAGTTAATGTACGTTTGATATGATAATTTAAAGTAAACTAAAACTTATAAATTACCTACCAGTCATGCTCATTTCCCGCATTTGCGTTTTAATTTTTTTTACAAGCTTACTCTTATATTCATTATAGAACTAAAAAGAAAAATAGTATTAAACACTTGCCATACATGTTATTCTCCATAAAATATTGTAATCTTTTTAATGCTTACAGATCGCCATTCATCTGGAGTTTTATTGGGACAGTCGTCACTAACTGAGTTGAGGATCTGTGCACATTCAACCCAAAGCCTTTTTGCAAGACTACGTCCTTCCAATGTGCGACTACAACGACCAAGTGCCAAATCTGGCTGGCTCTCCAGAAACTCAATTAGTGCTTCTATTTGCGCCAGAACAACCATTTTTAAAATAATACTGTAAAAAAAAATAGGTTCAATCAGTTAATCTTTTTTTTAAATATCAATTTCTATAGACTATATTTGATATTGAAAATAAATAAATTATTTTTACCTTAATCAATTAAATTTAAAATAAAACACTATTAATATGGTGTCTCCTATTCCAAGTTTGTAATTTGTTTATTTAATATTAACATATAATTTATTGCTATTTTCACATTTATAAACAATATGAAAAAGTCTAATAATATTTATCTTAATTCAGACGCAACTACATATTTATCAATGTGAAATTTAATAAAATATTACTTATTAAACTACATAGCTTGTTTTTAAAACTTACAATTACCTTTTTAAGTTAATATTATTAAATTACTTCTATTCTAATTACCACGTACTTTCGATAATAATTGCGATTATAGAGATCGTAATTACTTACAAAAAGAACCATTTAAATTTATAAAATATAAGTAAATACGCTTTACTAACCTGTAAATATTATATTATACTTTAACCACAGTGTTATGTCTATTATAAACTTATTTATAATTCACTTAAACAAAAAGAAAACACTAACTACAAAGCACTGTTTTTTGATATCATGATATGATTGATGTCTCATATGTCATAATATCATTGACTTACAGATAGATTCAATTTAGCTCTCGAGTCTTCATTCCCCACGATCTATCATTTTACCTGTTAATTTTACCTTTTTCACACTATTTACTACATCAGTTATTTCATTGAAATAAACTAATTACTTTAAAATAATTTATAAAAGAAAACTTGCGTTATAAATTCTTATATTGAATAGTAGTTTTTCGAAAGTCGCTTATGGTAACACCTTTTATGGTTTTGTCAATTCCGATTGTCATGCTACTGCAATTACGACACAACTCCACTTACAGATCACTGACAGACCAATGTGAACTGTACGAGTATGGTAATACAGTGGAGTTTTGATTATACCAACTAATTTCTTTGTAATCTAAGTTCTTGGTAATCGATTTTCACTAGCGTATCTGCGCGGCCTTGCCTGCATTGACCTTAATGATTATTGCTACGATTAAATTATAAATCATAGAGTAATGTTTTATTGCCAAAGTCGTTACTAAGTACCTATGTAAGCTATAATTATCAAAAAAAGTTAAAGCCTTTGCGACTTTACGATTTATACAAAAATATTAAAAATTACAATAGCGTATATTTCACTAACTATTTTTTATATATAATTATTATTTGCTTTTATTACACACTTTAAATACTTCAGTAAGTCAGTCTTGATCCTGAAATGTATGTAGAATCATCATGTCAACCGTTGGATGTCCATTGTTGAACGTAGGGTAGGGGTGTGCGATAATAGGGGATCGGACAGTAATCAGATTAAAATGTAAAATGTGGTTAAATTAAATAAATATACTGTTTTACGATTATTTACCTAATAATTATTTAATATAATTCATTTAAATATTTTTAAATGAAGAAATAAAATGTTGTTATTTTCAATATTTTTAAACAGTACTGAAACACCAATCACAGTGCGTGACGTCATCTGTGGACAATCATTGACTGCATGGGTACTATCTACTTAGTTTACTCAGTTATTTCCATAATTTTGTTGAAATTGTAAAAGTTGCTAAAAGATTATTGATAAATTAGGATACGGTAATCGATTTAAAAGCTGTCACGTGGTGTTTAACCAGTTTTTTTTATAATGAAAACAGGATTTACGAAAGCCGACAATCGAAATCTTCCCAGAGTGAATACGTTTCTGATTTGCAATTTCTTTGCAAGTAATTCAGGCTTTTGTGACAAAATTTGTGTTTTGAAATGTGAAAACTCTGTATTACTATTATAAATATATAATTATATATTATTTGCCATAAATACCTAGGTACTTGAAAAAATACCTCGTTGAAAAATAACCTGTAATATTGCACAATATATGTATTGTACCTACTGTACTGTACTAGCCTCCTCGCCTAAGGCCTCTTCTCCATATAGACAAAGGGTTGGAGCTTAATCCATCACGCCGCTCCATTGTAGGTTGGCGAATAATATACTACTATGAGTAACGATCGCTATCAGGCAGTGTTGGGCATTAGTCAATTAAAATTTCAATTGATTAATTAATTGATTAAAAAATTAATTGTGATCAAATTAATTGCAGTTAAAATTAGTTGCAATTAACTGTTAGTTGTACGCTGCAATTAATTTATTTGAATTAATCTATAATAATTGTATCTTGCAATTGAATCAATCGCAATTAACTTTTTTAATTGTTTAAAAAAACAATTAAAATTAACAATTATCTTGCTTTGATATAGGTGACTCTGTGAACAGATATTTGTATGAATAGCGTATAATAGTGCCAGGGTTGGAAAAAAGCTCTTTTTTTAAAAAAGTGCAAAACAACCCGTTTAAAACAAAAAAATAAAATAAATAAATGAAACACGTTTAAATCACTTATAAATTTTTTGTTATTGTTTTAATCGCGTATGCGGTAATCATACTTCATACTAATATTATAAATGCGAAAGTAAGTTTGTTTGTTATGCTTTTACGCGAAAACTGCTTAACCGATCATCATGAAACTTTGTACACACATTCTTGGAGGTATTACAAGTAACATAGGAAACATTTTTTGGAGTTTACTCCTAAATAATCGATTTCATATTCATATTATTGCCCCCGGTATGATAAGAATATGAGTAAAAATCGTCGATCGCGTGCCTTTTTTTTTTTGCGCAACCGATTTTCACTTTTAAGTCGTCAGCATTAAGGGGTCATTCATTTATTACGTAAGACGATTTAGAGGGTGGGGGGTGGGGGGGGGTTGACCATGTCTTATTTTTTCTTACAAGGGGGTGGGAGGGATTCTCGATAGTTCTTACGTAAGATTACAAAAATGCGCAAAATTAAAATTATACTTTGAAAAAGCACAACTGCGCGAGTGTCGAGGTTCGCTCGGATGCGTATAGGAAAACGATTTTCATTTCCATGGCAACGGACCCACGCCGCCCGCACTGCGCCTCCCGGGAACTCCCCGCTTGTGGACTAATCTTCACTTTTTTGCGTAAACAACACTCGTTATTGCGTTGATGATTTTAGTTAAATAGTAATAGAAGCAACACCTAATACTAGAGATGTTCCAGTGGCAGATACACTTTCCGAGTGAGTTTCGACTTTTTGAGCCCCTGGACTGAAAATCTTATGTAGGTAAAGATGAATAATTAAAACCAAAGTTTATTACTACCAAAAAAAAAAAAATTATTAGTACCTTTAAGTACTAATAAAAATTTCTAAAAATTGTTACTTTAAAAAATAACATTAAAACAAACCAAACGTGTATTCATTTTTACCCGACTGCGTCAAAGGAAGGTTATGTTTTACGAGAGTATGCATGTATGTATGTATGTTTGTATGTTTGTATGTATGTATGTATGTATGTATGTATGTATGTATGTATGTATGTATGTATGTATGTATGTCTGTATGTATGTGTGTATGTTTGTATGTGTGTATGCGTGTATGTGTGGGTGTGTGTTTGTGTGTATGTGTATGTGTGTATGTATGTATGTAAGTAAGTAAGTATGTATGTATGTATGTATGTATGTTGTTTGGCACGCTCTACGGCCTGAACGGCTCGATGAATTTTAGATTGAGAAGTGTCATTAGATTCGTATTTACTGTGAGAGTGACAATAGCTATATTAAAATAAAAAATAAAATAAAATTGCGGATTTTTGGCGCCAAATTAATTTCATTTTCAAATTACACAGAAACGCAGTCGAGTTTTTTAGTTTTTTTTAAATTTATTTGACTTGTTTCCTTTAGATTCTAACGTAATAAATGTTAAACAGGGGGAGAGGGGGGTCGAAGACTAGCAAAGTTCGTCTTACGTAATAAATGAATGGCACCTAATAAAACGTACAGTACGCGCGCGAACGCACGCAAATCCCGCGGTTGAAAAAGGAGCGGATATGCGCCGCGCCCGACTGACGCTTCATACCCCACACTCTCCCACTACTAGTGACGACCTTGACGTAAGAGCACGCTCAATGAGTCTTTTTTAATTAAGAAATATTATTTAATTTATTAAATTTGACTTTATTTAATAATATAATTTATATAATTATAATTATAATTGTAATTTATATTTTTTGAAGTGTTCAGAACTTAATTATATAAACCAATACTTATTTACTTTATCTTTAGTTAGTTAGTATAAAAAAAAAAAAAAATAATGCTGTGCATACCTTTAATTTAAATACATATTTTTTAGTGATATTATTAATAATTTTAAACTATTGAAATAATCTAATATGTATTTAGTTGGTAAGCCAAATTAAATAAATAAATAAATAAATAAATAATCGGTTGCACGCACGAAGAAGTGTCACGTGTCTCAAGCGAGAGCGCGGAACAAGCGAAAGAGAGGCACGGTCAGCCTAAGCGTTCGGCTTGTTAATAAAAAACATTAACGCTGATTGTAGGATCTGAAATATTACACATGTATAAAGATGTAAGTAAATTGTTAAGAGCACATTGTTACTTGTAATTAATCTGTATAATTTAAGTAATAAAATATTTGAATTGACAAGTGCAAATAAATGTTAATTTATCGAAAAAATTTGTAATTAATTGTGTACGAGACAACCGAGAAGGACAGCAACAGACGGTCTCCTTCGCACGTGTGTAAGCGAGATAGCATAATGTTATCGTCCATATCGCGCGTACTTATAGTAATCATTCGTATAGTTAGGACCTTAAAGAGGTATTTCGCATCATTTCATAGAATTATTTCGCTAGAATATGTGTAATAGACAATCGAAAGGGATAGAGATAGACGGTCTCCCTCGCACGTGTGTGAGCGAGACAACATAATGATGTCGAAAAATATAGATCATATTTATAGTAATCATTCGCGTAGTTAGGTACTTAGAGAGGTACTTATATTATTTCGTAACATTATTTTATTAACTTGTAAATTTATTAAAGTTTAAATATTTTCGCATAAAGAGAGATAGATATAGAATTTTATATAGAAAAATAGAGAAAGCAATAGGATTAAGGATATCTTCATTGTTTAATGTTTACAGATAGAAATTCATAGATTAAGGATGTTTTGTCGTTTAATATTAATTTATTAATGTTATTATAGATATTTTATAGGTTTTTATAGTTTAAAATTGATAATTCATATGTAAAAATAGGATTATAGGATTAAGGACATTTCATTGTGTTAATATTAGTTTAAGAATATTTTCAGATATAGTTTGCATAGATTTAAGGTTATTTTGTCAATTTATAGTTAATTTATAGATGTTTTATAATGTAAAAATAGCAATTTACATGTTAAAAATAGATTTTGACGATATAGCATTCGAGAATTCATAGATGGATTAGCGACGCGCGCACGTGGCAGACTAACGCGGATAAAGGATCCGCGGGGGGCTTTTATATCAAGCGGTGGGGGACGAGGTAGATTTAAATACCGCGGCGAGGGCCCGACCCCGTTTATTGATAATTAGCGCGCGCGCCGCATTAATTGTATGTTAAAAAAAATAGAGGATGTAAAGTAGTTATAGAGTAAGTATAGAAATAAGCTCAACTATTGTAAAAAGTATATTTTTTGAATAAAGTAAATTCCCGGGGGTGAGGTAAGGGATCGCTGGCCAGCCAATCAGACAAGTATAAATTGCGGTGCCATTCCGGGCACCATATGCCAGTCCTCGATCGACCAGCGAATAGTAAAGATAAAGAATAGCAAGAGACCATAGTATAGAAGAAATCGCTTATAGAAGCTAGCCAGCAATTCTGATCCTCACAAGCGGGAAAATCTTCAACAATCAATTGGCGTTTCACTGACGTACACCCTCACTGAACACACGGCGAACTAGAACCAGCTCACCCTTCGCATTCGTTTGATACCGGCCCTAGAAACAGACGTCTCATCGTCACATCGCATATTATACAGTCCACTTCGTATTTCTTTCGACTAGGGTCCGGTACATTTGGTCCTTCGAGCCGGATCTGCCTTTCGTCGTGTCTCATCGTGGTCATCGTGTACGTCGTGTTCGTCATATAGATATAGCGAAGTTGAAGACATCGTTTATAATGCCGCTTACAAGATCGCAAGCCGAGAAGATGGAACAGGAATTAGAAGCGATCCAAGAAAGGTCTCCAGAGGACACCTCGAACATCGCAGAACAATCGAAGCCTTCAAACGTACCTGTTCGACACGAAGAACCGCCTAGATCTCCGTCGGCCGATCCAGGTCAAAGAAAGCATTCGAAACCGTCCTCGAAGAAGGCATCAAAAGAAAAGAAGCTTCTCAAGCTAAGAGAAGAGATAGCTCAACGCAAGCTGGAACTCGCCATTGCAAGAGCTGAAGCCGCCGCGCTGGAATCCGATGACGACGATAGCGAGGATTCATCACACGACGGCGACAACCGAGTTACAGAGTGGTTGGACACACACCCGGAGGTCACCACGAAACCTATAGCTCAAGACCCCGAGGTACCTATGGCGAAGCCCACCACACATACAGAAAAGAACAACTCGGTCATCATAGAAAAAGAAGCCCCAGAGATAGCGACTGTGGCATCGAACAGTATAGACCTGACGCAACTAGCGGCAGCCATCACCACAGCGGCAAGATCTGCGGGCACATCGCGGTATATAGGAGAATTACCGTACTTCAACGGGTCACACACAGAGTGGCTCGCCTTCCGCGCTGCTTACTACGAATCATCGACTCAACTCAGCGCGGCGGAGAACTCAGCAAGAATACGAAGAGCCCTGAAAGGAAAAGCGAAGGAAGCGGTCGCCAGCCTTCTCATCGCAAACGCGCCGGCAATAGACATAATGAAAACACTAGAGACTCGCTTCGGAAGACCGGACGCTATCGCCATCACCGAGCTAGAGAAGCTGCGCAACCTGCCTCGCCTTACCGACTCTCCGAGGGACATATGTGCCTACGCTAACAAGATTAGGAACTGTGTCGCCACTCTACGACTGCTAGCTAAAGACCAGTACCTGTATAGCCCAGAAATAATAAAACAGCTGGTCGAGAAGCTAACACCGACAACGAGATTCAGATGGTTCGACTACGCAACAAGCAACGATATAGAAAAACCGAAGACTGAACCGGAGCTAGTACTGTTCTGCGAATTTATAGAACGAGAAGCGGACAGGTGTGCGAAGTATGCACCTCCGGAACAGATCAACAATGAAGAGACCACGACACCTGTACGAAGACACCGCGCGCTCGTAACGAACGATAGGAAATTCCCTTGTCCTATATGCAAGGAGAAGGAACACGAGCCGTCGGACTGTACGAAACTAAAGACAGCGGAGCAACATAGGCGTTGGGAAATAGCTAAGGACGCGAACCTCTGCTATAGATGTCTTCGCTACAGAAGTCAAACACACAAGTGTAAGACACGTGTCTGCGGTAAGAACGGTTGCGAACGAACACATCATCCGCTGCTTCACTTCACGCCGACCAACAAAGAAGATAGAAGAGAAGAAACAGAGAAGGTCACCACTACACATAGCCACAAGGAGTTGCACGCCTACCTGAAATACATTCCGGTCAGGATCAGCGGCCCTAAGAAAACCATAGACACGTACGCGCTGCTGGACGACGGCTCCACCGTGACCTTAATAGAAGAAAGCATCGCTTCGAAGATCGGCGCGAAGGGACCTAAGGATCCGTTAAACATCGAAACAATCGACACGAAGTTAGCTACGCACTCGTCTCGTCGTGTCACGTTCAATATAAAGGGGCAAGAAAAAGAGTTCAAACTACAGGCGAGAACTATAAAGAAAATGAAAATATCGCCGCAATCGATAAACAAAGAACAAGTACGGGCCTGCGAACACCTTAAAGACATCGCTAACGACATTTCGTATAAGGACGCTCGCCCTACTATACTCATCGGTCAGGACAACTGGCACCTGCTAATAGCATCTGAAACAAAGAAGGGTAATAGAAGTCAACTAGTCGCATCAAAGACGCCCTTAGGATGGGTCCTCCACGGGTCTGGCTCTCGCACCGTCGGTCAGCGGGTTCACTTCGTTTATAATCTCGCCGACACAGATATAGAAAGCGACGAAAGCCGCATGGACGAGATGCTACGACACCACTTCGCTCTGGACTCCATCGATATAGCAGAGAAAAAGCCGCGTTCCGATCCGGAACAAAAAGTACTCGACATACTGGAAGCGAACACCGTACAGACAGAAAGCGGACAGTATGAAACGGCTTTACCGTGGAAAAATAGCGATTCGAAAATGCCGTATAACTACGAAAACGCACTCAAACGGCTCTATACAACAGAAAAGAAAATAGATAAAGATCCGTTATTAAAAGAAAAATATACGGAACAAATGAACGCATTAATAGAAAAGGGCTACGCGGAACGAGCTCCAATCGAAAAAACATCGCATAGAACGTGGTACCTGCCTCACTTCCCCGTCGTCAACGTCATGAAGCCGGGTAAAGTCCGTATAGTTCACGACGCGGCGGCGAGAACAGCTGGAACATCACTTAACGATCACCTGCTCACCGGACCGGACTTACTACGCTCGCTAACCGGCGTGTTAATGAGATTCCGGCAACATCGATATGCAGTGACCGCAGATATAGCAGAGATGTTCATGAAGATAGGAGTAAGGAGTGAGGACAGAGACGCATTACGATACCTATGGCGCGGGGACAGACGGGACGGACCTCCCGACGAATATAGAATGAAGTCGCTCATATTCGGAGCGACATGTTCACCGGCCATAGCGATATACGTAAAGAACGCGAACGCCCGCAAGTACGAAAAAGAATATCCAGAAGCCGCCGCCGCCATCGTGCAAGCTCACTATATGGACGACTATCTCGACAGCTTCACGACAGAGCAACGAACTATAGAAATAGCTACGCAAGTTCGAGATATACACGCGGCGGGCAACTTCAATCTGCGAAGCTGGACATCGAACTCGCTACACGTACAGAAAATACTAAACGAAGAATCGGAGTCGTCTCAAGAAATTAAACAGCTGGACGACGGAACGAAGACAGAACGCGTGCTAGGCCTCATGTGGAACCCACAGAACGATAGCCTAGGTTTCAACTTAAACCTAGCCCGCGTACCGCCAGCGCTCCTAGACAACGCGGCTCCGACAAAGCGAGAGATACTAAAGATAATTATGTCGATCTACGATCCGCTCGGCCTCGCTTCACCTGTAATAGTGCGTGGTAAACAAATCATGCAAGAAGTGTGGCGGCGCGGAATAGGATGGGATAATAAGATCGACGCCGACCTCGCAGAACAATGGACCACGTGGCTACAACACATAAAGAAACTACGTGACGTCACCGTGCCACGTGCTTACATAGAATATAGTGAAGCGACGTCATTACAATTACACGTGTTCGTTGACGCCAGTACGACCGCATACGCCGTAGCTCTATACTGGAGAACGGAAAATAAAGACGGAGAAGTAAATCTCACCCTCATCACCGCCAAAGCCCGCGTCGCGCCGCTCAAGCTAGTCTCCATACCGCGCCTCGAGCTACAAGCCGCGGTACTAGGAGCTAGGATGGCAGCGACAGTCCTGAGCGAGCACAGTAGAAAACCGGAATCGAAGACCTTCTGGACCGACAGCAAGACGGTGTTGACATGGTTGAAGACAGGGTCGAGATCGTACAAACCGTTCGTCGCTCATCGCATCGCCGCAATAGAGGAGACCACCAGCAACAGCGAGTGGAGATGGGTGCCTACGAAACTTAACAACGCCGACGACGCCACCAGGGACGTGCCTTGTGAGTTCGGCAAGGCACATAGATGGTTCACGGGGCCACCATTTTTACGAAAGCATCCATCGGAGTGGCCATCCGAAGTCCCGTCGAAAGTCGAAGTCACCGGTGAAGAACGTACGCACCACATAGTCACAAAAACATCGATATCCGTCAGCCAGTCCGTACCCGATAGCGCACGATTCTCTAAGTGGGAACGGCTAGTACGAGCTACCGCGCGGGTATTACAATTTATACAGCTGTGTAGAGGTCAACGAACCGAGCGTGTTAATTATAGAAAGAAAAAACAGTACGCGGACCCCGACTGGAATAACAAGAATATAGCGAAAGATAATAAGAAACACATAGGTACGAAATCGAAACAGTCGAGGCATAATAAAGAAGAAAATAAATACCTGCCTATAGAAGCCGCACTACTAAGACAGGCGGAATCCTTAATAGTGAAATCGATACAGCAGGATTCCTTCTCTGACGAAGTATACGCCTTAAGGAGTGGCAAATCGCTATCAAATAATAGTAGACTACGATTATTGTCGACAACGTTCGTAGACGGAATTATTCGTGTCAAGAGCCGGGTCAACGCAGCGGCGGGAGTCACGGAGTCACAAAAGTCACCAGCCGTGATAGATGGTGACCATCGAGCAACACGACTGTATATAGAATATACACATAGGAGCCTGCAGCACGCCGGCGTAGAGACAGTCGTGAACGAGTGCAGACAGCACTATTGGGTGCTCCGACTCCGCCCTGTGACCAGAGTCATCGTTCGCAGCTGCCTACCATGTCGGATTCGAAGAGCAGCACCACCGTCGCCACCAACGGGCGACTTACCACCGACTCGACTCGCTCATCATCAAAGGCCGTTTACGTACACCGGCATCGATTACTTCGGACCGTTCACAGTCACCATAGGAAGACGCCATGAAAAGCGCTACGTGGCCCTCTTCACGTGTCTCACCACTCGAGCTGTACATCTAGAAGTCGCCGCATCGCTATCGACCGACTCAGCTATACTGGCACTTCGTCGAATGATAGCGCGCCGTGGTTGTCCCACCGAAATCTGGTCGGACAACGGAACGAACTTCCACGGCGCGGACGCCGAGCTGAAGAAGGCGGCGCTGCAGGCAACGAGTGAGGAGGCCAACATTCGTACGATCACGTGGAGGTACATACCACCGGGTGCACCGTTCATGGGCGGAGCATGGGAGCGGCTAGTGAGGTCTGTGAAGACCGCTCTCACAGCAGTACTGCAAGAACGAAGTCCACAGGAAGAGGTCCTCGCTACACTACTCGCAGAGGCCGAATACACAGTAAATAGTCGGCCCCTTACACACGTCTCAGTCGACATAGAAGATCCCGAAGCGCTGACTCCGAATCATATACTGCTCGGAGGGTCAGCTCGAGTACCGTTGCCCGGCAAGTTTGAAGATAGGGATCTGATAGGACGTCCGTACTGGAGAGCAGCACAGCGCCTAGCAGACCAGTTCAGAACACCGGCGGGAGCCCCGAGGGTCCGGACCAGCAATAGCAGTCGGCGACGTGGTACTCATAGTCGACGGGAATCTACCTCGCAACACCTGGCCACGAGGCGTCGTGATAGCTATGTATCCCGGTCAAGACGGAACGGTACGAGTAGTGGACGTGAGAACATCCGGAGGCATCCTGAGAAGACCTACGAAGCGGTTGGTGCAGCTGACATCGGCATCGGTCGTCTCTCCCAGCACGGAAGAATGCAGCATCGTGTCGAGCCCCGAGACTGCACGGCGGGAGAATGTACGAGACAACCGAGAAGGACAGCAACAGACGGTCTCCTTCGCACGTGTGTAAGCGAGATAGCATAATGTTATCGTCCATATCGCGCGTACTTATAGTAATCATTCGTATAGTTAGGACCTTAAAGAGGTATTTCGCATCATTTCATAGAATTATTTCGCTAGAATATGTGTAATAGACAATCGAAAGGGATAGAGATAGACGGTCTCCCTCGCACGTGTGTGAGCGAGACAACATAATGATGTCGAAAAATATAGATCATATTTATAGTAATCATTCGCGTAGTTAGGTACTTAGAGAGGTACTTATATTATTTCGTAACATTATTTTATTAACTTGTAAATTTATTAAAGTTTAAATATTTTCGCATAAAGAGAGATAGATATAGAATTTTATATAGAAAAATAGAGAAAGCAATAGGATTAAGGATATCTTCATTGTTTAATGTTTACAGATAGAAATTCATAGATTAAGGATGTTTTGTCGTTTAATATTAATTTATTAATGTTATTATAGATATTTTATAGGTTTTTATAGTTTAAAATTGATAATTCATATGTAAAAATAGGATTATAGGATTAAGGACATTTCATTGTGTTAATATTAGTTTAAGAATATTTTCAGATATAGTTTGCATAGATTTAAGGTTATTTTGTCAATTTATAGTTAATTTATAGATGTTTTATAATGTAAAAATAGCAATTTACATGTTAAAAATAGATTTTGACGATATAGCATTCGAGAATTCATAGATGGATTAGCGACGCGCGCACGTGGCAGACTAACGCGGATTAAGGATCCGCGGGGGGCTTTTATATCAAGCGGTGGGGGACGAGGTAGATTTAAATACCGCGGCGAGGGCCCGACCCCGTTTATTGATAATTAGCGCGCGCGCCGCATTAATTGTATGTTAAAAAAAATAGAGGATGTAAAGTAGTTATAGAGTAAGTATAGAAATAAGCTCAACTATTGTAAAAAGTATATTTTTTGAATAAAGTAAATTCCCGGGGGTGAGGTAAGGGATCGCTGGCCAGCCAATCAGACAAGTATAAATTGCGGTGCCATTCCGGGCACCATATGCCAGTCCTCGATCGACCAGCGAATAGTAAAGATAAAGAATAGCAAGAGACCATAGTATAGAAGAAATCGCTTATAGAAGCTAGCCAGCAATTCTGATCCTCACAAGCGGGAAAATCTTCAACAATCAATTGGCGTTTCACTGACGTACACCCTCACTGAACACACGGCGAACTAGAACCAGCTCACCCTTCGCATTCGTTTGATACCGGCCCTAGAAACAGACGTCTCATCGTCACATCGCATATTATACAGTCCACTTCGTATTTCTTTCGACTAGGGTCCGGTACAAATTGAATTATACAAAATAATGATAACTCAGTGATAATAATTCAATTCAATTCATAAAAGTATGCAATTTTTTTTCAATGTTTTCAATTTCAATCACTTAAAATTATATCGTCTGTAATCCGACTTTACAGACAACTATTTTTTTTTAATTATTAAAAGTGTAAAAATCACAATGAGTTCAGAAGTATCTGACATTGAACTTACCGAAGAAGAGATAATACATAATTTTGATGATGAAGCTAAATTAGTAACGGACAATTTATTGCCTCAGAAATCTAAAGGGCTAGGTTTTTTCGCGTAAAAACTAAAATAAGCGATAAGTGTTATTCTGTGTCACATATAAATTATTTGTGCCTAGAGAATCGTTATTAAGGAGTAAGCTCCAGCCGTGCGTCGGAGCTGACACACACAGTTTGTTTTTTGGTCGCGATAACCAACATCAATGCGGCCAAAGCCGCGGGCAGAAGCTATTAATAAATAAAACAAGAGATTTCTAACTCGCAATGTATGCGTGCATTGTTTATTTTATTTATTCATATTGTTCTTTAATAAACAATCACACATAATATAATAAACATTCGCTTAAGTATAACATACATAATATGTTAAAATGGGCTCAAATTTATTTTAATAAACTTTTCCTACTAATCTTACATAAAATTATGCCGTTTTTCTGACTTGAACTTTTCCTTACATACATTTTTGGCTTCACCCATTATAGTTTTTCTCATGTATTCTCATATTTTAGGTTTTTTTTTAAACTAATAAACTCTTAAAATAAAGTAAGCTATTTATCGAGGGACTCCCCGTAAAATATAAACTAAAACAGTTACCAACTTGGGAGACTTTAATTTCCTAGATTTTTATTTAAGTTTAAAAAAACAACGTTACACAACGCGTTTAATGAACCTTATAACGCATCGTAACGTTATACAAGACCCCCCCCCGTCTTCCCAAATTGCGTTATGTAATACCTGAACGTCCCTAAACAAAAATGAACACGCATTTAAAAGTGTTCATTAAATGTCATTATTTATGATACAAAACAGTTTTATAAAAAATTAAACTTTTCTCAATTAGTAAATTAAAATATTATTTTTACTATCACCGTTAAAGTACAAAATTAATCCATATCTTCTTCTTCTTCATCACTAGACATGTCTTTAATTTCCATATCCTCCTCAGAATCTGACTCGTTGCCCAAGTTTATGATCAACCCGTATATCACATTGTTATCAAAGTCTCCTAAGTTGGCAACCCATTTAGTTTGTTTTACGGGGAGTCCCTCGATAAATAATACGTTATTTTATTTTATGAGTATATTAGTAAAAAAAGCTTATGAGTAGTTTATGTTTCAGCAGAGGATGGTGTTAAAATCAATTTTAACTATTATAAGAATAGATTACTAAAATGTGATTGTCAATTTTAAATATAATTAATGTCTGATTCATAAAAATAACTTAAATTTACAAATTATTGAAAAAACTAAACTTAAATTAGTATGTTATTGACGAACATTCTGGTGGAGTAGTGCGAGTAGTCGCCTCAAACCGCACACCGGCGGTCACGGGTTCGATTCCCGCTCGGGACAGATATTTGTATTTGTACAAATATTTGTTTCCGGTCTGAGTGTATGTCCTTGTGGGTCTGCCTACCGTGCCTCGGAAAGCACGTAAAGCCTCGGTCCCGGTTGTTATCATAAACACCATAGAAATATTAAGAACAGGAGAACTGGCATGGGGGCGTGTCCGCGTAGACGCAACTTGCCCAAAATGCTCACATATCGCTTAAATGGCCGTCACTGCTAATCAGTGTGATTTCGACCGCGAGCGAGAAAACAACTAACAATGCCGTCTTATTCAGTGGTTTTTTGTAAGAATAGAAGTCAAATTAAACATTTAACAAGTCATGGAATCAGTTACTACACGTAAATATTACTTTTTTAATATATATTTTACTTAAAAATCGTAAAAAACAAGTATACGAGAAATATTTAATGCTTCTACTACATCAAAATACATTGCTTTCTAACCACTACCCCACTATGTTGCGGAGTAACTGGACAAGCAATGTAAAATTTACACAACGATACTATAGTAATGGTAATGTCGCATATTTTACCGTTTTGTTTGTGCGATGAGATAGTGGTGTCCATACGGAGCAACAGGCGTAAGCTATCGACAACACGGCGATTATCGAATTACTTATTTCTATTGAAGTTTATAATACATTTTGTGTATGTATGTTTTTAGTTAGTTATGTATGTTGTATATACATACGTTGTATTCTGTATACGTATTTGTTAAGCTTATTTAGTAAGAATGTATACTTTAAGCGTTTCTAATTATATTGTTTTGTCATAATTTTCAAATCTCTCTATGGCACTTAGGTTAGCTTAAATAATGAGTTAAGCGTCTTTGTACATGTGCAATTTTATTGTATTTGAGTGTTTGTTTAACGACAAAATATGTGAAATATAGCCAAATTTTAATATTTGTCAACCGTATAGTTTTATGAATAGGGTTTTTTCATCAATAACAAAATAAGGTTTATATTTGATTGCTTAGAAAGAGACCGAGCGATTCGTATTTACGGTGGATGTTTCATTCGCGTTGCGAATAAATAATAATAGGCATTTTATAAATATAAAAGACGGTGAGAATTTAAAATAGAAATAAAACCCATTCATTTACGTTTAAATGAAATAGTGTTTTTTCCATAATACTAAAAAAATACGTGATTTTAAAATTTGATCGCTGAATTAATTTAAATTAAAGTTCTTTAGTTTTATAATACTTCTAGAAACTCGAAAATAGGTCTCGATTTACCAGAGTAAATATAAATAAATATAAATATACAACTATTATTTGTATAAACACCGTTTTGGGAAATTAATTGCAACAAAATATACATTTTTAATTTTCTTCCTTTTTTTTACTTAAAACTAACTTGTGAACAATCAGTATTCGAAATTCATATGTAAATAAAGGCAATAATATTTTTAGAATTCGGAGAAAATTGATTATCAAACAATTTAAATAATGAAACAAGCATAATGGCACACAAAATATGTTTAAAAATATCCTCAGAAGACAAGAGAGGGTTGATATTTCCATCTGATGATGTAGTTAATATATTATGTAAAAACATGGAAATTATCATAAAAGAAACATTGATTAAAGAAGGAAAATTTAAATGCACACAAATATTAAAAAACAAGTAAATTCAATTATTATAATAGCCCTATTATAATAGGATTATTTATTTTAATAAATTTTTTTTTTGTAAATTTGACGTGTTCTGTTTTTGTAATAAACATTATTTTGTTTCACCCTTACACGAAGTACCTATATTGGTTAAAAATGAATAACATTCTCATCGCATGATTTTATCGATAAATGCGATGTCACATCCCTAAGGAGTTTACCGACGCTGTTTTTTTGACGTGTACGAGTGTATTCGTACAATTGTTTTTCGTAGTGTGCAAACCAATTAGAGGATTAGAACGCTAGTGTGCCGGTAATGAAAACGCACACATCTTCAAGAGTGGCGACAGCGGTATCGGACTTATTTCGTGTTTAGGGCATATCTCCTTATTTCAAATATCTTTGATAAACACATAACGATCGCTACTCATGGTATGGTAATTATCCGCCAAACCGCAGCTTCTTCTATAAAGAAGAGGCCTTCGCTCAGCAGTGGGTTGTTTACAGGCTGATACAGTACAGTACAATACAGTTATTGACATAATCAGACTTATTATAATCTCATATTCTGCCATTATATTTAATATACAAAATAAAATTACATATATTGGTTACATACCTACTTATTTTATTCATAACTTTTCATATAATAATTAGTTTTAATTATTAGTCTTTAATCAAATATTTTAAAATAATTAATAACAAATTAATCGTTAATTGTAAAACTCGATCACGATTAACAATTAATTAATTGTCAATTGCGAGTTTTCAAAATTACAACTAATTAATTGTTAATTGCGAGTTCTAACAATTACAATTAAATAATTGTTAATTGCAACAGTTGCGATTAACGATTAATTAATTGTTAATTGTTAATTGTTTTTACAATTTAATTTTGCCCAACACTGCTATCAGGTGTATATGATAACAACCGGGACCTACGGCTTTACGTGCTCTCCGAGACACGGTGGGGAGAACAACAAGAACATACACCCAGACAGGAAACAAATATTTGTACAAATTCAATTATCTGTCCCGAGCGGGAATCGAACCCGCAATCGCCGGCGCGGGTTGTTGAGGCGACTACTCGCACCAGTACACAAGAACGGTCGTCGCAAATACTGTATATGTGTCGCAATACTGTCAACACTATATCACATTCTTTAGTGTTACAAAAAGAAAAAATACGGTCAACTACTATTATAGTAGTTGACCGTAGAGAGAAAACAATATAATATATTTACTAAAAATTAATTTAAGCAAATTTGATTCTATTTATTTGTAGTAATTAATGTATATTTACGTCAAAATGATCTTCACAAAAGTAAATTGGTGATTTCATTTCGTTGCATTTTCTACTCGCTAAGTCTAACCATTTTTTTCGTTTATCTGCTTTTCTTGGCATATCAATGAATATTTTATTTTGAGTACTTTTTGATGTGTTCGTACATTGAGGTACTGTACACCAACGATATGTTTTGCGTTCCATAAGAACAAATAAAAAATCTACTCCACGAAACAAAACTTCTCGTGAACTTATGCTCATGCAGCTGTTTTGTTATAGCCCCAGATGACGTCACGCGCTCTCAGATGATATAGCGTGGCGTTTTGGCGGGATTTTTAAATAGACAATGTTAAAACATGATTTTGAGTACTTAAACGGCTATAAAAAAATTAAGTTTAATTTTTATGGGAATAAGTATCCATAAAGATTAATTTAAAACACTTTCTGAAAATTTGTCCGATCCCCTATTATCGATAGCTGTCGTCAACTATCGATAATTTTTATCCGATAATTATCGATAACTGTCGCCAACTATCGATAATTTGTTATCCGATAATTATCGATAACTGTTCATTCGATAATTATCGATAACACAATACGATAATTATCGATATTTTTTTCCGATGAACACCCCTAACGTAGGCTACATAAATTATGTACAATGTGCATGACACTTGCCGCAGCTCGAAGCGCGGTGTGGCCACGAGACACGCGCCTCCTTGCTTTCGTCTATCCGCGCGGTCGCAACGAATTATTGTGTATCCCGGCGGAACAAGTTCTGCGTCGTGAATAGAGTTGTTACAGCCTGTCTCAGTAATGTCGAATAAATCTGCTCCTGAAGATGATACGCCTACATAGAATTCATCTATTATCGTACGTAAGCCTCTCACGTTTTAGTAATAAATTTCAATAGCTGTGCTATTTATTATATGGTTTTTTTGGTTGTTCTACGAAACCATACCCATTCGCTGAATTCGATGTTTACAGCCCAATTATCTGATTGATATAAAGTGTCATAACTGCTTTCAGGTACACCAATAATAAAGGGAGAATAATCCCTTTCCGTCTTATGTCTGATTCTTTCCACTGTGACTGGTACTTCTTCTCCGCATATATTCTTCACGTATTTTTCTAAATGTTCAATTGTGGTTTCTTTATGGAGACGCCACACATGGAAAAAAAAATTTCCTGTTCTGTCCCCTTGATCTCTACCGCTCTCATGCTTCCATCTTTTTTTACCTTAGTGTTAGGGTATCTGCTTTTCTTCTTTTTATTTACTGTTGTCTAGTTTCCTTCCTTTTGAAGTTCTATATCCTCAGTCACGGTAATTTGCTCAGAATTATTTCTTCCTTGCTTTGGTTCGGGTATCTCCTTCACAAATGTACTTTTCTCGGAAGTCGATTCATTAGATGATTTCGTGGCCACACTTGCTTCTTTCGTTGGGAACTTATTTCTAACTACCCGCTTTTGGTTTCGATTCGCTAACGCTGCAAATGATTGAATAGGTCCTTTTTTAACCGACTTCAAAAAAAGGAGGAGGTTCTCAATGCGACTGTATTTTTTTTTAATGTGTGTTACCTCATAACTTTTTACTGGGTGTACCGATTTTAATGATTCTTTTTATATTCAAAAGCTAGTGCTCGTCATGTGGTCCCATTAAAATTTGAGCGAGATGTGACTAGGAGTTTTTGAGTAATCCTTAATAATGCGTATTTTTGTTCCTGATACCGCGCGTCGCTGCGCGGGTCGCGTTGCACACAATCGTTCCTTGTGACTTAATTTGTTTCGGAAGACTATCACATGTTATGTTTTTTATGCTAACTACGAGTCAAACTATACAATATTATATTTTGTTTCTCAGATTACGACTCAGGTGTTGAGTTATGTTGCGCTGAACTTTGAGATAGCACGTTTCAAAGCGCGTCTTGTATTTAAAAGATCATATCTCAAAAATAGTTATACGGCAAAGTGTAAAGGAATAACTTTTCATCGGTGATTAACTAGACTCACTGTTTACTAACTGTTACTAATTGTTTTAAAAATTTTAATTTGTCAAAATATTTAACGGACACCATTTTGCGTATGTCATAGACTTAAATCTTAAATGTGACTCCGAAAATAACAATAATTGTACATATTATATTATCGTAATAATTTGTTTATAGTCAAAAGAATACATAATTATTTTTTTACTTTTTAGTGCATTTTTGGTATACATTTTTTTTGTTTTGAAGTCGGTTTTATTTTTTGTTACAATTTTTGTAAGTGAGCTTCCTCATTTTTATCAAGTGTAACTTGTAAAATAAGAGAATGATAAAACTAAAAAAATATATCTGATGTACATTACCATGCAAACTTCCACCGAAAATAGGTTTGAACGAGATCTAATAAGTAGTTTTTTTAATACGTCATAAATCGTAAACCGCAATTTTACCTTTCATTCAATCAACTCAAATATGTAAAAAAACAAGAACTTTTGTATGATGTTACTTGCTGCTACGGAACCCTTCATGGGCGAGCCCGATTCGCACTTGGTCACTTTTTTTTTCTTGATGTACCTTCATTTCTTTTCTTAATTCTTTTACTTCTGACTCAGTATTTATAAATCTATTCAGTTGTATTTCATATTCCTTACTCTGATTATCCACGAGAGGTATAAAAGCTTATAATAGTAAAAGAAAATTGCTGGATAAAGATGGCTGACAAATCAAATAAAACACGTGAGTATCTTTTATATTCCTTATATTATTGTTAATTCGTTAGCGGTCGGTAGGTTACATACAAAATGGCGAACATTTTTAATGACACATGAAACATTTTGATGATTGTGAGGTTGTGTATTTGGATAGATTTTATAACAATTTAACTTGGTAGTATTTATTTAGAGTTATTGTAAAAAAAGCATTTTTTTTAATTACTTATTAAATTCTAACTAACTTGTCCTACCTACTTGATTGTCTTGTCAAGGTACGCTACCATGATAACTGTTGAAAAATTGTTTTTTTTTTTTTTATGTAACAAAAATATTCACGGACTTATATTTGCCCGTGCCTTTTTTATTTAATTGTATGTAAATGTATGAATAGAATATAATTTATTAAGGAATGTATATACACTGTTACACGTCATAAAATTAATAATCTAATACACACATAGGTACACGGCATTAAAAACTATATTTAGATAAACTATAGGTAGTTACAAAAAGAAATACTTAAAATTACAAATGCTTAAGTGTAGTTACAAAAATATAATTGACAATGTAAGTAGATATAGGTAAATATGCGCCTGGAAATGCACAACCAGTGTAATAAAATTCCTCAAAAGGTAACCACTCAGTTGTGTGATTGTGGTATCCGGAGAAGCCACAATCCTGATTTTATGTGGTCCCTAATATGATGATATTTGTTGTTGTCCTAATGAGATTGTTAATATTGTTTCATGCGTACTATTTTAGACTTAGCTAGACTTTGAATCTCTATGACGCGAGTCCATATACTGACCATTATTATTTTTTAAATACATATATGATACACGTGATTACGCGGGTAGGTGGCAAAAAAGTAGTAACGAAAAATTTCTGCTAAGAGTTTTTTATTTTTTTTAAATAGTTATCTTCGTTATTACAGTATAATTTATAAATATCTGTGATACTTAAACAAAGCCATCCACCAGCAAGTAATTCCTTTTCACTACAAGTCACTTGAATAAAATATTTTTACAATATCTTATAATTATCTTTAAATGAGCAATTCTTTATATATATGTATATAATCTGAATATCGGAAACGGTTCCAACGATTTTCATGAAATTTAGTATGCAGGGGGTTTTGGAGGCGATAAATCGATCTAGCTAGGATTTTTTTTTAGAAAATGTCGTTTTATCCCTTTTTTACGCAATTAAAAATATCATTAGAATACGAAGATAAATTTCGCTGTCATTAATAAGTTTATAATAGGTCGGATGGGAATCGGGCGGATTCGAAATCAGAAAACCCGCGTTCGAATCCAGGTGTATACAGATCAGATTTTTTTTCCTTTTTTTTTTCAAGTTTCTTCTTTTGTGAGAAGAACTATTATTGAGAGCTCTTTTTATTTTTTATTTAAATAACCAGTTCCTATTATTTTACTATTATGTCGGTATCTAAATATAATTTAACCGAGCAAAGCACGGTCATCCAGGTACTGGATTCATTAAAGGACACATTAGTAACAATATCTGAATTATTCAATGTCCGGATGAATGAATTCCATCAAGATTTCTTCTCCGGTGACTACCAGCTCATTAGCTGCTGACTTTAGTAACTTTAAGAAGTTCATCTTGTCTGCTCTCACAACACAGCGGCAAGTTGAATTTTTGAGTCGAGTTATTGACCGTCAGGAGATAGGCGCAAAATTTGATTAAAAGTCTATACCGGATTTTATCGCGTTTATTCAAAACTTTACAGTTAACAATATTTTAAATTATTTCCCGACGTTTCGAACCCTTTACAGCGTCTATGATCTCGGGGGACTGAGGTGGTGGGTGTCCGAATAATAAAATTAATTGTTACATACCCCGCTTTTTATACAATTTTAAATTATTATTATTAACCGTTCCTATTCATGCAGAATGAGTTTATTGTGTCTGGAAGTCGTGCTGTGTTCTTATTTTCCTTGGGTTCAATTAATTTTAGTACAGGCTCCCAAGCTGGTGGTACGTTCCAACCATCCTCTCTATTGAAATTAGGATGTTATTTTTATTATTTCAATAGCCTCGCGAATCATCCTTGATAGGAATTGGTGTTCTTTAGCGAGAATTTGTGGCTTAGCCACAAAAATTTTTTTCGAATTTTTCCAGCTTTAGAGGGTGAATAGACTAAAAAAATTAAGATGCGAATTGAAGACATCAAAAGATATAAAATTTTATCTGAATTGGACCAGAAGAAGTTTTTTTTATCATGAAAACTATATTTTTTCGGAATTTTGGAGGGTTTGTGTTATTTTTTTACATTTAAAACGGCTCGTGGTCTTAATAAAGTTTCGATTCATATTCAGCGGATCGAAATACATGAAATTCACGCTTAGTTTAGTTCCAAAAATTTTTTTTTATCATTAAAACTGAAGATTTTTATCATTTTTCGAAGTTTTCTCGAAATTTTGAGGGTGTAGGGATCAAACTGACCTCGAATTCGGATTCAGCGGACAAAAATACGTACCCGTAGGTAGGTCCGGTCAAATGAACATTCTACTTAATTTTTTTTGTGTGCCGGTGTTATGTTTAACACACACACACACGGTCGTCTAAGCTGTTCCTAATCTTCTCTAATTTATCTTTTATTTATAATATTTTCATATACCTAACATTATATTCTTTCTAAAATCAAATAGTTTCTCTTAAAAATATTTATAATTCATAAAACAATTTGTTTATTTACTTTTAAAATTCCGATTTGCAAACATTGATTTTTTTTACAAGAAAATTAATAACGTAAATCGATTTTAGTACTTTATTTTTAATGTTATTAACAATGGAAATTTACTAAGTAATACATCAGGTTGAAATAAGATTCAGAGATTCATTATAGTGTACGAATATCTTGCCATATATCTACGTAAAAGTTTTGTGTCATCATAAGTTGAAGCGCGATCTATGCATAAGTAGGTATATACTTGTCACACAATACGTATTAATGTACTTTGTAGGAATGTATGCCTATGAATATTTTAATAACTATGTTTTATCATTTTTGTATTTTTCTCTTGTCGATAATAATACAGCATAATACAATCTTTTTTTTAAAGTATACGACAGGAGTATTGAAGTTACTATATATATACATACTATGGCATTTTAAATACTATTTCCATGCAAAGTTTACTATTTCTAATATACGAATTTTTATAGAGATCATAATATCACGTAATTTAGACCCTATCATCATTTCGGCATTTTTCTTTTTAGTAAATCTTATCATATTTAGCAATATCCTAGATTATTAGCAAAACGGTGACAATTAGTTAATTAGCGACTAATCCCTACTAATATATACATGCGAAAGTAACTCTGTCTGTCTGTCTGTTACGCTTTCACGCCTAAACCACTCAACCGATTTTAATGAAATTCGGTACGAAGATAGAACTGAATTTGGGAAAGGACATAGGATACTTTTTATCGCGAAAATAAGGGTAGAAGGCGTTGAAATAGGGGACGAAAGTTTGTATGGAAGTTCCTTATTTTCAAACATAAAATCATGTAAGATTGTTCAATTGTTTAAGACAAAGACAATAAAAAGCGTGCACGTGGCGTATCGGGCGGTAGGCGGGGCGCGGAGCGGCGGCGACGGCGGGCGGAAAGCTAGTATTTTATAATATTAAAATTCGAAAAACTTTAAAATGTTTTAAAATGATACTATGCGCATCATCTGTAATTCTGTATATGTATATTCTTTGTTAGCGCATAACATTCCCAAATCGGAGCATGCTTTATTGATATGTGCAAGAAATATGAAACGATGAAGTTAGATCTATTCTTAGTAAAATTTTAAAACAATGCTCTTTAATATGATTAAAGCTATTTGAATACAAACAAAATTTTATAAGTTATATACTTATCATTGCTGTAATATATAATTTATTACTAACTTACAAAAACAAAAATTAAATACGTCATTATAAATTTTTCTTCTTTTTTTTACAACAACATATTAGGTATATGGCAATATTTTTAGTAAGTATTATAAAATTAAAGATTTAAAGTAATTAAGGTATATCCATTGTCATTTGGAAAGAATATTAATAACTATATCCAAAATATCTATTTGACAAATTACATACTATATTGAGGATACAAAATGAAAAGTTATTTTATAGTAATTAAAAAAATTAAACAAGTGCGAGTCGGACTCGCCCATGAAGGGTTCCGTAGCAGCAAGTAACATCATATAAAAGTTCTTGTAGTTCGTTGTAACTTTGGGTACGTTCACGCGCCCTCTTCTAATTGATTTCATCACTTTTTTATCTATGCATTTCATAGACCACATGCGCAGAAACGGAAATGGGACATGCGCAATAGTTTTTTATTTGTCAGTTTTAAATAAAAATAATAGGTAGTTAATAAAATTAAATGTAAAAAGGTAATTTTGTTTATTATCTTTTATGAACAACAGCAAACAATTATTTACTAAAGTTCGACAGTTAAATTCAGTTTTTGATTAAAGAAGTATCATTTCCGCGCATGTGTCTGTGGAATGCATAGATAAAAAAAGTGATGAAATCAATTAGAAGAGGGCCCGCGAACGTACCCTTTGATCGATGCTTTAATAATAGGGTATTTTTTTATTAAAAAAAAACTACTTACTAGATATCGTTCAAACCAATTTGCATAGTAATGTACATCATATACATATATTTTTTTTAGTTTTATCATTCTCTTATTTTAGAAGTTACGGGGGGGGGACTCATTTTACCACTTTGGAAGTGGCTCTCGCGCAGACTATTCTGTTTGGAAAAAAATCATATTAGAAACATCAATATTATTTTTGAAGACCTATCCATAGATTCCCCCCCCCCTCACACGTATGGGTTTGATGAAAAAAATATTTTGAGTTTCAGTTCTAAGTATGGGGAAACTATCTATTTTTGTGTGGAAATCTTAATGCGGTTCATATAATACATCTGCTTACCAAGTTTCAACAGTATAGTTCTTATAGTTTCGGAAAAAAGTGGCTGTGACATACGGACGGACAGACAGACAGGCAGACATGACGAATCCATACGGGTTCCGTTTTTGCCATTTGGCTACGGGACCCTAAAAAGGTGCTGTAGCTACAACAATTACTTTCGTTAATAATATTCGAAAAAAAAAAACATATTTGTACCTGCTGATTGACGCTGCTGATTTGACCTTGTAACTGCATAGGAAGATGTATGATATTTTATCTAGCAGCAACATGAACTTGAATAATTTTGACTACTTTTTTCTTCTCAATATTTAAGAATAAATAAATAAAAAACAAACGTAACAAAACAATTCAGAAACTACACAACCACCACCGTAAATACAAACACAGTTATACGACCACCACACACATAAATACGTATTATTTCCAACCAAGAACCAATATTCTTCTGCTATTTTAACGACGCGTTTTATTTTGACAACGCGTTGGCGCAGTGGTCACAACAACTGGCTGATGCGCTAGCGGTCGCGGGTTCGATCCTCGCACATGATAAATATTTGTATAGGCCATACAGGTGTTTGTCGTGGTCTGGGCGTTTCCGCTTGTGCATTGTGTGTGTTTCCGGACCCCCGACACAGGATTCACATCCTACTGGGGGCCGTTGAGTGTGAGACGTTTATTTTTTATTTTTTTATTTTTTTTATTCTTCTGAAATCTTCTTCGGTGGGTTCTGGAAGTTAGACGTTTACACGTCTCTTGCGTATTTTTTGTAAGACTTTAGGCACATATCTGCATATGTAATTATCCCACGTCTCATAGCCTCCACTGGTGACATCAGGGCTGGTACATTTTTTTCCCAGAGAATCGGAATTGCGATTCAACGGGGAAATGCTGCTCGTATTCTTGGCAACATTCTACGCAGACATGATTTATATCAAAACTGTCTGTAAATAATTAGTTATGGTTAAAGATGCTTTATTTCTCATTAGAATAACAATTCGCTTACTGAGAAATACTATTAACAATAACATTACAAATTAGGGTAGAATGCGACTTAAGCTATACAATGTAAAATTAACAGCCGGTAGTTATTAAATTTTTTAACTAAAAACAATATCATCGGTGCCGTTTACAAAGCAGAAATAATACTCATAAAACATGGATGTGTATCGACAGAAACTAGATGTGGCATTGTTGTTGCGTATTTAACTATTTATTTTAATTTAAATATATAAACAAATATAAACTTTTTTATTATTATTATCGTTATTTATTTATCATTATTATGTTATTTATATATTTATTATTATTATTTTTTTTATTTGTTTATTTATTTATTTATTTACTTTTAGTTTTTTTTTTTCTTTTTTTCTTTTTTTTTTTAAATCATACTGTCAAATATGTACTTGATCGAGAACGAAATATTTTAGTTTACGTTTAAAGCTACCCATGCTTGGGGAAGATTTGACATTATCTGGTAATTTATTATACAGTAGTACTCCTTCATATTCTATATTTTTTTTGCCGTAATTGGTTCTGTGTTGCCGAGGGACTATGTTATTAGCATTACGTAGACGAACTCTCTGTACTTTGTTTTTTCTTATGAGATTAATATTAGTGTTTATGTCATCGTTTAGTATTTTGTGTATTAATATGCATGTATTATATACGTATGTTTGTCTTACATTCATTATGCCAGTTTCCTTATATAACTTTTCGGTAGATGTGCGGTAATGGTAGTTAAATAAAATTTTGATTAATTTATTTTGCGCGGTTTGTATAACTTTTAAATTGCTTTGAGCTGCAGTTCCCCAGATTTCAATTAAGTAATCTAAATGCGGCTTAACTAAAGAGTTATAAATTAGATAGCGTACTTGTTTGGGAAAACATTTAGCGATGCCGTAGAGTGCTCCGGTCAGTGATACTAATTTTGAGTGAATTTTTTCAATGTGAGGTTTCCAGTTAAGCTGATTGTCCAAAATGATTCCAAGGTACTTTTCTTTATAGTTTTTTTGAATTGGCTGATTGTTTATTCTAAGTTGGGTATTGTATTTGAGTTTTTTATTTTTTGAATGGAAAATTACGTAGTTAGTTTTATTTGTATTAACCGTCAATAGATTGTATTTGAACCACTCATCCAACTTGTTTAAATCAAATTGCGCTTGGGATAAAATAACTTCTACGGAGTGACCATAGTAGAAAATACTCGTATCATCAGCATACAATGTGATATCACCTTGTAAGTCGATCTGGTGAATATCGTTTATATAAACTAAAAATAAGAGTGGTCCTAGGATCGAGCCTTGTGGGACTCCGCACGTAATCAACTTAGCGCTACTTTGATTTTCACCGATTTTGACCATCTGTCGACGATTTTGTAAGTAGGACTCAAGTAATTTAATTGCTTTTCCTTTAATTCCGATGGCGAATAGTTTTTCTAACAGTAAATGGTGACTAACAGTATCGAATGCCTTTTTTAAATCGATGAAAACACCAAGAGCTACTTGTTTTTGATCTAATTTGTTTTTAATTTTCGTCACAAAGTCTATTGTCGCTGCTAACGTATTAGATTTTCGGCGAAAACCATACTGATTTTTATAAAAGAAATTAATTGAATTTAAAAAAGTTTCCAAACGGGAATGAATTATTTTCTCAAAAATTTTTGATAGTGTTGGAAGGACTGATATTGGCCGATAATTACTGGGATCAGATTTAGTGCCAGATTTGTAAATGGGGCTAACTTTTGCAATTTTTAAATTATCAGGAAAAGTTCCTACCTCGAAACAGTGATTTATACACTTGGTGAGTTCGTCGATAATTAAGCTCTTTACGCATTTAATTGCTTTGGTGCTTATACCGTCAATGCCACAGCTAGTGTTGGGATCTAAACTGTCTATTATTTTAACAATTTCGTCAGTATTCACCGGCGTAATTTCATGTAGTTCAGGGCTCTGAGTTGAACTTGGTGTTGGTCTTGGTGTTCGATGAGTGTGATACCTGCTTGGGATTTCATTCGCTAAGGTCGTACCTATTGATGAAAAATAGGAGTTGAACTCTTCACAGATCTCTTGTTAGTTAAGTTTTGCATTGTAAATATGTACTTAGAATATTGTAAAATTTTAAAATAAATAAATTACTAATTATGGCTGATTCGAAATTGAAGATTTAAGATCTATAGCTTTCTCCAGTCGCCAAAAACCTGTAAAAAGTGGATGTAGTACTTAAGTGAATGGTCAAACATACATAGGTAGTTTGTTTCAGTTTAATATTCCGTGGAGGTAAACAAAATAGTGAATTATCAATTATAAATCCAAATCTTCTTACTAAATTCTATTTTTCCCCTTGGAAAAATATTTCTATCAGCATTTTAGGTTATATGTATACATTTGACGTATGTTTATGTCATTGGAACATTGAACTAAAACAGACTATACTAAGATAGTAGTTCTATATTAACTAATAACAATTTTATTGTTTCAGCTGAAGATAAGAAGATAAAAGAAGATTATAAAAAAAATCAGAATAAGAAGAAAACCGGAAGTGCTGCTACTGTTTCAAAATATGACGACGAACTAAAATTGATAAATGAGAGTTTTGAAGAAAGTGAGTGTATTTCTAGTTTAAATGCTGAAAATGTTCTTGAAGTTCATGAAGAAGACAATTTGAAAATAGAGAAATATTCAGAACCATCAACTTCTTCAACGCAGATGTCCACGTGTGAACCTTTTTTAAAACAAACATCGCAAGAAGGACATTCAATCGCAACAAACCCAACTCAAGGTACATCACAAGTGAAAAAGGAAAAAAGAGTCAGCCTTGGTGAGGAATTTAGAAAAAATGGAGAAGAAAGAACAAAGATTTTGGGACAAATTTCGGAACAAGGCAATACTCCAGTACACGTATTCTTCAGGAGTATGGCCGACGTGGTATGTCAATTCCCTCCAGACAAAATGGCCCAAATTAGAAAACAAGTTTGTAACATCGTTACTGAAATGGAATTACTTATCTTGGCGCAACGAGGGACATCATCACCACAAGATTCGGAACATTCATTGAACATACCACAGCAACCAATGCACCCAAACAACTCTCAACGACAGATACCATCCCCACAACATTCATTGAACATACCACAGCAACCAATGAACTCAAACAACTCTCAACGACAGATACCATCCCCACAACGTTCATTGAACATACCACAGCAACCAATGAACCCAAACAACTCTCAACGACTGATGCCACCCCCACAATATTTATTTAACATACCACAGCAACCAATGAATCCAAATCACTCTCAACGACAGATACCACCCCCACAATATTCGTTGAACATACCACAGCAAGCAATGCACCCAAATAACTCTCAAAGACAGATACCATCCCCAATGTATTCATTCAGTATACCACAGCAAGTAATGTACTCAAACTACTATCAACGACCGATATCATGGCCACAATATTCATTCAACATACCACAGCAAGTAATGCACCCATACAACTCTCAAATACAGATACCATGCGTAATACAGCCATTCAATATGCCACAACAAGCAATGCACCCAAACAACTATCAACTACCATATCCAGAACAATCATTCAACATACCACAGCAAGAAATGGACCCAAACAACTCTCAACCAGAGTCACCATCCCCACAATAATATGTTTTTATTTTCCCTAGTTTCCTGTGAATTTAATTTAGTTTATTTGTGTTATTAAAGAAAATAATATTGTGGTTAATTTTGTTAGTTCAATAAAGATAATATTGAGCTCTATCAAGCTGGCATGGTAAAGGCAGAAAAAATGTATATGATATACACGAGATTTGTACCTACTTAGTTGCTAAAATGCTGATTTTGTTGCTCGAACCGATCTCAGGAAATCGAAAACTATGCCAGCTTGATGTCAAGGTAGCATGGAAATTATGTAAATTATAGATAACGTCTCGACTGTTGTACAAGAATTAGTTGCAATTAGTTGCTAACATGCCGATTTTGTTGCTCGAACCGATCTCAGGAAATCGAAAACCATGCCAGCTTGATATCAAGGTAACGTGGAAACTATGTAAATTTTAGAAATCATCTCGACTATTGTACATGAATTTGTTGCTAATTAATTGCTAATGTGCCGATTTTGTTGCTCAAACCGATTTCCGGAAATCGAAGACCATGCCAGCTTGATATCAAGGTAGCATGGAAACTATGTAAATTATAGAAGTCGTCTCGACTATTATACATGAATTTATTGCTAATTAGTTGCTAATGTGTCGATTTTGTTGCTCGAACTGATCTCTCGAAATCGAAAACCATGCCAGCTTGATATCAAGGTCGCATGGAAACTATGTAAATTATAGAAATCGTCTCGACTATTATACATGAATTTATTGCTAATTAGTTGCTAATGTGTCGATTTTGTTGCTCGAACTGATCTCTCGAAATCGAAAACCATGCCAGCTTGATATCAAGGTCGCATGGAAACTATGTAAATTATAGAAATCGTCTCGACTATTATACATGAATTTATTGCTAATTAGTTGCTAATGTGTCGATTTTGTTGCTCGAACTGATCTCTGGAAATCGAAAACCATGCCAGCTTCATATAAAGGTAACATGGAAACTAGTTAAATTATAGAAATCGTATCGACTATTACATAAATTTGTTGCTAATTAGTTGTCCGACGGCCTAGATACTCTTCTAGGGACTTTCATGTCGTCTACAAATAATAATAACAAAGAAAACTTAAAAGTTTTACAAATATCATTTATAAAAATATCAACAAGGCATGGACTAACACATAATACACGTTACTCGGGAGGGAATTGAGACATCGCAATCACGGATTTTTATCACTCCCCTCCCTAGTAACGTAATGTACTATACTTTAAAAACGTTTTAAACATCTATGTTATTAATAAAATAGGGATGACATTTTTACAATTTTTTTTTGTTTTTATTTTTATTGTTGCCTATATAAACTCCTTTATAATTAGAAATATAAAATTCTGTATCTCTCAGATTTCTTTTCAATCCATTCTTTTTACCCGACTGCGACAGAAGGAGGGTTATGTTTTTCGAGTGTATGTATGTATGTATGTATGTATGTATGTATGTATGTATGTATGTATGTATGTATGTCCATTTCTTTGGCACGCCCTACAGCCCAAACGGCTGGACGGTTTTTGACATATAAGGTGTCGTTGGATTTGTCTTAATTGTAGTAGTGACATAGGCTATATAAATTGTCAAAATGGCGCCCGCAAATGGCAGAATTAAGGGGAGGGGAGTTGAATTTTTTTCTTACTGTAGCAATATGGGTATTAAATGAAAGCTATTAAATTGTTTTATTCTTTTTAGTTTATAATAAGAGTATTTTACGCAGTCGGGTTTTTTGATTTTTTTAATTAAGCATACTTGTTTTTATGTGCGAGTGCAACTCACGCTTGGAAGTTTTTCTTTTTAATAACAAAAACTTGAGTACCACTTATTATGATGGTAAGTGGCCACTCGATATGAAAAATGACTGTACTTGAGAATTTGCGTTTGCATTTTACCTACTTAGTAATGACGTGGTGTACCGTCATGGCTGCCAGGATTTCAACAGCGAAATATATTATTTCTCAAATTAAACTATAAAAAATTACATTATAAAGTACATTCTATAATAAAATGACATTAATATTTCTTATTTATTGTTATAAATATTAACTTATTTTATATAGGTAATAATGATAATATCTAGTTTAAGCTACGTTCATAAAATTTAAAATAAAATAAGCATTTAAATTTTGAAAAAGCAATTTATCAATATAAAATTACTATAGTTTTTTTATTCACAGTAAATAGTAAGTTAACAAGAAATATATTACAATACTAGATAGGTATTTTAATAAAATTGTATTTATATAATATCATTAAAAAAAGTAACTCTTGATTTTTTGCCGAACCTTCTTAGCGTCTTATAGCTTCCATCACCACATCAGCCGTCGGATGTCCACTGTTGAATATACGCCTCCTCCATTATCTTTGGGGGGTTTGCCATACTCGATACGATTGGCAAGCGTGCTTGCGAGCGCAGTGTGTTTTGACAGGATATGGTGACGCTGCTGCCTATCGGCATCCTGGTTGGTATACAATTGTTCACACCACTATGGCCTTAGTCACTAGGGATGGCGATTCTTCTAAAAAAAGATCGATTTTTAAATCGATTCGAATCGCAACATAATGAATCGATTCTTAAAAAAATCGAAGTCAAAAAGATCGATTTCTCAAAAATCGATCTTTTTAATCTATTAAGAATAATATCCTTATTTTATGTAAAATGATCATTCCAACAAGTGTTTAGAAAAATAAATTAGAAATTAGTGCTGTTTTAAATTGTAAAAAATGCTTTTAGCATTAAGCTCGTCTGTTGTATAATACATGTGTATGATCAACTAACTGAAATTTGTATTATCCTTTTGTATAACTTTTCGTAAGCTAATTGATAATATTTCTAATAAAGCATAAAAATCGAATGTCGATTATCGAGGGTAAAATATCGATTCACTGAATCGATAAAGTACTAAATATCGATTCAAAAATCGATCTTTTTGACTCGAAAAATCGATTTTTCGATTAATCGATCTCAGATCGCCATCCCTATTAGTCACCTTTCACGACACCTAGGCAAGAGGTCGGGACTATTTCTCTCTCTCGTTTGGAGGTCGGTTATCGCGACAAAAAAAAAGTATCATATGTTACTTATAATACCTCCAATAATATATTATGTACAAAGTTTCATGATGATCGGTTAAGTAATTTTCGCGTGAAAGCGCTACAAACAAACTTACTTTCGCATTTATAATATTAGAATGATTCGTACAATGACGGTTAAAAAGTGCTTTTAAACCGTCTAGAATAAAGTAATTTTTTATTTTAATTGATAATTGATAACTATGTGAGGTGGAAATTTGTACTCGTAAAATTTTAAATTACTCTGCTGTATCTACATTGATAATACTTCTAGTTTATCGTCATATTATTAAATTTCTGTACCGTTCCGTGTATTTATTTTATTCAAATTGACCTTTAAAAGAACTTTTGAGTCGTCATCTATAAATCTCTACTTAATACATATTATATAAATGCGAAAGTAACTCTGTTTGTCTATTACGCTTTCACGCCTAAACCACTGAACTGATTTTGATAAAATTTGGTATGAAGATAGAACTGAACTTGGGAAAGGATATAGGATATTTTTTATCGCGAAAATAAGGGTAGAAGGGATTGAAATGAGGGACGAAAGTTTGTATGGAAGTTCCTTATTGCCAAACATAAATCATGTAAGATTGTTCAATTGTTTAAAACAAAGATAAAAAAGCGTGCACGGGGAAAGGGGGGGGGGTGGAGTATCGGGTGTGTCGCGCGATATAACCGAATTCCACGCGGGCGAAGCCGCGGTCGGAAAGCTAGTAATTTAATATTTTAGTAAGTGAAGCTACCACCGGCTTGGAACATAATAATAATAACATAATAATAGTCATTTATTCATTAATTTTGGGTGTACAAGATCTTTATTTCTACAATTTGCCATCAAAATTTATTACAATAATAATAAAAATAAAAAATTGAAAAAATAAATTCCCACTCAGGGCGTATGAATCTTAATTAAGCATTAAGTTAATATTAAGATATTAAAAATAAACAAGATGGAATAGAAATAAATAAATTTAATGTCAATGTATAAAACAAATGTCAATAGATTAAATAAATAAATGTACCTAACAGTAATTTATATAACATAGTCATAAACAAAATTCATTCATTATACAATTTTCATTTTAAAAAATTATTAATATTGTAGAAGACTTTTTGTATCAATACGTTTTTAAATTGATTTTTAAAGACTATTATATTATTAAATTTAATTTCGTTTGGAAATTTATTAAAAACCTTAGGTGCCATGCATATGATGCTTAGATGCTTTGAGACATCGGACTACATACGGCGAGTTGCACGAAACCGTCGCTAACTTTCCGTTAGTTAAGTTGCAATTAATCTTAAAATTAGTTGATCTTATGATTAATTTAAAGCTGTTGGAATTAATCATCCGTTAGATAGGTCTTTAATTAAACTAAATTTTTTTGTTAACTTAATCAGATGTAGGTTTCGTGCAACAGATAATCACGATTCTTGAGATTAAATTACTTTAATAAACACTTAAATTTAAAATTTGTTTCGTGCAACTCGGCGTTAATGAGCTAGGCAGACACAATTTATCGTTATTAGGTATGTACTAGACGTAATAGATTACGTGTGGATATATATCTGAGATTCTTTGAAATAAGTATGAATTTTTATATACAAACAAAGCGACCTCAAGTATGTACGGATTCTGACTGAGAAATAAACGGGAAAAATCTTGACAGTACCTAACTCTTTTTTTAAAAGTATTTTTTTATAATTACAAATTTATTAATAATAATTAAGTGGTAAGTGGGTATTCCGCAGTGCGCGGCGTTGTTATCGTTCGTATGCTGCGGTGATGTATTTTTTTCGGGGGTATTTTAATAGAATTAGTCCGTAATTATCCTTTTTCATATAAAATAAAAACAAAAAATATAAAAGCTTAATATTAATAGTAAAAGAAAATTGCTGGATGGAGATGGCTGAGAAATTAAATAAAACACGTGAGTATCTTTTATATTCCGTTTATTATGCGGTCGGTAGGCTACATACAAAATGGCGAACATTTTTAATGACACATGAAACATTTTAATGATAGTGAGGTTGTGTACTTAAATAGATTATATAACAATTTAACTTGGTAGTGTTTATTTTGTGTTAGGACCACAGCAAGTAAGACAATAGAAAAAAAATGCTTATAATTAAAATATAAGGACACGCTCTTACTTGGGCACATGATGCGTATATGTTTTCCATTTACTGCCCCTATATAATTTGGAAAATTCTTTAAGAACCAATATTCTTCTGTTATTCTTCTGAAATCTTCTTCAATGGGTTCTGGAAGTAAGACGTTTACACATCTCTTGCATATACTTTGTAAGACTTTAGGCACAATTCTGCACATCCAATTATCCCACGTCTCATAGCCTCCACTGGTGACATCAGGGCTGGTACATTTTTTGCCCAGAGAATCAGAATTGTGATTCAACGGGGAAATGCTGCTCGTATTCTTGGCAACATTCCAAGCTGACATGATTTGAATCAAAACTGTCTGTAAATAATTAGTTAAGTTTTGCATTGTAAATATGTACTTAGAATATTGTAAAATTTTAAAATAAATAAATTACTAATTATGGCTGATTCGAAATTGAAGATTTAAGATCTATAGCTTTCTGAAAAGTTGATGTAGTAATTAAGTGAATGGTCAGTCATACATAGGTAGTTTGTTTCAGTTTAATATTCCGTGGAGGTAAACAAAATAGTGAATTATCAATTGAATCTGTCATTTCAAAAACCTCATAAGTCACTCAATTAGAATTTTTCAGGAATCAATAAAAACTGTTTCATGCACAAACAAATGAGTTTTGAATGAATTTTTTATGCTTAATTTATTATTTGAGTATCAAGAAATTTAAATAGCGAATAATCTTCACATTTTAATGATAAAAATAATGAAAAAAACCTAAAAAACTGTTGCTTCACTTATGTTGTTTTAGCAAGAAATAGGGTTAGTGGTATATAATTTAACTAAAACAATCGTAATAATTATATTTTTATAGCTTATTATTGAAAATTACACTTAAAGATAACCTTATTAACATTTTAACTGTATTAATTTGTTATGTTTTAATATCTTTAAGGTACATAGTCATATTCTCCATCATTCTCATCTAGATTATCTTCAACATTTGCAGTTGGCTAGGCTAGCTAAAATGTGGTTATATAATGGCATATCCTTTTCCAGAATGCTATCCTGAACTTGCTTCAAATCGTCTATGTTTTTTTTTTTATTTTTTATTAATGGGCACTTTTAAATCATAAACTTTATCTGATAGAAGTGAAACAGAGGTTGTAAGTTTTTTAATAATAGAAATTAATGTTTAAACAATCCTTCAATATATTTCTCGGCTATGATAGTACCTTTTCTATCTGTATCATACTGAAAACTCATGTATGTTGTATCATATACTTTTTTCCATAAGATTCAGTTGTAAAGCATGTTTTTTTTTTCTACGAATGTGATGCCATTTTTTAAATTTTAAAATATCTGTAGTTGAAGATTTGAATATTGTTAAACCAATCAGAACAAAGCTAATTTAAAACGTTAAACTCAGTCATAAAACTGCTTCCGCCTCTAAGTAGTGTATGCAAAAACCTCTTAAGTCACTGACTAATGTTTTTTATCCGCTGGGCTGCTCCTGTCGCCTACTAGTCGACAAGATTTTACCCCTAAAATGGCCCGTCGACTACTAGTTCACTAGATCGAAGAGGTCCGGATGTTTTCGAACAAAGTTATATAATAACCACCTTTCTCGCGCTAAGGCCGATTTGTGTTATTTATCACGCTTCTTCGTAAAATTTGCTATACATATATATATATATATATATATATATATATATATATATATATATATATATATATATATATTCATAGTCACGTATCATAAGCAAAAGAAGAGACGAGCAATAAGTCAAAAAACGGCGGGACACTTTCACCAACAAGGCTTGAGAGGCCCGGACATAAGAGCGGTTATGCAATCATGCAATGAACTTATTTTACATGGTATTATTTGAAGAGGAAGGAATGTATTGACTTACATGGTTCTTACCAATCACAATACGTATCTCCTTTTAAGGAACACTTTTTGCAAAAAAAAGCATGTCGGAAAAAAATGTGACTTAAGAGGTTTTTGAAATAACCGATTCAATTATAAAACCACATCTTCTCACTTAATTCTATTTTTCCACTTAGAAAAATATTTCTATCAGCATTTTACGTTATATGTATACGTTTGACGTATGTTTATGGCATTGGAACATTGAACTGAAAGACTATAAGACTATACTAAGATAGTAGTTCTATATTAACTAATAACAATTTTATTGTTTCAGCTGAAGAATATAAAAATAAATGGCGTAATTTACGTGAAAATTATAGAAAAAATCAGAATAAGACGAAAACCAGAAGTGCTGCTTCTGTTTCAAAATATGACAACGAAAGAATAAAATTCATAAATGCCAGTTTTGAAGAAAGTGAGTGTATTCCTAGTTTAAATCCTAGTGCCGGAAATGTTCTTGAAGTTCATCAAGAAGATAATTTGAAAATAGAGAAATATTCAGAACCATCAACTTCTTCAACGCAGATGTCATCGGGTGAACCTTTTTTAAAACAATCATCGCAAGAAGGACATTCAATCACACAAAACCAAACTCAAGGTACATCACAAGTGAAAAAGAAAAGAAGAAACAGCCTTGATGAAGAATTTAGAAAAAATAGAGAAGTAAGAACAAAGATTTTGGAACAAATTTTGGGACAAATTTCGGAACAAATTTCGGAACAAGGCAATACTCCAGTACACGTATTCTTCAGGAGTATGGCCGATGTGGTATGTCAATTCCCTCCAGACAAAATGGCCCAAATCAGAAAACAAGTTTGTAACATCGTTACTGAAATGGAATTATTTATCTTGGCGCAACAAGAGACATCATCACCACAAGATTCGGAACATTTATTCAACATACCACAGCAACCAATGCACCCAAACAACTCTCAACGACAGATACCATACCCACAACATTCATTGAACATACCACAGCAATTAATGCACACAAACAACTCTCAACGAAAGATACCATGCCCAATACTTTCATTCTACGTACCACAGCGAGTAATGCTCCCAGACAACTCTCAACAACAGATACCATGCCCAATACATTCATTCAACATACCACAGCAAGTAATGCACCCAAACAACTCTCAACAACAGATACCATGCCCACAACATTCATTCAACATACCACAGCAAGTAATGCACCCAAACAACTCTCAACGAGAGACACCATCCCCACAACATTCATTAAAACATAACACGACAAGCAATGCACCCAAATAGCTCTCAACGAGAGATACCATCCCCACAATATTCTCAATAATATGTTTTTATTTTCCCTAGTTTCCTTTGTATTTAAATTAGTTTATTTGTATTATTAAAGAAAATAATATTGTGGTTAATTTTGTTAGTTAAATAAAGATAACATTGAACTCTAATTATTTTTACATTCTTAAGCTGGCATGGTCAAATCAGAAAAAATCTATATGATATACATGAGAATTTGTAGCTAATTTGTTGCTAATTAATTGCTAAAATGCCGTTTTTTTTGCTCGAACCGATCTCTGGAAATCAAAAACCATGCCAGCTTGATATCAAGGTAGCATGGAAACTATGTAAATTATAGAAATCGTCTCGACTACTGTACATGAATTTGTGGCTAATTTGTTGCTAAGGTGCCGATTTTGTTGCTCGAACCGATCTCTGGAAATCGAAAACCATGCCAGCTTTATATCAAGATGGCATGGAAACTAAGTAAATTATAGAAATGCTATCGATTATTGTACATGAATTTGTTTCATCATCAAAAAATTTACAACAAAAACAATGCTACCTTGAATCACACTATTGTATAAAAAAGTGAGAGTATAATAGTCTTTAAATTCCTTACCAACCCTCAATACAAATCCAGGTATTCGATAAGCCTTAGGATCAATATAGTCTATATCTATAGAACTTAAATGTTAAATTTCTATCTAGTGAAATATATAGGTCTCTCACCGCAGTAACGTGGTTCACAATTTCATATTTTAGATGATAATCTTAAGAATTCAGTATTTGTTACCGCGTGAATTAGAAAATGATTTACTTTGTTACATTAAGATAGAGAACATCATCGCTGCAATATTTGTATTGTCCGTTGAGGTCCTCTTGTAACGGTAAACAATCTGACAGCCCAGATACTCAGCGCCGGCCGGCCAAAGGGGTGTGCCAAGTATGCAGCCGCACACTCGAGCTTTTTGGGAGGGCATATTTTTTAGGAATTCGGATAGGCTACAAAGGTAAACATCGAGTAAACATTGATGGTGGATCTCGGACGACCTTTTGTTTTAGAAATTCGGATAGGATACAAGGGTAAACATCGATGGTAGATCTCGGACGACCTTTTTTTTAGGAATACGTATAGCCTGGTAGATTTTGTTTATGTGTACACTTCCGACACAGGATAATTATGGATAATAAAACTCGATAATATTTTCACAGGGGCATAAAATGTAAGTCTTGCTCACTCGCAATTTTCGCCTTAGGCCGGCCTGCAAATACTCTTCTAAAAACTTTCATGTCGTCTGCAAATAATAATAACAAAGAAAACTCAAAAGTTTTACAAATATCATTTATAAATATATTAAAAAGCCATGGACTAAGGTGTGTGCCCTGCGGTACACCAGACGATATAGGAACGAATGACGAAGAAAAATCCTTTATCGTCACTGATTTCTGTTATGAAGATAAGAGGATAACCGCCTAAGTAGGTCACCGTGTATACGCGTTTATATCAAAGCCGGCCTAAGGCGAAATTGGCAAGTGTGCAAGACTTATATTAGGGCTGTTTATGGAAAACATTATCGATTTTTATTATTCATAATTATCCTATGTCGGAAGAGTACACAAAAAAAATCATCAGTGGTACATGAAAAATGCCCCTATGATGAAATTATGACCTTTTTTATGCCCCTATTGTATGCCCCCCCCAAATCTGGAGTGTGCTGCTGCATACTTCGCACATCCTTTAGTTTATATAGAATACAATTTTTAAATAAAAAAATATGATAAAGAAAATATGATATCAATAATACCGGCACACAAAAAAAACATTGTCTGTACACCGGGCGCCACCTATCTACGGGCATGTTTTTCGACCCGCTGAATACGAATTTCAAGTCAGTTTAATTACGTTAAGTAGTAAGTTAAATACATGTATACATAAATACACATCCATGACCCGGTGCAGACATTTATATTCGTCATACAAATTATCTGCACCTGGGGGGATTCGAACCCGCGACCGCTGCGTAAAGTGCCAGTTGCCTGACCACTCGACCAGCCGGCTGTCTATTATATATATTTATTTTTAACTTAATCGTTATCTGTCACAATGTCAAAGAAGTTTTACTTCAACCGCGTGTGAAGGTTACATACACTGTTTTTTATTACAATTTATATAATAATAATATCAAAGATTCATCAATAATTATGACCTTTGATAGCAATATTGATAAAGTCGATAGCGTGAATAATTAAAATTTAATAACATAACTATCTAAGGCAATATTTATTAAAATGAAAAAATAAATAAAAAATAAATATGAAAAAGAATCTGCATCGGCCGGGAATCGAACCCGGGCCGCCCGCGTGGCAGGCGAGCATTCTACCACTGAACCACCGATGCTTGTAATTATTATGCTAAATAGTAATACATAAACTAAATTACAATAATAACTTTTAGAAAGGTGTTTTGTACTAAAAAGCATTAAAAACTCCAGCAAAACAATTCTGACGTCAAACGAATCAAAAAAAAATTGCTTCACTAGAAATTTTCTGTGAGATCACGCGTCGTTGGTTTAAGGAGATGACGTCATATGGCATTATTATTATATTTTTACGGAAGTAGGGTATTTACATATTCCAAATTCAAATTAAAACAGTTAAAAAAAATATTCCACATTCAAATAATAACCGTTAAATTTGCCTTATTTTATTTTATGTATTTATTTGTATTGTATTTTTATTTAATTATATGTATTTAATATATTATTACAGGAACTTGTTATTATTAATATTGTTGTACCACCTGACCATCTACAAATGCAATGTTTCTGTCATCCTCAGGTTGTCTGGCAGAAATTTTGTTGCTATCGGTACAGCTTAAATAATGTTAGCTTGTATCGTTAATTTTTTTCTTTATTTTGGTGTACCAAAAAGTATATTATTATTATTACCTACATAGATATTTAGAAAATTCTTTCTTTTTTATTCCAAATAAAAAACAAATAAAAATTGGCGTGAAATTCCTTCACTTTAGAATCATAAATACCGACAGCTTAAACACAATATTAATACTAGCCGACCCGTGCAGTTTTACCCACGTTGATAATTATGATTACAGTTCCACTTAGGTATTCGTGTCACAGAACGATTTTCAGACAGACAGACATTGTTTTTTATTGTGGATTTTGTTCATAGTAAATAAAACTATATTCTATATTTAAAAAAAAATTATGTACAAAACGAGTCCGTTATGATTTCATTACAATTCTTTACAGTAATAACTGCACTTCTAGACGGTGTATCGAGATGAAATCTCCACAAGATCGTAAGTTAGACATCGAGGATTATAACGGTGAAAACTAGTTCCCATTTAATGCAGCAGATTTTGCGGGATACGGAAACAAACATACCGGCAAATAATAATTCTAAACTTTTTTTTGTTTCTATTGTCGTCATCAAGATCCTTAATTGAACTAAACTGAACGGGTGATCTGTTTCTACAGAGTACCTAAGCCAGTTTATTGAGGAGCTGGTCTAAGCCCTCGCAAGTAGAATACCGCCAACACATATCAGATTCAGAAAGAGGCGCTGGTTTTCAGGCAGACCCTAAGAACGATAAAAAAGAAAAAAATTATAATAAGAGTAAGAAGGAGAATAATGAATATAAAAATAAAAAAAATAACAATTACTAGCTACTTAGATCGAGAACAAAGAGTAAGAACAACAAACGCAAGAACAGAATAATGAATTATTTATTTTACACATGTTTGTCAAGATATTTTGTAGTATGTAGGTATATGAAAAAGTGTGAGGTAATATATATATGGAATGCGGTTTCATATTCTTCTATTGTTTGGGTTCGTCTGGTGTCAACAGAAGGGGTTATGGTGCATGCATTACGACACGCTAACTGACGTCCGGATCTTTTTTTACGAGGTGGTTACGATACGCCATCTTTCCACTATGCCGGACCGGCGAAACCGCCGGAAACCGGATCCCGGAACGAGGTGTTCACATTACACCGGATCGGCAAAAACATCTCACAAAAACACCCGATCTGGTGTTTTCGCCGGAGCCGGATAAATGGCCTTAGGTCTCGTTCCCACTACGCCGGACGCCGGATTTTGGTGAAACTGTCGGAAAAGCTAGTGGCCATACATTTTATATGAATCTGTTCACATTTATCCGGCGTTTTGTGAGGTATACTATATTTGCTGATTTGGTGTAATGTGAATACCTCTGTGGCGAGTAGGTGAGAGTTCCGGAATCCGGTTTCCGGACGTTTTCGCCGTTCCGGCGTAGTGGGAACACGGCAATAGCTCCCGAAAAAATAGACGTATCGAGACCGGGTTTTGTTTATTATCTTCAGAATAACATCAACTAATTACCTATTTCATATCAATAACCTAGTAGCCGTAGTTTATTATTAAATGTTAAAAAAAAAACTTATCTAATTATTTTTATTCTCGTACCCGATTAAAGTTCTTTCTATGATTATATAAAAACTGTGCAAATATAATCTGTGAACGATGTTGATTCCAAAAGAAAATAAATAAAAATAAATGTCTCACTTACTTGACCAGCCGTTGGCGCAGTGTTGCCAACTTGGGGGTTTTCCCCCTAAATTTAGGGGGAAAAAATCTCGACCGGGGGATTTTTTAGGGGGAATAATATTTCAGGGGTATTTTGAGGGGTTTTTTTTCAGGTATTTGGATAGGGTACAAAGTATAATGCTGATACTGGACGCCGGATGACCTTTTTTTTGTTTTTTAGGTATTCGGATAGGGTACGAAGGATAATGTTGAGACTGGATGCGGGATGATTTTTTTTTTTTTTTTTTTTTTTTTTTTTTTTTTTTTTTTTTTTTTTTTTTTTTTTTTTTTTTCGTCGACTGATAATTCTGGCCATAATTATCGATAACTTTGTCCCGATGAACACCCCTACCGTGAGGGGGTTTTGCTTAGTGGTTCAATTTAGTGGTTTTTTAGTGGGTTTTGAAAATTATTTAGGGGGAAACTTTTCAAACAGTTGGCTACACTGCGTTGGCGCAGTTGGCAGTGCTTGCGGTTGTTTTCCCATTCTCTGGGTTCAGGGATGTGGTGTATGAGTTTCATATTTATATATATTCCTGTTCCACTAATTAGAAAAGGATTGCTTAGGGGTCATTCATTTATTACGTAAGACGAATTTTGCTAGTTTTCGACCCCTCCTCCCCTTATTATAAGAAAAAACAAGAATAGGCCGGAATAGGCCCTCCCCCTGTTTAATATTTATTACGTAAGAATCAATAGGAAAAAATGAATAATTGTTTGGTTTGTTTTAATGTTTATTTTTCAAAGTGACCATTTTACCAACCTACCTACTATTAATTTTTAGTTTTTAGTAATAATAAACTTTGGTTTTAATTATTCATCTTTACTATGTAGGTAAATAAGAGTAGTCCAGGGGCTCGAAACCCACTCGGAAAGTGGATCTGCTACTGGAACATCTCTAATATTACCTAAGTATACGCATCCGAGCGCACCTCGGCACTCGTGCTGTTACCCCCGCTTTTTCAAAGAATAATTTTAATTTTGCGCATTTTTGTGATCTTACGTAAGAACCATCGAGACTCCCTCTCACCCCCTTGTAAGAGAAAATAAGACATGGTCGACCCCCCCCCCCTCTACCCCCTAAATCGTCTTACGTAATAAATGAATGGAAAATAACCCTTACGAACCGTTTAATTTGAAACGAGTTGTGACGCGAAATATTTCCTATAAAAAACTAAACCTTAGGAACAGCTTACCGCGTGTTTATGTTAAAGATATTTATTTATTATTTACTCAATGGTCCACAGCCGGTTGTGAATCCTGTGTCGGTCCACACACACAAATATCCAGGTCACGACACATCTCGCTTGTGACTATTAACATCGTCGGAACTGCAAAATCGTTTTTTTTTTTTATTTTTTTCATAAAACGTTCCTAAATAACCAAGTCTATCATCAGCTGAAAAGAAAAATAATATTTTATGCATTGTTTTTTAATCACTTAATTTATAAATGTCGGTATTTAAAAAAATATATGTAATAAAAAGACGCATGCAATTTACACTTTGCATCGCTCTCCTGTAAAGTTATTTTTTTTCATATCCGACATTGTTAATAGTCATGGGCGATCTTCTATATGGTCATTCATTTATTTATTTGGATTAATGGCTATCAATAATGTATGGAGGTTGGAGCAAGGAGCAGTCTCATATGGCTGTTTGACAGAAAGTGTCAACAAAATTGCATTAAATAAAGGTAGCGCTGGTGTAGAGAAGGGTATGATCTGAACTTAACTGTTTTAGATGACTTTAAGTTTGATGAGTGATCGAGTGGAGACCACGTACAGGCAAGTGGTAGCAGGCTAGTGTAGTTTTTAAATAATTAAAAAAATCAAAAAACCCGACTGCTTAAAATACTCTTATTATAAACTAAAAAGAATAAAATAATTTACTAGCTTTCATTTGATACCCATATTGCTCATTCCGCCATTTGCGGGCGCCATTTTGAAAATTTATATAGCCTATGTCACTACTACAATTTAGACAAATCCAACGACACCTCATATGTCAAAAACCATCCAGCCGTTTGGGCTGTAGGGCGTGCCAAAGAAATGGACATACATACATACATACATACATACATACATACATATATACACTCGAAAAACATAACCCTCCTTCTGTCGCAGTCGGGTAAAAAAGGTGCTCTGGTACACCAACGCCATCTTAATTTGACGTTATTCAGGTGACACTTATGTAACATAGAAAGTGTTCTCCTTACCTCCTCTACCCTCCATCCGATAATGGGTATCAATAGTGCAAAAATAGTACGGATGATTTCGCCAATGTCACTCGAGATTACAACCTTAATAGAATTATTTATTATTAGTGAGCCCTTACATGGAATACAAATCACTAGATCTTTCGCTTTATATTATAAAATATTGAATTTCGAGCCGGATATTGTCATGGTTGTCAACTAGAAAAAAACATCTGGATTGTTTATACGAGTACAAATATTATCTATGGCGCTATCGCAACAGCCAGTCGCTGCGACCATTAGGGAACGTACCCATACTACGTGGTCCGTTCAGAGGCGGGTCTTCAAAAATACCACACTTGGTCAATGGGGCGGGAAGTCTTTCTTAGGTTTTCATTACGTAGTCAATATCCTTTAGATATATCTCGCGCTATTTCGAGCTATATTCAAATATGGCGCGCAGCGTTTAGCAAGGGCGTCGCCAAGGTGGAGCAGGAGGGACAGTTGTCCCCCCCCCCCCCTAGAGATCAAATAATAAGTGGCCAAAGTGCGAGCAATTGACTTCCTAACGTATCAATAAATTACGTAATAAATTCACAAATTGTGTCATCGAGGATCGAGGCAAAGACTTCCATAGTGTAACGCTTTATGCTCTCGGCGTTCATATTTTTTATCCTCCATAATATTGCCCCATTACCCCTTCCCCCCTTAGTCATAAGCTGGTGACGCCCTTGGCCTTAAGCGCTTTTTAAACTCACAGGTGGCAACACTACACTACACTACTAGTAGGTATTACTCCTATTGACTACTTTTTTAATTTTCTGTTTGCAAAAAATCATTTAAGCACATTTATGAATTACTACTTGAAAGCTAGAGGGGGAGGAGGGTCTTAGCAAATACAACGGATAGTCACCGATGGGGGAGAGGATAGAAAATTGTAAAAAACAGGAAACGTAGAATGGGTACATTCTCTCAAATCGTCAACAAATATATTAAAAAATAAAAATATACTTCTATTTGACAGTCGTTAAAAATATCCATCAAAAATAACATACGATTTGGCTAAAAACATGTTTACTTCATTATAATACATATTTCAAGCGTTGTTTTAAAAACGAAACGGATTTACGTATTTTTGGACACATGCCATACGCGCGTAAACAACTTTAAATTTTACTACGGTTTATTTTTTCACATATTAAACAGACTCGTAGACTTACAGGCAACTATGCTTATCGTGTTCTAATCATTCAGGTGTAGTGCGTGACATGGGCGAAGCGAGGTACGGGCAGGGAGGGGGGGGGGGCAGCAGACCCCTCTAGAAGAGCTAGAAGAGCAGTCTGTCATCGATAAAAACGATTTTTACATCTTTTCTTGCTCTAAGCAATGTTACTAATAACGATACGTGAAACAAACAAACAAACAAACAAATAAAAGAAAGCCCCCACTACTAATGTGTAAATGTAGAGTACTCAATGTTCCCAATTCTCCTTCATATTTCCTTTCTCATTTCCAAGCCTACTCCCTCATGTACCAGGCGGCCTTGCGTCTCGCAGGCGACGAACGGGGATGCATAGGAAGCGCTACTTAATGCGCCTCCAGTAACGCCTCTGTGTCCGTGTCGGGCCGGGATGGGAACCCAGTTCTGCTAGACACGGCGTCATCGGGACTGTTCAGAGGTGAGCCAGACAGTTCCCATGGTGGAGAAGTCTGGTCTTTTCGCCGAGGCCAGCCTGTCATTGGAGGGATCGTGTTGCTGCAGATCCGGGACCTTCCAATTAAAGCGGTTGAAGGCTCCCGCAGGGGTTTAGTACCGTATTGCATCCCCAAGTGCTGAGTCCAACATACGGTCTAGGATTTCCTACCCGGGCGTCCTGGATATCACCTGTAAATGGGTTCATCTGCGATACAAATAAAAGGCGACCTTGCGTCACTACGACGCTCGACATAACCGAAAAGCAACACAAAGTTACTAATATATATTATAAATGCGAAAGTTAAACTCTGTCTGTCTGTCTGTATATTACGCTTTCACGCCTAAACCACTTAACGGATTTTGATGAAACATTTGATTTTGATACAGAGATATACTAGACCTTAGAAAAGAAGATAGGCTACTATTTATTGAGAAAAAAAAGGCTTGAAAGGATAAAAAGGATTGAAATAGGCAATGAAAATTTGTATGGAAGTTCGTCATTGTCGAATATGAAAGTAGAGAGAAAAACAGTTACTAACTACTAACTAATGAAAGGCAGACAACGTTACGGGTACCAGCTAGTAAATGCATATAATATGTAATTACAGTTGATCAGTACGGAAGCGGAAGTAACGACAAAAATGATTTAAAACGGCTACAGAAAAAAACCTGCATCTGATCGGGAAGACGGAAATCCATTCTTCCTTAACCGACCATATCGTCATAAAAATAAATACCTACGTATATATAAAATGCTGTATAATTAGTCTGTTTGTATGCTTGAATGATTATTTAAGGATTTGTTACAAGTACTATTAAAATTAAAAATTATTTACATTTTAAAAAAGTAAATAATGCATTACTTTTGTTGATTTATATTGTGTTGATATATATACCTACCTATGTCATTGTTTATGTTATATATGTGTGTAGTATAAATGTATAATTGTATTATCTATTATCATCATCATAATTATCAGTCATTGGATGTCCACTGTTGAACGTAGGCCTCCCCCACTGACCTCCAGAGCGACCGGTTGAAAGCAGCCTCCATCCGGTTCCGGCGACTTTCCACAAGTCGTCTGTTCATCTTGATAATAAAGTTTATTTAACTTTAAAGTTTTAATTTGTAAAATGACGATTCGAAGGTGCTCATGGGATCTATTTGAATAAAGTTGTTTTTTATTTGATTTGATTTTGCATGAATTAATTCCCCCAGCACCATTCCACCATCGGACAACTCGACGTGGGCAGGGATTCCATCCATACGTGGTCGACATTCCTCCGGTTCGTTCGTACGTACGTTTGCATCTTCTTTCATTATTAGAACTGCAAAGGAATGAAATTCTCTTCCTGCGTTACTGTTTCCCGATGCGTACAACCTAGGGATTTTTAAGGCAAGAGAGAACAGGCATTATTTGAGTTTGCGTGCTTCACCTTAGACTTCATTGTTGTTTACCATCAGACAAGATTGAGGTCAAACGCACTCAAATTAAAAAACAAATATATGTATACCTAATAAAGTGTTAAAAAAAAAACAAATTTTGTCTGTGATGCGTATGTGACTTTGTTTGTGTGTGTTGTTCTGTATACCGAGATGTAACAATCGAAATTATCAATAAGTCATGCAAGTATTGTGTAACGTGAATGAACCCGCATGAGGCGTCTCGTATCGCAATTGATTTTGCTCACGGATTCACAAAAGTCTGACAACAACACAAGACGCGTAAAATTATGTAAATAAGCAGATTTTTTGCAAAACAAAGCTATTGATATTTTGCAACATACGCAATGTGTTTTGGTATTTATTTTTATAATTAACTAAATTTAAATATTGTTACGACTTTACATAAGAAAGATGCTCAGTTTGACTATATTTTAGGATATAACTATTACAAAATATTCGCTTATTGTGAAACGACTTTAATTATTACAAGATGTATCCAATTCATTCGCGATTATATGTATAATGTGATTTCAACACCTCTCCCAATCAAAGCGTAATGAATTTCGTAATGAGAACTATCCAATATCCTAGCTCATACTGTATCAGCCTGTAAACTACCCACTGCTGAGCGAAGGCCTCCTTTCATTATGGAAGAAGGGTTAGAGCTTAATACATCACGCGGCTCCGTTGCGGGTTGGCGAATAATTTCCCTACCATGAATAACGATCGTTATCAGGTGTCTATGATAGCAACCGGGACCGATGGCTTTACGTGCTCTTCGAGACAGTGTGGGGAAACCCACAAGGACATACACCCAGACCGGAAACCAATATTTATACAAATACAAATATCTGTCTCGAGCGGTAATCGAAACCGCGACCGCCGTTGTTTGACCGATTGACCGTTGAGGCAACTACTCGCACCACTACACCAGAACGGTCGTCTCCTAGTTCATAGTTTTATTCAAATTAATTTTGTACTTTGATTTTTACAAACAGACAGGTTGACAAACTAAACTAATAAAAATTACTGTTTTGGCAATTAGTTTGAGAACGTACTCATACTACGTGATCCGTTCAAGGTCACCGGAACCATTTTTTGCCATTGTTAAATATAAAAACAGCTGTATAATAATAACATGTGTCAATTTTTTTATACCTATATATTTAATAGTTTTATTATGAAAATTCTTAAATACTAATAGTTTTAGAGTTATTAACGAAAATCTGAATATCTTTTTTTCTTTCATCCTATTTTATTAATAACAATTGTAATTTTATATGTGCTAATAACTGCTCGAGATACCTTTTTCTAGACGTCATCGTCATGTCATTCCGAATCGAAAGAGCACATATTTTTAGAACCGGGAAGAAGAATTACGTAGTTAACCCGTTTTTTAACTTGTTGACTGAACTATGATAGTTTAATGAATATGACATACGAACTACGGTACAGGTTTAGGGTTCCGTAGCCAAATGGCAAAAAACGGAACCCTTATGGATTCGTCATGTCTGTCTGTCTGTCCGTCCGTATCTCACAGCCACTTTTTTCCGAAACTATAAAAACTATACTGTTGAAACTTGGTAAGTAGATGTATTCTGTGAATCGCATTAAGATTTTCACACAAAAATGGAAAATAAAAACAATAAATTTTGGAGGGTTCTCCATACTTAGAACTGAAACTCAAAAATTATGGGGTGTCTATGGATAGGTCTTCAAAAATGAAATTGAGGTTTCTAATAATTATCTGAAATGAAAATTGGTTTGAACGAGATCTAGTAAGTAGTTTTTTTTTTAATACGTCATAAATCGTAAACCGCAATTTACCTTTCATTCAATCAACTGAAATATAAAACAACGAACTACAAGAATTTTATATGATGTTACTTGCTGCTACGGAACCCTTTATGGGCGAGTCCGACTCGCACTTGTTTTATTATTCATTTTTGTAATGGCAGTTATTAAATGGTAATTGGACAGTCGTACTCGGACCCAGTCGGACAGTCGTACTCGGACCCATAGACTACGGACGGACTACGGACCGCAGTGAACGTAGTAACTAAGTAACACAGATTGTATAGTTGATAGTAGAGATGAAACGGATAGCAGTTTGGCCGGATACCGGATACCGGATATTCGGCCAACCATGTGGCCGGATAGCCGGATATCCGGCCGCCGGATATCCGGCGGAACTTAGCCGTTTGGTTTTAAACCGTTTGGTTTTAAGGTAGTTCCAACATTAAACCACTTTTCCACAGATTCGGCTAAAAATTTTTTCACGGGTTCAGAATAGCTTTATTTATGAATTACTAAAATTTCATAATTTTTGACGGTTTAGATCGCGAGATATTTAAAGACAAAGTTCGCGATTTTGAGAGTAATGTCCCATTTATGTATGTGAAATGTCCGATTTTTTATTATATTAAAAAATTCTCTCGACAGAATTGAAAAGAAAAAAAACTAGGAGAGTGGTGATAAATATTTTTAGAATAAGCTAAAAAAATAAAAGTAGCACTTCACGGTTTTGTTATCTAGATATTAAAACAATAAATTTTAATTTTAATTTTAAATTTATAGTGATCTGGCAACACTGTGCACAACGCTCTCATCTTTTTAATTTAATAAAACTATTATTAGAAAGCGCAATACTATTTGTATAGACTAAGACCATATAAACAAAAATATATAAAACACTCAGAGCAACGTTGCCAGATTACTATAACTAACGATATAAGGCAGAAGGTATTAAGGTAGGACTACACTTCCCCACGCTGGAACTACCTTAAACCGTTTGGCATCGCACACACACACTTGCGTAGCGAAAAATCGTTCCTGATATATGTATATGACAGAATTTACGAGAAAATCAAACGTAAAATTTTGAGTGCATTCGCTATTTCAGTGAAATCCGACATATGGACTTTCTTACTTTTTATTAAAGGCATCTCGAATTGATCGCAATCACGACACATACATTTGGTGGTCAGTTAATTTGAATCAGTACCCGCAGTTGTCAACGTTTGCTAGAATTTATCTTTTAGCACCTGGCAGTAGCGTTTACAGCGAAAGGTTATTTTCAGAAGTTTGTCTGGTATAAGAAGGCAAGCGGAGTCGCCTCTTACCAACAAATGCAGAAAATTTGGTATTCATTCACTACGATTTGCCTCTTGTTAATTTTGTGTACTAAACTGATTAATAAAACAAACATTTTTGACGTGCGGTTAAATAAATAAACGGTGTCCATAACCTATTGTGGTATTATATTATTATTTATTGATTTGCCTTGTGTAAAATAATGATATTTTTTTGAATTTTACTATCCGGTATCCGGCCGGATACTGAATTACTATCCGGTATCCGGCCGGATAGTGAAAACAAGGCCGGATAGGCCGGATACCGGATAGTTACCGGATATCCGTTGCATCTCTAGTTGATAGTACTGTTACAGTGTACGACTAGTCCGATTAGGTCCGAATAGCGATTGACGTTTGGTAATATTACTTTTCGTACCTCACTTTGTAACGTAACCTATTAGTACATCGTACATGTACTACCCAAGACTAATGGTAAATATTTACAATCGTGGCTTTTGCGAAAAATGGCTACTTTAGGATTTATTTTCTATCAGTAACAGTAATGAATAATATTTTATGCAATTTTGAGGAGGGGGAAGGTTTCGAAATAAAAAAGACCTAACAAGCTAACATAACCTAATCGAAAACTTCCCCTTCCTCAATATGGCATAAGGATCAATTTTTCGCAAAAGCCGCGATTGTAAATAATTATCTATTAAATTATCTTAACTTAAAAACATTGATAGTCACTGTAAACAAACACCATCTTTAACAAAAAACAAAATTATTCTATTTCCTGATTTTATATAAGAGGCCTTGCAAATAATGTTATTTTTAGATACATGTCATTTTATCACAGTTATCATGTTTACAAACTCAACTGTATATCGTTTCCAGTCCTTGAAAAGAACGATTTTATGAAGCGTATAATAATGTTTATAAGAAATATTTTCAGTCAGAACTAGTTTTAAATTGAACGGTTCGTAAAAAAAAGAAGTCGTTTTCTAAATACAGGAACTAGAATTAAAGATATAGACTTTTTTTTATAGTATAGAGGGGCAAACCGTATATCGGTTCAGCGCCGGATTAAGCTAGCCGCTAGCGCGGAGCCCGTAGCAAAGACTGGATGACAGTACCGATAACTTTCCTGGCGCCCGGTCCTTGAGCGGTGGATGCGTCGAAAACGCAAGCCTCTCTTCCGTCTGACGCAGTTTCTCACCGGGCACGGTTTCTTTGGTGACTACCTGTGTCGGACGCCTTACAGGGATCCAACGACTGAATGTCCGATTGAGGCGAGACGGTGGACTCTGCCCAACATACCTCGAGGTGTGCCCGAGATGGGCGGCACTGCGTCAAGGTCTGACATCGTTCCTTAGGGTTCAGTAACGGTATTGCACTCCCAAAGTGCCGAGTCCGATCTAGGACTGCCTACCCGGGCGTCCTTTTTTTTTCCCCTACCCGGGTCGGCAGTCCTAGACCTATGTCGGACTCGGCACTTTGGGAGTGCAATACCGTACTAAACCCCTGCGGGGCCTACTCGGGCGTCCTGGATATCATCCGTTAATGGATTCCCCTGCGACACAAAGAAAAAAAAAAAGACGTTACGTCAAACGCTCTTATTGGTGTTTCATGTACGAGTAACATGGCCCAACACAGTATTTTGGGTTAATATTTTAATGAAAATATTTGTAATTCGGCACGTTTATAAAAATAAAAATAAAAAAACATTTTAAAAATATTTTGACTATACCTACTTAATTAGTAAATCATAATATTTAATTGATTTTTAATATTTATCATCAACCCAATTCTACTTATTATATATACTGCACGATTTTTTGTAATACGTAATATGACGCCATATTTAGTTATAGTTCTGGAAGATTCTCTCCTCTGTCTCTCTCTTTCTTTTCCTTTCTGCCTCTCTCCAATGATAATTATTACGAATTTAGTATCTATTTCTAACATAAGAAATGATAAAAATTTCTTTAAAGCTATTTAAAATTATTTAAGATTAAATTTTCTAAAAATTCTTTTTATAACCAACCAACGCACAATGTGTGTTGTGCGTCATCTCTATGACCAAAAGGTGAATCGCCGATAGGCTCTTGGTCTTGACCAAGTGAAGCGAGGATCTTGAGTCGCTCAAGATGTTAATTGAGCTTTCTTTCGATTTTCTCACCATGTCCACATCTCTGAAGAGCGCGTACATTTCCGATTGGAAGTTGTATTATACTGCACATCATTTTTTATAAAACCTGCTTCATTCATTGTGTTATTTTTGTTGTGTAAGAGTGAGGTACTTATTACTATTATTTATCTATATATTAATACGTGAAGCAAAAAATTTGTACCCCTTTTTACGAAAATAACGCGGACGGAGAAGTATGAAATTTGGCTCAGTTAAAGTTTATATGGAGAAGAAGTGCAGAATGCTAATATTTTTTTTAAATAAAAAATAAAAAAAACTACACAAACTACGCCACACACACATATATACACAAATTTTGTTTATTGTCAAAGTCTGTTGTCAACACGGTTTTAAATACAGGTCTTGCAACGAATTTTTTATCGAACACGGTTTTAAATACAGGTATTTCAACTAATTTTTTATCACAAATCAAGTTCAATGACCCCTGCATATGCTCACCACGTTATGTGCAATTATATTTTTATGATGTTGACAATGCTGTTAAATATAGATTAGGTCGAATTTCGACCACTGGGCGACCACTCGTTTATATTAAACCATTAGCACCAAATCAGGCACAGAACCATTATGATGTAACTGAATAACTTGTGACACGGTAGCGAAATAATCGGAAGGTTTATGTTTAGGTCCTGTGTATGTCTGTTCTAATAGCGTCATTAAAATTTATTATATGTATGTACCAACAGATTATTTCATTTTGTAAATATCATTATTAAAATAACTTCACCGTCTTTCTATTTTTGACGTGATAACGTCTTGTAAATCAATGAACGCCGGCTGCACGCACGAAGAAGTGTCACGTGTCGCGAGCGAGAGCGCGGAACAAGCGATAGAGAGGCACGAGCGGCCTAAGCTTTCGGCTTGTGAATGAAAAAGAATAACGCAGATTGGAGGATCTTAAATATCACACATGTATATAATTTGTAAATAAATTGTTAATAGCACATTTAATTAATCTGTATAATTTAAGTAAAAGAATATTTGAATTAACTAGTGCAAATGAATGTTAATTTATCGAAAAAATTGTAATTAATTGAATTAACTCGTTCTTTGTATTATACAAAATAATGATAATTCATTGATAATAATTCAATTCATAAAAGTATGCAATTTTTTTTATCAATGTTTTCTTATAAAGTTATCACGTAACTAAAATTATCGTTCGTAAACCGACACAGACAACCAATTTTTTTTATTTTTCTACTTTTTTTCTCTTTATAATAGTGTTGTATACTTTTTGATTCTTTTTGTTGTTTTTAATTGTATATAATATATATTTTTTTTTATTTATTGTACTATGTATTTATTAGATGTTTTGTTTTGTATAAGTATTTTAGTCATTGTCTGCAATGTTGATGATGTCCCAAATTAAAATACATATTCTTTCTTCTTTTTTTCTTTCTTTCGTATACCCACGCGTATGGGTCAGAGTCTCACAGTGGAGCTTCGAATATCATAATAATATTTAACTTTGTGTAGGTAGTAATGAATGTAGAATAGAACCAGGGTATAGGTTAGTTCAAAATGCACGTTTTCTCTAAAGTTGTCATGTAACTAAACTTGTTTCTAATAAGGTCCCATACACACGTTGTTGCTCCGTCTGAGCGACCAGCGGCATAAATATATAAATGCGGTTTTTACAGATTACAGAGATTCTTTATTGCACACCACAAATATAATACAGAGCATAATTACAAAGTTAAATCAAGATTGTGTAGTAAAAGGCGCGGTCTTATGGCTAATTAGCCATTTCTTCCAAACAACTTAAATGGAAAAGAAGAGTCTAACAATGAAACTAGTAGGTTGTATATATAACAAATATCACTATTATAAACGAATAATTTTAAAGTGTTATTAAGGATGGCTCTATAATTACATACTTTGGAAGAAAACCTATTTAAAATAGCTACTTTTCGTACGGTGAGAATGTGGTGTGAGTTTTAGAACTGAAAGCTACCATATGTCCTCAATTCTTAGTTAATTTCTATCCTTTCTCCTTGAAGCAAAATCACCTAATCTTTAACAAAAAAAAAAAAAAAAAAGTATTTTACTTAACTAATTTAATCAGTGGTGATAATTTGTTGAAACAATTTGAAATGTAGCGTTTTTTAACTACATGACGATATACATATTATGTTATATTCCGTTATATAAACAAATAATTCATATTTTTTAAATCTTATTAGTTGTATATACATATTATATTAGTCTATGTAAAATCTTATAGAGACTATCGATTGACTGATTTAGCCAGCTGATATAAATGTATTTAAACATAGGGTAAAATGGAAAAATCCAAAACCACATCAGCCGTTGAATGTCCACTGCTGACCGTATGCCTGTTTAGAGACTATAATTATTACAAATTGACATAAAATAACATTCAAACTACCGGACCCGTAACCACGCAGTAGGTAGCACAGTGTGCATAAGCCCTTAGATCTAGCCGAGCCCCGCTGTTTTGTGTTGATGCACAGAGCGGCAACGTCGCCTTTCTCTCGAACGGGTTCTCGGCAACGAATTGATTTCGTTAATAGCTTAATACTGTTTTTTTGTTGTACAATGAATGCTCTTGAAATTTCTAGTTAACTGTGTACCCGAATGATCTATGAAGAAACTAAATACCTTATATTACTTCGCTGAGAAATGACTTTCCAATAACGCTAATTTGTACTACTTTAAGAAGTTGTCAACTAAATTGCTTATGTCTAAACTCTAAAGCAATGTTGTCTGAAATATGTTTATCAATAATTTCAGTTTTAAAACCTATATAATTCGATACGTAAGATAGCTTAAGATACAATGGGCTTAAACTGCCATAAAGATAAATACAATAAAATAGATAAAAAAGGTTGTCTAATATAATATATCTGAAATTTCGTAATAATTGTTTGTTGCTAAATCTGTCACTTCGAACAGGTTTTATTAACAGGCATTATTAATAACATATTAACATAACATATTAAATTCAGAACTGCCACAATTCAGTAATCACTATTTACCGACGCCATGACAAAATGGATGCTCATTTACCTTTTTTGGGTGTTTCTAAAAATAGCAGCCAACCAAGTTACACATCTAGGTTATTTTTATATTATTTGTCGTTATACAATAGAATGGGTTTCTGTTAATAACGTTTCGTCGTTTTCTATCCTTAAAGCTAATATGAGTATCTCAGCTACTCATTCTGACCTCAATGAAAATATTAGGATTTTCGCAGTCTAATCTCTTCAAGGTGGACATTAAAAATTCAACACTATGACTCCTTTACATCAATATTATAATAATATTACTTGTTTTAAGCATAATGTGAAATAGAGTAAAAAATTAAAATTAAAAATATATTTATTTGGGACATCAGTCACCACCATTGAGTTACTATTACTAGTAATAATAGTTCAATGGTCATCACAAACTTGCAGACACTTATGACTATAATATTTATTTTTAAAAAAAAGGTAAATACAAAATAAATACATAGTTTTATTTTAAAAAAAGTATTTATGTATAAATTAAAAAAAAAAAGAAATTATAATTTGTAAAAACAACACTAAATTACAAAAACAAAAAAAAATTAAAAATAAAAAAAATTGTAATAAAAAATACACCACAAATATAAGCAATAGAGAAATATATTAAATAATAAAGGTTTGTATGGAAGTTCTTTCACTTTTGAAGGAATCGAAGTTCTTTAATTTTTTATAGTGATTGAAATTAAAAAAGAAATTTTCATGTTAAGTTTATATATTTTACCTGTAAGAGGGCTTATAAAACAAATTATAATTTTTGAAGCATATCTCTAATAAATAAAATAATATAATTTAACTCGAACGGTACGGCGTGATTCATCTAGTTTTACAAAACGCGGTCAGTTCCACATAACAATAATAACACTGGTTATCTCTATACAACTACGCGTTACTTATAATTAGAAACCGCTCTACTTAATTTTATCTTAATAATTTATGTTTTGTTGTAATGCCTGTTAAGTTTTCCTTTTCTTGATAGGACATGGTCGGTAGTCAGCTAGTAAATAAATAACAAATTAAAGTTAATAATTAAAATGGACGACATAACAAACGTGGTTTTCGTGGTTTATTTTTATTTTTAAGGTTAAAAAAACAGTATTTCGAAAAGCTAAATACACAAATATATATTATTTATATATTTATTTAATTAGAATGAACTAACCATTTAAGTACACTAATTACAAAAAAAAAAAAAAAACGTTACGAAATAAACGGCAATAACCGGTGGGATGCGCTGTGCTGCGCTCCCGGCTGCATGGGTACCATCATTTTGCTTGTTTATTCCATGAAACAGCTTTGCTGTGTTTCGGAAAGAAGGGCAAGACAGGCAGTGTAATTACTGACACCGAGACTTAACATCATATGTCTCAGGATAGGCAACAGGGGATCGGACAGTAATCAGATTAAAATCTAAAATGTGCTTACATAAAATAAATATACTGTTTTACGATTATTTATCTTATAATAATTTAATATAATTCATTTAAATATTTTTAAATGAAGAAATAAAATGTTGTTATTTTCAATATTTTTAAACTGTACTGAAACGCCAATCACAGTGCGTGACGTCATCTGTGGCCAGTCATTGACTGCACGGGTACTATCTACTTAGTTTACTCAGTTATTTTCATAATTTTGTTGAAATTATAAAAGTTGCTAAAAGATTACTGATAAATTAGGATACGGTAATCGATTTAAAAGCTGTCACGTGGTGTTTAACCAGTATTTTATAATGAAAACAGGATTTACGAAAGCCGACAATTGAAATCTTCCCAGAGTGAATACGTTTCTGATTTGCAGTTTCTTTGCAAGTAATTCAGACTTTTGTGCCACTGAATTTCGAAATGTGAAAACTTTTGTATTAGTATTATAACTATATAATAATATACTATTTGCAATAAAATACCTAGGTACTTGAAAAAATACCTCCTTGAAAAATAACCTCTAATATTACAAAATATTTGTATTGTACCTACTGTACTGTACTAGTCTGTAAACCACCCACTGCTGAGCGAAGGCCTCTTCTCCATATAGACGAAGTTTTGGAGCTTAATCAACCACGCTGCTCCATTGTAGGTTGGCGAATAATATACTACTATGAGTAACGATCGCTATCAGGTCTATATGATAACAACCGGGACCGACGGCTTTACGTGCTCTCCGAGACACGGTGGGGAGAACCACAAGGACATACATCCAGACCCGAAACAAATATTTGTACAAATATAAATATCTGTCCCGAGCGGGAATCGAACCCGCGACCGCCGGCGCGGGTTGTTGAGACGACTACACGCACCACTACACCAGAACGGTCGTCACAAGTAGAAAAATGTCAACGCATATCACATTCTTTAGTGTTACAAAAAAAAAATTACCAAAAAAAATTATAATAGTAGTTGACCGTATAGAGAAAACAATATAATATATTTACTACAAATTAATTTAGGAACATTTCATTGTATTTATTTGTAGTACATTTACGTCAAAATGATCTTCACAAAAGTAAATTGGTGAAATTCATTTCGTTGCATTTTCTACTCGCTAAGTCTAACCATTTTTTTTTTCGTATATCTGCAGTAGTTTCGTTTTTTTTTTCGTATATTTTTGGCACATCAAATGAATATTTTATTTGGAGTACTTTTTGATGTATACGTACATTGATGTACTGCACACCAACGATATTTTTTGCGTTCCATAAGAACTAATAAAAAATCTACTCCACGAAACAAAACTTCTCGTGAATTTATGCTCATGCAGCTGTTTTGTTATAACCCCAGATGACGTCACGCGCTCTCAGTTGACATAGCGTGGCGTTTTGGCGGGATTTTTAAACAGACAATATTAAAACATGATTTTGAGTACCTAAACGGCTATAAAAAATAAAGTTTTATTTTTTATGGGAATAAGTATCCATAAAGATTCATTTAAAACACTTTCTGAAAATTTGTCCGATCCCCTACACATAAATGAGTTGGCTGGGCTAGTTCCAGGTAAACTAGTTTATGTTCATGGATGACGTCGACCACTTACCATCAGGTGGCACGTCTGCCAGTTTGCCTATCCATCTAACATAAAAAAAAATGATTCACAAAATAATATTAAATAATAAAAAATTCAAATGAAAAATATAGTAAAAACCGTTTGTCAAAATATAACAATGTCAAATGACTTGTAAGTACATGTCAAATAAAATAAATATAAGTATTAACATGTTAACCAGAAAAGAAAAAAAAAAGTGTTGCTAAATATTAGTTTTTATCGTACATAATTATGTACATTACGCATTCAATTCACAATATCCATAATCATACTTATAATATTAATGCGAAAGTTTGGATTTATGTTTGTTACTCTCACATAAATACAACTGAATCGATTACGACGAAACTCAATACGCAGCTGGAAATCTAGAATGACACATAGGATACTTTTCGTGCAGATATTTTAAAAGTTACGTGAGTAGCACCGCGAGGAGCAGATAGTTAATTTCGTAGCGTCTAATATTGTTTATAAATAAATAAATATGTTTAACACACACACACGGTCGTCTGTTCCTAAGGTAGGCAACTTAATGCTTGTTTTTTAGGTAACAGCCGACTGATATACATTTTTTTAAATAAATATACATATTAATAATACATATATAAATAAACATATATATTACACCCAGACTCGGGGCGGGAATCGAACCCACAACCCTTGGAGCAGAAAACAAGGTCACTGCAAACTGCGCCAACGGGTCAGTGTTTGATTGTTGTTTTAATGACAACCGTTCTGCATGGTGTTGTGGTGCGAATAGGTGGTATTGTAGTGGTGCGAATAGCCAAACACCTTCTGTCGCGGCTTTGATTCCCGTTTAGGGTAGATATTTGTATTCGTACAAATATTTTTTTCTGGTCCTTGTGGGTCTCCTCACCGTTCCTCGGAGAATACGTAAAGCGGTCAGTCCTTTCTGTTTTGATGTACAATAAAGTGTATTATTATTATAATTAAGTTTATTATTATTATAAAAAAAAACATCAAGCAACATTTATAACACAGATACATAAAAATGATTCGACATAATTATCTACTTCCTTTTTGGAAAACGGTTTAAAATATGTTTCTAAAAGATAACGATCGCGGTAACAAAATGAATGATTAATTACGATTTCCTTTCAAACGTAAGTAAAAACATTTTCGGCATTTAGATTATAATATTATTTTGTTAAACATATTATCAAATAGCTGTTGCCCGTGACTCCGTTCGCGTTGTAATTTTGATTTTATTACATATGTAACGCTATTATTTATATAGATTATTTATTATATATTTTACAAGACGAAAAGTATGTCATACTTTTACCCCTAAACTACGACTAGGCACCAGGGAAAAAATCATGTCGACCCCTTGTCTGTGAATAAGAAAATAAAAACGAATCTACCCCTCGACAATCGAACATAATAATAAAATAATAAATATGTTTAACATACATGATAGGTAAGAGACACAAATACAAAAATGTGTAGGAGAGAATGAGATAGTATGATATCGCGTATCCTAGCAACGCGTAAACAACGCGTAAATAAGCAGAGACATGATACTTACAACTAGACAGTGTACAAAAAAAAATTGTTTTGCTAAAATGAGATCTATTCTTTGACTGTTACGGTAGGTATTTCCCTATAAGCGGTAGCTAGCTAAAAGCGGTCCGAGCGAGAGCGCTCCCGCTGGTAGTGTGTCCTTGTCTAACATCTTGCCAGCTCACATAATCATTTCGTTTGATAGAAATGGTAGAAAATAAAATACTTTTCTTTTTAATAATTTACTAATACGAACGGTTGGTAAACTTAGAAACGTATTTAGACGTATTTCTACAGTGTCGATAATTAATAAATCAATTGGTTGTATTTAAAAAATAATTAAATACTGAGTAAAGGTAGTATTAAATAATTGGGACTGGTAATACTAAATGTAAGATGGTGGTTTGCTTATTTGTTTATTTGGTTGATTGTCGTGTTTCGATTTGCGATTGTGTCAATTTTCTGACTAAAGTTGATTGTTTTTCCATGAAAAATGGTGAATTCTTGTTGTGTGATAGGGTGCAATAATGAGTCTTATTGCGGTAGTCGCTTTTCTTTCCACGAGTAAATAAAAACAACAATCTTAATCTTTAGGGTAACCATGATTTGAATTGGAGATGTACCGGTCAATGACAAGAGTATACAAAATGAGCAATACCCGAAACTTACATTATTTATAAAACACTTAAATTGTTGTGTTGAAGTTAACTATAGGTATACTTATTTATAGTCATTCTACTTTGTACCGATGATGTTTATGATTTATAATAAATTTCTTGTATCTTAGATTTCCGAATAATGAAAACTACTACTTGATTGATGTTTGTAAATTTTCTTCTTTTACAGCCTTTGTAGACAGAGGAGGCCTAAAATATGCTTCAGCATTTGTGTCAAGAGTTTACAAACTAACCGCAATAACCGCAAGCGCCCGTGTCAAGTAATGGTCGCCATGGCTATATTGCCCATGTCAACTTTTTTTCGACACGGGCATTAGTACGCGAAGTGCATCTGTCAACTACAGGTTGATTAACGTATATTACATTATCACCGATGGGAAATTACGTAATAAAACGTGAGAGGCCTTGGGCAGTTTTGTGCAGTTGGTAAACTAAAAGGTCATTGCCCGGGCACTCAAGCGGTTAAATTGAAAAACTTTTTTTTGGTAATGTACTCGACTGCCGGAGGATAATGTTTTTATCCTTTACACAGTTTGAATATGAAAAAGATGCTTAATATGACATTACATCAATTCTCTCCGAAAATCAAGCGTGTTTCACCTGTCCATCCAAGCTCTAACGAAACTCATCAATTGAAATTGATTAAATATATTCATATTAAAATTTATATTTGTTCGAGTGCTTACCGCGTTTGTAATTTTATTGAGGTCCCTATAGTTCGGCAATGTGTCAATCGCCATGATCACGGGAAGATTGACGTACGGTGATGGTGGATGGTGGCAGATCAAAAAAATCTGCCTACTATAATGATTTTGGTGTTTTTTTTACTTTTACATAAATTAGGTACATACACACCTGTAGGTAGTGTAGTTAGGTAGCATCAGTATAAATGATCAGAATACTTACACAATCGTCTGTATAGTTAGTCCCATTTTTTGTTTAGTCATGGTCACCTCATTAGAAAGGGACACACTACCGCGGGGGCCCCTCTCGCTTGGCCCGGTTTTTGCGCCACAGTGCACAGTCTAGTTGTAAGTATCATGTCTCTGTAAATAAGTAATAGAATGTTTAACTTTTAATATTAATAAATTTTAAATTGAGTTTGCCAAACATGTTTCACTTCTGACATGTGTTACCTACACAAACATGTTTCACTTCTGACATGTGTAGGTACTCCTTACACACGACATTTTTTTTTTTTTTTAAATAAACATACATATTATATAAATATATTATATTACATCCAGACTCGTAATTATTCTGATTTTAAATACTCTTTAGCGTTAGAAGTTTATTGAGGACGGTTTTATACGTTTTCAATAAACACGCTACGACTATTATTTTAGGACTGACTAGTAACCACAAAAACGTGTGAAACTTACGAATTGTTTAATTATTATACTAATATATAGATAACTTTTACGATTTGTTCCCCACTTGACAACAAACATTATTAAAATATCAATTGTTGTTTGAACAAGGGATAATAATAATTTTGTAGTTCGACTCCCTATCAACAATAAAATTGCAGACTGCGCATTGTATTACACCTTTTAAAGGTGACACCGTTGAACACGGGGTTCATAGAAATGATGTCATTGTACTTTAAGCTACTTTTAGATATTTTGTTATACTTTTGACAAAAAAAAAGAATTGAATAATCTTGATAATAAGATGTAATAATAATTTCATAATTGCTAACCAATCTGACGATTATTCTGGTGTAGTGATGAGTTGGTGACGAAAGTTATCGCCGACGGTCAAGGGTTCGATTTACTCTCGAAGTGGATATTTGTAATTTCATAAATATTTGATTTTCGTCTCAATATATAATATTATGTATGAATATAATTTTCGTCGTAGTTCGCACCATTGCATCTCAGAGAGGACTTGAAGCCGTCGGTTGCCGTTGTTATCATAAGCATCTGATAATTATTGTATTTCTTAATAAGGTAATTATCTGCCAACGCACAGTGAAGTAACGTTGTGGATAAGGCTCTAATAAACCTTTACCATTTTATCGCAAATTTTATTTAAAAAATATACTAAAATCTATTTAGCGTGGATATCTTCTTGTAGGTAAGGAACACAAAAAAATTAAGATATTTGCAAGCAGTTAACAATAAACTTAATTATATAATAAATTATTATTACATTTAAATTAAATCCGGTTAACATAACATACGTGAGAAACAATTTAAGTTGTTTTTAAATATATTTGAAAAAAATTCAAGGTTAGTTTTTTTATTAAAACAACCTAAAAAATTTGTTTATTTTTAAATGATAATTGATAATTGCTTCTCATAATCTTATGCAGCGTCAGATGATCAACTAATGGGTTGATATCTTGAAGAGGATGAAAAAGACTAAGAAATACATGCAGATGCTTTTAAAGGCCGTATAGAAGTTAGTCACTGTCTGGACGTTCATGTCCCTGTAGATTTCATTCTACTTGGGACTGTTTAAGTGTTTAGTGTGAGACATCAATTTATAACTTAATTATTTAATTGTAAGCCGTGCGGCGACCGGCTGAGAAGAATACTCGAACTCTTTTTTGCCGATTTGTCATAAAAAGCGACTAAATTAACGCCAGGAGGACTAAGACTAAGAGATAAGTAGAATTTCACTAATTTTAAGTGACTATTCACTTTTTATCAGTATGAGAATCGTACCACCATAATTACGAACTATTCAAAGTGTGAATATCAGAATCCAATGATTTGATCATTGAATATTTCTATATTTATATAGTGATTATAGGTGGTGGTGGTGGTAAGTATTCTCTAATTTGTTATTGAAATTCAATAATTAGTAATTAATGAAAATTTCACTAATTCATGTAGTTCGCTACATTTCTGCGTGAAAAAATACTTTTAAGATCTTGAAACATAGTACCTATAATAATTTAAAACTAATCTCTTTTATTATTGTAAAACATGTCATGTCCAAAGTAACAAATGAACTCGTTCCATTTCTCAATAACTCCTTGTTCTATGTCCCACCCTTACGGTCAGAAGGGGTAACAGACCTACATACATATGAATGAGTCTATACCTACACCTTGTCCTATTAAGCGGTTATTCACATTTTGAGCTCGAGAATTTTATTGATTCGATCTATTTTGTAAAAATATGTAGGTCTACTTCTACTTCACAAAAAAAAGTATTTGTAAGAAAAAAAAAAGGTTAAAAGTCAGCTCCCAAGTAAATAGAAAGTAATTTATTATTTCTATATTCGGGACTGTGGAAGGAAGCCAAAGCGTACCCATAATCCCTATAATTGCGCTGTGACGGTACACGGTGGGGCTTTAGTCAGTCTGACATAACTATCCCTGTTCACCAGTGCGGAAAGTATCCATGAGGATTTCGCCACAATAAAAAATAGTTGATGGAGATATTGCTGCCCATCACCATCCTGGTTGGTGTACAGTCGTTCATACCACTATGGCCTTAGTCGCCTTTTACGACACATCGGCAAGAAAGAGGTTTTTTTTTTTATCAAAAAAATTTGAGTGCGTTTGACTTCTATCTTGTCTGATGGTAAACAACGATGAAGTCTAAGGTGGAGCACGCAAACTCAAATAATATCTGTTCACTCTTGCCTTAAAAATCTCTAAATTATAAGTATCGGGAAACAGTGACGCAGGAAGAGAATTCCATTCCAGGTCGGAATTATTGTTCTCTGCCGTTCACCGCATAGAAAATATACAAATAAATACCAATAAAAAAAAATATAAATTTGTTTCGTTATTAAATGTAAATAATCAATAAAAGATTCTCACTAAAAATAACCCAACATTTTCGATTTTTCGAGATATCTCTAAATCATATCTCGATTGATTCTATCACAAAATTACGTTCCCTAATTCGTTATTATATCTACGTGATATTTACGAAATAATCTGTGACAAACTAGCATAACTAAAAGCCATACAAATAAGAATAATAAATAATAATTATCAATAATGATTTTAATAAATTTATTTACGTAAAAACCAGTTACAACAACAGATTTACAATTTTTATCTTATCCAGAGATAAAAAATTATCGGTCAAGACGCTTCAAAAACATGCCTTTACTAAAATAATCTCAAAATATTTATTTGTGCTTGGCGTGGATTCAAATTTTGTTTATAATTTTACAAGGTGACCCGGGCGGTTTCACCCTCGTTTCGCTCGTACGTTGGAGCGTAATTTTTTTATAACCTATTCAGTTATAAATCATTATTCAAACTGAAATTGATAATTGAAATCAAACTTGTTGACCCCGAAATTAGTGCATTCAAACAATCAAACAAAACCATAATATAGTATTAAATATTAATGCAATATCTCAAAATGAACGAAAAAATCGTGTTATTAAATATAGATACCTATACAGCAGATTATGATGGTTCTTGATATATTGGGATAATTAGAACGACTGAAGTAAGACCTAAATTTAGCGAACTACTTAAACTAATATTAAAAATACGATTTAAAAAAAAAACATATAGGCCATATTTTATGCTGAAAGTCTTTCGAGATGGAAAGTCACGCAGGTAAAACCGCGTGTGTAACTGTATAATAAAACAAGATCAGATTATAAATTATTATTTATTCATCATTGGGTGTTCTGTTAATTCGTAAGGTCTCAACTTTTAAGTCGTTGTAGACTATCGTTTCAACCCTGGTTGAAATATTTTGTAAAATAACTCTTAAAAAGTTTAAAAAACTCCGATTAAATCTTATTAACTCTAAAAAACTCTTTAAAAAAGGGTACCTGAAAGACTTTTGAAAAATAGGGAATTGAATAAAATGTTCCTGTCTCCCTCCCCCAGACCTATCCACACAGCAAGAAAGGGACAACTGCAGCTCAGAGCGTTTTAGGTAGATAATTACTGAGCAAAACAGCATTTCGTAGTCGATTATTTCCTTCCCAAAACGTGCAAATTTTTTATTTTTTTATTTTTATGTAACTAAAAAAACCTTCAGCTATGCGATATGCCCCTATTGTTCTCGTTTTTTTTTTTTAAATATGGGTATTTTTTTTAATGAGGGCCTGAAAATGTATAAAAAATTAAGCAATATTTCTAGTTTTTGAAGACTCCTACTCACTATGATAATAAAAATATGAAAAAAAACCAAGACATTGGACCATGGTCGTGGCAGTTAAAGGTTTTATGTTACAAAAATATTTGATCTAGTGTCATTATCCAGGGAGGAAACAGTCGACTACGTTTGTATGGAGAAAGAGCCGGTATCCTTTTCTCTTAAGAGTTTTGAAGTGTTATTCACACTTATTTTTACTTTAAAAAATAAGACAGAGAATAATATTTCCACCAGGGAAGTTATTACCTATAATATAAAAATAAGTCGGGTTTTCCTTCCTGACGCTATAATTCCAGAACGCACGAACCGATTTCCACGGTTTTGCATTCGTTGGAAAGGTCTCGGGATCCGTGAGGTTTATAGCAAACAAAATTCAGGAAAAGTTTCAACAGAAAAGCAGGAAAACAGGGAAAATCATTTTTCACATACAGCGCCATCTCTGATACATAGCATGTACTACTTCATCTTTTAATCCCCAAACGAAATGTTACAAAAAACGAAGCCATCTGGTGGCGAAACGGAGTTCGCCGGGTTTCCTAGTAATTTTTTCTAGTAGTTTAAATGAAATGAAAAACATATATTATACATATTATTTAACATAAAATTACTAAATCTATCTTCAACACTACTTTGAATGTGTACGAATTAGCATATCCGTACATGTCACAATAATATGTATCAGAAATTAAATACAATATTAATAAGAAACGATAAAACTGTAAACTACGAAATCTCATGAATTATACAAATCAATTAAATAACTTGATTTCCCGTTCGTTTTAGTTGATATTTTTTATAACTTCTTCGTGTTTAAAACATAAAACATAACTTTCCTAATAAACGTGGTCGATAAATATTTAAAACCGGGTCACTATTTTTATTAGAGCTTTAGGTGCTTTACTATATTTAATATATTTATATTGTATATAATGTCACATCAAGGTAGGTATTTACATCTATCAGCCATTGATCTATAAAAAACCCTAGATGCACAGTCTCATACGAAATAAACAAAAGGACATAATATGGTCATGATATAGACATACTTTTTTGGAAATTCTACCTTACGCACATAACTTAAAGTTGTATATACAAAGCAGTGTACAAAAAGCAATAAAATTTAGGACAGAAGTTTGTAGGTAGGACATGGCATGAATTGAGTCGAGTATATTTTTAAACTTTATATTTTTAAACAATTACTTAACATTTTAAGTTTTTAAAATTTTTATATATTGTGTGTTCTAAACAAATATAGTTATACTTTTATAATAATAGGTTATCGAAACTAAATAACTACAAATGTTATAACTTACAACTTATTTACAAAATATACTTACTAATAATTACCACTTTACTTGTATACAAGTACAGTGGTAATTATTTTATTTCTGTGAATATTGGGAATTTGAATTATCTATTGAATAATAAATCGGATAATTGTGTAATGGTTACCACCATTTATTTACATAATATTATTTTTATTAATTATTTATAATTATAAAATAAAACTTATTATTTTCAAATAATACAATAAGAAGCACATTAGTTTCCTTGAAATAAGTTTAGCCTATTGAAGAGTTGTCTTTACGATTTCGATTTCAGCTTCTCTGTTGTTTTTTTTTAAATATAATTGAAATTTTTTCTTTAAAACGATTAAGGCATTCTTTAGTGAAATCTTTTTTTTAACAAGTCGTGAATTTTTTTTTCTTAAACTATCGATTATTTTTTTCCTGCTGATTAATTTATTGCGGCAGATTTGAAGTTCCCTTTTTAGTCGCGCTGTTCGAGGCGAATCCGAAATTGAACAGACTTTAGTATTACGATCATCATCCGATATTTCAATCTGTAAACAACATCAAAATGATAAGGAACTACTATAGTCGGATCGCGGAGCAGCAGGAATTTCGTACATTGACCTTTTACTACCTGACTTTGTCACTCCAGCATCCGTCCGTATATATATATATATATATATATATATATATATATATATATATATATATATATATATATATATATACATATATATAGCATCATGCTCGTACGTACATTGTACGTATACGGACGGAAGCGGGAGTGAAAGAGACAGGTAGTAAAAGGTCAATGTACAAAATTCCTCCTGCTCCGCGATCCGACTATAGCATACTAAGTAATATTTTAATTTTTATATAGTTTTTCATTGAGGTTACTTACAATCTCAAGGTTATCTGGTGTTTTAACCTATAAAAAATGAATACAATAATTAAACAATTTTATTATTCTATGAAAGGTACGATACGATACTAAAAATAAATTTTTCTGGCTATAATAACAAAAGTTACTTACCGATACATGAGGAACAGCCGTTTTAAGAAGCCTTTTCATGCCTTTTTCAGTAACATACATGTCTTCATCAAAAAAATGTTCGGAACAAACGATGCTTGCATTATTTGGCTTAAAAAATTCTTCACGCCTTTGCTGGCTGACGATTGATGTCCATTCTCCACATCGTATTGGGTCACGAGGAAAACTAAAGGATAAAAATTTAAAATAAAATATTATGCAAATAAAACAATTCGCACGTTTCAATACGCACGTGAGCAGGGCCAGCCTTAAGATGAAAATTGCAAGTGTGCAAGATTCACATTTTATGCCCTTATGAAAACATTATCGAGTTTTATTATCTATAATTATCCTGTGTCGGAAGTGTACGCAAAAACAAAAGCCGCCACGCCACATATAAACTGACGTATCCTACATCGCTTTTCAAAGCCATTTACGGATGATATCCAGAACGCCCGGGTCGGCAGTCCTAGATCTATGTCGGACTCGACACTTCGAGAGTGCAATACCGTACTAAACCCCTGCGGGAGCCTTCAGCCGCTTTAATTGGAGGGTCCCGGATCTGCAGGCAACGGGATCCCTCCACCGACAGGCTGGCCTCGACGAAAAGGCCAGACTTTTCCTCCATGGGAACTGTCCGGCTAACCTCTGAACAGTCCCGACGACGCCGTGTCTAGCAGGACCGGGTTCCCATCCCGACCCGACACGGGCACAAGGGCGTTACTGGAGGCGCATTAAGTAGCGCCTCCTACGCACCTCCATTCGTCACCCGTGGATGGAGGCCACGTCGGTGGCCTCCTCTCTCCTCCGCTCGTCGGCCTCCTTCTGGGACATTACTGTCTCGCAGAAGGAGACCATCGCCTGCCAGGACTCGTCGTCGCCGAGCATCGCGGTCATGATGCTCGGGAGCGGCAAGTCCCCTCCGAGGACTGGTGTGTGCTAACCGAGGCGTGCTGGGCAGAGTCCACCGCCGCGCCATAATCGTGACATTCAGTCGTCGACTCCCTCTGGGCCGTCCGGCACAGGTAGTCACCAAAGCAACCGTGCCCGGTGAGAACCTGCGTCAGACGGAAGGTCGTCGTAACGAAGACGTCGTAACGAAGACGTCGGAAGGAAGGGGCTTGCGTTTTCGACCCATCCACCGCTCAAGGACCGGGCGAATGGCAGCCGTTACGCGTGTGCCGTACGGCTGTCCCGCCAGGTCCTCCCCCCACCTCCGCATAAGCGCTTCCTGCCCTATCCGACGCACCCGTAGGATCCCGTCCAACGTAGGGTTCTCACCAAGAGCCCTCATACCCGAGACGTATGATTAGGTCTCGGCAAGAACCTCCGCCACGAGTTTCCACGGGGAGTCACCGGCTAGAGCAGTAGCTGCAGCCCACGATACCGTACGGTACCCCCGGATCACCCTCACCGCGAAGATCCTCTGCGCAGAGCGCAGCGCAGCCTTAATCCTCACAGTGAGGCGATAGGCCCAAACCGGGGCGCCGTACGTCGCCATACTCCGGCAGACACCAGAGTACAGCTGCCTGCAGGCGGCGCTGGGTCCTCCGAGGTTCGGCAGGAGTCTGCCCAGTGCACTCACCACCTTTACGACCTTCGGTCCCACCATAGCGAAGTGTGGGCCGAAGGTCCACCCTCCGTCTAGTATGAGCCCCAGATATTTTATTTGGGAGCTCATCCTGACCCTCCCCTCTCCGATCTGCAGGGTAGCCCCCGGTGGGGGTCTCTTGCGTCCGGTCCCGCGGAAGAGGAGGGCTTCGGTCTTATCAATTCTGACGCGAAGCCCTAAACTCCTTATGCGGCTGATCACGAGATCGACTCCGACCTCAGCCAGTCGCGCCGCCTCCTTGAAGTCACGTCCCCGGGAGTAAACGAGGGAATCATCTGCATAACAGATGACACCCATCCCGGGGAGGAGACGGCCTCGCAGACCCAGTCGTACCCGATGTCCCACAGTATCGAACCCAGAACTGATCCCTGCGGGACACCGCAGCCGACTCGCCGCCACTCCACGGACCCCGACCGGTTCTCGAGGCCTATCCTCCGATCGGAGAGGTACGCCCCCAACAGCCACTTTAACCCCTTCCTACAACATAGTTATGCGGTTATCAACAACACTTTTATTACATAAACAGAACAAAATTCGTTGTTACCATTTGCAAATCGTTCTATGAAAAGTTCCGGTATGTATCTATATACTAAATACAAAAAAAGAACAAAACTTAATAAACATAAAGAAAAACATAAATAAATATAAATATGTTTAACACACAAAAGAATAACAAAAAGAAAAAAAAAATCGACTCCATTGAAAAGAACCGATTCAATTTGTATTATTCGACTAAATTAAAATGAGATTGTAATGCATTGTTCTTACACTGAAAAAGCTTCCATTGAAATTTGCCGCATTATACTTGGATTGTTGAGTGAAGATTTAAGACAAATTAAATCAAAATCACCTATTTCTCTCTATATTTAGTCATATATACCACACAAACAAATCAATAAACTCTTTTACTTACCGAAAGTACGATATTCCATCTTTTTTTTGTTTCCTTGAAGTCATATTTTTACAAGTTTTAAAACAACATTGTGGCATTTTTAACGTCTTTTACGCGTGCAGTGACATGAGCGGCCCGATACGCATTGAGTGAAACGAGCACACAATGCGTGCTCTTTTGGCAGACGGTTTTAAGACGCTCATTGTGTATCTAGGGTTTTTTATAGATTGCTGTTAGCCCTAACATACATAACTAATACAGTTTCTTTATTCATGTGCCTAAAGCGCCCTAAGCTTCTTATTAACGTTTATTTCGTTCTTAGAAAGCCAGTGTCTGTACAGCACTCCATATAAATACATAATAGCTGACGGTTTATAAATAGAAATAGGCATGGGCAATACGTACTTAGGTAACATGTTACAAAGCTTTTATTTTTATTTTGTAAAAATACGTAATATGAATTATAAAACAAATTAACATTTAAAACCTACTTTTTACCCGACTGCGACAGAAGGAGGGTTATGTTTTTTGTAAATACTAATTATTACTTTTAAACAACTAGCGCCATCTATCATTGTCTGTAAGCATTTCAACATTTCAATAAAGCAGCAGGTGAAAATTTAATCCCTCAAAATCGGATAAATAAATAATAAAACATCCAGTCTATCCAGACAGCGCGTCCAGGTAAGCTATATTCCATTTATATAATTGATCAATATATTCCCGATGCGGCGTTGCCGCTCTTACGTTGAAAACATTCAATTCGTCCGCCATCTTGTTGACTTCGGCTAAAGCTATTAATAATCGATTTTATAATAGTTAAAATAAGACTCATATTTCAATGTATTATACAATAATTATGACCTTTCGAAATGTTATGTCAATGTAAACAATCAAAAGGAGCGAGCTGTTTTAATACTTATTATCATCGACCATAAGAATAAAAATTGTCTGAATTCAATTTGGACGCTTATGAATGGTGCGATGGCTGGCGACCCAAAGGAAGTCACGTATGTAGATACTTAGGCAGTTAGGCTTGAATTTATGATTGAAAAACATCAGCTATCGTGTTTTTTGATCAGAAGCTTTATTTAAAATATCTTATAGCCATGCATAACGATAATTACAAAGCTTTTCTTTTCAATTAATTGTTTTGTACTCAGCAAAGAAAAAAAAAAGGGAATTCGAAAATGGAACTGAATATTTTAGTCATGTACAATGTACATGATATGGACCTCACAACGTCTGTAAAATTGTAAATAAACTTTATAATATGGAATGTTTTAAACCTTAAAATATTCCATAAGAAAGGAAAATATGAATCTATATCTAATATAGGTAGTTTTCGAAACTCAAGACTTAAAAACGCGTATTTTAAGCAGTTTTATAATTAATTTAAAAAAACATTTCCCTTCGTTCAATTATATGGTTGAATGGCTTTCAATTGTGCCAAAAGAGCACAGATGATTTCTCCAATGTCACATAGAAAAAATCTAACCAATAATATTCATTAATATATAAAATTCAATCTAATTTTAATACCTAATGTTGCATTTATAGTGAGGTTAAATGAATCGTTTATTGCGAAAGGTTATGGACTGCATGGTAAAGTTGAATTTATATTTTATCTTCTTTATTTACGTAATTATTCTGTAGGTATGTATTTCATAGAACGCTAAGTAGCTGAACAGATTTTTACATATTTTTTTTATATTTGTGTGGGTACCTTCATAGCTTAGACACATTTGTACTCGATAGATGGCGCTGCATTTAGTTTTTAAGAATTTTGTTGTCGTAGGACCAGTAAGATGCTATTACTACGTTACGTTAGTACATAATATTACTTCAATGCGTAGAACAAAACGCTGTCGGGTTCACTACATTCTATTTTAAGGATAATGAAACATCGTTCTCTGCTTAGCAAGTTGTTTAGGAGGTAAGGTAATATTAATAAATAAGTAGGTACCATTTGTTTAGTTAGAACACCATACAAAAAGAAAACTATTTAAAAAATTGAAAAATAGTTTAGTTACCTAGATAGGTACATATAAATAAAAGAAAAAAAAACATAACATTTTATTATTGTAGCTCCGCTTCCGACATTTACGGCATCAGGGTCATCCTAAAAATAAAGCACCATATCCAACCATATCAAAAGTAAAATTAAGATAAAAAAAGTTGCCACTGAGCATTAAACTTTATTAGATTTCATCTTTTATGTGAGCTATTGTTTAGTATTTTTATTTGAACTGTTACGCCATCTATAGATTATTATGTAAACATTAAAACAAATTGAAATGTTTAATATCTCATTAATTATCTAATAATATCTATAAATGCTAATCAGTCATTAAATTATGGTAAAAAACGTCTTTGAATACATGTGACAAATACTAATACAACTCATTCACAATGTCTAATTTATTGTGACTACTCGTTTCAACCTTATTACAAGTCTAATAAATGATTCTTTAACATTCTCGACTTTTCTGGAACGGGCAGAGATTTCAATGGTTGTCATTATCCCCTCCCTAGTAACGCCTATACCCACGGACCGTTTCTGTTTCTTCGTAACTTTTTTTTCGACGTTTTCGATGATATAATCTGTCGTTAGGTATTATATTTTTCTCCGTATCGTGGTGTTACTGATAAGGTTTTTGTTTTCTTGATGTATTAAAATAACAAATTAATAAATAATTTAAAAATTGTTAATGTAAATTTTTGAAAAATTGACTTAAAATACTGTACAAAATTGGTACGAAATAATATTTTTGTTTGTTTTAATACACACACTATTTCGAAGTCTGGACGAGTATGCTAGGCCCTCTAAGTTCATAAACACGTAGGTATATAGATAATTATGTATGTGTATCACTGGTGTACCTTTCACATAAAAAAGATTTCTCAAAATCGAACATATTATATACTTAAAAATACATTACGAGCTTAAAACCTACTGCTTTTTTGAAGTCGGTTAAAAGTTTACACTTGTGAATAATGTGGAACGATAAAATGATAATAAGCTCAAATTAAAAATTATTCCTTGACTTATGAGGTGAAGGATTTATTGACGACCTTAGATCAAACTAGTACCAAGCAAACAAATTGAAAAAAAAAAGACAAAAAATTAAAAAAAGGAATCCTTCTTTAATATCTATATAAAATTTCGACTCGACAACAACGCAGACTTAAAATTTCGATTATCTTAGAAACTTCTTAGTTCTTACTCTTCTATACGTTTAAATTTGGTTTAAATAAATGCAAACTTAATGTTGGTTGTCAAACTTCATTATGCACACTTGCGTAATGTTTATGGAGGATAAAGGTAAGGAGCACAATCTCATGTGGCTGTTTGACACAAAAAGTGTCCACAAAATAGCATTAAATAAAGGGGACACTTGTGTAGTAAAGGGTATAATCTGAACTTAACTGTTTTAGATGACTAGAAGTTTTCTGAGTGGATGCAAGTATAAAATACTTAAATATTTTAAGTATTTTCATAGACAAAGGCGTAGCCAGGACTCTCTATAGAGTGGGGCAGATAATGAAAGTCCTAGATTGTATAGTTTTAATCGTGGTTTTTAACATATTATATGAGTATCTCGCATTAGTAGTGGAGGTGTTCTTTTATTCGTTTCACTTATCGTTATTAGTGACATCGCTTAGAATAGAGACCGAACGCTTTTCTAGCTCTTCTAGAGGGGGGTAGCTGCCCCTCCTGCCCATACCTTGCTACGTCCATGTTCATAGACTACAGTAGTTAGTAAATGTGTTGTAATTGAAAGTTAAACGGCTAGCGATTTAAATAAATTATCTAAACTAAAAACGGTCCTCTGGTACACCAACGCCATCTTTATTTAAGCTAATTTCGGGGAAACTTTTTGTAACACAAGATTGTGCTCCTTACCTCTATCCTCCATAGTAAGGTTGAATGACCTATGTGACATTGTTTTTAATGTTGTTATGTTTCGTAATTAACTCCCCGATGAGTTTTCGTATGACGCTGTTAATAAAAAATATTTTATTAAAAAGCGTGTTAAATATAGAACTATAACGTTATACTTAGTTTCTTCTAAATATAGGCATATTAGCTTTTAGAAAACTGCCGCCCACCTTTCCAGGCTAAACATCTATGATAACAATAGGTAGAGAGTTACAAAATTGTGGTCTAAGCAGGTCAAGGTCACATGTATTGTCAGTGACTTGGAGGCAGCTTGTGGCCAGTGTGAAGTCTCGTGTAGTTGATGATATCACGTAAATTGGTGGTGACAAATCCGGTGGTTGGTCCCTGGTGGAAATATTTTATAAAGTAACTTTTAAAAAGTCTCAAAAACTGAAGAAACTGAATTGACTCAGTGTAAACGGTAAAATTGTGAACTATTATCAAGCATCCGAATGCATTATTTTCTTATGGCCCACCTTAATTCAGTCTTAATAATACTATAACTTAAGCCAGTCTATTGTTTAACAATAAAATAATAGGGTTATGGATAGTTATGTAAAATAATTGTTATTGTTCTATATATATATATATATATATATATATATATATATATATATATATATATATATATATATATATATATTGTTTCTTATTATCTCCATTTAGATCTTATTCTTATTTACGTGGAACAGACTAAACAGCGCCCTCTCTGGTTCCGACTCGCGACTACAATAACTGCATATCGAGTGTTTCTTCATAAATACATATACACTCATTTGCAAAAAAAACGGGCGGTTTCGATTTTCTTCCTGGCTGAAAAAAATAAAATACCAAAAAGGTTTTAATCATTTGAACATGTTACTGGCCAGTTATAAAAGTGCCATAATGTTTATAAGAGTACATTCCAAATTCAAATTTTTGACTGAGCCTGGTTTTCAAAGAAAATAACTTTTAACTACATTTTGTGGCGCGAATTCCCTATAGTTAATATCGACTCTAATTAACTTTTTGTCAATTTTTATTAAATTACTGGTGTCCTTGACATTTAAAAGTATTGTTATTGCTGTTTAGCAATCTCGAAAATGGTAGATAAAGTCATAAAAGCGAGCAAAATTATTGCGCTGCTTGAAGAAGGTTGCAGTCAATGCTTCGTGGCTCAGAGGCTAAATGTGAGTCGGTCGACAGTTCAAAGGACCTGGCAGCGCTATCAAGAGACCGGTTCCGTCAAGAGAAGGCCTGGTTCTGGCAGAAAGACATGTACCGAACCACGGGATGATCGTTTTCTAGTTAGTCAAGCGTTGAGAAATCGCAAATCTTCTTATGTGGACCTCAAGAACACCCTCGAAGAAGTAAGAAATGTGCAAATTAGTCTATGGACGGTCAGGAGGAGGCTTCTCGCTGCTAATATACACAGTCATCGCCCGGCACGCGGCCCTAAATTACTCCGTGGACATCGAGTTGCCAGGCTTAGCTTCGCTCGAAATTGTGTGTCATGGACTCATGAAGACTGGGATAGGGTATTGTTCTCCGATGAAGCCAGGATATCTCTGCATGGTGAAGACCGACGTCGGCGAGTGCTACGTAGACGAGGAGAACGCTTTGCAGAGGCATGTTTTGAAGAAATCGCACCTTATGGAGGGGGCTCTGTTATGTTTTGGGCAGGAATAAATTCTATGGATCGTACGGAGTTAGTCTTCATCGAAAACGGTACACTGACTGGACACCGATACATAAAGGAAGTTCTAATTCCTTATGCATAACCCGCTTTAACCGCTCTTGGCGAAAACTCAATTTTTATGTACGACAACGCTCGCGCCTACCGGTCTGGCGGTGTGGATGCGTATATGCTAGAAGTCGGAATTCGTCGTTTGGACTGGCCAGCTAGAAGTCCGGACCTCAATCCCATAGAGCATGTCTGGGACGTTCTGAAGCGACGAGTGAGATCAGTGCAGCCGGCTCCGCAGACATCAGAGAGCTAAAGAATGTGATTACCGCGGAGTGGGAACGTATTCCCCAAGAAACCATAAAAGATATACTCACTAGCATGCCCAGACGAATGCAAGCTGTGATTTCAGCAAGAGGGGGTCACACTCAATACTAAACTTTTATCTGCTTTTAATGTATTCAAGAAAAACAAAGAAATTAACGCGTTTCATTTTTATTTAGCGAGCAGGTACAATCATAGTGTTTTGAGCTTAAACATTATTTCTTAATAATTTAATTAAAATGTTATGATAAAACTGATGAAAACTATTCCTTCCTAATTAATTTATAAAATTCTGAGGATAACAATACCTAAAATTGTCAAACAAACTAATAGTAACTATAAAATAGTTCTTTGCTTAAGTGCCCGTTTTTTTTGCAAAAGAGTTTATTTTTGAAATAACAGAATATAGTACAGTTATGTTACTTTTATCATATTTATTTATGATAGTTGGATAGGCAAACTGTCAGACGTGCCACCTGATGGTAAGTGGTCGACGTCGCCCATGAACATAAACTAACCCAGCCAACCCGTTTATGTGTTGCCTATCCGGAGACATGATGTTAATTAAGTCTCGGTGCCAGTAATTACACTGCCTGTCTTGCCCTTCTTTCCGAAACACAGCAAAGCTGTTTCACGGAATAAACAAGCAATCTAAAGATAAAATGCAATATTAATAAAGATCGTTTATATAAATAAATATGCTTTTTATACACAGAGTCGTCTGTTCCTAAGATAAGCAACATAGTGTCTGTCTTTTATAGGTAAGGGCAGACTTATATACATATAATTAATTAAAAACTAATACATACTTTGTAAAGTGATGATTAAGGGTGGGAATTGAATCCACAACCTCAGGACACCAACCACAAGCAGAAAACAGTGTCACTGTCAACTGCACCAACGGACCCTTTACGTTGGACAATTTAAAATAAACCGGACATTATGAACAAAGGAGAATTAATCGCTACATATATACATAAATTATTGTTATGCATATATTAATTATATAAAGTTGCAATTAGAAAGTAAACCAGATCAAAACATAAGTATTTCCGGCGAACAACACTTCCTGTGTTTTGTGTGTTTACGGAATGGCATTCTATAAGGCAATATATAATTGTATATATATAGCTGTGCGAAGTATGCAGCCACACACTCGAGCTTTTTGGGTGGGCATACAAAAAATAAATAAAAAGTGGCATAATTTTATCCTAGGGGCATTTTTCATGTAGGTACTAGTGATGACCTTTTTTTTATGAATACGTATAGCCTGGAGGTGGAAACATAGGTACAGTCGTCGCGATGACCTTTTTTTTTAGGAATAAGTATAGCCTATCGGCTTTTTTTCTTTCGATTATGTTTTCCATTAACATCATGGTTTTTAGATATTATGCGTCTGTGAAAAAATACCTAAACTTTCAGTATTTGACACTAAATATGTTATGATCACCTTTATCCTTCACATCATTATCATCATCATCACATCAGCCATTGGAACACTGCTGAACGTAGGCCTCCTCTATCATCTCGGTGGTTTGCCAATACTCGCCACGCTTGATTGACAACGGGTCTGTGAGCGCAGTGTCTTTTGACAGGATATGGCTACGCTGCTGCCGTCACCATCCTGGTTGGTGTACAGTTGTTGGTACCACTATGGATTTAGTCCAACCCAATATAATTAATTTTGGGATAACTTAGTTCTAACTTTTCCTTTAAATATATTTTTGTAAAAGATAGTCTTTTGACTACTCTGCAAATATGATTTTACTATAGTAATTAGATCCGGTTGCTTGAATCGGAAGGTGTGTTTTATAAAACCTAATTTTCAACAATAATACCGGATAGTATTATAGAATTCACACTTCTAAGATCGCCTGGTAAAAAAATTGCAGCAATATGTTTAACTAGGCATATTCTATTTTTTAATAATATATTCCAAATACATGTTTATAAAGTGAACACGACATGGTAAGGAAAAGCATCTTTCAGTTACACGCAATCCATGGTTTATCAGGTGTAAGTGTGGGCGCAACTCTGGTATTACAATCATGTTTTAATCGTAGTTCAGAGGTTGATCATAATCTTTATAATAACTGTTTTTGACGTGCCATAATTGAATCATAATGATGCCATAATGATAATCCGATAGACGATAGTCAGTGGCGTAACTAACGGAGGGCTAACAGTGCGTTGCACCGTGGCCCCTAAGGTCAGGGGGCCCTCAGCCCTCTACTATAAACTGAACTATTGAAATTTTCTTGCGTCTAGAACCTGGACGGACCCTGCTGTCCATGATATAGTAGCTTATATCTTTAAAATATTTAAATATAACTATTTATAATTTCGCTTGTATTGATAAAACTTAAAACCGTTTAGTTGGGGACCTAGTTTATTTTATTTTTGCACTAGGGCCTTTGGTTACCTAGTTACGCCATTGCCGATAGTGTACTACCTATATAGTAAAATATTGACCATTTGAACGGGCTTAAAATAAGTAGATATATGTTTATTTGAAGATTTTTTAAATCTTTATGTCAATACTAGCTCTGCCCGCGGTTTCACCCGCGTTAATTTGAAGGAAAAACGTACTTAAATATTTTTAAACAAGAGTAGGTACCCGCCTCGTTGGTCGAGTGGTCGCAAGCGTTACTGCCGTGCAAGGCGTTTCAGGTTTGATTCCTGGGTCGTTCAACGTATTATTGAGTTTTTTTCTATTTTTCGAAAATTCTCAGTAAAAGAATGATGTTATATTTACTTTAAAAGTGGAACTATAGTTAAAAAATGTCTCGAGAAGAAAAATAATAAAGAACGCAACGGAAGCTCTCAAAAAGGATTATTTTTTTCCGTTTTTGTAACATTTCTTATTATTGCTCAGCCCCTATTGGTCGTAGCGTGATGTTATATAGCCTATAGTCTTACTCGGTTAATGGGCTATCCGACACAAAAATAATTTTTCAATTCGAACCAGCATTTCCTGAGATTATAGCCTTCCTCAGTAAATGGGCTATCCAACACAAAAAGAATTTTTTAATTCGAACCAGCATTTCCTGAGATTAGCATGTTCAAACAAACAAACAAACTCTTCAGCTTTGTAATATTAGTATAGATTTTATTCATCAAATAATTTCAATTTGTTCTGGAGATTTATGAGAATATAATACATATCTCTAAAAATATCTCATTCTACTCATATCTTTTAAAAAAGAACGGTCATCTGTGACCCAGACCCGACAGAAACGAGACGTATCTCAGTTTTTTTGTTATTTTTTACATAGTAAAATGGTATATTTTTTTTATTCGAAATCAATGGCTAACACCAAAATATTGCCTTATGTTCTTGTTCCGGAGTTAACACTAAAAAAATACAAAATGTTTTTTTATCTACCATATTCGTAAATGTATGTAACTAAATGACGATAAAATAGATATGTGATGTATCTAGGTGACCTGGAGATGCAGCTGGATTAGGTAATTTTTGAACTCCTAGGACAACAACCAACTTTATATTCATTAAAATCGTCGTATTCGATGATTTATTGCATAACAGGAAGTTATATGTATAAAAACGGTCACGTACAGCCTGCATGCTATGGCTCAGGTAGCCTGGTGGTGACAGAAACCAATCATGCTATCTCACTCTTTCATTAAAACAACAATGGCGCGGAGCGGGGAGGAGTGTACCTGCGCCGACGCAACGCAGTATCGGCCGGCGCAGTCCTTCGCATTCTGTGTTGAGATCTGTGTGTTTTTGTTTTCAAGATTACATTTTTTCGACTTTTGGCTTTTTATTATTGGACTTGATTTTTGCATTGTGAGTGTGTTGATATGGCTGACGATATGAATAGTTGTGCTGCGTGTGAACGTACACTACGTCGTCGTCGTTCATACGTTCTCAATGAACGATTACTGGAAACTAGAAGAGTTTTCGTAGAACGACTGCTACGCATTGTTGGTAGAGAAGTATGTATTATAATATATGATAATTATTTATAATTGAAGCCCTTCGCAATACAAAAGCGTGTCTAATTGTAAAATATTGATAGCTAGGTATAACCCGTTTCATCAAAGAAACGAATCTAAAATGGCGTCGCTTATCAATCTGTCCCAGTCGCACACTATTGTTGTCTTTACTTACACACGGTGGAACTGCAAGTAAAAAAATGTTTTAATGAGTAATAAATAGAAAGACATTGGCCATTATGATGTTCATGAATTAGTATATTAATACACCAGTAACATTTTTTGTTGATTAAACTATCTGTCAGTGCAAGTACACATACATCATTTTAGATTCGTTTCTTTAATGAAACGGGTTATATACTCGTATACCTATGTTAGTTAGCGTAAATAACAATACGCGTAATAACATCACGTGTTACAGTCTTTACGTATTTATTATTTTCTTTGTTGCTGCCGTCTCATTTTTTATACTTTATGTAAAAAATGTAGGTAAATTTCCTTTCTGCGCAACAATACGGTTTCCGTCAAAAATCCGGAACGATACCAGCAGTAATTGATTTAATAACTAAAATAAATACAGAAATTGATAAAAAAAACTTTTGTCTGGGTATCTTCATCGATCTTCAAAAAGCTTTTGATACCGTTAGTCATTCCTTACTGCTAGCTAAGTTAAAAAATTTAGGGTTGTCTGGACCTGCTTACGGCATATTTCAATCATACTTAGAAACTCGAACACAAGTTGTAAAAATAGGTACACCAGGCTATACAAGTAATCCCCAACATATAACCTGCGGTATTCCACAGGGATCCGTATTAGGACCATTATTATTTCTAATTTACGTCAATAATGTGACTAATATCAAACTAACTGGACATATTACATTATATGCTGACGATACATGTCTTTTTTACTTCGGAAAGGACCTAACGGAATTGGTCAAATATGCACAGCAAGATCTACGCCAATACAGCATTTGGTGTCAATGTAATCTATTAACAGTTAACGCAAAAAAAAGTTGTTACATGATTTTTAGTGCAAAAAATAAAAAAATACCGGACGGTATATCACTAAATATTAACAATGAAATTCTTCGTAGATCACACCACGAAAAGTACCTTGGCTTAATTTTGGACGATAAATTGACATGGCGACCCCACATAGAACACGTGAAAAATAAACTTACACAATTCATTGGGGCACTACGTAGGATGTCTTCTTGTATACCACCTAAAATACGATATATGCTGTACAATGCGCTTATAAAATCTAAACTTACCTATTTAATAGAGGTCTGGGGCAACGCCGCCAAAACGAATATCATGCCATTACAGCGCGCACAAAATAAAGCTATTAAAGTGTTATTCCAATATCCCAAACTAACATCTACTTCTATACTATATAAAACCACTAAAATACTTAACCTTGAACAAATATACACTGTAAACATATGCATGTTAATAAAAAAAATGTTATCTGGGCACATCCGTATGCAAACATCTCTTACCAAACGCGAATACACACACAACTTAAGAAATACACACAAACTGACACTTATTACGCCAAGAACAGGGTACGGTAAAAGAAACATTTTGTATGATGGTGTCATGAGGTACAATAAACTACCAAATGAAATAAAAATATGTGAAAACCTTTCTATATACAAAAATAAATTAAAACAATATATACTTGAAATATAATGTGTATAAATAAACATTAAACATAAATGAAGAAATATAAATATAAACAAAAAAATAATATATATATATATATATATATATCTATATATATATAAAATGTGTAAATAAACATACAAATATAAATAAATAAATATAAAAATAGACAAATAAAAAAAATACAATCAGAACAAAAAATTACTCATAAACTTGCACATAATTTTATTAAACTACCTACAATCAAACTAAAATACAAACTAAACCATACTTAAAATTGATAATACTCGTATTAAACAAATAAATAAACTTGATTCTTTATTGCTACATTTCCCTTTTTTGAGTCATTACCTATTCTAAATACGGTCGAACTATTTGTTACATATTTAATAAAGTATCTATATGTACAATACTATACTCATAAGTGAACTGTAATTAATGTTCTTGAGAAATAAAGTTCTTTAAACCTAAATAATGTTTTGTGCTAAAACTAAGACATCTGGTTTTTACAATATATGGTGGCATTAAGTCATATTTTTGGTTCGTTTTAATGTTTTGTATTAATGTTTTGTTACAGATAGCTTTTGATGGAACTCGGTCGATTTGCCACTCATGTCGACATAGAATCGATGCTGCAATTAATCAAGAGCGACAAGCGTCACCTGCTCCTGCCCCACCAGCTGGTGTTGTAAATGTGCAAGGAGTTAGACGAGCTTCTAATACGGTCCGGCGATGTTTAATTGACAACTGCAACAACGATTCTCTACGTCAAGTGCCTAATTCGGTGAAGGTACAACTCCTTAGTTATTATCACTTTTATGTACCAAATCTTGCCCGCATTTGCCAATGGCATTTACTACACATGGCGATAGAAGAGATTCCTGAAAATGTAACAAATCAAATGACCGACTTGAATGCGGAGAGTGTTGGTGACATCATCAACATGTATACACAAGCCTTAGAACAAAGGTCACACTTCAATGTAAATGATGTTTCTGACGAGGAGTTAAGCTTTTGGACTGGAATAAACAGAGCCAAATTCAACGATTTGCTGAGTCAAATACCAAGCCTTAATCAGTCCTCAAATACTCCACGAAATGACTTGGCTATCTACTTGTGCAAAATTCGATCAGGCGAGCCGAATAATAGAATCGCATCACTTTTTAATATATCCGAGCGAACTGTTGGGAGAAAAATAAATAAAGTAAGGCAGTGTCTCACTACTGACTTTGTTCCGTTGCACCTTGGCTTAGACCATATAACCAGGGACGAAGTGATAACCCGCAACCGGGCCATACCAAATATTTTCTTTGGTAACGAAGAGTCACCTAAAGCAATAATTATATTCGATGGAACTTACATCTATGTAGAAAAAAGTTCTAACTTTTTATTTCAACGCCGCACTTATAGCCTTCATAAGTACAAAAACCTAATAAAGCCATTTATGATCCTATGTGCGGATGGATATATTTTGGACGTAACAGGTCCGTACTCTGCACGGACAACCGATGCTGACATAATGAAGATGATATTGGAAAACCATGATGCACCCATTGAAGACGGACCATTCCATTATTTTTTTAATCAAGGAGACGTATTTATTTTGGATCGAGGCTTTCGGGATTCAATTCCCTTGATTGAAACTTATGGCTATGATGCTCATATGCCGCCAAGCAAACGAAGACAAGACACGCAATTAAGCACCAACCAAGCTAATAAATCACGAATTATTACAATGGTGCGATGGGTCGTCGAGACTTTGAACGGCAGATTCAAGCGTGACTTCAAGATGTTCAGAAACAGAGTTTTCAACAAACATGTGCCGCATATATTTGAAGACTTTAGAATTGCTGCAGCTTTAATTTATTATTTTGAAGATCCGTACGAAGATAGTCCGTACACAGAAGACTTCATTGAAATAATTAATAGAAATATACAACGCCCTAATCGACTGGCCGAGTATGTGGAAGAGAATAATCTGAACAGACAAAGAGTGACGTTTCACAGGATGACTGCAAATGATCCGGAAGTTGAACATTTTCCACAATTAACAATTGAAGATTTAATTAAATTCTCAATTGGCACCTATCACATGAGGTTAGCACGATCGTACTGCAGTGAGCATTTGAAAACCACAGGAGTATATAATATGGAAATATATAGACATCTAACGGCTGTAGAGGGCAGAAACGATAATAATACGAGTATAATCAGGTGCAGAATTCATTCACGACACGTTACGAGAAAAATGTATTATACTTATATTATGTTTGATAAGAATTTAAATGGGATAAACGCAATAACAGAATATTACTGCTCGTGCAACCATGGCAAAAGGACATTGGGAAGTTGCTCACACGTCATTAGTGTTGTCTATTACTTAGGGTGGGCTAGACATCAAGATCACTTTGACCACCCCGCACTGGGTATGGATTATGTTTTAAGGGACATAGAAATTCAATAAAACTTTATTTCGACATATTAGTTTCATTTAATTGTTTTAGATCATTGAACCCCAATGATAGGTATCTAAATCTCTGATCCGCAATGAATCATCGAATAAGACGATTTTAATGAATCCTAAGTTTATTGTTGTACTAGGAGTTCAAAAATTACCTAATCCAGCTGCATCTCCAGGTCACCTAGATACATCACATATCTATTTTATCGTCATTTAGTTACATACATTTACGAATATTATGGTAGATAAAAAAACATTTTGTATTTTTTTAGTGTTAACTCCGGAACAAGAACATAAGGCAATATTTTGGTGTTAGCCATTGATTTCGAATAAAAAAAATATACCATTTTACTATGTAAAAAATAACAAAAAAACTGAGATATGTCTCGTTTCTGTCGGGTCTGGGTTTTTTTTCTATGGGACGTGACCGTTCTTCTTTAGGGGGAAAATCTTTTGGATTGTGAATTCTGATCGCGTCGCGTAAGTCGATAAAGATTAAATAATTTAAATAAGTTGACACCATGATTTAACTTATTTTCGCAGCATTCGCAGTTAGAAAAGTGCGACAACTGACCGACGTTGCTACTGCGCGTTTAATATATTTTAGCTATTTCCATAGTATTATGTCTTACGGTCTGTTACTGTGGGGTAATGCTATCTGTAGCATATTCAATGTCTGTATTGAAACTGTATTTATTTTGCAAAAAAGGGCTATTCGTGGCATTTACGATCTTGGAGCTAGAGTCTCCCTACGGGATGTTTTTCCAAAGATAGACATATTAACAATTGCGTCGCAGTATATTTATAACAATATTATATATATTCACCAGAATATTCATTGTTTTGAAATAAATAGTATTAATCGCACTGTAAACACTAGAAGGAATAACAAAATTGTAACTCCAGGCTTCCGACTGCGCCGACCGAATGTATAATATAATCCCACAAACAATTTTGGAACTGTCTCATAATAAATTTAAAGATTTTATTTAAAAAAAAATAATAGATAAAGCTTATTATTCGGTGCAGGATTACTTAGTCGATAAAGATGTGTGGACATAGTGGCGCTGTATTTCATGCAAGATATTACTAATTTTATACTAAAACACAGTTTATATATAATTTTCAAAAGAGTAACTGCGGAGTTTCTTGCCGATTTTTCTCTGCAGAATCTACATTCCGAATCGGTGGTAACTTTACCATTACAAAATAATAAACAAATTTAAATTTTTAATTTGTAAAATGACGATTCAAAGGTGCTCTTAGGGCCTATTTGAATAAAGTTAATTTTGATTTTTCAGTTTCATTTGTCTGCTGTCTGCTACTTTTAGGGTCATTTAAATAAATAAATTGTCGTTTTATAATTCGTTTTATCTACCTCAAACTTTTTATTTAACTCAGAAAAAAGTACGTAAATCTACGAATTTTTCATATTAATATTTTATTATTTGTACGTAATTTTCTGATCTGGCCTACGCCTTTTTCAAAATCTAAGATGGCAACACTGACGCAGTGATACCCAGTTAGGGATGTTCATCGGAAAAAATATCGATAATTATCGTATCGTGTTATCGATAATTATCGAATGAACATTTATCGATAATATCGAATGAAAATTATCGATAATTTGCGACAGTTATCGATAATTATCGGATGAAAATCATCGATAATTATCGGGCGATTCGATTATTATTGGATGGATTCGATAATTATCGGATGGATTCGATAATTATCGGTTGGATTCGATAATTATTGATCGGATTCGATAATTATCGAATGGAGTCGAGAAATATCGGATGAATGTCGATAATTTCCCTGTATTGCAAGTGCATACGGAAAAAAAAAACGTCGTCTGAGATCCAGCATCGATATTCACCCCTGTAGCCTATCGAAATTTCTAAAAAAAAGGTCATCTCAGCTCCAGCTTCGACGTTTACCACTGTACGAAATACGATATAATACGAATACCTAAAAAAAGGTCGTAACAATTTCAATGAAATGTACCGATAATTATCGAATTAAAATTATCGATAATTATCGGATCAAACAAAATCTTCGATAATTATCGAATTAAAAATTATCGAATCACACTTATCGATAATTATCGAATGAAAAATTATCGAGTTGTTAAGAATTATTGATAATTATCACAGACCCCTATATTCAGTGATGACCCAGTGTTTCAGTATGGTTTCAGTCAAATGGTATATAATCATACGTTAGTTTCAGTGCTAACCATGTCTGTATAGGATATCAAGGAATTTATAATACAAACTGGAATGCTCACGTGCATTCAAAAAACGTTTCTACGGCCGGTATTGCATTTCTTTCTACCATGGATTCAAGGTAACTCTCATAAGAAGAGACAAAATACCGGTTGTCAACGAAATGCTCGGAACCACTCGGAACGATTTTTCACTTTACATGTTATAAGCCAATGTCAACCTTATGTCAAATTAGGGATGTTCATCGGAAAAAAATGTGGATAATTTTACTATCGATAATTATCGTATCGTATTATCGATAGTTATCGATAATTATCGGATGATAAGTCATCGATACTTGGCGACAATTATCGGAAAAAATTATCGATAGTTGCCGACAGTTATCGATAATTATCGGATGAAAGTTATCGGACGACGAAAAAAAAATCCACAGATTCGTATTCCCGGCCCAACCACTTGTCGATAATCATCCGCCATCCAGTATCGACATTACCCTCAGTACCCTCATCACAATTATCCATACTTATCGGATACAAAAACAATTATCGATAATTATCGGATCACATAAAATTATCGATAATTATCGGATCACACAAAATTATCGATAATTATCGGATCGCACAAAATTATCGATAATTATCGGATCGTACAAAATTATCGATAATTATCGAATGAAAAGTTATCGATAGTTACCGATAATTATCGAATGAAAAATTATCGATAATTATCGAATCAAAATTATCGAATAACACTTATCGATAATTATCGATAATTATCGAATGAAAAATTATCGAGTAGTTACGAATTATCGATAATTATCGAACACCCCTAGTCTAGTCCACTGTTCACGTTCAATTTAAATTGACTTCTTTCATTAATAAATATTATATACTTTTTGTTAATAAATAAAAGTTCTACTATTGATACCTATGTTATAATCTACATGTTCACCCAACGTAAAGTTAAGTACCTAGTAGCAAGTAAGTATGAACATTAAAATTTTGTTATGCGATAATATAACGTTTTAAATTAAATCATGTGCATCAATTAATACTTTTAGTTATTAAATAATAAATATATTAAATGTTGTGTGTGAAATTTAACAGTAGATTTTCAAAATTTGTAAGTAATTTAAAACTTTAAAGAAAAAAAAAACTAAGATTATTTTCATGACATTTCCAAATGCATTTCTTTATATTGCTATTTTTGTAATAAGTCAATTATTAATAAACTTTCAAGAAATTATTGATAGTTTGCAACAATAATACTCATCACTTAATGAGTTGCTATAAGATGTTTTAGATTATTACAAGATTCTATGAGAGTTCATTCTTCTATCAGGTTTATTTTTTGATATAATAAATTGCACAATAAAATAATATATTATATATATTATAATTATTTACTTTATTTATCAAATAGCATTAAAAAACTTTGCAGGTTTATGACAATGCTATTTAGTAACCAACGAGACAAACATAAAACAACTAATTTACACACCCTCCTATTAGAAAGCAATCTGGGACTGAACAAATCATACAAAAAGATGCACACTATTAAACATATCATAGTTATCAAGCCACAATTGTATCAATAAAGTGACTTTTAAAAAAAGTATTCACCGCACACAATGCACAATCAATATAAGAATTTATATACATCGATAAAATTCAATAAAATAACTCTTTTGAATATGAGTTTTTTCAAGTGAGATATTGAGTTTAAGGCTCTATAGGTTTCAATATTGTTTTATATTTTTATAATAGGAAAAATGTTTTTATTTATTCCATTGCTGACCGAAAGGTTTGATTCTTCTTTATTTCTCTTTATTTTTTACAAAAAAAAATATATTTACTTAAATAAATCGGGAGAAACTTTTTTTATGTAATTTAATATAATTTTATTCAGAAAATGATGTGATTTTTCCTAAGATTTTTTAGAGGTTAATATAATAAATACCTAATATAAAAAAATCATAAAATCCCATGAAATTTTATGAGAGACGGTAGGAATTGTTAAATTAAAATTTTATATATTTTCATAAAATTTTACAAGAATTCATAAAATTTAATAAGATTTTATGAAAAAAATAATTTCACGGGAAGTTAAGAGTTAGAGGTTAATGGCCTATTAAAGTCATGTTGGAATAATTGTTATCATTACTTGTTGACAACAAAAATGTATTTCATTGATCCGGTTACATTACTTTACAACAAAAAAAAAAATACATCCATGAAGTTCATTATCAAATGAGTAATTGACCGCTGTGAAATTTAATAGTTGCAACTAAATATTAGCAGCCAAACTTGGTAACTTCTTATGAGTTTTTAGAAATTTTTATGAGACTTTAACTGGTTATTAGATTTTATATGACTTTTAACATTGAACTGAACTGTACCAACCTGTAAACAACCCACTGCTGGGCATAGGCCTCTTCTCCATAAAGAAAGAGGGAACAATTTTAACTTTAATGTTATTATATCTTATTTTAGAAACTGAGAAGAAATTGTCTGAACTGATGATGTATAGACAATATCACTTGAAATATTCTCAACAATCGATTAATGCTTAAAGATCAGGTATTTATATATAATTTTTTGCTTAAAATTCCTATCATTTATTATTTTTTAAAATTAACGAAATCCAATCGCTGTTCATATTTAATACAAAATAATAAATAGTAACGAAAACCGATTCATAACTACATATAAAACAAAGTCTTTCGCCCCGTCTGTCTGTCTGTTCGCGATTAATTTCGAAATTCAAAAACTACTGCACGGATTTTCATGCGGTTTTTACCAATAGAGTGATTCATGAGGAAGATTTTGGTACATATACATACCCCGGTTGCAGCCTTGGGCGGCGCTAGTCTTAAATTCGTTTACGAATGTTACCATTAACGCGTTGCTGCTCTGCAAGTTAATACTAGCTTTTACCCGCGATCTCGTCCGCGAAGAAGAATTTTTATTAATTTTTGAAGTTTTACTTCTTTTGGCGCGTTAGGGAAAAATGATGAGAGTAAATTTTTACGACGCGCGTGCACACTGACGACACCATGAATGTCTGCCTGTCCCGTTGTTTGTTATCATTTTATGTATTCATAAGATTTGGTATTAAGATTTGGTTTATTGAGAATAAATCCATACTAATATTATAAATGCGAAAGTAACTCTGTCTGTCAGTCTGTTACCACTGAATAGATTTTGATGAAATTTGGTACAAAGATAGAGTAGTGTATATAGGCTATCTTTTGTTGCGAAAAAAAATGCTTGAAGGGGTTGAAATAGGGGATGAAAATTTGTATGGAAATTCGTTACTGTCGAAGATAAAACATAAAACTTTGTATTTAGGTATTTCATAAGAAAGAAAAAAATAAGTTCGTATGGAAGTATAGAAAAAGTCACGCTTTCACACCTTACCCCGGAACAGATATTGATGAAATTTGTGACAGAGATAAACTAGATTGTTGCAAAGTATATAAGCTACCTTCTCTTTTGAAAAATGGGGCATTAAGGGGTTGAAATAGGGCATGAAGGTTTGTATGGTAGTTCGTCATTATCGAAGATAAATCCACGAAACTTTGTATTTGGGCACTTGATAAGAAGTAAATAAATTTTTATACAAGCGTTTTTGAAATTTCGACCTACATGGGTATGAAATAGGAGATGAAAATTCGTATGGAAGTTCAAACAAATATATCTAACCCTATCTGTCTGCTGTATCATCTTATTGTCAACTTACTATTATGTGCAATAAAGTATTCATTTATTCATTAATTCTTTGATTAATATACGTATCATTATAGGGAACATTTATATAAACGGTAAAAAACGTAGATTGATGAAAGTAGAGAGAAAAAAAGGGTACTAACTACTAATTAAACGCGGACAACGTCGTAGGTAACAGCTAGTTTAACAAAAAAATTGAAAATAATAATAATGAGTACTTGAAAATATTTTTAAAATAAAATTGTAGATATTTAAAAATGTATAACACTTGAGAATAGAATTTTGACATTTTCCTAATTTTTCATGTTATTAATTCTTCAGACACGGTCTGACTCATGAAGTGCTTCAGATGTGAAAACGACTACAATATCTAACGAAATGGTTAAAGACGGAAGCCCTACTACTGTTAGTGATGCCACATCCAAAAAAGTAAATATAGTGTTTATATTTGATTCATACCACATTTATAAACATATGCTGTAAATAACGAAAAATGTTTATTATATGTATATTTATTTGTTTTTTTAGCGTCAAATTGACAGAAGCATTGCTTCAGTAACTGAAAACCCCAAGAAAAAATATGTACGTACAATTTAAAAACTTATTTAATTGACGGCCGGCTGGTCGAGTGGTCAGACAACTGGACACTTTACGCAGCGGTCGCGGGTTCGAATCCCGCCAGGTGCAGATAATCTGTATGACGAATATAGATGTCTGCACCGGGTCATGGATGTGTATTTATGTATATATGTATTTATATCTTAAATTTATTTCCGTTCCTAGTACCTGTAACACAAGTTCTTACGAACTTAGCACGGGGCTAGGTTAACGTGGTGTGATTGTTGGTTAATATTTATTTATTTATTTATTTAATACATCTTTATCAAATTAAAAATAAATAAATAAATAATACATTTTTTTTTTAAGAAATCCAATAACCTGATTAGTGACATCAAAAAAGAAGAAAGAACAAAAGTAAGTTATTTTTCTTGTTTAAAATTTTAGAGACTGTGCTGTACTGTATCAGCCTGTAAACAACCCACTGCTGAACGAAGGCCTCTTCTCTATGTAGACTAAGGGTTGGAGCTTAATCTACCACGCTGCTCTACTGGGGGTTGGCTGATAATTTCCCTACTATGAGTAACGATCGTTAGTTGTCTATGATAACAACCGGGACCGACGGTTTTACGTGCTCTCTGAGGCACGGTGGGGAGATCCACAAGGACATACACCCAGACCAGAAACAAATATTTGTAAAAATACAAATATATGTCCTGAACGGGAATCGAACCCGTGACCGTCGGCGGGCGGCGTTGAGGTGACTACTCGCAACACCACACCAGAACTGTTGTCCTTTGAAGACTAATAATCTAAAAAAGTTTGGCTATACAGAATAGAAGTCTTTGTTTTAATTTTTTTTTTTTTTAATATTTCAATTTATACTTTTTTATTTATTTATAGAAAAATAATATAGCATTAACCAAGGCAAACGAGGAAACGGTGATATCGTCAGGAACTCTTCGCACACCACTTAAAACACCCAAAACTGCGAACATGGATATATTAGATAGTACTAATGACGAACGACGAACAGGGAAGATTAAATTGCAAGCATCTACAATATCTTTAGGTAAATTCGTAATTTATAACGAATATATACTATAGTGTTATATCTGCATACAAATACATGTTTTATTTATATTACTGTAATATTTACCCGACTGCGACAGAAGGAGGGTTATGTTTTTCGAATGTATGTATGTACGTATGTCCATTTCTTTGGCACGCCCTGCAGCCCAAACGGCTGGACGGTTTTGACATATTAGGGTGTCGTTGGATTTGTCTAAATTGTAGTAGTGACATAGGCTATATAAATTTTCAAAATGGCGCCCGCATATGGCGGAATGAGGGGGGCAGTTGAACTTTTTTTCTTACTGTAGCAATATGGGTATCAAATGAAAGCTAGTAAATTGTTTTATTCTTTTTAGTTTATAATAAGAGTATTTTACGCAGTCGGGTTTTTTGATTTTTTTAATTAAGCATACTTCTTTTATTTATATCATTAATTATGTTAATTTATATTATTTAAAAAAAAATTTACAGCTTCGTCTAGTGGAAAAGCAAAAAGTGAAAAATCTAAATCAGAGTAAGTTGATAAATGATTTATTTATTTTTTTTATTTTTTTTATTTTTCTGTTCACTATTATGATTTTTTTTTGTTTTGTAGTGTGAGGAAAATAAATAAATCTAATACTCAAGTAGCTCCAAAAAGCCATGTAGGTAATTTATTACATGAACTACAATCTATAAAAAATGAGCTGAAAAAGAGAGATGCATTTGAAAAAAACGTGAATGAACAGATGGCAAAGATGATAGTAGCTCATGATGAGAATAAAAAGTTGATTCAATCCATTTTGGATAAATTGAATGAATTTCGAGGTAACATTATTCAGTTTATTTATTTATTAGATTTACCAACAGAAATGACAACAGTAATACAAAGACAATATGCATATATTGTTTAATATTTTAAGGATGATAAGACAAAAAATTGAATTACATTAATGGATAAATTAATATAGATTGCTAAAAATAGATATTATAATTATTTGATAATATTATATTTAAAGTTTTATAATTATATATCAATGAAATTAAAAATGATATATCTATTAATTAATCGATCAGTTATTATGAAAGAAATTGACTAATTGAAACCTAAAGTTTGGTAAGCTATCGCAAAAAATATCGAGGCCAGAAATTTTCGAGGACAGATCGTTATAAGTGCGTGCCATTCTGGCTAACGAGGAATATTTATTGGATCTGTATAAGGAAACATTTAGTAAGGCCTGCTATTGCCTAAGTAGTCTTAATATTTAAAATGATATCAACTAGTTTCAACTTATTTGTAAACCCTTTGGTTTTCAGCAACTCCGTCAGATCGAGGCTCGGTAGTACTAACTAGTTTTCCTAGCGTTGGGTTTCATCGAAAGTCCGATAAGACAGTAAGTTTAATTTATACAAGCTATGAGGGCGCAAGTATTAAGTAACGCGATTTTTAAAGATTTATGAACCTCCTGTCCCCCATGTAACGCGCCGTAACGCTTTCCTTAACCCCTCTTCTTTAAACGTTACGTAACACTTAAGTTAGCATTTTTATCTAAAAGGCACAATTATGTTGCGCAAAGGTACCGTAAAGTCGCTAAGTAATACCTTTGTTATTGTTTTAATCGCATTTGCGGTAATAATAAATAAAACAAGAGATTTCTAACTCGTAATACATGGAGAACAAAATAACAATGACGTACAATACAATCGAGGGACTCGCCGTAAAACGTAAACGAAAATTGATGCCAACTTGGGAGACTTTAATTTCCTAGTTTTTACTTAAATAAAAAAAAAACAATTTTACATAACGCGTAGTATGAATCCCCCTCCCGCTCTTGAAATGCATCGTAACGTTTTACAAGACACCTCCTCCCCCCTAAATTGCGTTACATAATACTTAAACGCTCCCTAAAAGATACATCATAAGTAACGTTGATAAACTTTTCGTCTTTTCAATAGATTCATATCGGTGAAGGTGTATTCATTCCAAAGGCTGATTATGATGTTGCAAAGGTAAAGGCTAAAAGTGGGTCTCAGTTTATCAAAAATATTTTAATTCTTATATTCTCACCTGAAGAGTTACTAGAGTCCAGTGTAACAGGAAGAAAATCTAACCGGTATAAAAAAGAAAAACAAAAACCTGCCTTAGATCCTACTCGCTTATTGGCCCTTAAAAGTACGTAAATTACTTTAAGATTTTATTTGATTTTGCATTAATGAATTTTCTGGTTTTAAAATTGACAGTACAAATAAAAGCTCTCAGTTTTATTCAAATTACTTTATAATTACTTAAAGGTATTTACAAACATTACTTGGAATCGTTGCAACTAGATCCCGAAGTAATAAAAATTGAATTAAAAAAAACCAACGAGTATATTAGTAGTAAAATAAGTGATCTGAGAAAGCTTTCGCCTCAAAAGGTAAATATAAACTCTTCAAATACAAAAATATTTGAAAAAGATATTTATTTATTTATAAAACTTTCTTTATTTTTAGAAATCGAAAAAATACATTTCTGATAAAGGATCACTTGATGATCAACAATTAGAGTTTGAGCTCGAAGATGAGACCATAAATTTTACGGAAAGTGAACAAATAGTTGAAGATGATATCAACCAAGAAGAAAACCAAGTACCAACAACTGAAAATGAAGAAGAAGAAGATTTAGAGAGTATAGACAGTATTTCCGAGGAGAACGGAGAAGTTGAGAAAGAAGCAATAGACTGTTGTGACAGTGATGACGACGAAGAAAATGCAGAGGGAGAAGCAGAATATCTAGATGAAGCAATGAATGAAGAGCAAAGTCTAGACGACAAAGAAGTAGAAGAACAACATGGAGTATGAAAAAATATAGAAATTTATGTTTGGTCATACATAGATACATATGGTTTAAGATCCCAAGTAAGACCGACCTTCACTCATCTGCTTGCCGGATAAAAATTATATTTTATCAAATAAAATATGTTTCTGAACATACAGCAATAGGGCGCCATAAAAAATATGGTCATTGCTGTAATAAATAAAAATTGATTAAGAATAATTTATTTATAAAATTTCACTTGACTTGTTTGCCAAATGAACGAAATTCCAATGGAAAGCATACAACATAAAGAATATGTAACAGCTAGGTTACATATTTACAGGACCATAGTTTTTATGGTAACCCTATTGGTGTATGGTATGGAGTATGGTGTATAATTTTCATTAAGCCGATATATACTGCCGATAAGCAGATGAGTGACGTTTACTTGGGATCATCTACTAATACATTTACAAAAAAAAAAAATCTTACAATTTATATTGACATTATAAGTAAAAGTGGATAAAAAAACTTGTGAAAATTCGTGTAGGCAATGTGGTTGCTTCATTTCAAAACACAATAGCTCCAGATTTGTAGTCCTATTTTTTTTCTCAGTACTTTGCATTTTTTTTTAAATTAAGTTTAAGGACTTTATCTACTATTTTTTTTTAAATATTAATATATGTATTAAATATATTAAAAAATCTACAATTCAATTTATTATTCAGTTCGAAGTGTAAACTTTTTTCTCATCAGACAAATTCGAAAATCTCAAAAATATGTCAGTTTCTGAATTTTGATGATCTTCAAATGAGGCAACTAAATTAAATTTCTAATCACACATATGTTTTGAAAACTTTTAGAATCGGAAAATATTTGACATTATTAAAAAATTTGAAAATATAGATCCTTGTACAGATGAATTGATAAAATACTCACATATAAACTCTTAAAAATATTGATATAATTATAAAATCTCATTTTGATTGATATAAATTATAAAATCTCATAAAATCTTTAAGAAATTATTTTAACCTATTGTGTTAATTTGAGAAATTATAACATAGATATAAATTATAATTATGAAATACTCATACATCCTCAAAGAACTGTTAATGGAGCAAAATATTATATTATCTTATAAATAATAATAATATTTTTCACTGCCAAAACATGTACACAATAATTTCTTATAATATTTTTAGATAATTTTTTATGACAATATATAAGATTGATATGACAACATTTTGACAAGATAAAGCTTTACATTTCGATAAAGATATTTTGAATTGTTTTATTTGTAAATTTAATTATATATATAATATATTAAAAATGTATTTTACATATAAATGGCATCACGTTTGTCTCTGACATACGCTCTGTGTATACTATAGATTCATAATTGGTGCATACAAAATCGTTCGCCAAAACTACTAGATCCTATCATCTTTACAAATAAAACAACAAAAATTAATGTCTCTAAAAGTAGTCTAATAACAACTTTTTACTGATTGCATAACACTGATAAAACAACAATAATATTTGTTAAGTTAGGATCATGTTATAAAATACTAAAATTTTGTTTAAAGGAAGAAAGAAACGAGAAATTAAGTTCATCACCACCTCTAATATATTTAAAAAGTGAAGAGGTCACGCCGCACCCATCTGAACCGCACACAATAAGTATATCGCATTTCTTATTTATAATATTAGGTACCTAATATATGTGTGAAAGTATCTCTATACGCGAGCACACATGTAGCCCGGTCAAATTCGTCCAAAAAATAAGAGTACCCTTCCATTAACTCCCAACAAGCTGAATACCATACTACCACTCTAATGAAAACTGAAAAATTCGCATTGATTCCGTTTGTGCAAAAAATTTTATTCAAGGTCAAAGTTCGTAAAAATGACTTTTTTTGGATGTTTTGGCAAAACGGCTTTAATATAAAAAGAGCTCGGATTAAAATTGTAGATCAGATAATTATCTAACAAAATACTTTTTTGTCCTAATACTTTTTTCTCTAAGATTTACCATTTCTGTGAAAAAGTCATTCAAAAGTTAGCTGGAGCTGTATTCTCCATAAAATGCACACGTGAAATATATCCCTTACAAAAACTGTAAATTTTCAGCTTGTGAATTTATGCAAGGTTCAATGTCTATTTTGACCGGACTAAAAGCCTTCAGTAATTTGTGTTCGAATATTTGGTATACTTTGAAGTCTAGGAAAAGAAATAAATCATGCATAATACTTACGGGTATAAACGGAATTTTCTGGAATAAGTAAAATTCCACACGGATGAAGTCGCTGCTCTCTATATCTGTAGTCGGGTTAGCTGATGTTACGTAATTACTGCTGCTGATAATTCGTTCTTGGTGAGAGAGCTTAGCATGTAAATAAGTTGGGTACATGTTAACTTCTGCCCCTCTTAAATATAAAACAGCCGTAAACACCGTGAAAGTCGTTACAAGTTACACATTAATAGTGGTATATATGTAGTTACTATAGTGTATCTATATCAGATCCAAACGCGGTATTATGGGGTACTTGATTCCACAGAACCGCAGCTATCCACAAACTGTCTTTTATTTCTAAACTTTTGAAATTAAGATACTTCTAATTTTGTAATAGAGACCTAAAAGGCTAGAAAGAGCTATTATAATTCACGCTCAAATTTTTAATTTTCAAATTTACAAAAATCCAGAATAAAACAGCACGACATCTGTTCTAGAATCTTCCAAGCAAGAGAAACCGACTAAATCTCAAGAGGAAATGATAAAGGAAACTGTTACCCAACTCATCCTGGAAGCTGACAGGAGCGGGAGGGACTACGGGAGGCAGAGGGACAGAGTGGACGTCGACCTCGAGAGGGAGAGGATAAGGCAGCGAGATGAGGAGTTACGGCTGAGGGACTACGAGCTGCGGGAGAGGGTCCGCCAGAGGGACGTCGAGCTGCAGCTCCAACAGAAGTGGCTGGAGTTCATGAAGAATGCGATGAATGTTATTGTCAGACATTTGAATAAATAGAATTAGTGTTTTGTGAAGATTGCGTCTTTTCTTGAATTTGACAAAGAGTTATATTACCTAACAATGTGTACTCACACTTCACAGTAAACTGAATGATTTGCCCGGCAAATCCAATTCGTCTCAATCCATAGCCCCCCCTATCACGGAAACCACGGAAAACATCTCGACCTAAAAAAAAACATTTGTTTCTGGTCTAAGTGTATCTCCTTGTGGGTCTCCCCACCACGCCTCTGAGAGCACGTAAAGCTGTTGGTCCCGGTTGACAGTGGGATATTTACAGGCTGATTCAGTTCAGTTATTAGAATAAATCTTGTTATTTTACTTGGAAGTATACCGAAGAGAACACTGTTCAATTTTCGTAAATTAATTTTTGTACCAAAAAAGAAATATTTGTTAGACTATTTTCTCAAGTTAAAATATAAAACTGATTTTTTAATTAAAATCTTTTATTTTTGTATTCTCTAATTAATTAGCGTTTTGTTGGCACAGAACTTTCTGTCGAGTACCAGGGCGTCAACAATAGGGGCTTTCTACAAGTTCGGATACACGTCTTACTTCTCCTACGTCAATGCCTCGACTGTCTCATGCAATTGAGCTCAGTGGTTATTTAAAGCCTTTAACTCAACCTGAGATTTTGTTAAAAACACGATTTCTATTTCATTGGTACTTCAGCTATTTCTAGCTGTTGAGTCTGTATTTTGAAAATTAATTTTGAGATAAAAATATTTTATTTTGAATCTTTACTAAACTTGAGTAACAAACGTCCATCCATCAGCTCTCGGATGTACTATCCGTGCGCAGAAACTTTGCCGATGGCCTCGTGACGTCACGCGTCGTTAGTAGGGTTGAAAAAAAAGGTCACAAAGGTAGATTATTATTTAATAAAAAATTGCATCGGTCGAATTATAAATTTAATATAAAGTGTAATTATAAATAGTAAATAAAAAATGCTGTTGTTATTACATAGATTATATATATTTTTTGTATTTATATTTAGTGAAACGAAGCCGTAAAATATTTAGTTTCATTGTTCCAAACAACGAAAACAAATAACTAACAAAAAAAAAAAAACCTAACAAAACAACAATTAATTCGGAGCGAAAGCAAAAAATTACACGTACGTATCGGCTGCGTTGCTAGCGGTACTTATCAGACGTGCGAGGGACGCGGTCATCTCCAGTGGGAGGGGTAGTCATCGACAAACCTTCTGCGCACGAGTAATATACTATTTACACCTCTTTTATAGCAAAATAATACTCGGAGAACAGAAACTTGAGAATTCAGTCTATTGACACAACAAATTAATCGTAATTTACTACATACTAGCGGCCCGCTAGGGCTGCTTTTGACGACGACGAGTTGTCGCAGTGGTCACAGCAACTGGCTTATGCGCTAGCGGCCGCGGGTTAGATCCCCGAACATGACAAATACCTGTATAGGATAGGCCATACGGATATTTGTCGTGGTCTGGGCGGTTGTGCTTGTGTTTCCGGACATAGGAACATCTTACTGGAGGCAGTGAAAACCACATGAAAATCCGTGCAGTAGTTCTTGAGTTTATCGCGAACAGACAGACGCGGTAAAGGACTTTATTTCACAATGATTTGCTTATGTGTCGAATTGTATAAAATAATAAACCTTAACATACCCCTCTCATGTCATATAAGCATGATAATATCTATGTTTGGCGACACTTATGCCAAAATTTTTACATAAAACAAACTTATACATTTTTATGAGAGATAAATGAATACGACATAATTAAAAATACATATTTTTTTATTATTTATTTATACACATCTACAGGTATAATATACAAAAACTGAGTACCTATATGTTACAAAATTTGACTTATTTACAATACAAAACAAAAAACAATCATTATTCTAAAAAATATTAATATTATGTTTAACAAGATCAATAGTCATTTATTAATTATATGGAAATTACAGACGAAGACAATAATGGAATTTTTTTATCCGTAATGTGCTCTTTATCAAATTTTGTTTCAACTCCCTAAGGCTTAGGGCCTGAGCTTTAGCAGTCTGTAAGTCTTGTATGAATGAAATATAAGCAAATTTTATACAATGAATATTTGTGTGGTGGGGGTTGATATTTAAAGGAAATAATCAGTAATACGAAATACAGTAATGTCATAATTTTTTAGTTTTATAAATAATATATATTTTTAAAAGTCCCCATTCTTCAATTATTTTAACTAGTTACTAGAAAAAAATACCAATAGTAGAAATCGAACTAATATTCGGATAATTTTATATAATCAGAAGTTTACACGTAATGTAGCCAGGGCTGACACATCTCCGGGTTTGACCCGGAGTCAACGGGTTAGCAAGGTGCATGTCCGGAACATGGTGCATGTCCGGGCTACAGGTTTAACATCGATATCTCCGGGTCAGACCAGGCAGCGACAGCAGACTATCACGGCTCGAGGCGAAAATTAAACGAAGTATCTCCTTAGTTCATACAATCTAGTCACTAGATTCTAGTGATTCAACGTTGCCTGTTAATTTACGATGAGTTCAGTTAAAGTCACCTCAAGCTTCACCGAACTGCCAAAAATAATCAGTTTTTTTTTAATCCCTGTTGACGGCATAGTTAATTGTAACGATTAATTACAATATGATCAAGAATTTTAGAAATTTTTAAAGTAGAAGACGTTCGAACTGCCGAGGCTCTCAGCGAGCAGTTACTTTAAGTCGTGATGATTTTCAGCAGGTATAAGACCTGGAACAAATAAGATTTTTGCACAACTCAAGAAACGGACATAGAGTATGAAGGAAAGTGAAAACTTGTGCATGGTGTTGTTTGATGAAATATCAATAACACCACACTTTAACCACAACAGAAAAAGAGATTTGATTAGTGGATTTGTAACAAGTGGAACATATACAAAACGGGATATAGCAGACCATGCCCTGGTTTTTATGTTGAGAGGTGTTATAAAAAATTACAAGCAACCAATTGCTTATACATTTTGTAGAGGGACAACACCTAAAGGAGAATTTAAAATGTTATTGAAAAATAATAACAATAACAGAACTGCAGGAATGTGGCTTTAAAGTAGTGGCAATGGTGTGTGACCAGGGTTGTACCAATGTGAGCACTATTAATAGCTTAATAGAAGAAACACGTGTAGACTACATAAAAAATGATATGGCTCTGAACAAACAAATATTTGAAGTGAATGGAGAGGAAGTTATTCCGCTCTTTGACCCGCCTCATCTAATAAAAGGCATTAGAAATAATTTATTGACAAAAAATTTCAAATGTATAATTGACAACAAGGAGAAAATTGTAAAATGGGACCATGTTATAAATCTGCACGAAGAAAACCCAGCATACAAGGGGATTAAATTAATAAAAAATTTAACAGTGGCCCATGTAGACCCCAAAACTATACCAAAAATGAAAGTAAAAATGGCAACCCAAATCTTTAGCAAAACTGTTGCAACTAATATATCCCATATTAGTTGCAGCTGCAAATCAAATCAGAATTAGCACCTAGCTGGTGAGTGATATATTTTACTAATACCTAAGCCCCCGTTACTTGTATGCTACAATCTGTCCATTTACTGTTGGCAGGGATCTGTTGTAAACAAGTATGCTTAATTAAAAAAATCAAAAAACCCGACTGCGTAAAATACTCTTATTATAAACTAAAAAAAATAAAACAATTTACTAGCTTTCATTTGATACCCATATTGCTACAGTAAGAAAAAAAAATTCAACTCCCTCCCGTCATTCCGACATTTGCGTGCGCCATTTTGAAAATTTATATAGCCTATGTCACTACTACAATTTAGACAAATCCAACAACACCTCATATGCCAAAAACCGTCCAGCCGTTTGGGCTATAGGGCGCGCCAAAGAAATGGACAGACAGACATACATACATACATACACTCGAAAAACATAACCCTCCTTCTGTCGCAGTCGGGTAAAAAGTTGGTGTGCCGTTGATTGTACACAAAGAAAACATGTCTCATGCAAATGGCAACTGCTTGTATGTTTTCATAGCGGCGCTCTTATTGTCAACACCAATATTTGCTACAATTATAATTTTAGATTAAAAAAAAATTAACATAAATTGTTACTCAAAAGGCCCTGTTTATTATTATTATTATTAATACTTGATAGCATTTATTTTTAAATTACATGGCAATGTAGAGAACTTAATGCCATAGGTATTTTCTGCCAGTCAACCGCAGGAGGTGAAGGAAATTATTGGCATTTCAACTAAGGTGTCTGGCAGTAATCAACATTTCCTTGATTCTGAAAGTCTATTCACTACCTGTCTACTACATACCTATACTTCTAAAGTTTTGTTCTGAGAAAAAAGAATTATTTAATGTTTTTTTTCCATATTTCAGATAAAGGAATACTTCCACTGGAATGCAAAGATACTGCAGATGTATTGTTGTTTTTTTAATGAACTTTTTGATTCCCTGAATGGAAGCTACGAAAACTCAAAAAAAACGGCATGGAAAGTTACTTTTAAGAGCACAGTAAACTGTGGGCAAAGGCAAAACGAGTTTTAAAAATCATAAAATTTGTCAACAAAGAAGGAGGGGAAGGTAGTTGTACCATCAGTAACCAACTGGATTCGTACTATAGAAAATATAGAATTACTAAAAAACAGGTTATTTGAACTAAATATTAAGTCAATTTGGATGAGGCATTTCAACCAGGATCCTCCTGAAAATTTTTTTCGGTTGTATACGTTCCCATGGCTTCAGAAACATCTATCCAACACCACATGCCTTTGAATCAGCTTTCACGAGCTTGTTAATAAACAACATATCTAGCAATCACTCTGTAGCGGCAAATTATGAAGAAGACGATTGTAAAGTTTTTAAATCGATGGATTGCCAATGATCAGATAATGATAATCAAGAAACAATTAATATTGATTATGATGACATTGTTTGTGAAATTATTGATTTCAATATAAAAAAGACTGACAATAGAATATTTAGTCAGATTAGCTATGTAACTGGGTATATATTAAAAAAAGCCAAACGAAGTTATAAAAAATTGTGAGCTTTGTAGAGGTGCTGTTTTCTGATCATGGAAACGATTACGTACAACGTCGAGAGTTTTACTCAACTAGGTCTCTTACCTATCCTTCTGAAGCAATTATAAAAATATTTTCAGAAATACAGAATGTGGCAACTTGTATTTTGCAAAATTAAAGTAACTTACACAATATACAATGTTATTTAAAAACTCTTTTGTATGCTAAAATTTAATTTCAGCTGTTGTTCTTGTCCGGCCCACAAAAATGAATCAACAGAATTCTTTTTTGAACTGTGCTCTAGAGCTTTATTTTTCTGGTGCCGGGATATAAATTAATTGTTAAACGGTACCAACGGACTATCCCCCAATACCCAAGATGAAATTAAAAAAGTCGCCTGTGAATACAGACAAAAAATGAATAAAAACTGCAAGTAATATTTCTGTATTTTATTTCTTCTACCTATAAGCCGACTTTGTTAATCTACAGTTTTCTCTGCTCTATTTATCTATCGTTTATGAATGACTCCATTTAGCGCTCAAACGGCGTCTTTCGGGTCTGTGGACATAGAGGGAAAGCGCCCTCTCTGGTTCCGGCTCGCGTCTCGACATCCACGCTTATCGAGTGTCTCCTCATAAATATTCAAATTTAATAGTAAATAAACTCTTTTGCAAAAAAAACGGGCACTTAAGCAAAGAACTATTTTATAGTTACTATTAGTTTGTTTGACAATTTTAGGTATTGTTATCCTCAGATTTTATAAATTAATTAGGAAGGAATAGTTTTCATCAGTTTTATCATAACATTTTAATTAAATTATTAAGAAATAATGTTTAAGCTCAAAACACTATGATTGTACCTGCTCGCTAAATAAAAATGAAACGCGTTAATTTCTTTGTTTTTCTTGAATACATTAAAAGCAGATAAAAGTTTAGTATTGAGTGTGACCCCCTCTTGCTGAAATCACAGCTTGCATTCGTCTGGGCTTGCTAGTGAGTATATCTTTTATGGTTTCTTGGGCAATACGTTCCCACTCCGCGGTAATCACATTCTTTAGCTCTCTGATGGTCTGCGGAGCCGGCTGCACTGATCTCACTCGTCGCTTCAGAACGTCCCAGACATGCTCTATGGGATTGAGGTCCGGACTTCTAGCTGGCCAGTCCAAACGACGAATTCTGACTTCTAGCATATACGCATCCACACCGCCAGACCGGTGGGCGCGAGCGTTGTCGTCCATAAAAATTGAGTTTTCGCCAAGAGCGGTTAAAGCGGGTTGTGCATAAGGAATTAGAACTTCCGTTATGTATCGGTGTCCAGTCAGTGTACCGTTTTCGATGAAGACTAACTCCGTACGATCCATAGAATTTATTCCTGCCCAAAACATAACAGAGCCCCCTCCATAAGGTGTGATTTCTTCAAAACATGCCTCTGCAAAGCGTTCTCCTCGTCTACGTAGCACTCGCCGACGTCGGTCTTCACCATGCAGAGATATCCTGGCTTCATCGGAGAACAATACCCTATCCCAGTCTTCATGAGTCCATGACACACAATTTCGAGCGAAGCTAAGCCTGGCAACTCGATGTCCACGGAGTAATTTAGGGCCGCGTGCCGGGCGATGACTGTGTATATTAGCAGCGAGAAGCCTCCTCCTGACCGTCCATAGACTAATTTCCACATTTCTTACTTCTTTGAGGGTGTTCTTGAGGTCCACATAAGAAGATTTGCGATTTCTCAACGCTTGACTAACTAGAAAACGATCATCCCGTGGTTCGGTACATGTCTTTCTGCCAGAACCAGGCCTTCTCTTGACGGAACCGGTCTCTTGATAGCGCTGCCAGGTCCTTTGAACTGTCGACCGACTCACATTTAGCCTCTGAGCCACGAAGCATTGACTGCAACCTTCTTCAAGCAGCGCAATTATTTTGCTCGCTTTTATCACTTTATCTACCATTTTCGAGATTGCTAAACAGCAATAACAATACTTTTAAATGTCAAGGACACCAGATAATTTAATAAAAATTGACAAAAAGTTAATTAGAGTCGATATTAACTATAGGGAATTCGCGCCACAAAATGTAGTTAAAAGTTATTTTCTTTGAAAACCAGGCTCAGTCAAAAATTTGAATTTGGAAAGTACTCTTATAAACATTATGGCACTTTTATAACTGGCCAGTAACATGTTCAAATGATTAAAACCTTTTTGGTATTTTATTTTTTTCAGCCAGGAAGAAAATCGAAACCGCCCGTTTTTTTTGCAAATGAGTGTAGTACATTCTCATACATTTTGGTAAGGATTCTCCAAAGCTTTTTTACAAATAACATATTACGTGGAGAATTTAAAACCACATTATTAATTATCATTTATCTAAATACATCCATGTTATATATACAACACTTCTTAGTTCTCGACAATAACACGAGATGACGCTAGGTGTCGGTTAGGTGACTGATGACTCTATTGACAGTATTGTGCTCTGTGATTATGACAGTATAATGAGTTGACAAAAAAAGAACCAGACATGCTCCTTTTTTTTGCAACCATTCGTCGATGAAGCAAATAAATTATCGGATAAAAGTGTACAATGGAAGCTACAACAACAAACGATAACCAGCAAGTTCATTTCCATATGTGCCGTAGTAGATTCCGTTGCAAGATACAAGATTTTAAATATGAAACAATACAATGGTTCTCACGAATGTACATTCTGTGAACATACGACGGAACGCATTAATAATTGCCAAAAATATACTACGTCCAAGACAACGAAGAGACGAGTCGACCAAAGAAGAAATGCTACTTGCTGGCGGTAATAAATATGGCAAAGATGGTTTGGGTGTGTGGGGGCCATCACCACTAATAAATTTAAAATATTTTAACATTGTGGATGGAATATCACCAGATTATATGCATGCTACTTTATTAGGTGTAGGAAAACAACATACTGAGATTGTGCTATCTTCATTCGGTGGAGATTATTATGTGGGTAATCCGTAAATAAAAAATTTAAATACACTACATGTATCACAATATCTCCAAGAAAAATTATCGTTTGTGAAAATATAGATGACTCCGTAATATTATTAAAAAAATGGCAAGATTAGTATTATTAAAAACGTTTGTTACTTTAATTTGGATAAAACTGAAGAAAAAAAAAATATGACGAAGTAATATGGCGGGCGTCATTTGAAGATTATTTAATTTCAACAAGATGTTAGTAGTCACAAAATCAAATTAGCGCTACTCAGAAATATGATTAGCACCGATTCGGCTCGAGTTTTGTTAACTTTGCAGTTAACTAAAGACAAAGCGAATAATTACGAATACGAATTTTCGGCAATGGAAAAGTATGGAATAAATAAAGTCTTCCAGAGGTATAAATTTAACGAAAGGAAATACAAGCAAGGCGAGGCCTTCGATAATTTCTTGACAGAATGTAAGCAGTCATTATTGAATTGTAACTATCGTAATTGCAAAGGCGAGTCAATTGAAAATCAGATTTTGAGAGACAAAATTGTGCAAGGGATCGTCGATGAAAGAGTACAGGAGTCTTCTTCGTATTGATCGCTTGACGTTAAAAAAAGCCTCAAATTATTCTAAACATCTGAACAGAGCAAGCTTTAAGTGAAGGAGACGAATCCTACACTAAATATTGACTACAGCCGAAAACAGATCAGCAAGAGCAACAAATGCAGTAAAAGCAGCGTATATGCCAAAACCAAGGAGTTCAGGTGCCTACACCTGAACTCCTTGGTTTTGGTTTGGCAGTTTTCTTGTCAAACTATCAATGGTCCCAGAGTGTCAAGCTTACGGACTGAGACCTGCTGCTTGCCGAAGAGGAGATCGAGGCAAACGCATGTGACGCCGAGAAGAGCCGAAATGGGCTTGACGTCAGCGATAGCTGGATGGCAGTTGGACTCGGCAGGCAGCTGGAGAAGGACCTCGACTTAATCTTGCAAGTGGCAAGTAGGTAGTACCAAGGGCACTTTTGTGCATGACCTCAGAGAGTTGGGGGACTCAATCAAGGCCGTCACGCAGGCGCTATGTGAACACACACCATCAGAAGAGATGGTGAAACTACAGGCAGAGAATGCCTGCTTGGAAAAACAAATGGCGTTTCTTCGGGCGGAAGTTGCGGAACTAAAGGAAATCGCGGTGCAGAGAGATCTGGTAAACGGTGTAATGGACTACGGCGACACTTCTCGAGAGTGATCCACCTTAGGAACTCCAGGCGGAAGTGCTCGCGGAAGTATACCGTTTCCGGTCAAGTTACGTTAGACTTACCCAGGTACAGGAGGCACTACCTGAACGGTCCTTTATTTCCCCATACTCGTGTGATTCAAAATGGATCAATCTAACACAAAAAACTCGTGGGATCAAATATGAATCAAATACAAAAACAAACTGATGTAGTGATGCTGGAGGAGCTGTTTTAGCATCGATTCTGATGCCAACCTGGGAACCATTGACTCGGTAGGGTCAAATGCATTAAAAGGAGAAGACCACTCACCCGAACTTCGGCCGAAGTACCGGACTCTTCCGACACACAGGTGGAACAGAACAGGGTAAAGTCTAGTTATAATTCAGCTCGGCGTGGTAGGAGCCATGGCACTGCGCTGAGGCGAGGGTTGTGATCTAGAGGCCGAGGCCAGAGAGTTTAAAAAATGAGGATCGTAGCAGGGCCATCCGTAAAGAAGCGTCTCATATCGCCTTCGATTTTGAGGAATCCTCGTTGATGGAGACATGCGCGAAGGACCCTGCTTAAATGGGTGCAAAGGAGTTGCGTGTGGATGCTGGACGAAGTGTGGCAGTAATTATAAAAGTTGCCAAAAAGTAGCAATGTAAAGAGCAACTCTTCTTCTCCGCAGGGAGATTGAGCGGTTCAATTCCGAAGTCATACTACACAGGCGGGAATTCGAGAACATGCGGGCATGGACCGCACCAGTCGCCAGAACGTCGTTGAAAAGATGAAAACATAAATTGTGGCGTGGTGTCGGTGGGCGTTATGATCAACGCTCGAATGGCAGGGATTAAAGAACACCTTATGGCCACTAAGGTGAATCGTCCTCCCTAGCGGCGGAAAGGAGGCGAGAGGCTGAGGTCGAGTAATCAGGACCGACACGCAGCAATGGGCGTGTGCCTACCAAAGCGGCGGAGCCGAGAAAGGACCATGTCAAACAACCGTCCAACATCATCTCTTCTCATCATCTCATGAACCGTAATAATTATATTGATACCTAGTTAATTGAAATTTACATAAAGTATGTATTTATATTACTGGTATAAGAACAATAATCTCAAAAATTAAAACAAATTAAAGGGGACTGCAAAATTAGTAAAATTCCACTCTAAAAAAAAATATTTTTTATCATTTCAAAAAGCTTATGAATCTTCCGCCTGACACGCCGATCTTTTCCATTATTTTTTATTTGTTTCTGCCAATTGTTATTGTTAGTTTTTTATTTTATGAAATGTGTAATTTTTTTTAATTTGATTTGGTTATAAATTTGGCGGTCATCTTGGAAATATTTAAACAGCGATATCTCGGCAACCGTTGGTTGTAGAGGGCGGTTTTCTCCATTGACCGGCGGGGGTCAGGGGCAATCGGGACGCATCGGTTAGACGACTGTACCTAGATTCGATATAGAGCTGCTCTATTTTCGGTGGCGGACGATACATTAAGGTAGTTTTGAGCTTATTCATAGTAGAATTAGGTAATTATTGGGACTTTGTGTGTGTTACGCTACGCTACAGTCATTATTGGGACTTTGTGTGTGTTACACTACGCACGTGATGAGTTACGCTAGGCTTACCCAGGAACAGGGGGCACTGCCTGGCCGGACCGTCCTTTCCCCCATACTCGTGGTAACAGCAATAAAAACTACTAAATCGAAAAAAAAAAAAAAAAAAAACAAAGAGAAAAAAGGGATCGGAGAGGATGACTGGTGTCGAGTCCAACGCCAGTTCACTAGGGGCATACCAGTGGGCATTCAGCACGACGGGAAAGCGGCGTCGTATAAGCTCTGGCTCGTCTAGTGACGAGAGCATTGTCTTAGCCGAGCTAAAGAGACAGAGCTCAAAACGAGAGGAGCCATGTTCCGAGGCCGAAAAGGCCATTGAAGAGAAGGCGCGAGCGGCCGAGGAAGGTCGCAAAGCATTGGGCGTGGTCGTGGGGGACGCACGCACGGCTGATGCTCCAGCGAAACAGATGGTCACAGATGTGGACGTGATTCTTAAGGTAGCGACGAGGTCGTCAAATTTGAAGAGCACTTTTGTCCGGGCCCTGAAGGATGCGGCGGCCTCGATAAGAGTTCATGGAGGCCCTAAAATAGAGATCGACCTAAGACGAAGAAGCTTAAAAAGCTGCAGCTGCAGCCGCAGCCGCAATCGAAGAGGCCGCAGCCGAAAAAGGATAAGCTGACCACCCCCCGCACTCTGGCAGTTCTGGTAACACTGCAGCTGGAGGCAGCCACAAAGGGGGTCACGTACTGCTAGGTTCTACAGAATGCTGCCGAGAAAGTGAATATGGCAAACGTCGGAACAAAAGGCGACCTCAAAATGAGGATTGCGGCTACCGGGGCTTCTTGAGCTGCCGAAGGGGCACACCCCGGAGGTTGTGTTGAGCACTTCACGCGAGAACTGCGGACTGCGCTTGATGATGTGGCGAGTGTTGTCCAGCCCACTAAGTATGCGAGAATACTCATCACGGGGCTGGACAACTTCGTCACACCGGAGACGGTTGCGGCTGCGGTAGCCAAGGCGGGCCAGATAGACGCCAGCATCGTGAAAACCGGAGAGGTCAGCGTCGGACCTGGTGGAATGGGCGTGGTGGTCGCGAGGTGCCCGATCGCGGCCGTCAAGATCATCGCAGATGGTGGCCGAATACTCATCGGCTGAAGCTCGGCCAGGGTGCAGGTACTGGAGCAGCGTGCCTTACGCTGCTTCAAGTGTATGGGGTTGGGACACACCTCTTAAATCTACTGATATAACTTTCCTACAACTACATAATAATCCTGAGAATTTTGCCAACTCTCTTATTAGTCTCATACAATCAAGTATTCAAGCCAATTCTAAATTAATACACTTTACAAGTAACAACAGGATTCTAAAACCTTGGTTTGCCGCCATCCGAAATCAAAGGGTAGTGTGGTTGTCGGAGCCCAGACCACCGCTCGTTATGAAAGCCACCAGACTGCGGAGGAAGTTGCGGCCATGTCTTCATGACCTGCTGCGGCAGGTTCAGGCACGTTCCTTCGGGCGAATTTGAATCACTGCACCAGGGCTCAAGATCTGCTGATGTAGTCCTTGGCGCAGTGGCAGATTGACCTGACGGTGGCGTGCGAGCCGTACTGGGCTCCCATCGAGCCAAATTGGTAGGGAGATCTGGACGGCATCGCATTCTCGCGTTCGTCGAACGTGGCTCGGGATACGTGGTGGTGGCGTGGGGAGAGTTTGTCTAGACGTTGTCGGAGGTGTGTAAGTACTTCTCCACCAACCGCAGCCTGGCGGAGTTCGAAATCTTTCTCGACAACGTCAGAGCTGCGGTATGCCGGCAATCGCCGAGACCGGTCATTGTCCTCGGCGACTTCAACGCCAAGTCCCGGGCCTGGGGAAACCCAGCGACGAACATGAGGGGCCGTGCCGTCAAAGATTGGGCCCTTCTCTCCGGTCTGTCTTTCTTGAACAGAGGTTCAGCCCATACCTGCGTGCGACTGCGTAAGGATTCCGTAGTGGACTTATCGTTCGGCAGCCCTCCGGTCGCACGGCGAGTGACGGACTGGAGAGTAGAGGACTCTCTCGGACCACAACTATATCCGGTTCGAGGTCTCTCGGAGAATCCCCCGAGGGGCCCGAGCAAGTTTCCGCGCTGGGCCTTAAGCAAATTGAATGTGAAGTTGGCTCGGGAGACCGCGATAGTTCAGCGGTGGGCCTTTAGAGAGGATGCTGAGGGTACCAGCGTGGAGGAGTTGGCTGGCCGCATGCGCAGGTCACTAACCGACGTCTGCAATGCGGCCATGCCAAAAGTTCTGTCTTTCCGTCTTGTCTTCCAAAATAAGTTATTACTAGTATTCATACGGAGGAAGAGATCGAAAAAAGTTGACAGTATTTACTACCGGAGCGGAATCTAGTTCAGAACCCCAAGAAGAGGATCTGGAAACTCGCCAAGAACCCCACGAAGATTTTCCTATTGCCGAGCTAGGATGACAGAATGACCGTATACAAAACAGGGAAGTCTTAAATACAAAAGAAAGTGAAAGAGAAATTTTCTTAAAAATAGTAAAGAAGAAATGGTCAAAAAGCAAGATGAAACGGAGTGTTGTAGAAGTGTAGAAGGAGAATTATTCTTAAGATGTATGAAGCCAGGGACAAGTACACAAGAAACAAATTGTGAGTTAGTAAATGAGTGGTTAAACCCCGAATTAAAACTTATTTTCATGGTAAATTGGACATTATCCAAAAACATTGGGTAATACTAAGTAAACCCACGTAAACCTAAGTTTATTCCAACCTTGCCTGTAACATATCGTCGTTGCGCCTGCCAAATGCCACATGTGCATTTTTTTATATTTTGTTTTTTGTACTAAACTTAATCTCCGATTCATTCTCTATGTGTATAAAGTTCTTTTTGTGATATTCGAACTAGAAACAAACTTAACAAATTCCATATGTATTTTAATCGTTAATAAATAATTTAAAAAATGGTTTAATAACATATTTTATGTTGCTTCCCAAAACCTTACAAAACCACATATGGAACTTGTCCGGCGCAGCGACGATATATACTTACAATTCAAAGCAAAGCGCTTTGAATCTATCTACAAATATATACTAGCAATATTACTGATTAAATTCCAATTTCCATTTCTTCCCACCACAATCCTACTATTTTTAAATCCTTTATATTTTATTTAAAAATGTATTTAAAAAAAATTACCATAAAACTTAGATTCATATGGTAACATTGAAGTTATCAAAAAAAACTTACGTCATAAGTTTAATAATATATATTATATACTAGCAAACCCGGCGAACTCCGTTTCGCCACCAGATGGCTTCGTTTTTTGTAACATTTCGTTTGGGGATTAAACCACCATGCAAAACCATACTGGTTTGTAGTACATGCTATGTATCAGAGATAGCGCTGTATGTGAAAAATGATTTTCCCTGTTTTTCTGCTTTTCTGTTGAAATTTTTCCTGAATTATGTTTGCTATAAACCTCACGGAGCCCGAGACCTTTCCAACGAATGCAAGACCGTGGAAATCGGTTCGTGTGTTCTGGAATTATAGCGTCAGGAAGAAAAACCCGACTTATTTTTATATTATAGATAATATATAATAAGTACTTTATAAGTATAAAATAAACAATATGTCTGTTCGAACGCTTAAATAATTTACCGATTCGACTACAAACATTCTTACTAACGCAATAAGATTTTTTGAATTCGCCTATTGAGTATGTACTATGCAATCAAACTAAGAATGGAAACGTCAATGACCTCGAATCCGAATTTTTTACTTGAAGAGTAGTTTGTAAAAAAAAAAAATATTATTCTACATTTTTTTAATTAAATTCTTATACGTGTGAAAAAATATTTATATTTTATTATTAGTTTTAGCTTAAGTTAAAGCCGATGATATAATAGTAAGGTGATTTCTACCGAGACACTAGAGATTAGCTTGTAGCGATTAACTTATGATAATAGGGTTAAAATTTAGCAATTTTTGTATGTAATTGTGCTACCCTGACGTATTTTATTTCAAATGTAGATTTTTTTTACATTCATTAGGTGTTTAACCTTATGGCGAAATAATTTTATAGATTTTTTCATTAAAATATTTTTATTTTTACCTATATATTTTTTTATTCCTTTTTTGCTAACCCTACCTAACCGGTTTATAACAGCGGCTATACCTATAATCACAAAATGGCGCAAGGTCGTTCCTATTCTTAATTTAATCGCATAAAAGGCTTTAAATCATACATCACTATAAACTATTAATAACTATAGAATTAATATTTGGGATTATAATGGTATGTTCGTCGATGACACTATCTATAAACAAAACAAAAAAACTTAAACATAGTAAAGTTACGTGTCATAGTATTTCCATATCGTGCACGACGGAGAGACTGAGCCCGTGCGCCGGCCAGCTGAAGGTGACGGGCAGCGCGCGGGCGGGCGCGGGGGCGGGCGCGGGCGCCGGCTCCGCGCCACACTCGCTCTCCTCTGAGTCGCTCTGTACGAGGCGAGGCAGATCGGCGACTTGAGTCGACATCTCTCGCGCTAGATCCAGAGGAATAAGAACCTGGAAATAAAAAATATATCTGTTTATCGTATTATAATGATGAGTATTTAAATTTATATTTGTACGGGTGCTTACCGCGTTTATAACTTTGTTTAGTTCCCTATATTTCGGCAATGTTTCAATCGCCATGATCACGGGGAGACTCAGTCTCCCCGTGATCAGTACAAATATAAATTTAAATATGAATAGTGATCGCGTTAGTTTAAAACAATATATAATGATGAGAGTAAATTTTTACGATGCGCGCGCACACCGTCACAAAAAATCGACACCCTGAAGTTAGGTATTAAGCATAGAATTGCCAACGTCCATACTACGTTGAATACGCCGGTTCTCATCCGATCACCAAAGTTAAGCAACGTCGGGCGAGCTCAGTACTTGGATGGGTGACCGCCTCGGATAACTGCGTGACGTTGGCTTTTTTGAAGTTATACTTCACCCTGAAGTTATTTAGTCAAAATTTTCGTATAACTTCTTAAGTGCGTACATAAGTACACACACCCTTTTTTCTTAGTTAGTTGGAATTTATTGAAAGCCTATAAAAGTATTATGAAAAACAGCGAGAGGCTGTAATAATAAAAATAGAACTATCTGATAAAAATGAAAGCGAGCAAAGTCGCGAGGCAATATTACTATTTATATAACAAAAACAGTACATCGTAGTAACGTATAATAAATATTTAATCATAATTACTTGCAACCATGTCCCTTTAGTGGCATAGGGTTTCTCGGGTGTGACGAAGGCCCCTGCCACAGTGGGGGCCAGAAAGGTGACTGCGCGAGGGCCTTGTCGCCACGTGAAGTGATGGGAATGGAGCACTCTTCCACTAAAAATATATAAAAATATATATTAACACAAATATCTAAAAGGATGCATTGACTCGATATTTTATTGGGTTATAATAAATACATACTCGTAAGTCGTAATATACATATTTTTCTAACATCCTATTTTAAGCGACTTCATTGAATTTGTTCTTTCTGCTTTGTAAACGGCTCCGATGATGTTGTCTTTAGTAAAAAAAATTTGTAACTACCGGCTGTTAATTTTACATTGTATAGCTTAAGTCGCATTCTACCCTAATTTGTATTGTTATTGTTAATAGTATTTTGCAGTAAGCGAATTGTTATTCTAATGAGAAATAAAGCATCTTTAACCACAATTTAAAGGATTGATAACTTCAACATCTTTTAAAGAATACAGAAGTCAATCCATTGCTTTTTTACAGAATATCTATAATTGTTCTAATAGCTGACATAAACAGTAAATAGAAATCTTGAATCGAGACCAGACTCTTCTAAGACTGTTCAGACATGTTCAGATCAGTCGGCAAGTTCCGCTTGTGCTAAATTTATATTCTAAATTCACCTTTTGGATAAGGTTGTGCAGAAACCTACATGGTTCTGAAGAAACTTTGACTGGCCCGTGGCGCAGTTGGCAGTGGCCCTGCTTTCAGCTCCAGAATTGTGGGTTCGATTCCTGCCCCGAGTCTGGGTGTATTATGTATTTATTTATATATATAATATTTATATGTATATTAATTAAAAAAAATATATGTATATCAGTCAACTGTTACCTAAAACACAGGCATTAAGTTGCCTACCTTACGAACAGACGACCATGTATGTTAAATGTATTAATATAAAATTAAAAAAATCTGATATGTTTATTCTGCAAACAGTCTAAGTAGAATAGCATGGAGGATTAAGCTCCAATCCTTCTTCTTCATAGAAAAGAATTATGCTCAGCAGTGGGACTGGAATTAATGTGTGTTGAGAGGTCGATCGTAGATGTAGTGGTGAATGTATTCGCCTCAACGCCGGCGGTCGCGGGTTCGTTTCCCGCTCAGAGCAGATATTTGTATTTGTGCAAATATTTGTTTCCACTCTGGGTGTATGTCCTTGTGGGTCTTCCCACCGTGTCTCAAAGAGCACGTATAGCCGACGGTCCCGGATGTTATCATCGACACATAGTAACAATCGTTACTCATGGTAGGGAAATTATCTGTCAACCAGCAGTGGAGCAGTGTGGTGGATTAAGCTCCAACCCTTCTTTTTTATAGGAGAAGAGGACTGCCATCAGCAATTGGACTGGGATTAAAGATGATAGATTATAGTACTTACTCGATGGCCAGCGGCAACACACTTGCTCCTTCAGGATTCAACATCACGTGGACTCCATCCAAGTACTCAATTTCCTGGTCGTCGCACAATGAACTCTGCAATTTTTATATTTTATTTTGTTATTAATGGTACTGTTTCTATCATGGTCTTATATATAAGTCTTGCAACGAAGCCCGATTTCAATACTGAGAGATTAGTACGATAGTGTTTATAAACTTTCTTTCGTGTCAACGCCGTTGTACGTCCGTCGTTTCTATCGCGGTTTCTATCGCAGTCTCATTTCTCATTATCAATCATACGGCGTATATTTTTCTCTCCCAAGTATCGTGTTTTTAATAATATGCAATTTTGTTGTAATTTTTGTATTGTTATTTAACTGTTTTGTTTGGATTTGATATTGATCAAACCACGATTTGACTTCGTTGCACAGCACATCCACCTATCGTCACGCCTCTGTCGGTCGTAAATTGAAAAGAACAGCCATCATTAAGCCGGTGTACCCACCATTACTGTCGTTGCAAGACCTGTGTATTAGATCGTGCTTGTAACCCATCTCCTTGAGAGAATCTTTTCCAAGCTGTCAGAAATTAGTGAACTGTAAATCAGTGGCATAGCTTGCCTTAGATGGGCCCTGTATCAAAATCTGTAAGAGGACCCCAATTTAAGGACTTCAATAACGGAACAAAAACGTTCGCAATGAATTAAAATACTTACATATTATTGATTATAAGCTATTACTTACAACTGATACTCCTATCTTTTGTTCGGCGAAATTATTTATTAAAACATTCAAAGCTAGAGACGACGACGAAGAGAGAGCTAAGACGATATCAGTTTTTCTAAATTGTCTGCCTTTATAAATATTTTTTTAAGTGCTAAGATAATTTATTTCAGTTCTTAGATAACATTTCACGAATTTTTGGTTAGACACGTTCGGAGCCCCTGTACGTCGGGGGCCCCGTATCATTGATTTGGCTGATACGGCGGTAGCTACGCCTCTGCCGCTTTAATTAAATTATTTTTATTCACCTGCATTATCTGTGATGGCTGAGGCAATGCTCGTTCAATGCTGGTCATCTCGAAGCTGTCCGTTGACATGTTGTGACCTGTTGAATGAGATTTTTATAACATGTTAACAAAATAGTTTTTTAAATTGCAGTTTTGGGGTACATCTTGCGACTTTGAAATATATTTCAAAGTCGCAGTACACATTATATTTTAATAATTATTGTTGTAATATAAATTCGCGTCTTCTATAATCTGTGGCCTGTCCTCATACTAATATCTCTACTCTGTGGCCAATTACTAGCACAAAAGTATTGTAGTTCTGTTTAAAATGTTGCTGTATTCTTTAAAAATCAGTGGTATTTTTATTTAAAAAAAAAGCAATAACGTTAATTTGTTTGCCACTGAGAGGAATGGGGGGAACGTGGAAATGTGACATTTAAATTTGACGTAATTTATGGAATACGTCTCACCTTCTGCTCCTCTTTCGCTCATACAACTGAGGCCCCTCTGTAAAGTGTCCTTGATCAGCTGTTCGAGGCTCGGAGATAGGGGACTCGCTTGCTCTTCGGGTGTCTGGGGAAGTTAAATTTTATAAATGAGTACCGAGAGTTTTTTTCCTCCGGCTTTTTTTTCCTTTCGGCCAACACTAAGGACATTAGATTAAGTTATTTATTGTAATATTTAAGTAAGTAATATGATGTCTACCGAGACATTAACATGTAATAGTGTTAAAATGGTTTAATAAATACATCAAATGAAACTAGTGGTGTCATCTATCGGGGATGTTGTTGAGTATAATTGAATAATTACAAATAATTTGTAATCTGTTGATTTGATCGAATGATTTATTTTGTAACTCTTTTCTTATATTCAAATATAGTTCGCTGTTCGCCATCACCGTGTAAAGTCATTTTTGTTGTAATACTTTTAATAATTAATAAATAGTTTGACGTATTCATTTTAAATAATTTCTTTTTTTACATTGACGGCGAGTTGCACGAAAAAAATTTAAAATTAAAGTGTTTATTAAACTAATTTAATCACAAGAATCGTGATTATCTGTTGCACAAAACGTACATCTGATTAAGTTAACAAAAAAATTTAGTTTAATTTAAGACCTATATAATGGATGATTAATTCCAACAGCTTTAAATTAATCATGAGATCAACTAATTTTAAGATTAATTGCAACTTAACTAACGGAAAATTAGCGACGGTTTCGTGCAACTCGCCGTAAGTGTATTAAATCTCCTTATGACGAAATATTTTCATTTAATTTCATAACCGATCGTTACTCATGATGGGGCAAATGATCGCGCGGTCACCTTGCGCGCGAGCCGCAGCCAGCCGACGCGCGCCGACACGCCGGCCAGGTGCGCCGCCCGCCCGCGCGCCGCGCGCCCGCCCCCCGCGCACCCGCCCGCCGACGCGCGCCGCGCGCCGCGCGTCACCAGCCACGCGCCGCCGCACCTGCGCATTCGCTACACCTCAGCGGGTGCCGCACACGCTACGATACATCGTTACGATCGCACTGTACCTTAAACTGCACCGATAACCTTAACGTGTGTGTGATGAAAACTGTACAGTTTTTACGATTTATACAAGCAGGTTAGGCTGTAGGGGCGTACGATTTACGTGTACAGTTTTATCGCACATTTATATTGTTGCATGTTTTTTATACTAAAATCAAAATAAATAATTTATATAATAACAATAATTTATTAAATAAGTTGTATTATTTTCCTCCTTCAAATATTTCATATAAACTAAACTTAATACAAAAATGTTTGTGATGTTGAATGTTGTTGATGACCACTGTCAGTAGGCAAAGAGGTCATTGTACGAAATTCTTTCTGCTCCACGACCGGACTATAGCAATTATGTTGAGCCTTATACAGAAAATATCCGCCAACCTGCAGTAGAGCATGGTGGATTAAACTGCAACTCTTCTCCTATATGGAGAAAATGCTTTGGCCCAACATTGGAATGGTAACAGGCTGATTAATTCAATTATTAATTTATTGGTGTATAATAACTATTTAAAAAAATTTAAATAGCGAGTAAATAGTTTCAAAAATATTAAATCGTTAAATAAATTATTTTTTGATGTGATAACGTCTTTTAAATTGAACGACGACGGCTGCACGGACGAAAAAGTATGACTTATTCTCACGTTCCGCGAGCGAGAGCGTGGAACAAGCGATAGAGAGGCACGATCGGCCTAAACGTTCGGCTTGTGACGCATCTATCTCTCTCCCACTCTATCGACAGATGCGTCCGAGTAGAAAAGAAAAAATATTTAAATTAACGAGTGCAAATAAATGTTAATTTATCGAAAAAATTGTAATTTTCAATTAACTCCTTTGTATTATACAAAATAATGATAATTCTGTGATAATAACTCAATTAAATTCATAAAAGTATGCAATAATATTATCGTCCGTAAACCGATTTTACAGACAACCAATTTTTTTATTTTTTTTATAAAGTGAGTATCTAGAATAAACTTATTTTTTTACTAATCATTGCCATTTTATTGTTTGTAGATGATCGTAACAATAAGAAATATTTACGCTACAGTCCGGTCCGTTCTGGGTGTATGTCCTTGTGGGTCTCCCCACCGTGCCTCGGAGAGCACGTAAAGCCGTCGGTCCCGGTTGTTATCACAGACACCTGATAACGATCGTTACTCATGGTAGGGAAATTATCTGCCAACCCGCAGTGGAGCAGCGTGGTGGATTAAGCCGCAACACTTCTTCTATATGGAGAAGAGGCCTTCGCTCAGCAGTGGGTTGTTTACAGGCAGTACAGTACAAAGTATCAAAATTGATTGAATACTCCGACAGTTGATTCAATGACCTTAGTGTTACTCTGTTCACCACACAGGTTCCACTCACTTTGGATCCTCGCTGATCATCTTCAGAACTTCGAAGCCAGAGCCTCGCTGCGCCGCCCGTAACTCTCTGCTGGTGCAGCCCACGATCTATAAATTTAAATAATTTATTTAACTTAATAACTTTGTTCTCGAATAATATGGATGAGTTTTAAATTTTTCTTAAAATATTTTTTTGTTAAACATACACACAACACACTAATTTACATTTTTATGCAAAACTAGCTTCCACCCATGGCTTCGCTCGCGTGGTTGTATTGACAAAAAGTAGCCTATATCCTTCCCCAGGCTTTAGACTATCCGTATCAAATTCTTACAACAGCTCAGTAACAAAGACTCTCGTACAAAAAACGTTCTTCACGCTCTTAGAGTTACTGTACGTAAATAAATGTTCCCAGTCGACACTTCGGTGAATTCTTGACAAAAGAAGGTCGTAAGCGCCGTGGTATAGGTGTCACTTACAGGTTTTCGCGTGATAATTTTTAAACTATGTTATATTATGGTCAAATTATACAAAATCTTTATAAATTGAAACCTGTGTGTGATTTTGATGTATAAACTATATTACTGTAAAGTTTCATTTAAATACGTTCAGTAGTTTTTGCGTGAAAGAGTAAACAAAGATGCAGACAAACTTTCGCATTTATAATATTAATAGGATTGTATTTAACTGTACCTCTTGTCACAGACACAGACTACTTCGATATAAATTTTGACCCATAGAGCACAGCCGAGATCATTTGACGCATACTCACTTGCAAAAAAGTTACAGGACCGTGCAGTGTGTGAGCGAGAGGGAGTCCAGGGTCTTCAGCGACTAAAATGTGTCTCATCCGACTGTTTCCACCGTCCAGGGGAGCGTGCCAGGATACGTGGTCACCCGCCATAAACTTATTACCTGGAATTTGAGTGAGTACATATATTAACAGATGACTAGTGGTCGCCCAGTGGTCGAAATTCGATTCGATTCGTGAGCGACATATGCAGCAGTCATTGGACCTGAACTGTGATTAAAAAAAAAACGTTGCAAGACCTGTATTTAAGACCATGTAGACAACACACTTTCACAATATTGTACATGTGTGTGTCGTAGTGTGTGTAGTGTTTTTTTTAAATGAATTTAATGTATTTGTGCATTATTATAAAAAATATTAGCATTCTGCACTTATTCTCCATATAAACTTTAATTTTGCCAAATTTCATACTTCTCCATCAGCGTAAGTTTCGTAAAAAGGGTACCCCTAAAAGTTTTTGCTTCACTTATTAATATATAAATTACTCACCAGTTGTAAAGATATATCTGGCCAAAGACTGCAACAAGGCAGCGGGCCAGAGAGGCGGCTGCCTCTCTTGAGACTCTAGCCTAAACGTCAGCTCCATGCCATAACCCGAGCAGGGTTTAATGGGATCAGGTTCGGGATGGACACGACCGTCTCCATGAAGGTCTGAGAGACCAAAACTGTAATAGTTAACAATGTTATATATATAATATTTTTATACTAGTTGTACAGAGCGGTTTCACCTGTGTCATTTTAACATTTATTATATTATTAGTCTATAGTTTAATGTTTTGATTAAACAAATACAGTGTTTTATGCAATATTCTTAAAAATAAAATCAGGCTTATAGTCACAAATAAAATTTTTAAACAAAGTTAATGTATCCTTACATTACGTGAATCTTGTATCGGGGGTCCGGAAACACACACAAGCACAAACGCTCAGACCACGACAAACATCTACATGGCCTATACACATATTTGTCATGTGCGGGGATCGAACCCACGACCGCTAGCGCATCAGTCAAGTGCTGTGACCACTGCGCCAACGCGTCGTCAAACGCGTAGTAAAACCAACAATATAATAATATAAACAACTAGCAAACCCGGCGAACTCCGTTTCGCCACCAGATGGCTTCGGTTTTTTGTAAAACCATATTGGTTTGTAGTACATGCTATGTATCAGAGATGGCGTTGTATGTGAAAAATGATTTTCCGTTTTCCTGCTTTTTTGTTGAAATTTTTCCTGAATTTTGTTTGCTATAAACCTCACGGAGCCCGAGACCTTTCCAACGAATGCAAAACCGTGGAAATCGGTTCATGCGTTCTGGAATTATAGCGTCAGGAAGGAAAACCCGACTTATTTTTATATTATAGATTAGCTCTAAGGACACAAATTACAATCATGACAACCATTCTGGTGTAGTGGCACATGTAGTTTTGATGCCAGCGCGGTCGCGAGTTCGATTCCCGTTCGGGGAAGGTTACATTTGTGCAAATATTTGTTTCGAGTCTGGGAGTCCTTGTGGTTCTCCCCACCGTGCCTCGGAGAGAACGTAAAGCCGTCGGTCCCGATTGTTAACATAGACATCTGATAGCGACCGTTAGCATGGTAGGAAAATTATCTGCCAACCCACAGTGGAGCAGCGTGGTGGATTAGGCTCTAACCCTTCTTCTATCTGGAGAAGAGGCCTTCGCCTAACAGGTTGTTTACAGGCTGATTCAGTTCAGTGCACAGAAATTGTCAGAAACCACTTCAATAAAAAATTTAAGTTTTCGATGGCCGATATTTATTTATACACAAATTATAATGACTTACGTTCTTATGAATTTTTTTATTACTTCACGAGTTCGAGGTTATGCTTTTTAATTTATTAAATGCTAATGTAGTGCGATTTACTAGTTCATCAACGATATTCACTCCATTTGTAACAAATGTTAACTTACAAAAATAAATCCACTGGTGTAATGTGAAAACGAATTCAGTATTCTGACGCCGTGTATGTGACTCGAGGCATTACTTTTGTGTCTTAACAAAATAAAAGTAATAATTATCACTATTTAATAAACCACAGTTCCGTATCCGTGCAAAAACAAAAATTAAACACTATCACTAATTAATAACACAAATTTCGGTGTCCTATCACAAAAAGGCAAAAATTTACAAATCAAAATGGCGCGTGCGCGACAATAAAAAGCGCGGGAGCTTCTTACGTAACAAGTGTACCACTATAATAAAATAATAAATTAAATATTATTTATAACACGGGTAGTAGCATATTATGTCTACCTACATGTTTTTTTTTTTGTCGTAAGGTCGCATCAGTTTGTAATGTCGAATATGTGATTTATATTTAAATGTAACATATTTCTACACTGCTTGAAGTATTTTAATGTATTATATATATAAAAAAAAAATCTTCATATACCTACAGCATTGATAACTTCGGGAAATAATAAAAGAAAAAAAGCTGAAAACCGCATTAAAATCTATCAGATATGATCAAGCCCGGTCATTTTTCATGCGTGATCAGGCCTGAAGACTCATGCCTATACATGTCGGATCAGGTCTATTGATTTTTTCTCGGGAATCATAGCGGCCACATATTAACTGCAAGGCTTATGACTGACAGACTGAGTCTGTCAACGAAGACACCTGTTTCTGTTTGTGACGGAGCTACCTACTACTTTTATTTAACAATTATTTTTTTTGTATATAACTTAGAAATGTTGTGCAGTAAGGTGGTTTAATTTAATGCCTCTCCCTTTTATCTACATCGTATCCCAACTATACAGGTGACTGGTGAATTACTATCAAATATTTAAGGAGAATACTCGTTACATGTTTCTCATTCGAATTATGTAAAAAAAAAAATAGGTACTTAATTTTTGACCAAATTTCCATAAATTTCAATTCAAATAAATGAAGCGTGGACACATTTCCAGTCATGCCGGCGGCGCGTGCACAGGTGTTGTACTGTGCCGCTTGTTCACATCTAAAAATTGCCAAAGTTCACATAATTTACCTAGTCAACAAATTTGTTGCTTAAACGAGTAAAATATCGTATATTTTTGCCTATCCTAAGCCAGGATTAAAGTATTAAGGGGGACTGGATCATGCTTGTTTATCCTGCTACCCTGTTAACACGTGGCGGCGTTAGGACGTAGGTAAACTACCTGTTTTGTGTCGACAGTGCAACTAGCTGCTAGGGTGTCCAGACGACGCGTAAATAATTAGATAACTGTCGAGTAACTTTACTTAAAAGTTTATTAATATTTACCAATTATTTTTTTTTACATAATTCGAATTAAAATCATGTACCGAGTATTCTCCTTAAATATTGATAGTAACTCACCATTCATTCTGTATATTTAGTTATCTAGTTTTTTAATTATTCTATCTCTCTACTTCTTGCAAACACAACAATCTATATGAAACACAAACCTAACATAATGCCAATGCGGTGGTATATGTTCCTCAGGCCTCCCCGGATTCCAGTACATACTGATGTAGTCGAGAGGATCTTGACCTCCGAGCCTGAAATTTGAAAATTATATAGATTATATGTACAGTAATAGTACATCATATTTTAATAAATAATTAAAATGGGTATTATTAATATTTTAAATAAATATTTTCAAACAAATTGTTTTTTGTTTTATTAATAAAAATAATTGAGAGAAATGAAAATAAAAACCATTACCATTTGTTGATATCGTCAGAATAATATAACAAAAAGAGGTCTTATCATACTTTCATAGTGAATCTGTCTCCGATAGGATAAATATAATAATAATAGTAGGTATGTTATTAAAAACCTACCATAGGGAGACTCGGGCTCCAATTATAAATTCAATTAGATTTGATAGAAGTCAATTCACATAATTTTTATTTGCATATTTATATCACTTTGATTTGAGTCATAGGACTGCTATAAAATATATCATAAAGTACCAAAACTATTTTTATTTTTCTTAGTGCAAAATTAACAAACTCCTGAAACTTTTTCAAATAGTTCCTAAAGTAACTAATATACAGAGCTAATATCTACTTTATCTACCTAGTATTTTTAACATTTAAAAATATTCCAAAATCCATTATGAGGAGCAGCATCGGAGCAGGTATCGTATTTGTGCAAATATTTGTTTCAGGTCTGAGTGTATGTCCTTGTGGTTCTCCACACCGTGCCTCGGAAAGCACGTAAAGCCGTCGGTCCCACTTGTAATCATAGACATCTGATGATCCGTTACCATGGTAGGAAAATTAGTATTTTTAACATTTAAAAATATTCCAAAATCCATTATGAGTTACGAATTATTCGTAATAAGACACTTAAAGTATTTCCTTAAAATAAATAGAGAGAGAGAAAGAAGAGAAATCTAAATAAATAATAAATTCTATTGAATCATCTTAGTGTCGTACCTATATTAATACCGTTACATTTCGTTTTTACCAAGTCTATAGGCCCATTTCACCGGCTGCTGATAAATCTATCTAACGTATAACGGTAGCTAACAAAAAGTTTATGATATATTCTTCCTTTTCACCATCAAACTCTTTATCTACTACTATAAGTACCCTCTACAATATAATATCGGTTACAGTGTTCCTATTGAGGGTAGATTCGAAATTGAGGTATGAGAGCTACACCATATGTTACAAGTTAATGTTATTTACCAGTATTTAAGCCTCGTCGTTACTTGTAGAGGGTTTGGCTGGTCTGGGTATACTTGGAAGCAAGCGTCATTGAGTGCCTTTAATCCTGGGGGTATGAGGCGCTCTGGAAATATGATAAATACCAATGTAAACTTATTGAATTTAAAATAAAACTTAATAAATATATAAATGATAATAAACACAGTTTTTGTTCATGTATCATGATCACAAAGATCTTTATAATTTTTTTTTATGCCAGGATAGTTATAGTTTAGCGATCCACACATTCAAATTGGTGTAGACGGTCAGAAGTTACATTTATTTATTACAAGTTATAAGGTCATTAACTCACATAAGCCGCGAACATATTGTTGTGATTACGAAGACTTTTTATTTTATTTTTAGTGTTACTAAAATAATAGTAAATTAGTGAATTAATCAAATATGGCCATCACCTGTATGATTCACTTGATTTTCCAGCTGAGATCCTCGTAGTGCTGCAGCAGCCTCAGGGTTCATCGTCGCCTGCGCAGACGCAACAAACGCCAACGCACTATTGCGCACAATACCAGCGCCTGACCTGCTTGTGCCAGACATTTTTACTACTTCTATTTATTTTACAACTAAAACTTAATTGTAAATTATATTTGAAGTAAAATACGACAGTTAAAAGCTGTTTACGCATCCGCCATTTGTTTTCTAAATTATTATACGTTGGCATTATTGACTGTCTTTTCTCAAAAATGAATGTTGCCAGTATTCTGTGACTTATTTCACTTATTAGTTATTACTTATTAGTTGCCAACAGCTACCGGCGACGTCACCAAAGTATTATCATGTAACGAACTGTATTGATTTAACGATGATTACTGAATATGTATAGCATTTAGTTATTTAAAATGGATAAAATATTTCTTCTATGTGAAAAAAAAAACAGATTTAAAAATATTATATCCAATTAAATAGAATACAATATTAAATACAATCTCATTTATTATACATAATCTGAACGTGAACTTTTTGACAATGTGGTTTTCCGTTTTTAGTAGCTGTCAGTTGTCACATCACCGGCCGTAACGCCCGCCATTATTTGGTATTCCTTTGACAGCGCAGCGGATATTGTTTGTGTTACAAATACTTAGTTTATTTATACATTTTTTCAATAATATAAATAAATCTGTGACTATAAATAACTTCGTTACTCAGTTCTCTAACTCATAAGATAAGATTAGCGCGGTGGTTCGGTAGCTATCATTTATAAAATGCGGTATATTTTTCTAACGACAATATTCAGTGTAGTTTTTGCGTTCGAAAAAGATATGACATTTACGATTCAAGCTGGTAGAATGGATTGTTTTTATCAAAAAGTGTCGTTGAATGAAGTGATAGACGTTGAATATCAGGTAATTTTTGTCGGCCAGTATTTAATCTCTAATTATCATATTTTGTTATCAGCGACAAAATTGTAATAATGTTGTAGTAAAAAATACACTGATAAGGTACGAATGGATATTTTTTTTAACTTATGATACTATTTATTTAAATACATGCCTTTTTATAGGCTCGTATGATTATAATGGTACATATTTTACATATGAAGGTAGGTATATAAATTTATTGTTATTAGAAATTATAATTATATTTTTTGTCACAAATATTACAAATCATGTAAACAAGTGTAATTTATTTTTTACTAACTAGTATTTGTATTTGTGTTTTTTTAAATTATTACACATGAACTAATAAAATTAACCCTATTCATATTCTTAAAATAAATTCTTAAATTTCTATAATTGATATTAAAACTGATAATTTTTATAAAATTAATAGAATATGCCATATATAGTTATAATTTTTCAACTATGCTTCACCAACACGTCTGACAGCCATCCAAAGCAATCGATCGATATTATTTCTTAAACTTGTATTAGGTTATAGACGCATCACATGGAGAGCTAGACATATCCTTCCAGCTAACAGACCCCGTCGGAAGAATGATCGTAACAGATTACAAGAAGCCTGAGAACGGACATCGACACAAATCGATACACGAAGGGGACTATAGATTCTGTTTCGACAATACATTCAGTACGTTTAGTGAAAAAACAGTAAGTGAAACTGTTTTATTAATATTAATATCTGTTTTTATGTTGTTTATTAGCTGACAATGTAGGAATTATATATATTTTTACATTTATAATACTTATAAACGACAAAAAACACCTCAGATCATACACATACGTTGCTGCATGCAAGCTTAATAAAAAAATAAATAATTAAATGTTTTCAATTTGTAAGTTTAAAGTAAATTTAATAATGTAAAGTTAAAAGTATTTTTTTTTTAATTTTAAGGTTTTCTTCGATCTCATGATAGAAAACGAAGAGTCTAATGAGAAAGATTATGACGATGACAAGGAAATGGAACTCGGTAATTATAATTAAATGCAATTATACAACTTTAAGATATAACAAAACAATGTATAGAAAAGTCCATGTTGGTATATATCTATCTTTAAAACATGATATACTATACTCATTCTAACTTCTATAAAAATTGTCACATACAATGCGGTAATTGGGAAGCTATTTAGACGGATACAGTATTAGTCCTTATCTATATATTAATACGTAAGCCCTTTTTACGAAAATTATGCGGACGGAGAAGTATGAAATTTGGCACAGTTAAAGTTCATATGGAGAAGAAGTGCAGAATGCTAATATTGTTTATAATAATGCTCAAAAATTACAATATTATTAAATTAATTAAAAAAACACTACACACACTAAGACTCACACACACATATGTACAATGTACGTATATATGTACACAAATTTTGTTTATTGTCAAAGTCTGTTATCAACACTGTCTTAAATACAGGTCTTGCAACGAATTTTTTATCACAACTTTTATGACAAGATCAGGTCCAGTGACTGCTGCATATGCTCACCATGTTATGCACAATCATATTTTTATGATGTTGATAATGCTGTCAATTATAGATTAGGTCAAGTTCTTGTTCTAAGTAATAAACAAAGTGAATATTAAAATGTTCGTGCGATACTGACGATTTATAGAAATACCTATTTATACCTTTTTTTCTCAGGAAACGATGCAGAAACCTACTTGATGAGAGTCAGTGACATATCCGAGTCGGTGACGAAGATCAAGGATAATGTCTCCGCTGCTCGGAGGTTGCAAGAATTTCTCTCAGCTCACGAGGCAAGGGATAGGAACCTGGCTGAGGATATGTGTTCCAGGTGAGATTTAATGTTGTTTATAACAAACTGAACTTGCTAACTTGCCTGCCAACGGTGGCTAGTATTGGCAAACCAGGCGGTCGCTCTACCTGACCTACGTTCAACATTGGACATCCAATGGCTGATATGATTATGATGATAATAATAATTACATTATAAGTTTTATTTAGTTGGTCTGTTCATAAGGGAAGGTTGTAGGCTATAAAAGTTCAAGTTACAGCTTACAAGGGCATGTGAACACAGGAATCAGTATATATAGTTATCGGGTTCCTATATAACGTCCTTCAAAATCATTTCTATATCCGTATCCAATCTGTATCCGAAATTTCATATCCATAACATCACTGATGTAATTTACTGTATCAGCCTGTAAACAACTTACTGCTGGGCAAAGGACTCTTATCAGTATCTGAGAAGCTGTTCCACTGTGAGTTGGCGCATAATTTCCCCACTATGAGTAACGATCGTTATCAGGTATCTATGATAACAAACCGACGAATGATTATCAAACCGGATATGGATACGGATACGGATATAAAATTATTTCGGATTATCCGTTAGTTTCGGATCATTTCGGTTACGGAATGGCTTTTTTATTGCTTACAACACAAGTTAGTTACGTTACGAGTATGATAAGACGACAACAGAAGAAAACAAATGCGCGCGTGTGTCGGCCGCTAGTCGCTACCCGGCCAATCAACAATACAACCTGTCAAAACGTGTCGCAATTAGGCTCCGCCCCTATCCGATATTATCCGAAACTTTTATTTCGGATACGGTTACGGTTATGGATATTATTTTATATCGGATATCCGATAGTTTCGGTTACGGTTACGGAGCTCCCTAACATGCCTACATTACATTATACCCAGACTCGGAACGGGAGTCTTACCCACAATCCTGAAGCAGGGGAAACAGGGTCACTGCGAACTGCGCCAATGGACTAGTCGATAGACATTATATTATTTCGTTGTCTCCTCCAGGGTGATGTCCCGGTCGCTGTTCCAGATTATACTGATGCTGGTGGTCGGGATCACTCAGGTACGTATAAACTAGCCGTGACCTTCGGTTTTACTTGTATAAGACACGATATCGTGGGGACTTTAGGATAAAGTTAAGCCTAAGTAAGTTATTTATTTATATAAAGGTCGCTAACAGCTACAATCAAATAATTATAAAGTATTTTAGAATAGATAGTTTTAAGACTAATCTCTGCTCTTATTATAAACAACTCTCCAAGTAAGATATTTAATTAACTCCACTTGGATCCGATAGAATGCAACACGAGCCGCATAGACACCAATTAAATTTTATTAAAGTGAAACTTCTTTAGAATGGTTGTGATTTGAAACGGGATGCGTCGGAAAAAGCGACAGGTAAGAGACACAAATACAAAATGTGTAGGAGAGAATGAGATAGTATGATGTCGCGTATCCTAGCAACGCGTAATCTATCAACGCGTAAACAACACGTAAATAAGTAATAGAATGTTTAACTATTAATATTAATAAATTTTTAATTGAGTTTGCCAAAGATGTTTCACTTCTGACATGTGTACTCCGTACACACGATATTTTTTTTTTCGAGTTTTTCAAAAGGTAATCATACTGTAGTGTAAAATGTAATCCAGTGATGTATGTATTAAAAACAAAGAAAATAAATATTATATATTAAATCATATTAAGATAGATTATCGGATGACTAACTTGATACATTACCAAATACAATTTTTATGTCTTATATTTTTCTATTACATTTTTCTTGAACTTTTACACGACTTTTTGTATAATATATAGCAGGGTTCAAGGATATATATCATGATATTTATCCGATATACATATATCAAATGATTTTTTATGATATATCGCTGCTTGAATACAAAAGGGACACAAATCAAACAGACACTATTTTACAGGAGAGCCATTCAAAGTTTAGAAAATTTATATTTGTCTGTAACTTATTATTCTTTCATTAATTACATGCATGTTATATACCACTAAAAGCGTATTTCAAAGCTGCATTTAATGGTAAGTAGTATTGTAGTACAAGTGTTGCCTTGAAAGATATATTAGCACATAAGTCCCTTTTGTTTTAAAAAAAATCCCTCGTTTTATGGTAAAAAATAGAATAATTAGTCACAATTCAAAAAACTTGATGTTTTAATCAAAATATTTTTCCACTGACTTAGGTAATCTAGAAAAATTATGACATAAAAATTAAAATGGTAATTCTAGTTTATAAAAATAAATGAAATAACTTCTTTAAGTGAAAATAAAAAAATCTCCTTCAAAAAAACTAGAATTAAAATCTTCCTCTTAATAAAGAATTGAAAAAAAAAATATTCAAAAATCATTAAAAGCTTAAAGGCTTTTATTTTTATATAAAATTTAACTAATTGGCTCATTACTACAAACATTTTACATCAATAATAAGGTTTTGTTAATTTATTAATTACAAAATTGAACTATCCATCATAAAAAAATATACCAAACTAGACTTATAGCTTAATATCAGTCTCGAAATAGATATAATATGAATTCTACTAACTAAACAAAAATTAAGTAGGATATTCTAATGTAAAAATGTAATTGTACAACATAAATGTCATTAGAAACAGTAAGAAATCACAACCATTCTTGAGCTAACAACACTATAAAATTATATTTTCAAAGCTGAATTTTGAATGTGAATATATCAATAACAACTAGTCTGCATATTTCTATTTAAATAACAGGTTTAAAAGCTAGAAAAAAACTCCTCGTAATAAAAATATGTAATCTTTTTTCAGTTGTAATTTTTTTACAGGATTGAATCTCGCATTTTTTAGAACAAACTGGCCCTATTTTTTTTCTTCTATATTTTTCTTAGTTTTTGATAAAGATGTGTATGCCTTACCACTGTTCTTTAATAATTTTGTAAGGTTCCTTTTCTATAAATTAGGATTTGCTTTCCTATTGCGACCTTTTCTTTCATAGCTTTCATTTTCATCACACGGAGATGCCGTATCAACACTCGACGTAACTACACTGGGCACCTGAGTCAGTGTTAGCATTATTTGCTGACAGTATTATGTATTTTCGGCCGTAAAATTATCGTTTTTCGTTCCAATGTATCGTACAAATACAAAATTTTTACACAGATACTTTTCGACAGTAATAATACATATATCCTGCCTCTGAAGTGGAGACGAAATAAAAAAAAAAGTCATCACCTGTACATGTCCACTACATCTAATCTAAAAAGCTACAGTTAAGTAGTTAAAATTTCCATTTCGATGACATTTATTAGTTATGCATGTTGGATTATCGTACAATTTCGACACCTCTATGTTCGATCGTACCAAGTGCTAAATTATGTGATTTGTACGATAATTATGTGACGAATGCTAACGCTGACCTGAGTGTTAACACTGTCACACCGAGAATCAAGGATAGATGAAAAATCGAGAAAATTAATCTTTTCAGACTGGATTTCAACAGGAGACAGTACCTAATGCTATCAATTTGTTATTTTGTTCTTTAAACTCTTTATTATTTTTATTGAAACCTGAAGTTTCAGGTTCAGAAGGTAATAGCTGACTGTTAGTGAAAAAACTAAATTTATATAATTATCTTCATCGGAATCTGTGTCCGTCATCTCTAGGTCATTTTTAGTTATAAAGTTTAGATCTGCAACGTTGTCGTGTGAAGAAAAAACTGAGCTAGAATTTGTCAAACATGTAGACACAGAAGTGTCACTATCATAATCAGTTTCCTGAACAATCACGTTTAGTCTGGTCTTTGATCTTTGTAGTTCAAACCATGATTCTTTATTATCTAACAGGGATAAACTCAGATTGTGTTGACTATCAGGTATGGAATTACTGTTGGAGGAGTTATCTAACAGAGCAGCTGGTTCATTCCATGTTGGGTTTTCAATTTGTGCCTCAAATCGGAGATTAACTGTCATCGGTAAAGTTATAATTTATAGCACTCATCTTTCTGTCTCACTTGGTGTGTGGTGTTCAATTTCCTAATCCTTATTCGTGTTTTTGTTGGATTTTAGCATTTCAAATATTCTTTGTACTCTACTACTCATTCTATTATCAAAAAACGGTGATTAATTATAATAAATTACGTATATCAAATAACAATATACATTAAAAAATAAAAATAATTCACTAAAATATTTAATTTTCTTTTAAGTTTTATATTAAATTTATAATTATAATGAATTTACTTCCATCTAAAGAAATACAAAAGTAGCGCATTCCAAAATATGGCACTAACGTTTATCAAATAATATTACAACCTCTAAAATATTATAAGCAAAGCGGCCGCTATGCTTAGTAAGGCCCTTTTCATTTAAAAGTGATTTTATACTTTTCTAAATCTGTAATACAAAATGGGCAATTTCGAAATATGGCACTTTTGTTAAAGAAAGAGGAATAAACTTACGTGATTTCTTAAGATCAAAACGGACATATTTTACTATATGGCGCTTTTGTTTATAAAATTACTAACGCAAGTTAAGGATTTTTTGAAATATGGCACTTTATCATAAAAGAAAAATGCGTTCGCTTCGATTATCGGGTCGCAACTGAGAAAATGGCAGTTTTGCTCATATTTGGTCCCCGAAACTCGAAAATACTAAAAAGACGAAAGTATTGTTTTCATATATAATAATGAGAAATCAATGGGAGTCTTTTTTAAATACAAAAATATGACCTATTAACATCGCATTTTTTAAATAAAATCGATTTCACTTTTTTTCCATTTATGCCCCTTTTGTATTCAAGCAGCGATATATATCATAAAAAAATTGGTTTAAAATTTTTATATTATTATGTAATTTTTGGCGTTTGTTATTGTATGTAGAAGGCGTTGGAGTAGAGTTAAAACAAACGCCCTAATATGGCAATTTTTTTTCTATTTTATTTGAAAATTAACAGTTAATTACGAATTACTGATCTGATAACTAAAATACTTTTTCAGTTAAAAATATTTTAGTTTTTTTACACATACAAATAATAAATAATTACATAAAAATAATAAATATGGCTTTTATACAAAATGGATATATATTAAAATTTTGATTTATATCATATCGGATATTTTGATATAATAAATGTCAGATATTTTCGAACCCTGATATATAGCTACTTAAGAGACCTATCGATATCATACTTAATCAATATATGTCCTGTGTCTAATGTATCTTCTTTATTTCCAGGTATATTTCTTGAAGAGCTTATTCGAAGATCCGAACGAGAGAAGTTTGAAGAATTTAGTTCCTAATTTCATATCACAATGAAGACTCGGACACCATATCCTCAAATAGATGCTTTTGTGGATGCGATCAGGAAATTTTGACAATAATTACTAGTTAACGTCAAAAAGGGCCAGGAATTACTTATAAATATATGTTACTAATATTATTTTCAAATCCAAAATGGTAATTTTAGTTTATTTATATTTATAAATATTACAAAGACAATAAATTGTCTGTTCGTGTGTATGTGGAGTACAATCTTGGATCTACTGCAGATATTTAAAGACACCGTTTGAAAATCACGCACAATACATAGGCTGTAAAACGTAACGCTATGACACAGGAACTTGGCAGTGATCAATAAGTTATTCAATAAGTATCGCAACCAAAACCGCGAGTGGTAACTAGTGCATGATAATGATGATACATTAGCTTAACAAGTGTTCAATATTCAATATTAATAAAAAAAATTAAATAAAGGTTGGTTTACGGACGATAATTTAACGTGATAACGTCATTAGAAAACATTGATGAAAAATTGCATACTTTTATGAATCTTCTATTCGGATGCATCTGCCGATGGAGTGTAAGAGAGATAGATGCGTCACAAGCCGAACCCTTAGGCTGATCGTGCCTCTCTATTGCTTGTTTCGCGCTCTCGCTCGCGGAACGTGACAATAAGTCATCCTTTTTCGTGCGTGCAGCCGACGTTCATCGATTTATAAGACGTTATCACGTCACAAAAAATTAATAAAAATTTGATCTGTGATTGTTATCATCAAGAAATTGTGGTAATCTCAAAAATAAGTGAATATCAATAAACATTAATTATAAAAAATAAATAATAGTAGCTTAGTGAATTGCTTAACAGCAAGATATAATGTTGAGTGTAATGGAAACCAGTGGAAGCCATATTGTGATTAATATATTTTGGATCTGCCGTTTTGGTAAGGGATCGTCCATTATACACGTGATGTTTTTTTTTTTAGCAACTTTTTAACCCACCTCCCCCTCCCGGTGATATGTGGTGAGGTTTAAGAATAGCCTCCCCCTCCCATACCCAAAACCACGTGTATTTTTTGGTACAGAGTATATTGAAATGTTCAGAATATTATCTTTAAATACAGGTATAATCTGATTAAATTTTATGACATTAAGTTTGAAGGTCGTTTTTGACTGGCATAAGGCATAAAAATAATAAAGGAAGGTGTAAAAAAATTTGAAAACATATAGGTATTTACGAAAAATAAATACACGTGATATTTCATTACATCTTGTGATATTTCGTGATTTTATCCGAAATCCTCCCACCCCCTTTTTTGCCTCACATCATTAATCGACAATCCCTAAGGTGATATATATTATGCCTTTATATTAATCTCCATTTAAGACAAATATTTTACTGTTTATAATCATATTTAAGAACTAGCTCTGCCTCGCGGTTTCACCCGCGTTAATTTGAGGGATTTTTTTTTCCCGTTCTTTGTAACAATTCTTATTATTGCTCAGCCTCTATTCGTCGTACCGTGATGTTATATAGCCTATAGCCTCCCTCGGTAAATGGGCTATATAACACAAAAAGAATTTTTCAATTCGAACCAGTAGTTCCAGAGATTAGCGCGTCCAAACAAACAAACAAACTCTTCAGCTTTATAATATTAGTATAGATAACTGCGACTTCGTTCACCATTACACGTTTTCACATCCGTCTCTCGAACTTCTTCTTTTACTTGGGAACTTCTGAATTTAAGAATATAAAATATTCAGTATCCAAGCTTGTAGTATGGTCAAAAATCGTACCAAGTTTTGTTCAAATTGCTATAATAATATAATTTTCCAAAATACAGATAGACAAAAATTAAAAAAAATATTTTTTTTTCTGTAAGTCGGTTTACGGACGATAATTTTACGTGATAACGTCATAAGAAAACATTGATGAAAAATTACATACTTTTATGAATCTTCTACTCGGACGTATCAGCCGGATCATTGAATCTTCATATATTTCTCAAATTTCAATGGCGGCTATTTGAAAGCATCTGTTCACAACTTTCCCTAAACCGACAGACCAACGACCGACCATGTCGTACACACAAGCTATGTATCTATTTGGAGTTTTATTTACATTTTTGAAGAATGAATATCTATTCGAAAAATTATAAAAATGACAAGAAACACTGTTGTGAATTTACTATAGCAATAATAATTAATGTCTAAGTAAAATTATCTTTGTCAAATATTTGGTAATTAAATATCATGGAAAACTAAAAAATATTTTATAAAAGATAATTTTTAATTGTAAATTTTAGGCTTTTGCAATTGGTAAACTAAAATATCTACTCTAAATATCAATAATAAGACACAAAGGCACAGCCCACAGGAACAAAACGTCGATGTACCATGATCTGACAGGAACACCACATACATACACTTGTCAGTAATATCATACATGGTACAGTTAATGATATCCCTTATGGAAATATTCCCTTTTTTACTGAAAATTCCGAAATCTCAGACAGTAATATTTGACTTTATCAGAATTTCTCAGCATTTTTCAGAGTTTTTTTTTAATCAATGATAAGAATTTCAGAGTCTTAGAGATTTCTCTGAAAAAAGGGATAATTTCCATAAGGAAAGTAGCAATTTATTGCGCGTCAACAGTGCCATTATTGCAAAATGCTTTATTTTAACTACCGTGTTTTTTTTTTTTTTTTTTTTTTTTGTTTTTTTTATTGATAGTAGGTGTCTGATATTTGAACTGGTGTTAATTCACAAATTCTAGTTTAACCATCTTTATATTGAACTAAGATTCTCCGCTGTTACTTTAGTATTTTTAATATTTATTCAATTTCCGCCTAGCGAAAAAGTGTTTTCAGTTTTCCAATAAAAATAAATTAAAACATGGTGAAAGATAAATTTTATTTAAGATTAATATGTAACATCGGAATAAGCACATTGAAATATAAAAAGTTTTTTTTAGTTCGTAACTGTAAAGTAAAAACAAAAAGTAATTATAATTTAGAATCTCATAACGATATATATATACTAGCGGCTGGACCCGACTGCGCCTGGGATATGTATGTATATGTATCTAAAAGTTCCTCATAAATCACTTAGTCTATTGGTGAAAACCCCATGAAAATTCGTGCAGTAGTTTTTGTGTATCGCCAACAGAAAGACGCGACGGAGGACTTGTTTTATAATATGTAGTGATATATATTTCTGTCTCAAATACATACTAACATATTGGAAGTCTGCATGTAAAAATTTAAAACAAAATTTTTTATGCTTGGTCATAACCAAAGATATTATCTTAAGTAGTAATTATTTTTTATTGTAAATAATATTTACCTTTTTGTAATTAAAATATTGCTGTAGAAGTTTAATTATTCGATCAATCGAGTGTTTACAAAATATTATAATAGTGTTAAAAAGTTTTTTTTTTAATAGTTATAATTATCTACAAAATTATTTGTAAATAATGATAAATAAACATTGTTTCTATAATGATTTAAATTGTTTTTTTTTTTCATTCCATCAATATTTAATATTATTGAAAAAAAATTAGTTTAGAAAAGGACCCCTCTTCTTTTGTTTTTATAATTTAATTTTAAAAAACATTTACCTGATTATGGAGCATAATTTTTTTAAAGTCTATTGAGCATTTTAGACAGCTATTACTAAAATTTTTTAAAAAGTTTGGAAAGGCAAATGGCAATACTCAGTCCACTACTGGGCAAAGGCCCCTTCATATTGGAGAAGAATCCACCACACTGCTCCACTGCACACTGCATGAGTAAGTGGGGAGACCCTCAAGAACATACAGACACACCAGAAACAAAGATTTGTATAAATAAAGATATCTACCCCGACTGGGAATCGAACACGCGACCGCCTGCGTTGGGGTGGCTATTCGCACCACTACAACAAACCAGTTGTAGTTTGTATTGCAATAAATAAAAATTATTTCTTCAAGCGTAAATAAGGTTGCTAACCTGCTGCTAAATATATGTTACTGAACTAAACTGAAATAGCCAAACAACCCACAACAAACGTCACACTGTAGGGCACAGGCCACAGGTCTCTCTATGTAGTTTGAAGCTTAATCTGCGACACTGCTCCATTGCGAGTAGGTGTTTATAATTTGTCTACCAAGGGTAACTAACAAGACTATAAAGAAAGGATTTGAATAATGTGCTTTTATTGTAATAATTATATGTCTCATTTGAATTGTATTAGAAACTTATAATTAAACACTTTATTATATTGAGATTAAGTTAAACACCCTAAAAATACATGTTTCGTGTAACCTTTTTTTATTTTTTTGCCTCATTTCATTTTTATTACACTTATTGTACATTATACATATTCTGCGAGTGTGTCCTCTCCGAGTCGTTGGTAACTTTCTCGTTGACTGTAAATTATTACAAAATGATTAATTTAAAAATGTTTATAAAACTTTAATGAATGAAATTTTGATTTTGTCATTTTATTACATATTGTAAGAAAATTTCAAATATTAAACTCACTTTATTAAATTTTCTAATATGTAATAGGTACAGGATGGTCATTCGTAAACAACGAATAGGAATAGGATAGGATAGGAAGAGGAGGAGAGGAAGAAGAGAAGAGGAATAGAATTAGGAATAGTAATAGGATTTTAGATACATATGGAACACGAAAACAAAAAAAAACTGTTATATGATTTTTTTTCATTGTACAGTACAGTACTGAGATTTTTTTGGGATAAATCAATCTTTGAAATTTGTCTTGTGTTTGATGGTTAAGAAGAACATTGTGACCCTTTATGTTTCGGAAGGGATTCGATCACGAGGCGCGGTTGAGAGACCCACAAGGACAAACGGTAAATACAAGGATCACCAGAGTTGTCGTATTCTTGGAATTTTCCAACACGGAAGTGACATATTGATATTATTTAAGTATTTTATAATCTAAAAATAGGACCCAAAGAAAATACTTGTTGCAAGTTAATATTTAATGTGGAACTGGCCTTTCGGCCAGCAGAGATGAATAGTCCCGACCTCTTTCCGACAGTGAAGTCGGACCGTGCAGTCCGACACCGTCGCACTGCACACTAGTAGGTACGTCCAGTCTCGCTGGCTCCGAGCTGTATATACGGAATAAAAGAAGTTTGCAAACCTTTTTGCGCATTCTTTTTCCGATAATGTGTGCCCATTGTGGATCAACTTAGTTTGCCGAGTGTTGCCTCGTTTCGATCGTATAAAATCCCAAAAAGATTTCGGATCCGAAGCCAGCCGGCCTTGTACTCGGTCTCGATGTTGATCGTGAGCCATTACGATATTCGCTTTCATTCTCGTCCTAGTCCTACACTTAGAGAAAGCTTCATAATCACATCTTTCCTTGCTTGCTTTGTACAAGCAACAAGTGTTACTTTTATGTAATTCGTATTTCAGTTGGATATCCTTTATGATCTGTGAAGTATACCATACTGGATACGTGTATCTGTTACTATTTTTCGTTTTACTTTTTTACGTTTTTCTACGTTTTTCTTTTTTTCATAAAAAAATCCAATACCATATCGGGATCGTTCATAGTATAAATATCGCTCTAGTCTATGTTCATTAGTGAACAATATACCTGATGGAATTCGGCCTTATAAAAGTTCCACTGCCTAAACAGTACATTAGATTGGTGTTGGTGGAGGCAGTCTAAGGAGGTGGTTCCGCGGGCGACGAATGGGGGTGCGTAGGAGGCGCTACGTAATGCGCCTCCAGTAATGCCCCTGTGCCCGTGTCGGGCCGGGATGGGAACCCGGTCCTGCTAGACACGGCGTCGTCGGGACTGTTCAGAGGTAAGCCGGACAGTCCCCATGGAGGAGAAGGCTGGCCTTTTTGCCGGGGTCAGCCTGTCGCTGGAGGGATCCTGTTGCCTGCAGATCCGGGACCCTCCTCCTCCTGCGGCTGAAGGCTCCCGCAGGAGTTTAGTACGGTATTGCACTCCCAAAGTACCGAGTCCGACATAGGTCTAGGACTGCCGACCCGGGCATCCTGGATATAAATAAATAAATAAATAAATATTAACCAACAATCACACCACGTTAACCTAGCCCCGTGGTAAGTTCGTAAGAACTTGTGTTACAGGTACTAGGAACGGAAATAAATTTAAGATATAAATACATATATACATAAATACACATCCATGATCCGGTGCAGACATCTATATTCGTCATACAAATTATCTGCACCTGGCGGGATTCGAACCCGCGACCGCTACGTAAAGTGTCCAGTTGCCTGACCACTCGACCAGCCGGCCGTCCGTAATATCCGTAATATCATCCGTAAATGGATTCCCCAGCGCCAAAAAAAAGTCTAAGGAGGTGGATAGCAGCGTTGGGGGCGCAGGGTCGGCGGTGGAAACGGTGACGGTGACAGAGAGCAGCGGGTGGTACGAGTCACCGTCCGCAGTGTTTCGTCAGCCATTGCCACCGACACGCCATCGTCGTGGCTACTCAGAACCAGGTCCAGCTGCCTACTATTATAGTTAGGAACAGTATTACACTGAACGAGCTCACCGAAGGCCACAAAATATTCAATATGATTGCATATTACACTATTACTCGAATGTAAATTGAAATCACCGAGTATCAATACATTATTTTTAAATTTAACACATATCCTTTCTAACAAACTAAACATTACAACGTAGTCGACTTCATCCGTTTTAGGAGGAATGTACACTACACAGCAAGTAAATAAACACCTGCTTAGCATATAAACAGACGCACACATCAGTTCAAAGTTGTATCTGTTTATGTTGATATCTTCCGGTAATGGTACTTGTCGCAATACGAACCGCGGCGCAGCTGCCAGCAGCACGCCTCCCTATTTGCGCCTGTCAGCACGGTCGCAGGGCACCATGGAGTACCCCAAGGGCGTATCCAGGATTATCTGTAGGGGGGGCAGGATTCTATTTAGGGGGGGGGGAAGGGGCAGGTAAAGAAAATCCAAGACTGTACTGTTTTAATCGTGGTTTTTAACATTTTATGTGAGTATTTCACGTTAGTAGTTAAGGTGTTCTTTTATTTGTTTCACTTATCGTTATTAATGACATTGCTTAGAGTAAGAAAATATGTAAAAATCATTTTTATCTGTGACCAACTGCTCTTCGAGGTAAAGGCAGGGGGGGCAGCTGCCTCCCTGCCTGTACCTCGCTACGCCCATGGAGTACCCTGTTGGAACTATCTCTCCACGCTATATAGATTCGTTGCATCCTGTCTCGGTGATGGCAAACAAGTTGGAGCCTGAAGATTCTAATAAAGATACAAACTCTGATGTGTTTGTTCGCAGGCCTCTTACGTTCTGATAAAATACGGCAACCGTTCTATTATGACTGAGCCTGGTTTTTTGTATTGTTTGTTTTACGAAAAAATATCCACTCACTATATTCAGCATTCTTGGGCCAGACGTTTGTGTCGAACAATTTTGCGAAATTATTTTCGGACACGCATTATATGAAGAGTATCCTCGTTCGGTTTTATGTTTTACGTAACTTGTTAACCTTTATATGACAGTCTTCTCCCAATACTTTTCTTACGTACTCTGTTAAATTGTCCTTCATTGTATCAATGTGAAACCTCGATATATGGAAATATTTTTTTCGTTCAACCGCCTTTATCTTTAGAGTAGATGTGTTACTTCTGTAGCGACATCTATCTCGCCACATATGAACTAATGTATCCTACAGCGAGCTATCAAAGTGATTGAACATATATACAAGAACCCGACAACAACCGTCGGGGCAGTAGCCCACCAGACACAACACCCGTCTGGTGGGAGGCAGGGCCGGCCTAAGACGAAAATTACAAGTGTGCAAGACTCACGGTCACATTTTATGCCCCTACCTCACTAGGAGTCTACGTTATCACGTTAAGAAAATCAATTTAAATAAAAAACTAAATTATATGATCTACTTATGTAGAGCTTATTAAACTTTATCTAACATACAAAAATATTTCATTAAATAATGTTGGTTTTTAGATAATACGAATAAAGAGAATAAAAAACTTATATTAATAAATCTATGATAAAAATATTGTAAATTTATAACTATATCTTTAAATTGAAACTAATTTATTTAATAAGCTACTGGTTGCTTTTGGTTACCGTAAAAGTTGCTTGGTTAAGTATAGCTTAAGCGGTATTTATCCTTAGTCTTTGACTGTTTAAAATTCCTCTTTTAAAAACTAAAGTGTCAAGTATTATACTCTTTGAAGTATTATTTATTATTTTTTTCGTCTTTGGTATGTTTATAATTGTTTTGAAAACGAAAATGTATAATTTTAATTATATAAAATATAAATACTCTTAATTATGTCATAACTAATTAATGTAAGACACTAAATATGTTATTCTATATAAAATTAATGTGTTTATAACAACAGTAAGATAAGTGAAAATGGTACCTATTTTTATTTTAATGAATCGGATGGCGACTAGACGCAGAATCGTTCGTAAAACTGTGAAATCCGTGAAACCTGACAAGAAGGTGCTCGATATTGATTACTGTAGGACCTGTCTCGGCACCGAGGGTCTTGTGGCGATATTTCATAAGAAAGAATCGGAGAAAAAGAGATCTGAAGACTTAAGACTCGTCACCGGTTTGGATGTAAAATATTGCTGTTACTTAATTTATAGTAATTTTTTCGAAGATATAAATAATCGAATGCAAAATGCGTTAACTATACTATGGTTTTTATTTTATGAATAAATAACATAGTCTCATTTTGCTATATATCGCTAGTGACATCGTCGGAACTGCAAAATCGATTTTTTTTATTATTTTTTTAAAGAAATTATTTATTTCTAAAGAATAATTATTAGTAATCTTTGAATATCGAGATATTTTGATATCAAGATTGTATTGCTTCTTGTAAATTATTATAATGTCAATATTATTAAAAAAAAAAAAGCTTAAACTTAAACTCGCAAATCAATAGGTACAGTGTAATAAAATAAAATTTCATAATTTTTAGATAAAAATAAATGATGGCCTGCCTCAAAAAATCTGCAACAAATGCATTGATATCATGCACATGGCTCTACAGTTTCGACGTACAAGTAAAAAATCAGAGAAAACATTACTCAATATGTTCTATGGCAAAACTAAGAAAAAGTTCTCCGTCAAAGTCAGCAAAAGCTTCAAAACGAGTCCCAAGGAAGAAATCGTAAAGGATGATGTCGATTTTAATTATGGAGACGTAATTGAGAATGATTATCCGAATGAATTGGATTTTTCTTACCAAGACGATGATATCACACCGAAAAAAAATACGGAAGTATGTGTTGTTTTAATTTAAAACTCATCTCGGAGATGAGAAGTTGTAAAACTTTTTTTTACAACTTATCATCTCCAATGGCCCCCAGTAGGATGAAATTCTGCGTCGAGGGTGTGAGACACACAACAAACAAGCACATGTCATGTCTGAAAGTTCCTGGTATAAAAAAAAAAATTAGATACAAACGAAAAAGTATTCTAAATCTAAGACATTCTGTCAAAAACTTAGGAATTCGCATAAGTAATACGAAAAAAAAAAAAATGACATTAAGAACTCTCGTTGAATTATTTTATTAACAAAAAAAAAAAAAAAATTCAATAAAAGAGTGATTTTTGTTATTAATTGTCTAAATGAGGAAAATTTCCTATACTCTTTGAAAAAAAAAAAAATCTTCACCCACATGTATTGATAGATTCTTTTTTTATTTTTCCTTTTTTTTTCTCACAAGTTTTTTTTTTATTTTCCAATAAAAAAAATACACCTTCCACTCACATAAAAATTTAGATCCAAATATATGTTGTAGAATGTATATTATGATGGTGTTTCTTAGTGAAAATTTTGTAGGTGTATCATGTACAGAAAACATGAAATAAAAAAAAAAAAATTAACAGTTATCTCGAGATTTTTTGATAAAAATATCATAATACGTTGTCTCTCTAAGTTATGTACAACATAATTATATCATGGACATTGATATGTTTATAACATTTGGTAAAAAAAAAAAATTTTTGATGACATTTTTATTTTTTTTTATTTTCTCGAAAATTAGTGAATATTTTTGAATGAATATTATGTATGCATGGGTTTAGTAAAACTGGCTTTCTGAATATTCAGTTATTAAGGTATTGACAAGTATTTAAAAGAGTACCTAAATGTTACTTCTCGTTCTTCTTGGCAGAAACTATGTTCCGAATCGATGAGTTATTATGTAACTTGTGCGATCTCGAGAAATCGCTGTGGTGTTGACTTTTAATACTAATTGAGGCTCAGCTAGTATTGAAAGTCGACACCACGGCGATTTCTTTGATTCAAAAGTGCTGTTGAAGTTAACTTGAAAACAGTCATCTTTTTGATTTGATTTTAATTTAAACTTTCAGACGACCAGATTAAGAGGTAAGAAAAAGCGTGATATAATTCCCAACGCAGCATCCTACAAGTGTAACATCTGTAACAAGGAGTTTAGGATGAAAGCCACTTATAAAGCTCACATGAGATTTCACACAAACTACTGCGTTTGTGAGGTGAGTTTTAATTCATTTATAATAAGTTGCTTAAAATTTTCACATAATTATTTATACCATTCCATTTGTCTACTATATCAGCCTGTAAACCACCCACTACTGAGCGAAGGCCTCTTCTCCGTGTAAAAGAAGGGTTGGAGCTTAATCCATCACGCTGCTCCACTGAGAGTTGGTGGATAATTTCCTTATAATGAGTAACGATCGTTATCAGGTGTCTATGATAACAACCGGGACCGACTGCTTTACGTGCTCTCCGATGCACGGTGGGGAGACCCACAGAGACATACACCAGACCGGAAACAAATATTTGTACAAATACAAATATATGTCCCGAGCGGGAATCGAATTTTATCTATGTATTTAAAATTAATAAGGTAAAAGATCCGTGAAAGATCCGCCAAAAAAGCCACGGATACGGATACGGATTTCTATTCTCCCTCGGATATCCGCGGATACGGATACGGATATCCGACACATCACTAGTGGGTGATGGGTATATCGTTATCGTTTTACGGGAAACGTCAAAAAGATATCGACAGTTATAAATCCTTTACAATAACATTGATTAAATAATGCTTTATTTTGTATTTAAAACATACACATATGACTTATACGAAACGTAAAATGACTACCAGAACAGTATCAAAGCACAAAAGATTACAGAAATTATTAATTTAATGCAATGACCCTAATAAAAATGTGCTTTGTGGCCATAGAGGTATTATAGATAGAGCAGGGGAGCCAGGCCTCCAGCTGTCTCTCGGTTAGAAAGGGAAAGACGATCGCTGTACCTATCTGTTGTTATATATATTTCATTACTTCAAACAACTTAATAAGGTATTTTAGTGGATTTGACTTTATTATTCGAGGTTGTCATAATAACAAGCAGTATTTTACTGCCCATGCGTCAGTAGAGAAATACATATGGGGGTACCGCTATCTCCTCTATCACTTTCTAACCGTTGGACGTTTTCTATAATACCTCTATGTTTATGGCAGTCGTGCGGCAAGCGCTGTCGGAACAACAACCAGCTGCAGGAGCACAAACGCGCTCGACACGGACTCGGCCGCATCCACAAGTGCGCCTACTGCGAGTACAGCTCCGCCACCAAAGAGGCTCTCACGGTGAGTGAACGTAAACCTTTGGCCCTCCACACTCGGCACTCGATGGCCACCAGTAGGGTGACCATCCTGTGTCTGTGTCCGGTGTCCAGTTTGCGCAGTTGGCAGCAGTTAAGACTTCGATTACCGCATACATTTTCTAAAAAGAATACACGTAAATATGTATTTAAGTCGGCTGTTGCATAAAACATATAATAATATTTTATCGATGTGACCGTCGTGTACACTCTTCTTTTTATTCAATTTCAATGTGTTAATATTAATTAACATAGGATAATAATGAGATGGATTTTTTTAATAAGAATGACTGACAAGAATTGGTCCGGTTGATCTAAAACAAAGATAATATGTACCTGTAAAATAAAATTACATCTCTCTATTGAAACGGTCACTTACTGGCTTACGATAAAAAGGAATATCTGTGTAATATCGACAGGCCTTCATAGTGTATATATACATCAATAGGTACGTTCGCGGCCCTCTTCTAATTGAATATTTCTTCACTTCGATAGTAGTGCATGCGCACGTCGTACATTCAATATCCGCGAAAATAGAACAATATAATGTGAGCATGCGCTTCTACCAAAGTAAAGAAATCTTCAATTAGAAGAGGGCCGAGAACGTACCCATTATTTCATTCATTCATTCATTAATGTGTAGATCCACGAGCGCAGGCACACCGGCGAGCGGCCGTACGTGTGCGACCACTGCGGCGCCACCTTCCACCGCCGCTCCAACCTCGTCCAACACATCGCCATACATCTACCAGAAAAAAACTTTCAGGTACGTGCTGGGCCAACGTTTGATCAAATTTATTTATATTGCAATAAATGTGTCATTGAAAATTAATTTGAAAGAGTTCCATCTAGTCTAGTGGTAATTTAATGGTGGTAATTGAACAAAGCACAGAATGTTAAAATCTTCTCGTCCAAGTAACAAAAGCAAATTAACAATAACAAGGATTGTGTAAACAGTGCTAAAATGTATCAAAAATTAAGCATATTTTAAATTTACATCTATTAAAATAAGCTTTAAAACTTGTTTTTCTCTATCCTTGATGAAATTACAATGCGTACTAACTAAAAAATACAACACATTTAAATAATATATTTGTCTTAAAATCCTCCCATCCAAGGCAAAAAAAAAAATATTTTATCTGTAACGTTTACCCACACAGTGTGACATGTGCCCGAAGCGTCTAAAATCACGCAAATTCCTTCAAATCCACAAACACAACGCGCACACGGGCAAGCGTTACGGCTACCTGTGTTCCGTGTGCGACCATAGATTCGAAAAGCCGAATAAGGTCCGCGCGCACACGAGGCGCGTTCACGGGCTGCCGGACGACCAGCAGGGGCCGATTGTGAGGGTGCAGCTTTAGAGTTAAAAAAAATAATCGCAAGAGACTTTAAAAAATATCATAATTTATCACGGATGAAAAAAATACGATCTTTACCCGTTTTTTCATACCTCCTACACATTTATGTAATCCGTGTATATAACTTACCTTTATCAGTCAATTTTATACATTTAGAAGGTCAAAGCCAGACAGACTGGCGCCGTTACGTGTTACGTAACGAAGCGGTTTACCCTCCCATAAGAAGTGATCACTTCAAAAATTGAATTTTTAATGATAGCAATTTGAAAATAAATTATTTTTACGAGAATTTTTTAGTATTTGTAATTTATAACATAAAATATAATACAATTTTTATATAGTTTTATTACAAAGAAAGATTAAAGTTAATATAAAATAGTAAGCCGTATGACATCTCGCAGATTTGAAAGCTTAAGGTTGTGACAGACAAGCGTTAAGTCACAATATTCAACCCTTAAATATTTTTCTCAACCATGCTCAAGTGGCACAACTGAAAGCCACTAACCCAATCAATCAATCAATAAATATTTTTCTATTAATCGAGCACTCCACAATCGGTCCGGCTTGTAACAAAGGTAAGGTAACGACACTTGTTAAGTAGTTTTTGACGTATATTCATATAATATTGTATATTTAGTGTATTTGCTTTTTTTTAACGCATGACTTTTTCAAAGCACTAGTGGTTGGCGCGAAAATATTTGTCAAAAAGTGTTTCTTTTTTTTAATATACGTCACAGACAAGCACTAGTGTTTTTACCTTACTTATTATTTATTTTGTGTACTATATTTATTTTATATATATTAATTACCTACTTTTTGATATTTATTTACATATTTAATAGCAATATGTCGTAGAATATTATGAAATAAATTTATGAAGATTTTCAGTCTACGGACTTTATCATCAAGCTTAATTATTTGCGACCCTAGGTGAACAGCTATTCCAATCTTCACGATACTAAATTCAACTAGTATTCAGTAGCGTGCATTTCATATAGGCAGAAAGGCACTGCCTACCCTGGCATGTTACTAAAAATTATATATAAAACATGAACATTACATATTTTTGAAAAAGACATAAACCATAATTCAATTTAAATCCGCTTCAAAAAACCCGCCATCATATATGCGATATCAGCGCTTCGCGCGAATCGACGACCGCGACGGGCCTTTTATAAAACTTTGCCTTAAATCGCATACAAAATGTTAGCATTGACAGAACGACATTATTATAATCCTACAATTTTATAATGTCGCGCGTCATATGGAATACGAACAAAGTATTGTGTTTTTAACATTGGTCGGTTTAACAATCCAGCAGGCAGTGCCTAAATAACCTGTCAAATCAAATTGTCTTGAATTCGATACCGTTTGTACCAATAATTATGATTTTTGACACGGTCGCATAATCGCATCCGCCGTCCAATCCGAACTCCGAATCATTCCATGACAGATGTTATTGCAATTCACTTTGAATTTTTAGTTTGTGGTATACGAAAATATTAATATATTTATTATATTAGTGATGGACTAGTTTACTTGTGAAATATGTAACGGAGATGTGTGTTTGATGAAAGTAAATAAAGTAAATAGTGCATCCAAATTCAACACGTTCGATTTTACAGATTATTACGTATTTAAAAAAAGATAGGCGTATCGATTTAACATATTATAAATAACAATGATGTTATAATTTTTCATTTATTAATAAATAAACAAGTACTTTAATTAAGCATACAATTTCGTAACTAATTAATAGAAATTCCTTGATAGTGTTATCAATGATTTCGTATGTTTGACCAAACGAAATTATCAGAGTGCCGGCCTTATGTGGCCACTATGTCTAACCAGTAACTGATTTGTTTGATAAGTATCAGTTGGTACTTGGTTGCTGTATATATAAGTGGCTCATGCTTATAAAAGATTTGGCACGACTTGTATCACATGCCGAGAAAAGCCGGATCAATCAATAAGCATGGTATGTATAGTTAAATGTATTTTGTCCTGCTGTATGTGTATGCCTGCGTTATTAGTATAAATGAACTTACACAGTGTCTAATAATTTACTTGTCTGTTCTTGAAATTATCTAAAAGCCTCTATTCCCAATAAAATTGAAATATTAGGAAAAATATGTAAGATTAAAGATTAAAAAAAAAAAGTTAAAGAAATAAACTACTATATATGAATATAAAATATTAGAACAACCATTTATAATATAACAAAAATGTCGATAATTCTGTGTCGATTTAGAAAATTTACAAATTGTACATTTGTAACTCTCAAAATCAGATTGATTACTTAAAAACACATATCAAACACCATAAACAAGATATGTATAATAACTTTCTAGTCCATAATAATACATTTTTATTTTTGCACTTATAAAGCTAAAAACTACTTCGACTAACTTTTTTTTCCGACTAACTTTGCTGGTAAATTATTCTATATAGAATAAATAAATTGAAATCATCATTTCTTTCCATCAGTTTTTGCTTTATATCAAAGTTTTTGAGATATTATAAGTATATATAATTTTAAATATGGTAATAATAATTTGATTAATTTTTTTAAAGTTATTTATTTATTGCAGTATGATATAACATGACATAAAGTAATTAAATTCAGTACATATATTAAAAGCAATCATTTGTTTAAAATTTATTGAGTTTGGAATTATTTGTATCATCAATCTTATTTGAATAAAGAGATTAATATAATTGTATATTTTTAAAAATTAGGTTTTGAATATTATACTTTAAATATATATTTGTATTTTGTATCAACAAAATACAAATATATATTTAACTATACAGACAACTTTTATTATTTTGGAAAAAGATGATAACATTAAAAACTTTTTCTAAACAATAAAAGAATTTCAAATACAAAAAAAAAAAAAACAATAATATTAAATAACTAGCTGCAAGCAAAAATTCTAAAAACTATATTTTTAGGTTCGGTATTGATTGTAGATCACACCCCAAGTAGTCTTTTAAAAAAAATATCCAATGTATAGTTTTGACTTTCCTACCATTTTATTATATGTATCTACCTATAGATCATATTTCAGAGAAACAAAAAAATTTAACAATTTAAAAATTGTATGTATTTTTATACTTTTTTTTTTCTGTGAATTAAAAATGTTTAATCTTTTTTGATTTAAATGTAGGTATAGCATAATTACTTAAATTGGAATGATGTGATGTTCTTTAGGTTCATAAAAAACTGTCTCACGTTAAATACAACCAAATCAAAATATCTCACCTTTGCTTTATCTAAAAAGAGCATACCAACAGAACGAGAGTTTTGTGTTAGGATACATTCTTGTGACTTCATTGATGGATGTGGCTCCGGTTGTCAGTGTGCAAGTCTTAATAAAACACATAGTCTTACGTACTTGGGTGTTATTATTGATGAGACACTATGTTGGAAAGAACATATAAGCTTACTTTCGAAAAGAGCCAGGAAACTAATTTATGTTTTTAAGATATTACGCTATATAGCTGATTTCCAACTATTAAAGAAAGTATATTATGCCTTGGTGCAATCGATTCTAACGTACTGTATTACATCTTGGGGAGGATCTTATAAAACATATTTAATAAAACTGGAGCGGGCGCAGAGAGCTTTGCTAAAAGTAATGACTTTTAAATCATACAGATATCCCACCACTGATGTATATGCTGACTGTGATGTTTTAACAATCAGACAGCTCTTTGTTAGGGAATCTGTCTTGGACCAGCATAAAAAAGTAGTCTTTGTAAACGATGATTTGATTTCTCGGCGTAAAAATAAAGTTTGTGCCTCTTTACCATGTAAAACAAGTTTTATGAGAAAATTCCAATATTACTTAGGCCCAATGCTTTATAATAAAATTAATGCTCGCCTTAATATATACCCCTTGAGTAATAAAGAATGTAAAGATAAACTTAACCTATATTTAAAAACAATGAGCTATAATGACATTGAGTCTATGTTTCTAAGAATAACGTAACGTTGTACAGTACAGTAATTATAAAAACGCACACATACATCATGTATATGTATACACACAACACGCGCACACACACCCACACACAGACACACACACACACACACACATACACACACACACACACACACACACACACACACACACACACACACACACACACACCCACACACACACATCATACTAAACCTCGCACATACATACATACACACAGTAATACACACAACACACATACATACACACTGTTCTTATGGAATATGCATATTATATAGTAAATGCCTAATAATGACAACATGAATAGTAATAATCTATAATATTAATCAAATCTACTTGATTGTACTAATTGTCGTAAGTTCGAAATTTTAGTGCTCACTCTGTTGCGCTCGGGCCGAGCGCTATAGAACTGATATTTGAATACCCTCGCATACTAAATAATGTTCTCTAAGCAACTTATCGTTTGATATTTTTAGATTTGTATTCTGCTATTTGGTTAGTTTTCTAATAACTCAGTTTAATTTTCACTGCAGTGAGTAGTATTAAATTGTGTACATAAGTACAATGTGTAATGGAACGGAAGACTGGCATCTAAAATACAGGCCAGGCCTAGTTTAGATGCTAGAAGACTAGTAACTCAAATAAATAGACAGGTAACACTTCTTTGTAATTTACGTAGAATAATATTATGTGCTTGTGATGAGAGTGAATAAATAGTAGATAGTAAATAGTAAAATAGTAAATTCTTGCTGAGCTGAACATGTCATTTTTTATTTAAATTGTAAAACAATATAAATTCTTCTTGTTTGCATTGTTGCTACGAAATGTGGTCCGTTGTTTATTGTACATAAGTTCTTTTATTATACTATTTATGTAACTGCAATGTTTTAAGAATGTATTTTGTTGGTGATCTAATAAATAAATAAAAAAAAAAAAAAAAAAAAAATATTTTTTTTTGACTGCCTACCCTGTCTTAAAACTTTATGCACGCCACTGCTAGTATTCACTCAATTCTTTGTCCTGTTTTACTCACTTGCACACGTTTAGCTGTATTTTATCTCGTTCAAGCCTGGTGGAAGCAAGACGTTTATTGCACAGTCTCGCTCTTTCACTATATGGCTCAGGTTAACAGGTGCATAACAGATTTTTTTCCTACCTCCCCGAAAGTTCGACTTTCGTCCCTGTGAGCGGGACAAAAGTGACACTTTTCCTCGCTTCACAGGGACAAAACCCGAACTTTCGGCCTAGGCAGAAAAAAAAGTATGTGCAATATGGGACGAAAGTACTACATGCTTTCCCGCATGTTTGCCACCTTCGCCTTCGGCTCGGGCGGCAATTTCACATCCAGGACAGAAAGTAGTACTTTCGTCCCTTGTTACATAAAATACTATTAATCAAGTATTTAAAATGCAATTTCTAGTGCAAGATATGCAATAAGCGCGAGAAGTCTCGCAAGAGACTGCAGGTTCACGAGTACAAGCACCGGGTGAAGCGGTACCGGTACTTCTGCCCGGTGTGCAGGGAGACGTTCGCTCGTTCGAGCAGCGTCCGCCGGCACCTGGCGCGGGCGCACGGTGTACCGCGGGAAGCGCAGGGGACCATCGAGAAGTATGAGGTGAGAAGAACAGTTACTGTATCAGCCCGGATTAACGATCGTTACCCACGGTAGGGAAATTATCGGCCAATCCGCAGTGGAGCAGCGTGGTGGTGGATTAAGCTCTAACCCTTCTTCTATATGGAGGAAAAGCCTTCGCTCAGCAGTAGGTGTTTTAAAGGTTAAAGATGCTTTATTTCTCATTAGAATAACAATTCGCTTACTGAGAAATACTATTAACAATAACATTACAAATTAGGGTAGAATGCGACTTAAGCTATACAATGTAAAATTAACAGCCGGTAGTTACTAAATTTTTTAACTAAAGACAACATCATCGGAGCCGTTTACAAAGCAGAAATAATACTAATAAAACATGGATGTGTATCGACAGAAACTAGATGTGGCATTGCTGTTGCGTATTTAACTATTTATTTTAATTTAAATATATAAACAAATATAAACTTTTTTATTATTACTATGTTATTTATTTATTATTATTATGTTATTTATTTATTTATTATTATTTTTATTGCTACACTCCACCCGTTCAATATATACATATACACATATAAATAAATATAATATAATACAATACTTATATAAGGAATATAATAAATTTACATAAATTTACATAAATAAATATAAGCGGGTGGAGGATTACGCCCCGGCAGGGAGATCAAACGGCCGGGGGTTAGGGCTGTAGGCTGAGAAATCGGCGGACAATCCTAGCCGAGTCGAGTAATACCGCCTTCTGCATCCTGGCTGCGAGCGAACCGTCACGGATACCCATCTGCCTCAGGTGGTGAGCGAGGCTAACCGGGATCAAACCGTTGGCAGATATCACGATAGGGATGATTTCAGTGGATTCAACACCCCACATGTCGACAATCTCGTGTGCCAAATCCAGATATTTACGCTTTTTCTCTGTTTCGGCTTTCACGAGGTTCTCGTCATGAGGGATGGTAATGTCCACTAAAAACACCCTCGACTGTGCCCTATCCATCACCACGATATCAGGCTTGTTCGCCAGTATCGTCCTGTCCGTGGCGATAGGCAGGTCCCAGTAGAGCCGGACTCCGTCGCGTTCGAGTACTGGCGCCGGTGTGTACTGGTAGTACGGCACCCTCTGTTCCAGGAGACAATACATTAGAGCAAGCTCTTGATGAAGAATCTTGGCCGCTTGGTTATGTCTGTGCAAGTACTCAGTGTTGGCAAGCGCTGAACACCCCGAAAGCACATGTCTGAGTGACTCGCCGGGATGACGACAAGCTCGACAGAGGTCGGGAGTGCCATCCTTCAGAATGTGCTTCCGGTAGTTGTTCGTCTTAACCACCTGATCCTGTATTGCACAGACAAAACCTTCGGTTTCCCCAAAGAGGTCCCCGAATCGCAGCCACTGCACGGAGGCCTTAACATCCACGTGAGGTGCGTGGAGCGCCTTGTAAAACCGTCCATGCAGCTCCTTCTCCATCCATACGGTCTCCCGGTCAGAGGTGCTAAGTACAACCGGTCTTCGCCATTCCTCTTGGCCAGGGATAAGGGGGTGAGACCTTTGTCACATGCTACAACATCACCATGCATAGCGCTCTCCCTCCTCGTTTCAAAATAGGCCCTGAGGCTGCACACCTCCCGGTTATGCATGGACTTGGCGCTTAATAGGCCTCGGCCACCACACTTCCGTGGGATGTACAGTCTCATGACCGACGGCGTGCAGGATTAGGTGCCAGCAGCTTGAGGTCATCCATGTAGAGAAGGTGGGAGACTTTAGTACCTCCTCTCCGAAACTGAAAGCCTGTCCCCGAACGCTCCAGCAGAGTGCTTAAAGGGTTCAAGGACAAGCAAAACCAAAGTGGGCTCAGACAATCACCCTGGAAAATACCCCTTCGTATCCGTATTCGGTCATCGGCACCCGTCGTCAGTCTCTCGCCCTGGAGACAAAGGATCGTACTCTATTGCCCCATGCATACTTCGAGGAAGTCTCGAACTGCACCGTCGATCTTGTACAGCTCGAGGACCCTCAGAAGCCATGAATGAGGCACCGAGTCGAATGCCTTCTTGTAGTCGATCCAGGCAGCAGAGAAGTTCCGACGGTTGCGTTTGACAAGATGGCCCGCAACAGAGTCAATGATAAGGAGCTCCTTTGTGCCGCGGCCGCCTCCACGGCATCCGTTCTGAGCTACAGACAAGATGTTAAATTCGTCAATATGACGAGAGATCTTGCAGCTCAGAACGGATGTCAGTGTCTTGTAGATGGAAGTCAGACACGTTATGGGGCGGTAGTTGGTAGGATCCGCGGTGTTGGTGGACTTAGGAGCTAGGTGAGTGATCCCAGTAGTGAAGAGGTTCGGAAGCGTCTTCCGCTCTATCGCCTCTTGGTATTGTCGAGCCAAGGTCGCATGGCATACCGAGAACCCTTTCAGCCAATAGTGATGCAGGCCGTCGGCCCCCGGACTCTTCCAGTTCGGTGCCCGCCGGACCGCATCAGCTACGTTCTCCGAAGAGATGGCGATTGGGTTCATCGGTTCGATTCTAGCACATGCTTCCTGAACCGCCGCAATCCAAGGGCCCTCCTCATGCTCTACCTCCCGTGACCATATGTTTCGCCAAAAGGCGACGAGGTCAGCCGTATTCGGTTTTGGGGAAGTAGAGTACGGCGTCGGGTTCTCCAACTTCCTGTAGAACCTCTTCTGATCACTCACGAAGAGGCGATTTTGTCGGAAGCGCTCAACTCTCTCAGAGTACCTACGAATACGCTTCCCCCATGCCGCGATTCTCTGCTTCAGGCCGTCGATGCGCTCCGTCAGTTTCTCAGCTATATCAGGCTGGTCAAGCCTGACACCTAGCCCGTTGAAAGCTATTCTAACGGAGCGCACAATCCTTGGCCTAGTGTTGCCCGACCTGAAGCTTTGCAGTCTGCCAATGAGGGCCCTGGCCAGGCTGATACGGCGTTCTATTCTCTTCTTCCAGGCTGGTACGTCACTACTCTTATTAGTAGTGCGTCCAGGCTCCTGGGTCTTGGCTCCAGTGAAACGGTGTACCGCTAGAGCGGCACCGAAGAGAATAGAACCCGTATCATCCAAGCCCAGACTGCCATCCAAATATGGAGGTAGCAGTCTGTTAGCTGCCTCAATGGCACCCCGCGTCGCAGCATTAAGGGGAAGTCGGGAGAGTCGTGGTCTCTGTTCTAGAGGAGTGCTCCGGATCTCGGAAATCGCCTCCTCCAAAATCCCTCTCATCTGCTCTACTTTTTGGGAGACTGCTCCTTCATCGATCGCATCCACAGGCACTTCGCTACGAACGCTTTCCTGTTGTGTTACAAGTGCGTTATGCTCTGTCGACACGGGTTCGACTTCAGGAGCAGCCTCATGTCGTAATCGTTCGAGCTCGGCGGCGTTGAATACGCCCTTTCGTTGGATGTACCGAGCTCTATCTGCCAGGTTTTGCTCCGTGACAGTAAGATTTGGCTCGAGCAGCAGGAACTCGCGGTGCATTACCGCTCGGTAGCCAGTCCGTCCGGTTTCCCTTCCTACAGCCCTATAATACGCGCGCATGACATTTCTATTCATTTCTTGTGTCCATCGCATGCGGCGTACTCCACCAGCGGCGGGCGCCGAATGCTGAGTCCCTTGAGACTCTGTCGGCGCCAAGCCAACTGGTGGGGATGGTGGATACACCGACCGGCTAGGTGGTGGTACCGGTCGGCGGGGGTTGCTGGCGGCCCGCATGCTGCCACGTCCAGCGCCAGCTCCAGACGCGCCCTGGCGCCCCCCAGGTAGCGGCCCTAGTCTCATTCTCTTATGTGTATCCATCATCAAAATTTTTTTTGAGCAGTAAAATACTCACTCGGGGAGTCGCTCACGCTCCCTGAGGAGGCTGCGTCGGTGTAATGCAGCTTTGATTGCCTTTAGTCGCCTTTTACGACACCCTAGGCTGAGGATGGGTTGGTCCTATTCTACTCTGCCGGGAACCACACAGCGATTTATTTATTATTTTTATTGTTATAGTTTATAGTAATACAATACAGTATATTATAGTTAATAGTAAGCGACCACTTCGCGCATTGATTCGAATGTAGGTTCTGCTGAGAAGAACCAGATTCAAATCCTTATAGCAACTTAAAACTAGAACAATTATTCTATAACAAATAATATTTATTAGAGCATTTGCAGCGGAAATCTAATTCGTGATCATCGACGATTGGAGAACTTTTGTCAGCAAATTAAATATCAGAGGTATTCATCTGTTCACTAATTCAGTATCGTTAAATGGCGTCATTATAACATCATTGAATCAAGACATGTTAAAGGGAGCGCGAGTTGGCTTTTTAAAACTAAAGAGATAAATATTTAATGAATAATATATTTAAAAATTTTCATTATAACTTTTGGTTCCCACGACATCATGCCATTCGCGTTATCCACTTAAAATGTTATAAGAATGGAATATATTGTGAACCCAATGGACACCATTTCGCCAATCACTTGAGCCAATATGCCATTGTATTAGTCACTTAAGCTAACATAATTCTTATACATCATATCATCATATCAGCAATTGGATGTCCACTGCTGAACGTAGACCTCCCATATCGACCTCCAGAGCGACCGCTAAGGCTCTGTCTTGCTGGACAATTGTGGGGGTTGAGGGTTGCCAATACTCGCCACGCTTGGCAGCCTATCACCATTTTGTTTTTTGCATATTTCGTCGTATCCTACGAATAAAGGCGTAACTGGAAACTGACAACTTTATAGGAGGAGGTTTTTTGTGTTTTATTTAAACATTACGCGATATTTTTGAGTTGTTAACATTTGAAGTGTTGATAAACTGTTAGGGGATTGTTGAACTGAACTGAACTGTAAAATAAAATCGTAAATATGAATTCTTTGTCAATATTTCTTTCAAATTTGTCCCTTACGTCTTTATTCTTCGGAATTAAATGTGAAAACTTGGAAACAATAGACGTTACGCCTTTTTTGATGAAGATGCCGGGTCGTAATAGCATTAAGGGCTATTTATCGTTTTAAATTCAAGAATCCTTACAATTTGCCTGTTTATATTAGGAAAAGAACAATTTTATTTCAAACATTTTTTTTTCACAGTGACCTATTCATTATAACTATAATGCTTGTAACATATAAGTGGCGCTTGCGCCCGCCTCATCCCCGCGCATGCCTCGTGCTCCCGGGACGAAAAAGACACTACGACTGTTGTGGCTGTTTTCGTCGGATGATTCGAGAGGATAACAATAATGGCTATTTTTAAACCTTTATTTTCTGTTTTTAAATGTTATTTTCTGTGATTTTTGTAATTAAGGTGATGTAATAGGTGTAGCCGATATTAATTATGCAATAAAAATAGAAAGGCACAACGGCCACAGTGGCTTTATTCGTAGGATACGACGATTTTTTCGTACCATTATGGCCTTATTCGCCTTTTACGACACGTCGGTGAGAAGGAGGTCGAGACTATTATTCTATGCAGGTCACCGCACGACTTAGGTTACTAAAATTCTTAATCTCAACATTCTGACTCACCGCTGACCTGACTTTGAGACACTAGTGTAACAAAATAATCGCACCCATAGCCATAATAGACGTTACATCGGCTGTTGGTGAAAGTAACGAAAATAAACTTTACAATAGTAACTAGCTAGTAAGCTATGTCTTGTTGTTCGCTTCCGATCCCGTGGGAATATCGAGAAAAAGTTACAAGTTACATTGCAATCGTTTCAGTGGCGTTTGTGTGAATGTGTAATAAAAGCCCATCCATACTCCTTTTACATTTAGTAGGATATAGATAACGCTAAGCTCATTTTAATTCAATTTTTTGTTGTATGACCTTTAGTAATGACAATTTTACAAAAATCGTTTCACCAATGGTTACGTTCGCGGCCTACTTCTAAATGAAGATTTTCTTCACTTTGATAGGAGCGCAAGCGGACTTCATACATTCAAAATGCGCAGAAATGAGATTTGCGCATGCGCTTCTAGCAAAGTGAAGAAAATCTTCACTGAGAAGAGGCCATATAGCCATTGTCATGTGTGGATGGAGAAGACACTGAGGAGATCGTTTGGTGCGGTCGAGAATCGAACCTCAATCAAATTTTGTAAATATTTTAAATAATGTGCGTTTCATTACAGTTCTCAATTTAGAACAACAGAAACGTAAAATATTTATAATATATTTACATATTATATATTTACAAATTATAATATATGGTTATCAAAAGATCTATTTATTACAAACTCATATAATTAGATTTGTTAATATTATTGCTTTCTTTTTTGTTTCAGAGAAGTATGCCAACAGTGCCAGATACATTGATTGAAATAGTCCAATAATAGCTTACAATATAATGGAAAATGTAAAATTCTTTAAAACAATATGATATTATCATTTTAAAATGTATAAATAATTTTTAAAATATATAAATAATTTTTAAAAATTGTTGTTTTATTTAATAACTTATTTTTATCTGCAGCATTGAATTAATGTTTTAAGGGTTTATTTTTGCAATTAAATTACAAATTATTGATAAAAAGCCAATTTATTTTACTCTGTAAAGTCAGATATCTAATTCTCTATAAAGTTCCATCAACATCAGTTCAGACTTCTTTTTATATAACTATAATTATTTTCGAGATCGTTTCCACTTTTATTTCATCATCAGTGATAACTATTGGAGATTATTATATAATAATCTTATAGAGATTAAGCAATTTATTGTGGTAAATCAATTCGTTGAGCTGCCACAATGTATTAATTCGTAAGTATCCAAGGCGTATACAGCTTTTCAAATTACTTTTTGATTTTGACAATGACAATTATCTATGTTGATTTTACTAAACAAAAACATTAGATTCGGTTTTCGTACATTATTTTATTTATAAAAAATATTGTTTGGTTAGTAAAAAGATTGATATTTAAAACGCAATGTACCAATGGAACTGTTGCAGGACATGTTCAAGTGTCCAAAGCTTATATCCCATTTTTCTGCTACCAGAACACAGTGAGAAATATTCAAGTGTTGTTTTCGTAACAACAGGCGTAAAGGTACTGTTTTTTACTATAATACAACTATTAAATTGTATATATCAATACAAACGATTTATTATATATAAAATATTCAATGTATAAACGAAGTAAACTCGTTGATTACACTTTGAACGTATTGTGATACTATATATATTATAACTGGTTTTATGTGAATTGTTTATGTTTTTACATAATTGTAACTTAAAATATATAAAAAAATTATTTTAAATCGATTTCTTTGTAATAAAATATCAAAATATAACATATAAGTGCTATTAAAGTTTGTAAATGTGAATTTGTTACAAAATAGTAAATAAATCTATAAAATTTGCGAATGAATCGCAGGTTACAATGAACGACTCGCTCCCACAAGAAATGTGCTCAACATGTATCAGTTTTATTAACGAATCAATAAAATTCAGAAGAAAATGTGATGAAGTGCAGAAAATTTTATTAGAATACAAATCTAACGGTATTAAGATTGAATCATTTAATATACTAAAAACTGAAGAGAATTCAACATCTATAGACATAATAGATACATTTGATGATGATTTCAAGGATCTTGATGATAATATAACATTAGATAATTTACAATTTAATGATGTAATATTAAAAGACGAAGAAAATGGCACAGAAAATGCAAATGAACAAAAACTAAATAATTTTGAAGCGAGTATCATAGAAATAGACGAGAAACCAATGGATATTATGTTTAATACAAAAAAGCGGAAAGTGAAATCAATAAAAGTGAAACAGAAGGAGAGTAAGAAGGAGAAGACTGAGAGAGTTAGAGAAGAAATAGAGTGTGATTACAAGAGAGTAAAAGACGAATCAAATGGCACAGAAAATGCAAATGAACGGAAACAAGTTAATTTAGAAGGAAGAGTCAATGAAATAGACGAAAAACCAATGGATATTATGTTTAATAGAAAAAAGAGGAAAGTGAAATCAATAAAAGTGAAACCGAAGGAGAGTAATAAGGAGAAGACTGAGAAAGTTAGAGAAGAGATAGAGTGTGAGTACTGTCACAAGATTCTAACATCCAAGTTGTCGCTCAGAAATCATTATAAGATACATACCGGTTTTGACGTTGTTTGTGAGGTGAGCGACTTATTTCGTTTTAAAAGTTTTTCTTATATGATTTTTTTTGAAAATTATGATTATATGAAATTTTAATTGCTATGATAAGCTTACAATCAAAATTTTATGTTAACTAATTAAATTGATCTGAATTAAATCAGCCTGTAAATGCCCCACTACTGGGCAAATACCTCTTCTCCATTTAAAAAAAGGTTTAACTCATTAACGCCGAGTTGCACGAAACAAATTTTAAATTTAAGTGCTTATTAAACTAATTTAATCACAAGAATCGTGATTATCTGTTGCACGAAACCTACATCTGATTAAGTTAACAAAAAAATTTAGTTTAATTAAAGACCTATCTAACGGATGATTAATTCCAACAGCTTTAAATTAATCATAAGATCAACAAATTTTAAGATTAATTGCAACTTAACTAACGGAAAGTTAGCGACGGTTTCGTGCAACTCGCCGTAAATAATATAATATATTTACTTAAAGTTTAAGTAGTGAATATCATTATTAAGAAGTGTAAGACAACATTTGTGTCCGAGACACACATATTTTCTTTTAACTTAAATATTAAATCGTTGTACGTAGATTGAAGTAACCTAGTGTAACAATAATAAGCATTCTACTGACTCACCATCAAGGTTGTGCACGCAACCATACTTCACTACAATACTGTTACGACTGACCACCGTAACTAAGCAGTCGTTATTAATAATCTTTCACCGTAACCAAGTTTGTGTGAACAATAGTGTCTCCACTTCGAAGACGTACACACTTTATAGACAAAAGCACAACGACCTCACCTCACCTTTTTACTACCAGACCACAAGATATCACATAGGTCTGCATCCTTATGTAGTCAATATTCCCTGGACTCATACCAGGTGCTTTCTTTCCTCATTTCTAATAAGCACTGCTATAATATGCCCTATGGTTATCATACGGAAGCCAATTCCGTTTTCCCTATCATTTACACTTAACGATACCTTCAAAAGAAGAGCAAATGCATCACCACTTATCATAAAAAGCATGTTTTATGGTATTGAGTGTCATTTTATGTATTTGTGAAGTGTGTATATTATATATTTATTATGTATATCCTAAATTATATATCTAGAGGTGCTTTATCTATACATATAATAAAATGGTAGGAAAGTCAAAACTGTACATTGAATATTTTTTTAAAAGACTACTTGGGGTGTGATCTACAATCAATACCGAAGCCAAAAATATTGTTTTTAGAATTTTTGTCTGTTTGTATGTCCGGGATAAACTCAAAAATCACTGCATGGATTTACTTCAAATTTAGCACGAATATTATTAAGAAGTCGGGTCAACATATAGGCTACATATTATCACTCTATCACCAACGGGGAACGAGCCGTGAACCTTTATTTCTTCAACGCATTCTGTAACAACGTGTAATCTGATAGCGTTCACGCAGACGACGTCATTGGCAGCAGCTAGTTTATAAATAAAAACTAAATGTTTAATTTTACATTTTTGATTGCAATCTATAACAATGCAATGCCCATAGCAATGTTTACCTAAAAGTGATTTTGAAATATCTGTAAACTGAAACTCTTCTATATATACAAATAAGTATGTATTAAATGTAATAATTGTTGGTGAACTTGAACTGACTTTTAAATCATCAATAAATATTTCCGTTACAGCATTGTGGCAAGAAGTTCATAACCCGTCGACTATTGCTGATGCACTGTAGAGCTAAACACGGCTACGAGAAGACAGACAAGTGTTCCTACTGTGATTACAAGGCCTCGAACGCTGAACAAGTCAAGGTAAACTGGTAACAGCAATGCAAATTAAAAACCTTTTTTTCCTCAGACGTAAAATGAACTTAATATGTTGTTCACAATCAAAAGGGAGAAGTTTACGCCTCAAACAGTTCTTAGTTAGATGAAGTCCTGCGTCTGGGATCTGGAGACACAGAACAGTCTATATCGGGGATTCCGAAAGTGGTCGATATCGACCCATTGGGGCCGAAATCAATTTCCCAGGGGTCGACATAAACGAAAACTGATTTTGCGGGGTCGATGAGGACTAAAAGTATACCCCTGTTAATTAAAACAAGTTATTTTTAGAAACCTTCAAGATATTTTATAAGTTGTGTTACGTGTATCAACTTGTTATAAGAACTACTAATATTTTAGTAAAAAGTGCCATTGTTGTACTTTTGAAAATGATGTCAAGTTGACTCCCTTAACCAACCACAAAGTTTTTAATATTTTGTATCCATCCATAGGAAAAAAACTGGAGGTATTATTTTTAATGTAATTTGGCTATGGAGGTACAAGTAGTACAAGGTACAAGTTCATTTTGCAAAAGGGGTCTCTTGCCCGTAATAGTTAGGGAATCCCTGTTTGGAGGAGCGAGGATGTGATGGTCACGCCTGGGTCACCAGTTTGGGGGGTGATGAATAGAGCGTAAAGTTCCTCATCCACCATTGAAAAGGGAGGATCTTCCGACCAGACGGTGTTGTGTCTGGTGGGCCACTGCCGCCCGATGGTTGTTGTCGGGTTCTAGTATATATATTCAATCGCTTGGATAACTTTGATAGCGAGATGTAGGATATGTCAGTTTTAGTTCGTATGTGGCGAGATAGATGTCGCTACACCTGGTCTATACAAACATTTGCCATGAGCGAGGATCGAACTGTAGACCGTTAGCACAACAGTCAGTCGCTGTGATCACTACTAACCCGTCGTTAAATAATATTTAATTTTAAAGGAATATGAGAAAAGAATATGGCGATTTAAAAAAAAAAATTTTTTTACTGTTTATGTTAAGATAACCCACAGTTGAGCAGTATGGTGGATTAAGCTCCAACCCTTCTCCTATATTAGGAAGAGGCCTTTGTCCAACAGTGGGACGCTTATAGGCTGATTTAGGTGTTTCAATTCATGTTAAGTTGACTATATTTATAGATACAAGTTCTGCTTACACTGTAAAACATTGTCGAGAATTTAAAACCCGTGATGCCAATTATAATGTTTTTAGCTGATAAATTAATTTTTTTTTTTAATATCTGCATAGATACACGAACGTCTCCACACTGGCGAGAAACCGTTCGTATGCAAGGAATGTAACGCCGGTTTCCACAGAAAGAGCAGCTACCTCCAGCACATAGCTATACATTTACCCGAGAAGACCGTACAGGTATGTGTTTAAATAATATATTTTTTTAAATTATGTAACAGTTTTCATCAATTAAAATAAAGCGACTAAAATTAAATAAGTATCCTATCAAAGATGACAGAAGTCACTGTATTCATTTTAATTCGACTGGCCCGTGGCGCAGTTGGCAGTGGCCCTGTTTTCTGCTCCAGGGTTGTGGGTTCGATTCCCGCCCCCAGTCTGGGTGTAATATGTATTTATTTATATATGTATTATTTATGTGTATTTTATTTAAAAAAATGTATATCAGTCGGCTGTTACCTAAAACACAGGCATTAAGTTGCCTACCTAACACACATGGTTGTCTGTTCGTAAGGTAGACAACTTAATACCTGTGTTTTAGGTAACAGCCGACCGATACACATCCCTAATATTATAAATGTGAATGTAAGTTTGTTTCTTACGCTTTCACCCAAAAACTACTTAACCGATCATCATGAGACTTTGTACACAAATTCTTCGAGGTATTAGAAGTAACAAAAGATACTTTTTATTAAAAAAAAAATATATATATTTCACGTGGGCGAAGCTGCGGAAGGATGCTAGTATTCATATTTTTTTTTCAATCACGCCATAGTTACGGATGTTTGAATGGGAAAAGAATAATTATTATAATTATATATTATTGGAATAGTTTGTAACTATTAATATTTTTTTTGTCTGGTAGTACAGTTGAACAGTATAACAAAAATAATGCAACATTGAATTAATGTAGTTGAAAAAAAAGTTTGAAGGGTCGTTTTGACATTAAAATAAAAATAATTGATAAAAAGGCATTTTATTATTTGAATTTTGAAGTGTAAAAAAATAATTAACAATAAAAATAGACCGTTTAGTTATTTCCAATCGAAAATTAATAATTTACAACTATTTTGTATCACAAACAATTACATAAACGTCTAACTGTGAATATTTTGTAGTTCTTTTTAAACATAAAATGTACTTAAAAAAAATTAAATTTAAAGTTTTTTTTTTAATCTGTTACAGTGTGACCAGTGTCCAGCCAGGTTCAAATCTGTGACCCTAATGAGGATACACAAGAATCGCCACCGACCCTCCCAGTACACATTCAAGTGCGGTGTCTGTGATAACAGTTTTGCGAGACGGAGGAACGTTGCCAGGCACTTGCAGAGGGTGCACGGTCTACCACCCGACCACCAGATACACAGAATTAAAATCCACTGAGGATATACCCTTGTTATATATGGATTACAGTTTTAGAACATTCTGGAGAAATCATAATGAAGACAAATTTGGAGTAAATGCAACCATACTGGCATAGAACAAATTGTCTATGTTGGTGTCTACCGTTCGCATAGCGGTGACGAGGAGACAACAAGGCTCTTCCAACATCTGAGCGAGGCCGCCGACGTGGCTCAACAAAGGTACCCCACTGCGCAAATCGTCTTTCTGGGGGACTTTAATGCCCACCATGAACAATGGCTGTTCCCGTACCAGAAAACTGACCATGCTGGTAGAGAGGCGTACAAGTTTGCCTTGTCCATGAACCTCTCCCAGCTGGTTGACCAGGCGACTCGAGTACCGGATGTTGAGAACCACACTGCAAATTGTCTGGACCTTCTGCTGACGACTGAACCGGACCGATACCAAGTGTCTGTTTCAGCCCCTCTTGGGAGTTCTGACCACTGTCTGGTGAAGTCCGTCCTTACGTGTCCTCCACCCGACTCCAACCCTAGAGGAACCAGGCGGGTGTGGCGATACAAGTCAGCGGATTGGGATGAGATGCGACATTTCCTAGCATCTTACCCTTGGCTGCTAGTCTGCTTTTCTTCAGGCGATCCGTCGAGCTGCGCTAACGCTGTTGCTGAAGTTATTAGACAGGCGATGGAATATTATATCCCATTCTCCGACCGGCCTTCTGGCATTAGAGCTCAACCTTGGTTCAATGCTGTCTGCTCAAAAGCTGAGGCTGAAAAACATTCAGCATACCACGCTTGGTTAGAAGCCAGAAATCGCAAAGCTCCGGATACGTGAAAAAAGAAGAAAGCCTATAACACAGCGGCTAAGTCCTACAAAAAAGTGCTCAAAAAAGCGCGCTTCAACCACATAGGCCGAGTGGGAACTAAACTCGCTTCGTACCCATCGGGCAGTAAGGCCTTCTGGTCCCTGGCGAAGTGTGTTGAAGCAAACTTTTGTCGCTCCTCACTTCCTCCTCTGCAGAAACCTGACGGAACACTGGCACACACGGCTGTGGATAAGGCAAATTTATTTGCCTCTCTATTTGCCGAAAATTCTCGTCTAGATGCTGGTAATAAAATTCCACCTCAGTTACCTCCTTGTGGATGCAAAATGCCTGTAATTCACATTTACCAAAAGGAGGTTCTCAAAACACTACGCAATCTGGACGTGAACAAAGCCAGTGGTCCTGATGGTATTCCTGCTATTGTATTGAGAAATTGCGCAGCCGAATTGTCTCCAGTCCTGACACGTCTGTATCGTCTTTCTTTACGATCTGGGATTGTTCCGAAGGCATGGAAGCTCGCGAACGTACAACCCGTACCCAAGAAGGGAAGTCGCACTGACCCTGCGAATTACCGCCCAATCGCGATCACCTCCATCCTATGCAAGGTAATGGAGCGTACCGTCAACAATCGCCTTCTAGCATACCTGGAAGATAATGATCTCCTTAGCGATCGGCAATACGGATTTCGCAAACGCCGCTCTACTGAGGATCTTCTCGTGTACGCTACACATCTCTGGGGGGAAGCCCTCGACAAATATGGTGAGGCCCTTGCTGTCTCACTTGACATTTCGAAAGCATTCGACAGGGTCTGGCACGATGGTCTTATAGCGAAGCTTCCTGCTTATGGTATTCCCACTAGTCTATGTACTTGGATCTCTGATTTCTTGAGGGAACGGTCAATTCGTGTAGTTGTTGATGGCTGCTCGTCTGACCTATTGACTATCAATGCCGGGGTACCCCAAGGATCTGTTCTCTCCGCAACACTATTCCTGCTCCACATAAACGATCTGCTTAAACCCGGTATCTTTGGGTACGCAGATGACAGCACTGTCGCGGAGAGATACTTCTCCAGTGCAAGAACGAGTCAAACAGAAGTGAACGATCTTAGAGAAGCAATGGTCAACCGTGCCAATCTTACTCTTCAGGCTGCCTCCGATTGGGGTGATGCCAATCTAGTGAGATTCAATGCTTCTAAAACCCAGGCGTGTCTCTTCACCGCTAAAAAGAGCCCGTTTAACTTGGCTCCCACTTTCCGAAATGTACCTGTTCCAGTCACTAACCATCTTGAACTTCTCGGTATAGACTTATCGTCCAAACTCAATTTTGGAAACTATATCGAGTCCAGGGCTAAGACTGCTTCAAAAAAACTGGGCATCCTCTCCAAGGTCCGTCACTATTTCACACCGGACCAGCTGCTAAAACTTTATACAGCTCAAGTCCGCTCCTGCATGGAGTACTGTTGCCATCTGTGGGACGGTTCCGCCCGGTATCAGCTCGAAGCCCTGGAATCTATCGACAGGCGTGCCAAGAAACTCATTGGCGATGAGATGTTTGCTTCAAGACGGCTCCAGAGCCTCGAACATCGCCGTCTGGTTGCTAGTCTGTGTGTCTTCTACAGGTTGCATTTCGGTGAGTGTGCACAGGAATTGCACGAATTGATTCCGCCAGCACCATTCCACTATCGGACGACGCGACGTGGACGGGGATTTCATCCATACGTGGTCGACATTCCTCCGGTTCGCACCTCGCGGTTCGCATCTTCTTTCGTTATTAGAACTGCAAAGGAATGGAATTCTCTTCCTGCGTCGCTGTTTCCCGATACGTACAATTTAGGGATTTTTAAGGCAAGAGTGAACAGGCACTATTTGAGTTTGCGTGCTCCACCTTAGACTTCATCTTTGTTTACCATCAGACAAGATAGAAGTCAAACGCGCTCAAATTATTTCATAAAAAAAAAAAAAAAACCACACATCTTGATAAAGAGATTCTCTAAAATTTGTCAATTTCCATGATAGTTTTGTGCAATAATTGCTGTCAAATTGCAATCTAAAAGCGATAAACGAGTGACAATCTGCCTTTGATAAGTAAAATGTAACTATATAATTATATATGAAGATAATTTCTGACAGATCCCACAACAGACCCGTACCTTTAGAGAGTTTTTTGTCCTCCGGCTTTTTTTCTCTCGGCTTACACTAGGAACATTATTATATTATTGTAATATTTAGTAAAGCCGATGATGAAATAGATGATGAAATTGTAGATGTCTACCGAGACATTTTTTTTTTGACGTTCGTTGAGTGTGTGTAATCAATTACCTAATAACGAATAAAATATTTTGATTATGATTTTACACGGGATCATAATTTTTATGGGTTCTGTGAACCAAGGACATTCTTGTATGCAATATTATTTCGAAGAACTTAATATATTGGGCGCTAATTCCAATATATATTTCTAACACACAACAAAAAATCTTGTTTTCTACAAGAACTTAATTTTTGTCATATATCGACTTTCCATATGACTATGGACTAGCGATTAATTCATATTAATCAAAGTATTAAAATAGATCGAAAACGATATTGTATGTGTTGTGATAGGCATGTAGTTTTGTAATAAATTACAATTATACTAGAATTAAATAGACATTTGTAATTTAGAATTGAGTCATGTAGTATCAAAGACGGCAGTGTCCACATTTTCCTCAAAAAAAGTTATCTATGCCTAAATTTCCTCTATAATCAGCTCTTTATTCTTAGTTAATAAAAAATGAAATTACTAAAAAAAGGAGACTGCCGTCTTTGATACTATATGACTCAATTAATAATTATTATTTTAGAAATAATTAATATTAATATTTTGAAATGCCATAAAAATAATTTAAAAAATTACTATATTATATTCTGTTTTAAGAATAAATGCAATAATATTTATTTTAAGTAAATAAAATCGATTTATAGTTTTTGTATATATTTTTTAAATATCTCCTATCGAGTAAGATAGTAAATCACCTTTTTGAAAATCTTTAAGAAATAACGCTGTGGAATTAATTAAAAATAACTCCCAACATTCTCACTTTGAGGTCTGATGAAAAGATTGAACTGGAAGAAGAAATTAACAGGTTACAATGATGGAATATATTGGGTTTATCAGGATAGAGATAAAGAATATCGTGTCCTCCTCATGGAGGGATGATATAAGGTACCTGTTCTACTACCGGAAGGGTGACCAATAGTCTCAAGGAGGTGTCGGGTTTATGGTCGGCAGGTCCCTCATTGGCAATATTGTGAGCACCGGAAGTTTTTTTTTATGCGAGTCAGTCGGTTAAGTTAAAGCGACATCCATAGACACCAGCTACATCAGAGCATTAGCGAGTGCGTTGCCGGCCTTTCCAATAACAGTATGCTCTTTTCTTGAAGGTCCCTTCAAGAAAAGAGAAGAAGTCGTATCGGTTCGGAAATACCGTAGGTGGCAGCTGGTTCCATTTATAGTAGTCGTGCGAGGCAGGAAATGCCGTAAAAATCGAGTTGTTGTAGATTTCCGGACATCGAGGTGATGTTGGTGAAATTTGGTGTGTGGAACAGAGTTGCGTACCTAAGAGTATCTAAGAGATACTCGCTGAAGGTCATACACGTATACGTAACGACCTCGGCACACCCAGATGAAGTAGAGGTTATGTATGAACTTATCATACTGGCTGGGGGCTGTAGGGGCCATACATACATTAATTCCGTAAAATCAGTGCATTGTGCAAGGCTACCGGACCCCTAAACAACTATAGTTAATTAAATAATGTAAAATTTACTTGTGAAATGACGATTCAATAGAGCTTTAGCAGCCTACTTGACGACCGTTCTGGTGTAGTGGTGCGAGTAGTCGCCTCAATGCCGGCGGTCGCGGGTTTGATTCCCTCTCGGGGCAGATATTTTCACTTGTGCAAATATTTGTTTCAATTTGAGTGTATGTCCTTCAGTGGCGTAGCGAGCTTATTTCGCGCCCGGGACACAACACATTTTTGGCGCCTCCCACCCCTCATGCGAAAGACCATTTGGCGCCCCTTGGTGAGTAGCGCCCGGTGCATGATGCACCCCCTTGTCCTCCCCTCGCTACGCCACTGATGTCCTTGTATATGGGTTTCCCGAGCGTGCCTCAGAGAGCACGTAAAGCCGTCGGTCCCGGTTGTTATCATAGACACCTGATAACGATCTGTTAGGAGGCCGTCCCCGTTTGTCTTTTTAAAATAAAAAACTACACATTTAAACCTAAGGGTTTATTGAAGAAAACTTCTCACACTATACTTTCAGAGTTTAATTTTGACTCCCGATCTTTATCGTTTTGGAATCAATGTCCGATCTACCCGGCGTTCTGAGTCTAACTGATTTCAAAATATATTTAATATTAAAAGTATTATTCGAAATAGAATAGTCTCGAACAATGTAATTTGACTTACAATGTATTTGCTGATTTAAAATAATATGGAAAGTTAACATGATATATCTGGGAAAAACATTATAATAAATATTGTCGAGTCAGCTTTTACTACGTTGAAATAAGGGATATAACAGCTCGTTACTCATGGTAGAGGTATCATCCGCCAACCCGCAATGGAGCAGCATGGTGGATTAAGCTCCAAACTTTGTTCTATATGAAGAAGAGACGTTCGCTCAGCAGTGGATTGTTTACATGCTGATACAGTACAGTCTATTTAAATAGATAAATTAATAGTAATTTTATTTAGTTTTTGAAAAATAAAACATCCATAGGGAATAAATTAAACTTTATTATACATTAATTAAACAATCACCATAGACAAATCTATAACACGGCAACCTCCAAAGATACCAGAGATACGATTATCTTTCCACTCAAATGCAAATATATATCGTGCGCAGAAGGTTTGCCGATGACCACCCCTCCCACTGGAGATGACCGCGTCTCTCGCTCGTCTGATAGGTACCGCTAGCAACGCAGCCGATACGGACGTGTAATCTTTTGCTTTCGCTCCGAATTAATTCATTGTTTTTTTGTTAGGTTTTACTTGTTTTTTATTTGTTAGTTATTTGTTTTCGTTGTTTGGAACCATTAAACTATTATTTTACGACTTCGTTTCATTTATTCATTAAATATAAATATATAATCTACGTAATAACAACAGCGTTTCTTTATTTACTATTTATAATTACACTTTATATTAAATTTATAATTCGAGACTATTAATAATAATCTACATTTATTTGACCTTTTTTTTCAACCCTACTGACTATCGACGCGTGACGTCACAAGGCCATCGGCAAAGTTTCTGCGCACGGATAGTACTTAATAATACACAATTTCATTAATAGTCACTGCTTTTAAATAAAATAAAAAAAGTTTTAACATCCCAAAGTACACGATGTGTGTGATAAATACCCAAGGAATTTATATACAAACTGGAATGCTCACGTGCACTCAAAAAACGTTCCTACGGCCGGGATTGCATCTCTTTCTACCATAGATTCAAGGCAACTCTCGTAAGAAAGAGACAAAATAAGAGTTGTCAACGAAATGCTCGGAACTATTTTTCACTTTTCATATTATAGGTAAGGAGGCTGCCATTGAAAAGGAAGGATCCTTCGACCAGACGGTGTTACGTCTGGTAGGCTACGCGCCACTTAATGTTTTGTTGTCGGGTTCTTGTATAGATATTTAATCGCTTTGAAAACTTCGATAGCGCGATGTAGGATACGTCAGTTTCTTCTAGTTCGTATATGGCGAGATAGATGTCGCTACAATATTATAAGCCAATGTCAACCTTACGTCAAATACTTCGAGGTGCATATTTGAATATACAATTTTATTAAGTGAGCGTTCCAGTTATGATATAAATTCCTTGTAAATACTATATTTTATATAGAGTTAAAATACTTTTCATCGAGAGATTGAATTTAAGATCAATGAAAGTAATATTTTGACACCTGTAAGTTGAGAAAACACGATCATACAGATTTATATCTTAAAAGCTGGTCTTGATTTCAGTTACGATTATGGACAAACATTGTTTCTTCTCTTTTTTCCTTTCTGCATCTTTCTCTCTCTCTCTTGTACATTTTTATTTACATAATACTCTATATATATCTCTATGGTTTCAAAACTTTATATTATGGTAGATTATAAGATTTTAACACACCATATTATATATAAAATGAAACATCCCTTTAAAAAAATTATATACTTGGTAAACTAAAAAACTTTTTTTTTTTTTTAAATAAAAAAAAAGCTATTTAACAATATGGAATATTATTTTTACATTAAAAGTATATACAATAAGTAGATGTAAAGCATGTTTAAAAACAATCACTTTGACTAAATAACTTCAAATTTTCGTTTTAAAAATAAGCCATAACCATCACATTTGATTAAAAGTCTATATCGGATTTTATCGCGTTTATTTAAAATTTTATATTTTACAATATTTTAAATTATTTCCCGACGTTTCGGACCCTTTACAGCGTCCATGATCTCATGAGATCATGATATGATGAGATCATATAAAATCCGATATAGACTTTTAATCAAATGAGTAAAATTCGCGTAAATATAAGAGAACAGTACATAACCATCACAATTCCACGTAACATTGAATTTAAAACAATATTATATCATTATTGTTTAACAATACTAAAAACAAAAAATAAGGAATGGTCTATGACTAATTGATTAATTCGTTGAAATGTTCCTAGCTTGATTACAGTATGTGTGTGGGTGGAAAGGGGGAAAGGGGGTGGAGATAATGTTTAAATGCCTATTTGACTAACCTTTCCTAACTTTTCAATTCCAATTAATACTTTTTCTATCCCGTTCGGTACAGCATTTCAGTAATTTTAGGAACATCTACAGAATCAGGACATAAGCAAATTTATTTAAAACTAGTTGATACCACGACTTTGTCTACGTAGGCTAATATTTATTTGGAATCTACCCCTTTCTAAAATAACATTGAGGGCCTGTTTCACCGGTTGCTGATAAAGCTATCTGACGTATAGCGGTATCCAATTGATAAAAGTTTATGACATACTTTTCTTTTTCACCATAAAACTTCCCTTTATTTGTCAGATATTTCTATTCGCAAGCTATAAATCTAAAAGTTATAATTTATTAGTTTTTGTTTAAAAGTTCCTAAGGAACTGTTTTTGCTCTTACTGATAAAGATTATCAGTATCTTATATGCGAGATAAACTATATCAGCAACCGGTGAAACAGGTCCTGAGGGATTTGTTTGTCAAATATTACTAAAATATAATTATAAATATTTTGTGTAATTTGTCCATGATGTAATATAATTTAAAAATTATAACGCGAAAACGCGTAAGTGACGCCTATACCACGGCGCTTACGACTATTTTTTCGCGAACATTCACTAAAGTGTCGCCTGGGAAAATTTATTACTGTGCACTCGGCGAGCGTGGAGGAACGTTTTTTTTTTTCTGTATGAGTGTTTTTGTTACCGAACTATTCTAAGAATTTGATATGGATAGTCTAAAGCCTGGGGAAGGACATTAGCTACTTTTTGTCAATACAACGACGCAGGCGAAGCCGCGAGCGGAAGCTAGTATTTGTAAATCTACACAATTATCAGTCAAGCGCAAAGTAGTTGTGAGGCAGTAACGGTATCAAAGTTTCTTCTATAGATTCTAATAAGATGTGACGGTAGGTCGTAAAGAACTTTACATTCAAATGCCGGTTTGGTAAGTTGGTCGGTAGGGTCATAATGGTTTTTTATTATTTCTACATGTTGTGGAATGGTGCAGTGCAGTAAGGTTGGATAAGAATGGTGATGATAGGGTGCGATGTGGTATTACTACTATGTCCCGCTAGGATAGAACAGAGGCAAGGTAGGACACAGCGGTATTAGATGGTAGGGTGTCAGTGATCGCTTCATACTTGTCATAGGGTAGTGCATAGTGGTAAGACGCTGAGATAGGATGCTGCCACACCGTGATCCTCCTGCCGGCAGTTACCGCTGGTACTGCTGCAGCTTCTCGCAGGAGGGCATGCGCATGCGCTGCGCGTCCTGCGCGTGGCGCTGGTCGCCGAAGTTGCGCGCCTTCCACGCCATGCTGTCGCGGTAGTTGCGCTCGCGCTGGCACGCGTGCCGGAGGCCCACTGGGGACACGCGTTGCACGTGTATCATACCGGTGGGACTATTACGAAATCGCTCTGGTGTCGAATTTCAATACTAATTGAGGTTGAGCTAGTATTGTAATTCGACACCATAGCGATTTCACGCGATCGCACAAGTTACGTAATAGCCCCACCGGCAATGATGGGCTCATCATTTTTTAAACACTTTAAACTCTCGTGCTCAGTGAAGAACATAAATAAGAACAAAACGTCGTACGGAAATAAAGAAGATGCATAGTATGGAAGGATATCCTAAGACATGTATGTACATCTACCAACGTGTATGGGGGATTAAGGTCAGCCCTTTCTAACAGCAGGCTTTTACCCAACACTTGCAGATTTACAGACTGTCACTGTGCAGGTCTGAAACCAGGTTGTGATACAGAATTCAGCCTATATCTTACAGAATCAGATGATATTAATAGTGAGGTGATGTCTACCAACACACTAGAGATTAGCTTGTAATAATTTATAGAGGTTAACTATAGTGCGTTCAACGAGACAAGATACCAAATGAAAACAAACCAACTGCCAGATCATTCGCCTATTTTTTTACAAATTTATTAAAACTAGATATAACAGCAACAAATAACAAAAACAACAACTAATACAACAAATAACAACTATAACTAAAACTAGTAACAGATAAGAATAATTAACGAAAATATTAACAGGAAATAACAGAGAACGAAGAAAATTTATGTATCACCCCGAGCGCTTCACGAACGGAATTAAATAAAAATAAATAAATAACTACAAAATCAAAAGGCCGCGCAAATGTTTTCAAACCCGCAACAGTCTCGTTGGACTTTGCCCGACCTTAGCCGAGAGCCGTGCAGCAGATAGCAAACAAACAAGATAGAAAGAGATAGACTATATTTTCATGTTTCATCGGCGTTGTTTACATTTGGTATCTTGTCTCATTGAACGCAATATAGTAGTAATTAACTTACGGTAGCTGGATAATATTGGGTACACATTAAAATTTAGCCATTTCAGTATTGTAAATGATTTTGCTAGTCCCCCGAGATCATGGACGCTGTAAAGGGTCCGAAACGTCGGGAAATAATTTAAATTAAATTGTTAAACAGTAACTTTAAATAAACGCGATAAAATCCGTTTTTAAACTTTTAATTAAATTAATAAAATTCGCGTAAATATAAGAGAACAATATGACGTATTTATTTCAAATGTTGATTTCTTTTTTTACATCCGTTAACTACGTGTAATCAATCACCTTATGGCGAAATAAATATTTACATTTCATTTCATATATAGCCAATGGCGCAGCTAGGTAACCAAAGGCCCTGGTGCAAAAAATAAACTAGGCCCCCCACTAAACTGTTTAATTATTTGAAAGGTACTTTAAGAAGCTACTTTATCATCTGCTCATCACGCACAGCAGGGCCCGTCCAGGTTCTACACGCACGCAAATTTCAATAGTTCAATTTAGTTTGTTAGTCAGGTTCTGAGGGCCCCCTGAGCCTGGGGGCCCCGGTGCGAGGCACCGTCTAGCCCTCCGGTAGTTACGCCACTGTATATAGCTCACCTATGTATTCTTCCTCGATGGCCATCTCAAGTCTCCTCAAAGAGCCCTGATAGTCCGTATGGAAATTCTCCTTCACGTAATACGGCACCTGAAAAATAATTTTTCGCTACTAAAGGCAAATTTTAGTATTTGCTAATCTTTATTAGCAAATACTAAAATGTACTTTTACAGACTACAGATATTTATCAGACATATGTTTCTGATATGTTTTTTCTCTCTCACCATCAAACTACATTTTTCTGTCAGATATTCCTATTAAATTCTAAGAGCCTGTTTCCAACTATTATAATAGTTTAAGACCAGGGTGTTTCTTATAGTTTTTCTCGCACATATGTTACTGATAGGCTATCAGGGACATTATCAGTAGAAGGGAAACATTGTATGTTTGTAACATAACTAAAACTACTGGATATAATTCGTTGATTTATTATTTATATTAGTTATATCTAAATATTTTTTACATAACCCATATTATAATTACGTAAATTATTACTTAAGTTAAGAAAAAAATATTGAAAACAAACTTTACTTAAAAGGTAAATGACCAGTTGAAGCCACACAGTAGCAGTATCAGCAGCCCCAATGCTGACAGCAGTGACAGCAATAACAGTCCCGGTAGTAGTAGGACCAGCAACGCTACCGGTAGTACCAGCACAACCACGAGCAGTGGCACCAGCAGTAATAGCAACAATGTCGGTAGTAATAATACTAATAGTATTGCCGGTAGTAGCAGCACCAGCACCAAAGTTATTAGAAGCAGCAGCACCATGACAGGTAGTAGAAGCAGTAGGATTACTGACAGTATCAGTATCAGTACCAAAGTTAGTAGTAAGACTATAACTAGAGCTGAGACCAGTAGCACCAAGAAGAATGTTGGCAATGATATTAAAATTGACATAAATAACATTACTGCCAGTGACGGTAGAAGTAAAATCAGTACTATCTCTGGTAGAAGCAGTAACACTGGTACTAATAACACCAATAACGGCAGAATCAATGTCAACATTGGTAATAACGTCACCAGTATAAATACCGACAACAGTGAAATAAGAATCAAACCAGACAGTACAATTACAGACATCAACAATGGCAACAGTAACACCAACAGCAGACCCGGTAGCAACAGAATCAACAATATCAATGGTAACAGTAAAACCACCAGCAGCGCTGGTACTAACGACACCAGCAATATCTCTGGCAGCAGCAGTAGTAACAAAATTGCTGGTAGTAACAATACTATTACTACAGCTGGGAGTAGTAATATCAGTACTATCGCTGGTAATAGCAACAACAGCATTACTGGTACTACCAGCGTCAGCAATAGCAGAATCACATATACCTTCAGGTTAACAGTCTCCCTCGGTACGGGGTATTTGGAACTGGGACTGAGGCTGTACACTGGTTCGCTGATGAAGAAGCCGGACATCATGGATAGTAGCACCAAAACCAGTACTGGTAGTAGTTGTACAAGACCGGCGTGGTTGTCTCTCGGTTCGGGCTCACGTGCACGTCGCCGGGTGTACACGGTCGGACCGCCGCCGGGGAACGCTGGAATTAAAAGAAAAAAAAAGTTATATATTACATATGTATATGTTACATATATACCAAATTTTATTGTCAAAAATATAGATATTTTACGACCGATACTGTATCGATAACTCTCAGTTGTATCGATCGTTTTATTCACGGTTTTATATACAGGTCTTGCACTAACAGTAGTGGAGATAATATCGTTTGTACGTCGGCTGAAAGGTTGCGCTGTGCTGTGCGCTTTTCAATTTACGGCCGCCAGAGGCATGACGATAGATGGGTGTATACTGTGCAACGAAGTCAAATCATTTTTTTAACAATGTCAAATCCAAAGAAAACAGTAAAAAAAAGTGTATGTGTGTACTTATGTACACACGTAAGAAGTTATACTTGTAATAAAACGATGTGTCGAGTTAATGGGTAGTGTGTGCTACCTGTAATCAGACCCTGGTAACCATCTCAAAACAAAGTACTTGTCAAGACGAATCAAACGAGGCGAAAATCGATGGAGTTGCCTCGTTTCATTACAGAGTTCCTATGACCACCTTCCAGCTTCATCATCAGACCCTAGTTATCATTGAAAGACAAACTACTCGTTAAGACGATTCAAACGAGCCCGAACTTGATGAGGTTGTGTCGTTTCATTGTGAAGTTTCTATGGCTACCTTTTAGCTCCATCAGATCAGCATCATGTCAACATAATATTGCATTATCACGCAATTTACACATGTATGCAAGATTTCAGCTCAATCGGTAGCCTGGAAGTGGATCCAATTTAATTTGCAATATTTGATGACAAACATTGGGACAGACAGACATTCACAGTGTTCGCGCGCATCATAAAAATTTACACTCATAATTTTTCCCTAACACGACAAAAAAAGTATAACTTCAAAACAAAAATCGCAAAATAAATATAAGCGAAAGAAAAGTAATAACACGATTGTACTATTGTCTCACTACTGAAATTGGGCTTCGTTGAAGACCTATGTATAAGACCGTGGTTTTATCTCTACCTGTACCTCAGTTTCCTTAAAACCAATTACCGATTATTGATATGTGTAGACATAGCCTTTTCCCACTGGGACTAAGTAAAAATGACCTACAACTTTATAAAATATCGACCCTTTTCTGATTTATTATTATGGCCATTGGAACATTTGTGTTGGCCGTACAAATGACCTTTTGAGGAATTTTATTACACTATTGTGCATTCTGAGGTGCATATTTATATCTACTTACATTGTCAATTATATATTTTTTTAACTACATTTAAGCATTTGTAATTTTAAGTATTTCTTTTTGTAATTACCTATAGTTTACCTAGCTATAGTTTTTATGTGCTGTGTACCTATGTGTGTATTTGACTTCTTAATTTTATGTGTAACAGTGTATAAACATTCCTTAATAAACTCTATTCTATTCTAAAATGTTTGTCCAGGTTAAGATGACCATGTTATAGGATTCTTGGACCAGAGATACAAAGATGGATACAGGGTATCCTAATAGGTGTTGAGTGTGGTGCCAGCACTCACCGGCAGCCCCGAAGAACATATTGAAAAGCTCCTCAGCAGTGAGATCAGACTCGAATCCCCTCGCGTAGTACTGGTGGTGCTGTGTGGTGTGCGTCGGTTCCTCGCCTCGTATGTCATACTGCTTGCGTTTCTCGGGGTCCGTGAGTATAGCTGCTGCATTGCCTATTGCCTGGAAAATTTATATTTCATTTAAATTCAAAGTATATCAAGTAGAGATATATTGGACAATCAATGAAACACATCAAGTAAATATTTGACACTTAATGGTATGGTAGCATAAGAATCCTGTCCGGAAGCAACAATACGACCGGTCAACACGACAAATGTGTTTATGGCCTATAAAACTTGTCATGAGCGGGGATAAAACACACCACAGATAGTACATAAACAGAGGAAACAAAGATTTAATTTAATTCGTTAAAGGTAATGATAATTAATAATAGGTTTTTAATCTAAAAATAAAAGGCATTTTAAAGCACCTTCAAGAACCTCAATTTTTCTTAGGTGTGCATGGCATGGGAAGTACTAGGGTGGGTTATTACCACCCTAGATCCTCCTGTAGGTACGTCTATAAGTTATCCATTAAATATTTATTCGTCTAGGGGCAGGGAGGTCATCAACATGTGACGGAGAGATGAGTCATAAATTCAGTGACGTCACTCATAAAACAGAATTGTTTTAATATTGTGAGCTACAGCAACACCGTAAATAATTAATATTCATTATGTTTACTAATTAGTGTATAATTTTGAAATTATGCAAAAGTTTTTGACACGGATGAATTATGTACCGATATTGTATTAAGTACTAGAGCTTCCGCCCGGGCTTCGCCCGCGTGGATGTCGGTTATAGCGGAAAAAAAAAAGTACTATGTTACTTCTAATACCTCCAAGAATATGTGTACAAAGTTTATTGATGATCTGTTATGTAGTTTTTTGAAAGCGTAACAAACAAACTTATATTTTTTATTTATAATATTAGTGATAGACAAACGTTCTAGTGTAATGGTGCGAGTAGTCGCTTCAACACCGGCGCTCGCGGGTTCGATTCCCACTCGGAGCAGATATTTGTATTTGTGATGTAGATAGATAGATGATGATAGAGATGATAGATTCCGTAGATGATAGATAGATGTGTTTCCGGTCTGGGTGTATGTTCTTGTTGGTCATCCCACCGTGCCTCGGAGAACACGTGAATCCGGCGGTCCCGGTTGTCATCTTAGAAATCTGATAACGATCGTTACTCATGGTAGGGAAATTATCTTCCGACCCTTAGTGGAGCAGCGTGGTGGATTCAGTTCCAACCCTTCTCCTATATTGAGGAGAGGCTTTTGCCCAGCAGTGGGCCGTTTACAGGCTGATTCAGTTTAGTTTAGTATGGCGTAAAAGTATTTATTCACCTGTTATATAAGGAATAAAGTTTCAGATAACCTATCAGTGGCTTGCGTGAGTGATAAACTAAAAATTTCGGTTTTACAGGTCGCTAATAGAATTATTTGATAGATAAAGTAGTTTGATGATGAAACAGAAAAAAAAAATTGAGACTCGGCTAGTATTGAAATTCAACACCACAGCGATTTTTCGCGATCGCGCAAGTTACGTTATAGCCCCACCGGTAGTTCAGCCTGAACTGGTATAAAATCAAATAATACTTACCGCCAATAACAATGTTACAGAATGACGTTACCGTACGTTACAGGAGGGGGGGGGGGTTTAAAAATCTTCAAAAATTGCGTTACGTAATACTTGATTGACCCCTAACTATATAAGCCATTCATACATATGTTGTGACATTGGGGTTCATACTTGCTTTTTTGTGTCTTCAGACCCCGTCACAGTATAGTATCTCACTGGAGGCCATTTTGTAGGAGGGATTTATTTTTTATTTACTGTAATATATATGTATACCTTGAAAGCTTCAGCCGCGCCAGGAGCGTGGTTCTTATCAGGATGGAGCTGCAGAGCTAGCTTTTTGTAGGCTTTCTTAATATCAGAGTCAGTGGCCTCCTTGGTCACTCCTGCAAGTACAAAATAAATAAGGTAAACATACACACATTATTGACTGCTCCTAAGGTAGGCAACTTAATGCCTGTGTTCTAGGTAACAGCCGACTGATATACATTTTGTTTGTAATATGGATACATATGAATATTAGGAAATATATTGGGAATGATGTGATCGCCGTCAGGCTATTTCAAATTATAGAATTATTGTTAATTTCAATTAACTAAAAAAAAAAAAACCATTACGATAAAAAAATATACTAGTCCGTTGAGTTTCTTTCTCCAGTTCTTCTCAGGTCAGAGGCTTCTTCTTTCCGAACTAGTAGTAGACGCATGACGTTCAGTAAATAATTGTAATAATTTTATGCTGAATAAAATATTTTGAATTTAAGTTGAGTTTGAATACATGTAGAAATAAATATATATTACACCCGAGTGTGTTACCCCCCGAGTGGGGGTGGGAATCGAACCCACGACCTTGAAGCAGAAAGCAGGGTCACTGCCAATTGCACCAACGAGCCAGTCAAAAAAATTGTGTTAATTCACTCTTGAAACCGTAAGTGTTGCAATTGCATCCATTTAATTATCTATTAAAAACAACAGCTGCTTAGATAAGAAACCAAACGTAAGATTTTTCTTGAAAACATTAGAGTACTAGTATGTACAGAATGTAGTATATGCAGTGCGGTGACTGACAGAGAAGAATAGTCTCAACTTCCTCTTACTGAGGTGTCGTAAAAGGAGATTAAGGTCATAGTGGTGTAAACAACTTTACACCAACCATGATGATGATAGGCAGTAGTGTCACCATATCCTGCCACAGCACATTACGCCAACCCGCATACTAAGCGTGGCGAGTAAAAGGACATTCAGCAGTGGATATTTAACATCTGATGTGGTGGTGGAATTTTTTTTCATTCTACCCTCAAATGAATCTCTATCTGGATCGAAGGCTGACTTGAAACCAACACATCAGAGCAAAAAGGGAGGCACTGAACCTAAGATATCGAGGACTGTTCTAATTACTCTCTCGAAATTAAAAGCTCTCAATAGATAGCAAGCTCCTTATATACAAGGCAACGCGCAGACCCATTTGGACCTATGGGTTAGAGCTCTGGAGTTCTGCTTGTGACTCCAATATAAAAATAATACAATGAGCTCAAGACATAATACTATAAAAACTAGCCAACACTCCATATTTTATAAAGAATAATGAGCTCCATCAACATCTTGGTAATATAATAAACAAATTATTGATTTTTGTATTATTTTTTTTTCCATTATCAAACATCGAAGTGCATACAGTATTCTTAACAATAACTACAACATATTTTATCAAATTTTCCTCAACAATAAAGTACTTAAAAAACCTTAACTTTTTTATGCGGAACAATGAAAAAATTAAAATGAATATTATAAACACAAAAAAAAATATGTTTATAATGTTACATATTACATTTGATAATCTCAAATTGGTTTTTTTAAATACAATAGAAATACTGTATACACTTTTATTTTTTTACTTTAGATTAGTTTCTATGTTTTTTTTATTTACTTGCTTTAACAATTTTAGATGAAGCAAGAAAGTAAGTCTATTGCTACTAATGTGGCCTTGGTATGGACTATATTTATACTGACCTAGTATTTCATAGTAATCCTTGCACTTGGTTTTCACTCTGCGTACGGCTTCTAGTTGCTCCGCTGTATATTCTTTTTGAGTTGCTTGGTGTGTAGGAGATTTTCTTCGTCTAAATTCATTAGCGCTTGGGCTACTCGGTGGTGTTCGTTTAGGCACATTTCCGGTACTACCTGAAGCTCTAACTCGCGTTAGGAATTCTTTAGCACGAGCTGTAGGATATAAGCGCTCGGCCTTAAGCAAAAAACGTTCAGCTTTTTCAACGTTTCCAGCGGTAAATGCATTTTGCGCAATCTCTATACACCTTTCTGCTTCGTCCTTGTTCCCTTCGATCGTCATTTTGGTGGTTTACAAGTTTAATAAGATTCACACGCAACTGCGACGGATTGTTGAACAATCGTCCGTCGTAATACACAAATTTAATTAGCTTAAATAGGTTTTTCTTTTAAATAATCATTATTACAATAGGCTTAATGCGTCAATAGATGGAGAAAAATATATCCCATTTTACTTGCCATTTGTAATATTTGCCACAGATATTTACCAAGAGTATATCAAGTATATGTTTACATTCTGATTTGATGAACAATTGGTGTGCTTTCTAGTCTTTTAATCTTAAACATTTAATTCATGTTATTACTGTAAATAACAAAAAAAAAAATCTTATACATAGTTGACGTACTTTTTTATAATATTATACACCTAATAATATCAAAACATTAAATATTATACCTACCTACTGTTAAAAATTGTAAAAAATAACTTTTTCCTGTGACAAATAAAGATTTTTATTATAGCAATATTCAAAGAATTTGACGCAATGTTTTTTCAGTTACCGTCATATCAGTGCAGCGACACTTTTGACAGATCGTTTGCGATACTTTTGATACCAAATACTATTTTTCATAAAAATTGGTAGCATTGTTTGTCAAAATACGCTAAAAATGGCCGCTCACTGGGCGTTACCTCGCTGCTTAATAATAACATAATTAAACAATAAATATTTGCTTTCCAACAGGTAGGTGTTTATGAAATTATATATTATATTCATTCCAAGTCTCCGAAGTCCTATTTTGAGCTGCTCGTTCTTTTGTTTTTTTGCTACAATTCGTATTGATACTAGAAATAAAAAACTGCTTGTTAATAAGATTATTTACTTATTTTACAAGTACATATTTTTTATGGGCTTTTAATTTATTTATTTTATATGTGACCAAGTTATTTTGATAAAAAAAAGTACATTATTATAATGTATTCAGTTAAAAAAAACGTGAAATAACACTACAGTGTTTCGTTGTTAAAAAGCACGTGTATAAAAATATTTTTTCGTGTTGATCCATAGAATAACATAAAGCAATACTTTAGATATTTTGATTCCTGACAATAACACATTATTCAACATTTAATTGTCTCTGAGTAGTTTATATTATCCATTTATTTACTAAGTAGTTAATATTATCTATTTATTATACATTTCTGTTTAACATTTTCCATGCTTTCTCTTTATGAAATTCATCCATCGCTTGAAGCCACTGTATGGTATCAAAGGTGTATTTATTCAGGTACACATGCCCCCTATATCTAATTTATTTCAAACAAATATCTGCTTGATTCGAATTGGTGTGTAAAAAAACAAAATACCTAAAACAATATAACATATAGGCATGTAATAATTTTGGACGTTAAATATTATAATCAATGAGTAACTGCATTAATGAACTTACATCAATATTTTCTACAGCAGTTAAAGATGATATTTACAAATTTTTATCGTAAGTTATTTTCATTGACAAGACTTTGTATGCATATTGCAAAATCACATCATTTGGAGTATCTAAGAAGATCATATTTTGAACCAAACTATTTCAACAGGAGAGGAGAATAGATAGCTAAACATGATGAGACCATTGATGCAATTTCATCTTCACATCTGGAAGACATAAAATAAGAAACCATCAGAAGATATATAGAGGTAAGGTGGTTATTTACTTTTTTAATAATAAATATTTATTCATAATTCTGGATTAATAGCATTTTAAAATTATGTGTTGTTAGTATAAATCGTTCTGTAGTCTTTATATTGGTTTGGCTATTTTACTACTTCTATTGATTATAATTTACAATTATAATAAATAATACATTTAAAGGAAATATTTAGGTATGTACAATAATGTATCTTATCTATAAACTTTTAAATAATAAACATGAAATTTTATATTTGATTATCAAGCATTTGTATTTTATTTTTTTATATTTAAACTTTGATTACCACATAAATTTATTATAGTTAACATTAGCGCAGTTGATAGAAGATAAATTAATTACTTTTATTTACCAAACTCCCATTTTTATTTCAGTTCTTCAAGATGTAACCAACATAAGGAAGGTGACAATTCAAAATACTATCAGTAACTTACTAAAAGTGAGTGTTTTATTTATTTATCATTTATATAGTAGAATACATAGAGATGTGTTACAGTGTGGTACAATATGTGACTGTTTACCTTAAAACTTAAATTAATTCATATACAACCTTGAAGTTATTATTTCAAAATTTGACTACAACATGGTAAACAACACATTGGCTTATGAAAACATTTAAAAGTGACTATGTTAGATGTGTGAAAATTTGATTTAATCTGCAGTCAATCTTTATTCAGATTAACATTATGTTTCTGTCTTCTATTATGTTTCTGTCCTGTACAAATTATAATTAATAAACGACTGGCCTATTGGCACAGTTGCTTTATGCTCCAGGGTCGTGGGTTCGATTCCCGTCCTGAATCTGGGTGTAATATTTGTACATTATATATTCATATGCATATTTACTAAAAAGTTATATATGTGTACCAGTCGGCTGTTACCTGAAATATGGTCATTAAGTTGCCTATCTTAGTAACAGATGACCGTGTGTGTGTTAAAACACACTATTTATTCATTTATTTAAATCACTTTTATTAATATCAAAGTATTTTATTAAATAGTTCTCATGAAAATCCTGTATTATATTTTAAATAAATAATATTGACAAATCCTTTTTAACTTCTATATGTTATATAATAAAGTTGAGACTACTGAGTACTGAGTCAATAACAAAGATTATTTTTGTTTGAAAATGGGTTTATCAAAGAAAGTTGTCTTAAAAATATATTGTTTGACCAAAAATTATCATTATGTTTTTTTTATTATTTTTTATCTTATGATTACTTTAACTATATTAAACTAACTTTTGTTTGTATTGTTATTTAAGTTCCAAATTCATTGGTTGCTTATAAATTTTCTGATAGCTATCTGTAATAATGGTGTCCAAAAGATAAAAGATTCTGATATGATTTTTCTGTTTTACCATCTAACTTCATTTTATCTGTCAGAAATTTCTAATTCCATCCAAAATTTGTAGTTCTTGAGGTGGAACAGGCCCCAATGGCATTCCTATCTCCCTCCTGATAAAGATCACCGAAAGCCTATCAGTAATTAAAATGCAAGATAAATTTCATCAACAACTGGTGAAATTGATCCATAGATTTTAATTTGTTATTATTAAACCAATCGAAATTCGAAATTTTAAAATATATTAAAAAAATTAAATTTCAAAGAAATAATGTTATGATTAATTGAATTTTCAGACATAAGCCGTTTATAGATACATCACGACACCTTCCTCTCCCAAGGATCTTGGTGCATGTATCTACCGCACTAACTATAAATCCTAGGTAAGAATAAAGTTATACTTACATATAATTTTCTAATGGCTGGTTTCAATAACAAATCTACATTTAACAATTTGTTAAATTAGGTAACACAGATAACATACATATATGACATTTGTACATTTTAAAAAGTATATATTGGAATATAAATATATATTGGAATTTCTACTATAATACCTTCAACATTGATCTTTATTTGGGAGGGCTCAGTGTTAACTAAAGATAGAAGAAGCAATAAAAAAATTTGGAATATTTTAATAAATTACTGCCAGTTAGTATTTTAAAGCTAGTATTTTAAAATCAGCAATTTGTCCAAATCTCCATAAAAACATACAAAACAATTATAATTTTATATAAAATAGTAGGTTATTTGGTAGTGAAATATATATTACACATATTTTATACTATTTCTCCAGAAATATTTCATCATGGTGATGAAATGATAACATCATTCCTCTCTTTGTGAACGATATTTGTCTACATCAAATATAGATATTTTCTTTGAGACTTAAAACTGAAAAATAAAAGTAGCTAGTTCATATTTTATTGATAACAAAGAAATACTCTTTAATTATATTTTAGAGTGCATATTGTAAATGTATGTTTTATTTTTTAATATATTTTTACATTTAGATTATTTCTAATTTCAGATTCTACATCAACTGCGTTGGTCATTCTTCAGATCAAGCATTTAATGAAAAATTGTTTGAAGCTCATTAAGCGATTAGAAATATTAACAAATATTAATTATGATTCAAACAATTTAAATTCAGAAATTTACATTTACATAAAATCAGATGTTGATGAGAAGTCGGGGATAGAATTAGAAACAGTGTAAAATATTATTCATATTTAGCTGATATCTAATGGCTTACAATGATATGATATAATAAATATAAATCGCAATATAAATTAACACGAAATAATAGAATTTTGAGTAAACTACATAATAAATAATTATAAAAATGGGTATTTGATAGAATATAATAAAATTAGTAGTAAGTAAGGAATTTTTTTTTGCATTAATAAATGAATTGCAGAAATCCACAAATATAATTTTAAAGAAATATTATAAAAAGCAGTTATACTAAACAATTGCCTATTCAGAGTATTGGACTAAAAAAACTAGTCAGTAAATAATGCTTAATATAAACTTGTAACATTGTAAACATTGAGATTTCTACAAAGATTTATTCTGGTTTTAAAAATACAATACTTAAATTTTGCTATTTTCTGACAAGTACTGTTAATATGTAGTTGGTTATCATAAAATCTCTACATCTATAATATTTCTATATTTTACATGTTTTAAAAATGGAAAATTGTTGTTTTGTGTTTTTACTGCCAAAAATTATAATATTCTGAGTAGCTAGTCCTTTCAATATTTACATTTTTTAAATTGTAAAAATATATTTTTATTATCTTCTGCCTAATACTGTTTGCAATAATGATTTATTTATTATACAATGTATTAAAAAATTTCATTATTTGAGTATATTTCTGATATTAACATTTTTAGATTGTATAATTACTATTTATTAATTCCTGCCAAATACTGCTTGCAGTAATTGTTTTTTCTACAAAGTTTTCTAATTTTAAATATTTTGAGTAGATTTCTGTCTATATTTACATTTTCTTACAATGGAAAGCTTTAGTTTTGTATTTTCCAACAAAAATTGTTTTGTAATATTTACTAAGATGACAGTTCCGATTATGCAGTCTAATCTTAAGTCTTATATCGGTGTGTTAGATATCCAGACTGATGATGAAAAAATTTTTTGTGGAAGGCTAAAATATTACAATATGATCTATAGGCTAGTATCCTTACCTTGTTTTATACGATGATTAAAATGCGTCGATCATTAAATATTCCTTGAAATTAAAATACTCAAATAAAAAAAAATAAAAAAAAACATTTAGTTATTTATTGATCTTAATGTATCAGCAAATAACTAATTAATAAGATAGGATTTTTGATATTGAGTACCTTTATAAATAATGCTATGTTTAAATACTACGACTTTTACCATAATTTTATTTTTTTTAAATGCTTAAATTTTTGTGGAGTATAATAGAATCGAGTGTTTGTAAAAATAGGATTCAATATTGCCTTAAGATTAGGTAGGAGGTATATAGTTTGTTTGTTTCACCTTTAATTTTCTGTGGTATTTGTAAATATTTTAATATTATGTTTTTAAATCACATGATTTAATATTTTTTGAAAGTCACAGTAGTAATATGAGTGTTTCTTATTTAATGCTCTTTGGAGTTGTATTTTTCTAAGTTAATATCTGTAAATATTTTCATATTATGTTTGTAAATCATATAATTTATTTATTTTTTTGAAAATCACCGTATAATAGGAGTGTTTCTTATTTAATGCTCTTTGGAATTGTATTTTTCTAACTTAATATCTGTAAATATTTTCATATTATGTTTGTAAATCATATAATTTAATATTTTTTGAGAATCACAGTATAATGAGAGTGTTTCTTATTTAATGCTTTTTGGAATTGTATTTTTCTGAGTTAATATCTGTAAATATTTTCATATTATGTTGGTAAATTATATAATTTATTTATTTTTTTGAAATTCACCGTATAATAGGAGTGTTTCTTATTTAATGCTCTTTGGAATTGTATTTTTCTAAGTTAATATCTGTAAATATTTTCATGTTGTTTGTAAATCATATAATTTAATATTTTTTGAGAATCACAGTACATATAATGAGAGTGTTTCTTATTTAATGCTCTTTGGAATTGTATTTTTCTCAGTTGATATCTGTAAATAAATTCATTTTGTTTGTAAATCATATTATCATATTAAAATATAAATAATAAAAGTGTGTTTTATTTACAATATACAAAAATATATATTTAAAAAAAGCCAATGCACCAAAAGTATCGATAGTTTTATCGATAATTTCACCACACTATTATCGACATGTGGTACGATAAATTTGGCACAACACTATGCTTCATTACTACCAAACTAATGGAAAAAATAACTCGACCGTAAAGTTAGAACAAAAGTATCGCAAACGATTTTTAGCTCAACTCTATGTTCGAAGTGTCACCTCTTTACTATTATATACTCTTTGCGTCATATGACGTATGACGCATTCTTGCAGTAATCAATTGCAAACTATATTTTACTTGCTATTAAGGCGTAACCGGTGAATATAAGTGTATATTCTACGATACCATCGTAAAGCTATTGATAAGTTTAATTTTATATTTACGAGTGCAATCAAAACACTTTAAATATGACCGCACCGCCAATTTATAACCCGGTAAGTAGACGTTGATTTTTGTGCATTTTTAATGAATATAACGCACATAGGTGGCTTATAGCGACGTCTTTGGCAATTCCAAGGGCATCGCTTTGATATCAGTCATTCGTCGATGTAGTTTACTGAGTAAATAGAGTTACATCGCTGAATTGTCTGTAATTTTCGCACGTAGGTATTACAGAGAAACAATATAACAAAAAAGGTCGTGTTAATAATATTCAAGGCTTCTGTATGTCACACTTTAACGTCAGGGTTTTACCTAATGCAATTTTCCTCTTTATTAAATATCGATAGAAATAAATTTGTTAAACCAAAAGTTACAACTCATGTTCAAATAATGTTTATATCAACAAAATTGTTGATATCCAATAAGAATTTTAATGTGTATATAAATATTGATGATCTAAAATTCAAATACATATTTAATAGAAAAGTGTTGCCACTTTATTAAATCAGTCTAAAATTTAATAAGAAACTGGAGAAATATCAATCATTCTTATGTATAATATTTAAATGTTATAGTTTTTTTTTTATTTAATTACAGTAATATAAGTATTTAATTGTAAATAAAATAAATGTATACATTTTATACATTAATAATAAAACATTAGTAATCAGATGACTAACTTTGAGTTAATATGATAGAGTAGAATTGAATAAAGATAATTTAATTCATAAACATAACAAGAAAAAAAAAAAAAAAAAAACAAGAAGCTGTCAAAAAAGATTATTTTTTCCCGTTTTTGTAACATTTTTTATTATTGCTCAGCCCCTATTGGTCGCAGCGTGATGTTATACAGCCTATAGCCGTAGCGGGTAAATGGGCTATACAACACAAAAATTCCCGAGATAAGCGCGTTCAAATATTCAAAGATTAAATTGAGAATGTTCTTATTTCTTAAAGTCTTCTTTCTAAAGTAAGATTTTGGGCAGATAAGAAAAGGGCACAGTTAATAATTAAGATACACATGTATTGCAGGTAATACCATGCGTGCACCCGATCCCCGGGGGCATGTTCCCGGGCCGTATGGTGCGTTTCCAGGGTAATGTACCACCTGGAGGTCAAAGGTTTGTAACAATATTAACTAGCTCAAGTCTTAAAAAAATCCTTCTTTCCTTTCGTCTTGAAATGCCTCTCTGAAAATAATTTATTTTGGCAGCCAAAAATCTGTTGGCAGCCAGTAAATCAAAGATTCAGATCAAGGATGTCACTCACAATTCCAATCTTCTCTCTGATGTTGTACAGACAAACCTTCTGAATAAAGCTATGGGCCTATTTGGGCCTATTTGAATAAAGTTGTTTTTGATTTTGATTTTTTTGATTTTTCTATAACTAACATTCTTTTTACCGACTTTTCTCGTCATGATGAGTTGAAGTAGTAATAGTTGATGCATCGTTCCCATGAGTCATAAAGTTATTTTTTATAGCCTATAATAATATCTCATAAACAGGCTTAATTTTAATAGAGAAATATAGAATAATAAGTAAATATTGAGATTATTTTATTCAAACACAAACACACCAACAGACGATCATGTATGTTAACCCTATTAAATAATTAATTAATTTATTTATGTATGTATTTATTTATTTATTTATTTTTACTGTTATCAGGGTAATTTTTTTTAAATATGATCACAGATGTTATTGTAGCGGTTTTTCACATTGATATTCTGTAAGCCTTTAGTACTAACCCGGTTAGAACTGATGTTAACAAACTAAACTCAATTACTTACAGCTAGTGTTCTCCCATATTTACGCGAATTTTATTCATTTAATTAAAAGTCTAAATCGAATTTTATCGCGTTTAGTTGTTTAAAAACTTTACAGTTTAATGATTTTTTAATTAAATTAAATTATTTCCCGACGTTTCGGACCCTTTACAGCGTCCATGGTCTCGGGGGACTGAGGTGGTGGGTGTCCATATAATGAATTGATTGTAACATACCCCGCTTTTTATATAATTATCGTAATACAACGCCATAAAAACCGATTTAGGGCCTGTTTCACCGGTTACTGATAAAGTTTATCTGCTACAAATGTTGCTGATAGGCTTTAACAGCAGGAAGTAAAACAGGTGCTTAGAGCCTGTTTCACCTCAACTATCTTGTCTTGTATCTTGTAAGGCACGGGCTTGTTTCCGCAACTCGACGTCACTGTGCGCCTATTTTGCGTGTGGGAGTGGGCAGCTAGTCTTGCCACCCTAACTCCTGTAAGAAATTTATCAAACCTCTGGTGTCACCAATGACTTCGGAGAGAGTCCTCGGTGACCCCAGATGTCTGGCCCGGTAGGTGGTCACGCCCGTGCACTCCAGAATAATGTGGGCGGCCGTCTCCTCTGCCTCCAGGCAGGCTCTGCACAGGGGGCTGTCAGTAACACCTACATTAAACAGATGTTTGTTGAATGGGCCGTGGCCCGTAATAATATGAGTAATTTTGCGTAAATGTGGGCGAGTGAGATTCATTAACTTACGAGACAGTCTCCGATCTATGTGTGGGAGAGCTTGTTTCGCCTGTCTACATCCACTCACCTCCATCCAGTATTTGTTATGTAGCTCTTTCGTGTGTTGTCGAATGACTGATGTAGGCCATGCTGTAGGAAGGGGGACAATTGGTTCTGGTCCAATCGCAGCCATCTCCGAACCTCTTCTGGCCATTTCATCAGCGGCATCGTTACCACGGGAGCCACTGTGACCTTTGATCCACTGAAGAGTTACGTTATTGTTGTTATTACATACCTCCATCAGGGATTGGTGACAGTTGTAGATAAGTCTTGAGGTGATAGAGTGACTTTGAAGAGCTTGTAGTACTGATCTGCTGTCCGAGAGGATTCGGATGGAGTAGTTCTTTACCTTTCGAACAAGAGTAGCTGAGGCCGCTGCTATGATACCCATACATTCCGCCTGATAGACGGTGTTGTGAGCACCCAGAGGGGCGGCTATTTGTATGTTGAGATCTTCGGAGAATACACCGTATCCTGTACCTGATCCAGTCTTAGAGCCATCAGTAAAGATCCTTACGTCCTTTGTGTTCAGGGCTTCGTTTGGATCTTCATGAAGCTGTATTTTATATTTTTTGTCGAAAACAAATTGCTTTGGAAGTTTGTCGCTTACCGCCAGCAGCATTGGTTCTTTTTCCATCACCTCATTTAGAACCTCCGCTTGGGGGGACAAGTCTCCTTTCCAAAGATGAAGTGTCTTTAACCTTACCGCTGTAGAAGCTGCCTCCTGCCTTATGAATAGGTGGAGGGCTGGGAGATTCAGCATAACTTCTAACGCTGCAGTTGGTGTCGTCCTCATGGCTCCTGTGATAGCTAAACATGCTAATCGTTGGAAGCTCTGTAGTTTGTTACGTGCCGTTATGAGTTTGGTGCGAGGCCACCATACAACAGCTCCGTAGCATATTATGGGCCGTATCACTGCTGTGTAGAGCCATAGAACGATTTTTGGGGAGAGGCCCCACGTCTTACCTATCATTCTACGGCACTGCCAGAAGGATATGGTGGCTGTACTTAGTTTCGCATCTAGATGCGCGCCCCAGTTGAGCTTGCTGTCACCTCAACTAATAAAGTATAACTTTTGGCTTCACAGGTTGCGAATAGTAATATCGGATAGATAAAGTAGAGTTTGTTAGTGAAAAATAAAAATAAATCATAAACTTTTATCTATTGGATATCGTTATACGTCAGATAGATTTATCAGAAACCGGTGAAACAGTGCCTTAGACTTTTAATTAAATACTTACAGCTAGGTAACCTCCTTAATAAAAGTTGGCTTGGCTATAAATCACGAACTTATCCATTTTTGAATTATTTTGAAGATCTAAAAATATGAAAGTATACTAGTTTTATAAGCATAACAAAACATGTACTAGAAGATTCCGCTCCTCTATAGCATACTCGTAATTAATGCACTTATATTTATGTGTATACATATTTTATTTTCCAGGTTCGCTATAAACTTCCAATGCGGCCCGAACACGGATCCGCGTGACGATATCGCGCTCCACCTCAACTTCCGCTTCGTCGAGATGTGCGTGGTGCGGAACCACCTGACGGCCATGAACTGGGGGGTGGAGGAGACGAGCGGGGGCATGCCGCTGGTCAGGGGTCAGCCGTTTGAAGCTTTGGTGCTGTGTGACCCCATGTCTTTTAAGGTGAGTTATGAATGAGACAAGTGCATGACAAAATCGATGGGACTATTACGTAACTTGAGAGTTCGAGAGAAATCGTTGTGGTGTCGAATTTCAATACTACCTACTTAGGTGGTATTGAAATTCGACACCAGACTTGATGATTGAGACTTCTCAATTAGTATTGAAATGTGACATTGCAGCGATTTCTCGCGATCGCGCAAGTTACGTAATAGACCCACAGTTCAGTACCTTGTTAACTTGTGCATGCACACAAACAAACAGCTTCATACTCACTCTCAACTCCATATAGGAGAAGGGTTGAAGCATAACTCACCACGCTGCTTTGCTGTCACGGATTTATGTATAGATATATTTAATGACGTTTCTTTCAGGTGGCCCTGAACGGCGTCCACTTCTGCGAGTTCCCGCACCGCGTACCCTTCCAGCGCATCTCGCACTTGACCGTAGATGGTGACGTCATGATGCAGTTCATTGGCTTCGAAGGCGAACAGCCGCACGGACAGCCGTTCATGGTGAGCGGTCACATCTTCAAGTTTACTGAATGACTACTACCAGACTGAGACGTGGTCTCTGAATATGGGCCTTTAGAAGGCTTTCGAATATCCATGTCGTACCTATCCCCATATATATCGGTTGGAACTTCTACTCTCGAAGTACTTAGAACAAAAAATCCAACTTGGTAGATCCAACTTCGAGAGAGAGCTCAATCGTCGAATCTAACTAGGATGGGCAGTGTTTGGGAAGTTAAAAAACGTCTTTTCATCCGTCATACCTCAGTGCCCGAAGTCGAAAGTCTTCGACGAATGTGTTTGTTTGGCTTTCACGCGAAAATTACTCAACCGATCATCATGAAACTTTGTACACAGTAACATAGAATTACATTTTATTGAAAAAATTTTTTTTTTTACGAAAGATAAAAAAATGCGAGTGAAGCCGCGGGTAAAAGCTAGTATTTAAAAAGTAATATAAATTTTATTCTTCAGTCCGAGCCACCAGCGTACGGAGCGTACGGTGCTCCCCCAGCGTACGGAGCACCCGCTTACGGAGCGCCACAAGGTAACTCTCATACTTTGTTTCAGCTATAGGGCTGACTAATTATATACTGTGTAGTGATGTGTTTTTGACAAGAACTATGATATATACAAAATATCGTCATAATCATCATCAAATTAATCATTGGATTTCCACTACTGAAGGTAGGCGTCCCCCATTGACCTCCAGAGTAACCGGTTAGAAGCAACCTCCATCAAATACAATACACCATATGTTACCATATTGAAGTGACAACTTCTTATGGGAGGGTAAACCGTTTCGTTACGTAACGCGTAACGACGCCAGTCTGTCTGGCTTCCCTTTCTCTCACGCATACGGCAGCGGTAGGCAGGCTCCTCCTCTCCCACTCTAACCCACAGCGCTAGCCGTATTTTGGACAGACGCTTCCCCCTATATTCAGTGTTTAGTATGAGATAGATATACTGTTGACAGTGAGCATATAACCTAAAATATCAAATAACAATGTAACTATGCTATACAGCTTCACAGAAACATACACTCAAACATTGCCCTTCTCGTGCAGTCGGTTAAGAAAGTATATAAATACTAGCTGACCCGGCATACGTTGTTTTGCCATATAAATTATTGCTAGTGAATATTGCGGTAGTCAAACAAGTATGCTTAATTAAAAAAATCAAAAAACCCGACTGCGTAAAATACTCTTATTATAAACTAAAAAGAACAAAACAATTTATTCATTCATTCCGCCATTTGCGGGCGCCAATTTGAAAATTTATATAGCCTATGTCACTACTACAATTTAGACAAATCCAACGACACCTCATATGTCAAAAACCGTCCAGCCGTTTGAGCTGTAGGGCGGGCCAAAGAAATGGACATACATACATACATATATACATACATACATACATACATACATACATACATACATACATACATACACTCGAAAAACGTAACCCTCCTTCTGTCGCAGTCGGGTAATAAAAAATAAGTAACTTATTGTAAGTGGTATATGACTGAAAGAGGAATGGAGCGCTGTGAACGATGACGGTCTATAAAAGTAACAAAACATCAAACATTCATTTTTTTTTTAAATTCATTGTACTTTTATCACAAATTATGACAAAAAAAGAACATTATCGGTCTCTCAGTGCAATGAAATGTACGATATTTTTAGTGAGTCCATTTTAAGCCAACACAAAGTGGATGGCTTACCCATGCGAGAATATGCTACGAATAATTATTGTCCGTATGAAAAACACGGTGTGCCCAAATCTAAGCCACACACAGACGTCGTTTGACTTTGAGACTTATTGATTGTTATTGCGAATACCAATCTAATTGGAAATTGAACACAAAATTGGATAAAAAAAAAAGCTTAAAGCTTATTGTGTGAGAAAGACAGAAGACTGACTTCGTTCTCATCCCTACTCTGTGCTGTTTACGGGGTGAGGAGTGACACCGGTAGACGTAGTAACTAACTAATCGAGTGGTATCTGACAAATTATCGACCGTCGAGAGTAGAAAATCATTAAAGTTCTAATATCGCTATTAAAAAATAGGGGTTGGAGGTAGAATAGTGAAAATTTAGCGTTGAATGTGTTTTTTAATGCCGAATCATAAAAAAATAATATTAAAAAAATTTGTCCAAAAAATAAAATTTTGTCCAAAAAATAAAATTTTGTGGTGGATCACCCTTATCACTTAGGGGTATGAAAAATAGTTTACGTGATATTCTCAGACCTACTGAATATACACACATTTCATAAGAATTGGTTAAAATAAAATTTTGGGGTGGACCACCCTTTGACTGGCCCGTGGCGCAGTTAGCAGTGGTCCTGTTTTCTGCTCCAGGGTTGTGGGTTCGATTCCCGCCTCGATTGGCGGTGTAATATGTATTTATTTATGTATGTATTATTTATATGTATAATTATTAAAAAAAAAAAGTATATCAGTCAACTTACCTAAGATACAGGCATTAAGTTGCCTACCTTAGGAACAGACGACCGTGTGTGTGTGTGTTAAACATATTTATTTATTTTATCACTTAGGGGTATGAAAAATAGTTTACTTCCTATTCTCAGACCTACTGAATATACACATCGCTCATTTGGAGCGACAGTGACACAAATGCAAATTAGTTAACTTAACACCAGATCAGAATAAAGATTATTTCATAGTTCAAAAGAAGATTCTGAAGCATCATTACGGCTAATTATTATTATTTTAAAATAGTTTTACTATAGCTGGGTATTGTGGCATTTTCACTGCCAACGCAGATGTTTATGCATAGTATTTTGGCATTAATAAGTCATTTTCGCGTATTTTTGTAAATGTGTCACTGTCGCTCCAAATGAGCGATATATTTCATAAGAATCTGTCGAGCCGTTTCGGAGGAGCTTTGTTACAAACACTGTGACACGATATATATATATATATTAGATTTTTATTTGCTTACTTGTAAGGTATATGTCTATATTTTAGTTTTGTTCAAAAACACAATCACTACGCAAAAAAAAAATACTAATTAACTAATAATGTAGATATGTAGATAGCTACGAATTAACTGCAGCTTGCTTCTTGGATTTATTTGCATGTTTAAAACCATAAAAAAATGTAATATCTTAGATTGGGATAAGGGTAAGGCAAATGGATTTGTAAATAATGTATATTAGCTTTAAGACGCTGGTTCTCAAACTTTTTTACAGGCATCTCCCCATTTTACAAAATAAATTTTTAACACCAATACAATAAATTTATAAATAAATTAACAGTCAAGAATATTAATATACGAATACTAATATGAATCTTGAATCGAGTGTTATATGTTTAAATAACTCCATGTTTCTCTAAAACATCTTAAAGTCACGGTGATCTTGAGTTATTATTATAATTTGATGGTATTGTGAAAATAAAAAAATTTTACTCGTACGTAAAATTGACGATTTTTAATAGAATTATAATTTCCTATATTTGCTCTGTATGTTGCGGTTTGAATAAACACTATTTATTAAAAGTGAAAACATCATATCGTACAGTAACTGAAAATCTTGATACATAAAAAAAAAATTAAAGTGAAATCCTACTTAGGTCAACAAAGATTTTTTTTCTTCCATATATGTAAAACTAAAATTAATGAATTAATATTTGAAAAAACTATTTTCATCAAGTGTTATCCACTGTGAGCTTTAAAAAAAAGTTTTATACTTGAGCGGATGTATAAAGTATTTTATTAACGATTGAAAATTCGAACAAGATATATAAATACATAATATATATATAGGGAGATTGTGAAATAATAGTGGAAACCAAGGAATTTACATGATAACTGGAACGCTCACTTAATAAAATTGTATATTCAAATATACACCTTGAAGTAACTGACATAAGGTTGACATTGGCTTATAATATGTAAAGTGAAAAATCGTTCCGAGCATTTCGTTGACTACTGATTTTTGTCTCTTTCTTACGAGAGTTGCCTTAAATCCATGGTAGAAAGAGATGCAATCCCGGCCGTAGGAACGTTTTTTTGAGTGCACGTGAGCATTCCATATTGTATATAAATTCCTTGGTAGAAACTGAATGAATGTCATGTTCAGCGCCATCTTTTGATAGTAAAGACGACTTTATTCTCTTGTAACACAACGCCATCTATAATTAAAGTATCGCACAACGATTTTATTATTTTAAATAAACTTTGACGCTTACTGTTTTGAATATAAATGTTATTAATTATATTCATTATATGTTATATAACATTATTAAACATTATATGTAACATTGTTACCTTTTCTTGGAATAATATTTAAATGTATTTTTAACTGTTTAGTTAACGCACGCCGTCACTCAAATCACAATAACTTTTAACAGCATAAACTGATTTTAATAATTTACTGCCATTTGTCATACATTTATCGTAAAATTTCTTATTTTATATATACAAAATTTTACCGTTATATTTAAAATTAGGGTTCGTCCATTAATCACGTGAGGCTGGAAAGGGGGGGAGAGGTTCGCAAAAAATCCCGAAAAATAACAAAGGGGAGGGGTGGGGGCGTAATGAGATATCACGTGTATTTATTTTTGGTAAATATATATTTTTTTACAACTTCCTTTATTATTTTTATGCATTATGCCAGTCAAAAACAACTTGCAACCTTAAGATCTATCTGGACATTTTTATCACGGTACTTAATTTTCCGAAAATTTAATCGGATTATACCTGTATTTAAAGATAATATTCTGAAATATTCCAATATACTTAGTACAAAAAAATAAAAATATGCACGTGATTTTGGGTATGGGTAAGGGAAAGGTTAAGGTTCTCTAAAATCTCACCACATATCACCAAGGGTGGGAAGGGGTTAAAAATTTACTAAAAATATTACGTGATTAATGGACCCCTTATTGATATTTCGATATTAAAATTATTTTTTGTAATTGGCCCGAACGTGATGTCCTCAGAAGGTTGGTAAATATTATAACGATTTGTTCTCAACATAGCAGCGGCTACCATATTCGCCATCTAACATCTTAGACGTGTGATATAGGTTATTAGGTAGCTGTTACATTAAATTTACAGATAAACCAATAGCGTCAATTAAGTAAAACTCGAATGTATATACCCCCCGGGAGAGAGGGATGTAGGTAGTATAGATCTCGTTCCGCGTGAAAATAAAATTCCTAGCCTTTTTAAAAGTGTAATTTGACTTAATATAACAAACTACTCGCGGCTATTGCATAAAACCGTCCAACGGTGTCACGAGCGTGCTTTACAATTATAATAATACATTAATTAATTTTTTTTCTTTAATTAATAATTAATAATTTACATTAATAATAATATTCTACGACGAAAATAAATAGTTCAAATACGCAGTTCTTTAGTTACATTCGGCAGTCAGTATGAATCTACTAATTAATTGACTTTATTTGGACGGTATATAGAATCCGGACACCTATATATGTATATTGGTTCCTTTTTTTCACTTGCCATTGTAAGCCGTAGCTTGAATTTCTATCTTACAACCTTTTCTGATGAACAGACCAACTTAATTAGACTTGTAATTATGTAGTCAGTATTATATATTCTTGAAATTACGAAAATTATATTTCTATGTAAAAATAAACCTAAAAAAGAAATATTTAATTAAAGGCTTCAAAAGCACATTTTAACTATGATAATAGTAACGCGTCTTAAAAATAATTGCTTATTTGGGATAACAGTATATTTGTAAATATTAAAGTGTTAAAAAGCGATATGATTCGAAAAAGGTAAGTCGTCTTCATATATTTTATATATAAATAGTATTTATGGTGGGTTTTTTTGGGTTTTTTATTACTTATTTTTTCGGTGATGGTTTATGTATCATACAAAGGTTGTTTCGAATTCTATGTGTATATATTTTTTAAGAAGTTGTCTGGGTATGTCCCGATATATAATCGGTGGGACTATTACGTAACTTGCGCTATCGCGAGAAATCGCTGTGGTGTCGAATTTAAATACTAGCTGAGAGTCAATTAGTATTGAAATTCGACACCACAGCGATTTCTAGCGATCGCGCAAGTTACGTAATAGTTCCACCGGTTGTAAAGGACTTATGGTACTTCGAACTGATCTTTTGAGCGGTTTAATGTCAATAATAAATGAATTATTGTTATTTAAGAAACCTGTCTTCGGTATTAGTAACAATGTAGGTCTATATATTGGAATAAAGATTTCAATTATATTCTACGGAATAAGTTATCTTAATAACACACTACTATTTTACTCGATTAAAAGGGGAGGGAAGGGGGATGGGTTGACAATACTCACCAGACTTAATTTGCGGGTTGGCGAGCTCAATGTATAGTGGCAGGGTAAGGTGACGCTGAATCCTGTTGCCTGCAGATCCGGGACCCTCCAATTAAAGCGGTTGAAGGCTTCCGCAGGGGTTTAGTACGGTATTGCACCCCCAAGTGCTGAATCCGACATACGGTCATGCCTACCCTGGCGTTCTGGATATTACCCGTAAATAGGTTCCTCTGCGATCCAAAAAAAAATGGTAAAGTGACGCTGCTGCCAATCACCATGTTGTTTGGTGTTCAGTTGTTCGCACCACTATGGCCTTAAACGCATTTTACGAAACCACGGTCGAGGTCGGGACAATTCTTCCGGTCACCGCAAACTACTGTTCCTCATACATATCAAATTGCTTAGTATTGCATTTTGTTTCTACCAGTGTCTATGTTATTAAGTAGATATAAAACTAACAATATTAACATGTAATAATCATTGGTTTAAGGTTATTTTGCATGTTTATTTTTTTTTCGCTCTGGCAACATTATTTTTATTTTTTTGTTTTATTTTTTTTTTCGCAGGCTTCTACTGAGGGCTATGTTGATTAGCGGTCGATACAGGTTGTCATGTAGGTACTCTCTTTTTAATATTTATTTAATTTAAAAATATTTAATCTGATTTATTTATTTAAATATAAAATTTACAGTCCATTTTTTTTAGAACAGTCCTAAATGGTAAACAAATATGGCGTACTTCCGACCACAGATAAATAGAGTAAAAAGTGTAGTGTAGTGAAGTGACACAGAAAGCAAATGAATGAACAATATTAATAAGCCATAGATTAAAGTAAAATTCATTTTACATTCAAATATTTAACCATATTGCTGAAATTATTTCAAAAACTGATAATATATATACTTTTGTTAAGAATTGGTATACTTTTGTTAAGAATTGGTAATACTTTTGTTAAGAATTGGTAAAGGAATAACAGAATTACGAGAAAAAATATTAATCGAGCATCTTTATAAAAGACAAATTTACAAATTTATATTTCGTTAATACAAAATACCTCTTAGAAATTAGTTGCTCTTTGACTGGAATAGATAAATAAAATATTGTTACTTATTTATTCAACTATTTTGCTATAGTCATTCACCTCTAAAGTTCTAATGACCACATCTCTAGCCTTAAAAAAAATGTTGAAATGACATTAAAAATATTAATTACCTGTATTCTCGATATTCGTACATATTTTAATCATAGAGGTGTTATCGATAGAGCAGGGGAGCCAGGCCTCAAGCTGTCCCTCGGTTATAAAGAGAGAGACGATCGCGGTACCGATTGAATTACATACCAATATAATATTACTGTGCATATAAGAGTTGTTTCTATGATTTGTTTGTAGTCGAAAAATTAAAATAGAAGTAAATAACTGATGATCACAAAAAAAAAACATCAAGATTTGAACTTGAGACCGCAAGGGGGTACCGCAATGTTCTCTCTCTTTCTAACCGTTGGACGTTTCCGCTTACAGGCAGCCGTATGTCTTCCCTACTCTATAATACCTCTATGATTTTAATACTTTTTATTTGTTTAAATGATAAATTGATATTTGTTTTTATTGAAATAAATAGTAAATGGAGTTTTACAAATGTCCGTAAGCTAATGTGTTGTGAAAGTGAGTGATAAATGCGGAAAAGTCGTGATTTACGTACTGACAGGGTTTGTTTACTAAATAGGACGGTTTAATTAAAAGTCTATGTGTCGGATTTTATCGCATTTATTTAAAACTTTACAGTTTAACAATATTTTAAATTACATTCCCGACGTTTCGGACCCTTTACAGCGTCCATGATCTCTCTCTCATGATGGGGGACTGGGGTGGTGGGTGTCCGAATAAATTATTAAATGAGTAAAATTCGCGTAAATATAAGAGAACAGTAAATAGGACTGTTCTAAAAAAATGGTCCATACATTAGAGTGACCTTTCCGAATAAAGTAAATAATAATAAAAAAATGTTAAATTTTATTTTTTTATTTTCAGGTGGTTTGTAAACGTTGTGAAATGAAACTAAAGATTCATTCTCTATGTTCTAAAACATAGAATTTTTGCACCTAATATTATTTTTTGTCTGTATTTCATATTTACCTATTCGTTTTTTCTTGTTTTTTGATTACAATATTTATGTGAGTAATTGTATTGTATTGTAGGTTTTTTAAATAATAAAATTGAACTACATAAGTTACATGCATGCTTAATTCGTTAAAAAAATAATAATTTTATATAACTACGATTGTCTTTGTTAAATATCATATATCAAATATTTTATTAAGATTAACTTAAAATAAGAAAAAAATAATGAAAAAAAAATAATAATTGAACTTTTGCTTTTGTATGGTAGTGTCAGAAACATTATAAAGTTTATTTTATAGTTTTTTTTAAAGTTAAATTAACCTTTTTAAATCTTTCCGATCACTTGCACTACTCAAAACTATAACTATTATTGAAATCTAAAATGCGATATTTATAGTCATTCTGAGTTATTGATACTTCGACACCATTGCAAAGCGACATGTGGAGCTATTACGTAACTTGCGCGATCGCGAGAAATCGCTCTGGTATCGAATTTCAATACTAATTGAAGCTCAGCTACTATTGAAATACGACATCACAGCGATTTCTCTCGATCGCGCAAGTTACGTAATAGTCCTTATGGTGATTTGTACACTGTGGTGGAAACTCAAAACGACCAACGACATATAGTTAATATCCGGGTCTACGTTTCAATAATAGTGTAGTAAGATTTTTGATGATTTTTAGTGTTGTCCAGTCCAAACTGTGCAGCTACACTAGTTAATTACATATTTGATAAATAAATATTTTAAATTCGATTATTTACAGGCACTATGTTACTATTTAACTTATTATCAGAGTCATTTTTCTAAATGTCTCACAAATTTTATTAAAATATTTAATTGGAATTAATGCGTTTAAATTAACAGTCAAAACTAAGTATTGAACAATGCTATATGTATATGTGACGTCACGCGTGGGTAATACTGTAAAGAAAACCGAAAAGTTAATATTATTACTGAGATATATATTCATGTGTAAAGCTATCATAGTGTTGCTAAATACAAATTGATATCGAAAACATAACTCCATACATTTTTTTTTTAATTTGATTAATTACGTACAGAAAATAGAGATTTTTTACAATGTCACCGGTGTAACAGCCATAGAGGTATTATAGATAGAGTAGGGAAGACATACCGCTGTCTGTAAGTGGAAACGTCCAACGGTTAGAAAGAGAGGGAAGATTGCGGTAACCCATTGGCCTTGTGGTCTCAAGTTTAAATCTGGATGTTTCTTGTTTTTTTTTTTTTGTGATCATCAGCTATTTACTGCTATTTTAATTTTTCGACTACAAACAAATCATAGAAACAACTCTTATATGCATAGTAATATTATATATGTATGTAATTCAACCGGTACCGCTATCGTCTCTTTCTAACAGAGGGACAGCTTGAGGCCTTGCTCCCCTGCTCTATCTATAATACCTCTATAGTAACAGCAGCTTTAATAAGCTTTTGATGTGTCCGATTCGATGCACGCGTCCTTTATTAACTAAGTATTCTGTGCCGGAGTGATTATTTTTCTAAATTTCCTTTTTAAATCACTTAACAAATGGAGATAAGTAATAAATAGATAACGACATAAATACCACACAATTTAATGTGACACACTTTATGACACATTGTACAAATAGTTGGACAGGTGCGCGAAATTGTGTCACAATCATAGAGGTATTATAAATAGAGCAGGGGAGCCACGCCTCCAGCTGTCCCTCGGTTAGAAAGAGAGAGACGATCGCGGCACCTATCTGTCTGTGTATATATTTCATTAGTTCAAACAACTTTATAAGGTATTTAAGTTGATTTTATTATTCGAGGTTGTCATAATAATAGCAGTCCTTTACTGCACACGCGTCAGTAGAGAAAGACAGATGGGGGTACCGCGATCTTATCTCTCTTTCTAACCGTTGGACGTTTCTGCTTACAGGCAGCCGTATGTCTTCCCTACTCCATCTATATAACCTCTATGGTAACAATCGGACATATATTTTCACGCACAGATACATCCCTTTACACGCGTGTCGTAATTTAAATTTGCCTTAATAATAATATAATATTCGAAAAAGTCTTATGAACCTACTACCGCACATTCTTATGTAATTTATTTAATATATATATTTTTTAATATTGTCATTTAATAAAATGTTGCATTTCGTTATATTCGATGTACAGTCGAAATGGTGGTTATTAAAAATATTACAAAATATTGTTTTTTTTTTTTTCAAACAATCATCCCCGAATAGATATAAGATGTTAAAATAAATTACGTGTATACAATATTATAATGGCAAGTTAAAATATATAAAAAAGTAGCTGTTTTCCCCCAACTTTACTTCCGTAGAAAGTAATTAATTTATCAGAAATTAGAGTATCTTTATTTATATTAGGGTTTTAATTTTACAATATTATACATATTTACAATTCTAAACTTAAAATAAACATTTACAAAAAGTTTTGGTATAAATCATGTCCGCGTGGAATGGTGCCAAGAATACTAGCAGCATTTCCCCATTAAATCGCAATTCCGATTCTCTGGCCAAAAAATGCACCAGCCCTCCTGTCACCAGTGAAGGCTATGAGACGTGGGGTTAATTCTTTTAGATTTTTTTTTGCACTGCTACTCCAAGGTAGGGTTTAAGAGGTTATAAGATTAGTTTAAAGTTTTATTAGGGTTTTAAGGCGAACTTTGACAATGTTAAGTTTATTTTTGACATTGTCGAGTTTATCTTTGACAATGTCAAGTTTATCTTTGACAGTTAAAATAAATAAATATTTTATAGTTCAATTTAACTATATTGTTGACTGGTACACTTTTTTTTAAATAATTATACATATAAATAACACATACCTACATAAATAAACATATATTACACCCAGACTCGGGGCGGGAATCGAACCCACAACCCTTGGAGAAGAAAACAGGGTCACTGCAAACTGCGCCAACGGGTCATTAACTCTAATAAATTTCTAAAAACATAGATTACGTTATAATATGACTACTGATCAAATTTTACTTTTTCTATCTCAACTAGTTTCCACTCGACGACGATAAACTCAACTGAGTCAGTTAATTTCTAGATTAAAAGAATAATATAATTAATTTGAGTCGTAGTCTATAGAACATTAAGTAGTGTATGAAAGACTGGAACCGCGCGGGTCATCTAGTACTCTATTAAATATCTCTTAGCTTCACTTTTAAAATTGATGTAAGAAAAAATATGATAAAAACAATTTGAAATTAATAATTTTGTAAATTGAAATTGAATATTACTGAACTAAACTGAATCAGCCTGTGAACGACCCACTGCTGGCAAAGGCCTCTTCTCCATATAGGAGAAGGGTTGGAGCATAATCCGCCACGCTGCTCCACTGCGGGATAGCGGATAATTTTCCCTATCAAGAGTACCGCTAGTTTATGACAAGAACCGGTACCGACGGCTTTACGTGCTCTCCGAGGTACGGTGAACAGACCCAACAAGGACATACATATATACACCCAGACCACCATATACACCCAGACCGGAAACTGTTGTATATCATATAATATAAATCTATGATCTGTTATATGTCAATGTCAAGGAGTCTATAATATCGTGGTCATTGTTCATGTCTTAACTACAATTCTATGATGTCGAGTCGTGTCCTTTTATCTAAAAGTAATAAAGATACATCAAGTCAATTAAGAGTATTCTTTACCATACTATCACAAAACAGAAACAAATATTTACAAATACAAATATTTGCCCCGAGCGGGAATCGAAACCGCGACCGCCGGAGTTGAGGCGACTACTCGCACCAGTACACCAGTACGTCTACCATGAGTTTCCAGAGACGATAGTTCACGATACACGCTAGCGAGTGTAGTAGACAGTTTATATGGAAAGTTGAGCAGCGCCTCTCGCGGATACTGTCATTACTATTGCGTTTCTACGTTTACTACTGTGTCATGTGCGCTTGTAACACAAACTCATGGTAGACGTACTGAACGGGTATCGAATATTAATTATATTATAATTGAATCGGTTGTAGCTTCACATTAACTATAGCACATTTTTGTTAAATGACGCATTAATAGTGCTTTTAAAGCTCAGTAGAATAATTTTTGTTTGTTTTTAATGTGTACAACACGTGCGTTTCGATCGAAAAGTTCGTGGGTATATTTCCCGGGTATCAGCTGTGAAAAAGTTTGAGCACCTGTGCGTCAGGTGAATTTATACTTATCGTTCAATTCGAATTTGTTACAGGTTTCGTTGGTGGTGCGGTGAGTATTATTTGTATTTAATATATTAAGTGTTTTATATTAATATTATTAAGGTGTAGATTTCGTGTGTTTGTTTATTGATGCTTAACATGTTCAACGCCATGGGGGACACCAGTTGGGCCTCACTTATATAGCCGATGGAGCCAGCATAAAGAACTTATGTTGAACATTTTATCTAAAATATTTTTCTGTCATATTTTTTACTAAAAACCTAGCACAATTTAATCGTCTGCAGGGCCGTGGGCGTCACGTTTAATACGTATTAGCTTTATGTCTGTGCTTGACAGCTCAATAGAAACGCCCAAAGTCGACTCCGGCTCGCGGTCATATGGTGTCCCCCACGGCTCCAACGGAACAATCGTGTGTCGACCACATGGTGTCCCCCATGGCCCAAACAGTAAAACTAAAAAATTAAGGCGGCGTTTAACGCGTTAAGACGCAAACAACCGATTTGGTGATTTTTTGAATATATTAATACATATAATCATTATACGAAATTAGCAAACCCGGCGAACTCCGTTTCGCCACCAGATGGCTTCGTTTTTTGTAACATTTCGTTTGGGGATTAAAAGATGAAGAAAAATTATATTTCTTGTGACATGCAAAACCATATTGGTTTGTAGTACATGCTATGTATCAGAGATGGCGCTGTATGTGAAAAATGATTTTCTCTGCTTTCCTGCTTTTCTATTGAAATTTTTCCTGAATTTTGTTTGCTATAAACCTCACGGAGCCCGAGACCTTTCCAACGAATGCAAAACCGTGGAAACCGGTTCGTGCGTTCTGGAATTATAGCGTCAGGAAGGAAAACCCGACTTATTTTTATATTATATATGTGATTATTACATTAATTGAGAGTATTATTAATTATTTTCAAAAAATAAACAATTGATATAGAAGTTCCTTACAGTTTTATTATGTTAAGGATAACTTTAGTAGTTTAGTACTATTACATTTTTGAACTCCATGACATGGCGCCACCATCACGTTTTGACCATCGAAATCTGCACCATAGGACTTGGTTATCTTTCACACCGCTCGTATGACTGGTTTGCATCCAGTGTTTGGGTTTACGTTCTTTTTTCCGCGTACGTACAGGCTGTGGAATGACCTTCCTCCTGAGGTTTTCCCTGAGCTCTATAATTTAGGTATTTTCAAGTGTCGAGTGTTCAGACACCTTTAGCCTCAACGCTGGCAACGCTCCCGCAACGCCTCTGATGTTGCAAATGTCATGTTAGGAATCACTTAACATCAGGTGGACCTATTAGCTGGGAGCTAAAGCCAAAGAAGAAGAAGAAGACCTATTAGCTCGTTTGCCCTTTTTTATTTAGAAAAAAAAAAACCCCCTGTAACAGTTTGTGAATGCCCCATAGCTGTGCAATGGCCTTTTCTACTATGAATGACAAGTTTGAATAATTTCTTCCGAAACATGCAAGTTTCCTTACGATGATTTTCTTCACCGCTTAAAAGTGCATCTGTCGTAAATTTATACGATGTTCGGTCCTGTGGCGCTATTACGTAACTTGCGCGATCGCGAGAAATCGCTGTTCGAAAGCGAGAGATGCTTATTGAGGTTCAATCGGTATTAAAATTCGACACCACGGCGATTTATCGCGACCGCGCAAGTTACTTAATAGACCCACCGGTTATATGTGTCATACAGATAATTGTCGTGGTTGGAGCGTCTGTGTTGTTTGTGTAATGTGCTTTCAGACTACCGACACAGGATCCTCGCCCTACTCCCCAGTACTATTACATCTTTACGGCCCCCGCCGTTGAGCGCGAGGCCCTTATTTAATTTAACTTATTTTTAGTGCTTAATTTTTATTTATTTTTTTGTAGTTATGTCAAATTCGAACTCTTGCGAAAATTTGATAAATAATTATTGCAAAATATAGCAACCACAAGGCTACGGTACACAATACATACAAGGTGAGCAGCGTCGTGGGCTCGGCACTGGCGCGGCCGTGGGGCTGGGCGTGGGTGCGCTGGCGGCTGGAGGCCTTGCGGGTTACGCGTTGGGTGGTGGGTTTAGCAGTGATTCTCCCCCCGCTGAGGTGAGTTTTTGACCTAGCTGATTCAGTATATTAGTAGGGTTTATATTAACAGAAATTGTCAATTATTGTATTTGTAAATAAATGTCCACTGGTGCCATAAGAAAAGTAGGGTGAATACATAACATTTTATACTTTTTTTTTTTAAGTATAAAATCTTTAAATATTGAACCGATTTTAGTGATGCTTTTATGACTGCAAAACTACATTATCGAGAAGGTCGTTACAGTTAGGCTACTCGTAACGAAACAATAGCCAGTAACTGTCAACGTAGGCGAAGCCGAGAGGAAAGGATATACTTTTGTTATAAATGTGTAGTTTGTGTGTATGTAGTTTGGTTTTATATGGTAAACCCAGGAGTCACTTGGATGTGGAAAATATTTTTTTTGCGTTTTTACCCGTGGGACTATTACGTAACTTGCGCGATCGAGAGAAGTCGCTGTGGTGTCGAATATCAATACTAATCTAGTAACTTATTGAAATTCGACAACACAGCGATCACTCGCGATCGCGTAAGTTACATAATAGCCACACCGTTTACTTTGTAGATTAATAGGCTTTATAACATCAATCTACGACTCCACACCAAGTATTATAATTTAAGGCGAGTGTAACTCGAAGCAAGTCTAGATTCTATCTGTAAATTTCCCACGAGTAACTAAATACCTCTCTTGTATAATAGAGTAATGTGGAGTAGAGCTTCGAGGTTTTACGAAATTTTTATGTATTTAAAATTATCTTTTGTTGTCATGCTTTTACGTGCAAAAGATTTTGTGCGATGAAATAAACACACAGACATACAAACAGACAAAGATTATAAAAAAATGTTTTGTATTCTATCTCTCTCATAAAGATCCCTATAATTAGTTTCTCCTATCATGTAGTTAGTATAATGTTATATCTCATGTAAAAACATCAGCCGGTTATATAATTATATCTATTATATTAGGAAGTATTTTTGAAGTGAAACTTCTTTAGAATCGTTGTGATTTGAAACGGGATGCGACGGAAAAAGCGACAGGTAAGAGACATAAATACAAAATGGTGTAGGAGAGAATGAGATAGTATGATGTCGCGTATCCTAGCAACGCGTATCCTAGCAACGCGTAAACAACGCGTAAATAAGTAATAGAATGTTTAACTATTAATATTAATAAATTTTAAATCGAGTTTACCAAAGATGTTTCACTTCTGACATGTGTACTCCGTACACACGACTTTTTTTTAAATATATATTATCTGGTGTCCCGAAACGCTGGACTCAAGCCTAGCTCAGGCACCAGTCTCCCACAATATCTATAATTGTATACCTGTGTTGTTTGTATATATATGATTATGTAAAATTAAGTTAATGTCCATATATTGTGGTGAGAAAATAAACTATAGGGCGTTCAACGAGACAAGATACCAAATGTAAACAAACCAACTGCCAGGTCATTCGCCTATTTTTTTACAAATTTACTAAAACTAGATATAACAGCAATAAATAACAAAAACAACAACTAATACAACAAATAACAACTATAACTAAAACTAGTAACAAATTTTAGTAGTTGTAAATAACTACGTAAATAAAAGGCCGCGCGAATGTTTTCAAACCCGCAATAGTCTCGTTGGACTTTGTCCGACCTTAGCCGAGAGCCGTGCAGCAGATAGCAAACAAACAAGATAGAAAGAGATAGACTGTATTTTCATGTTTCATCGGCGTTGTTTACATTTGGTATCTTGTCTCGTTGAACGCACTATAATTATTATATTATTATATAAATATTAAATTCCTTTTTAAATTTCAAGGCACACGTATCTTCATTTGATGGTGACAGCTTCGGAGGAGACGACTGGATGGATTAATGCCTTCGTAAAGATAATATTTAATGTAATATCAACTATATAGTATATAAAAATTTAATTAAAAAAGATGATGTGAAATTTGTAATAAAATATATTGTTTTCGGTAAAGATATATTTAAAAATTTGTTAAAAAAAATCATTGTGATTATATGTATATCATTTAAATGTTTAAATATCTTTTAATGTATAAAAAATGTCTTTTAATATTTCGAAGCACAATAATTAAATTAAAATGACCAAGTGTATATAATGGATACATAGAGAGGGCAATTTTTTTCTTAGAATCATGTCTGTAAGTGGACACATTTTTTGTCTCTTTCTAATTTATATACATGTCACAATAATATGTATTATAGTATTAAATACGTAGATATCAGTGTTAATAGCGAAACGTTTAGTATGAAGTCTCTCAAACATTGTTTATACCTGAGATTCCCAAACTATTTTGGGTAAGAGACCCCTTTTGTAAAATGAACCGATACCCTATCTCTAGTTTTTTTTCTATTGATACAAAATTCTTACCAATTTTAAAACTTCGCTGTTGGTAAAGTGGATAAGGCTTAAGTGATCGATTTCGACTTTGGGAATCTCTGGCTTACACTATAAGACAGACTTTAGTAATAAAAAGTAATTTTTCAAAAGTACCTCAATAACAGCAAAGGAAAATAACTAAGTTAAGAAAGAGACAAAAGGCTTAGAAACTTAACTAGACTCACGTGGTGCTGATAAAGTTGATAATGTGTAACGATAGATTGAGAATTATATTTCGATCTGAAACAGTAGAAAGTTAAGCCGAAGTCAGACTTGCGAAATGAGTTAAAAACTAAGTTTATACATGGCAACATTTAAAGTGATGTTGCTGAATCATATGTTTGTGTTAATTGAAGTTTAATATGATTATAAAGTAAATTATTATTAATTTAATAATTTTCTATTGTAAAAATTAAGCGAAGAATATATTGCACCACCTTGATCGATTAATCTCCTTCGTGTCTTCTTTATTCTGCCTTAAATTTTCAATATCCTAATTTGGCAATAATAAAAGTGATCAATTTTAATAAATTAATGAAATTTGATGTTCTAGCATAACCATAAGTACGCAGCCAATTTTGCTAAGATTGTGTTAATACAAAAAAAAATAAAAAAAATATAGACATACTGGTAAAACTTGACGGACAATAATTTTGTTAGAATGCACCGTTCTCATGGTCATGATGTAACATTCCGAATAATTATATTATATTTTATATGTATGAATGATTGTATGTATTGTATGTATGTGTTCTTGTATGTATTTGATATTTATATTTTATTACTTTGTTGTTACCGCCTACAATTTTTGTTTTCTCTTTATCTTATAGGTTAATTAGGAGAGAATGTCCCTAGGAAAAAAGTCAGCATTTTGTTCCAATTGTTTTTTTTTTAAATTACATAGTTGGTCAAAATTTTTAAATAAATAAATTATCAAGTCTGTCAGTACCATTAAAATGTATGAATTGTTCACTTTACGTAGTTTATACAAATATGCAAAAAGGCCTTTTAAATATGCCTTAGGCTTATATAATATATATACTTAGAGTTTAGTAGACATATTTCGTTTTTGTTTTTGTCTCGAATATTTAAAAAGAAATCATGTAAAGATATTTTTTTGTTTTATTGTTTTAATTTTATTTTAATTGTTATAAATCATCGATTTAAAAAAATGTTTACTAAAAATATTAGCTTTTATAGAAATTTTCTACGAATAATATAAAGGGATCGTTCGCGGGCCCTCTTCTAATTGATTTCATCAATTTTTATCTATGCATTCCACAGACCACATGCGCGGAAATGATACTTCTTTAATCAAAAACTGAATTTAACTGTCGAACTTTAGTAAATAATTGTTTGCTATTGTTCATAAAAGATAATAAACAAAATTATCAATTTTATTAACTACCTATTATTTTTATTTAAAACTGACAAAAAACTATTGCGCATGTCTCATTTCCGTTTCCGCGCATGTGGTCTGTGGAATGCATAGATAAAAAAGTGATGAAATCAATTAGAAGAGGGCGCGCGAACGTACCCAATTGAAAATGTAAATCACTTTAGCGATTAGAAATAGCAGCAAGAGGAGATTTTTTCATGGTATTTTAATTATTCTTTTCTGATTAGTGAACAAAATCCATATAATTATATTACTAGAATAAAATTCCTAGTGTAATATTCACTATTACTGATGTATTATTAAGAATTTATTGATTTCATTTGTATTAATTATATATTTTTATTTATTTTATTGTTAATACGTATATATAATATTAACAGCACAAGAGGCAGCTATAGGTTTTAATTTTAAATGGCGATTAAACAAGTAAAATATCAATAAGTTTAAAAATATCATGTTGTATATGTCTCATACATTTTTCGTGTTCTAATGTATGATGTTTTTGTATTTGCCAATAGATAAGTGATGTATCTGGCATTCATCCCTATAATCCGTGTCAATGTTTGGCAATTTTCGTTTTGGTCCGTTCTTATATATTACATCCTAACATCCGACTGTTAAAATATTTTCAAGAAAGAAACGATGAAAACATACTTTCTCTAAAACACAAATAAAAAAATTAAAAATTGTGTATACTGTGAATGTAACACGACCAAGATGCGATAACGAACAAACCTTAATCGGCTTTTACGTAACTAGCAATAGTCAAGCGATAGCGAAAAATCGTGCAATTACAACTGTCAAACTGCAATAATTTGGTGTATAATATTATTTGGAACTAGCTTCTGCTCGCGGTTTCGCCCGCGATGATGTCGGTTATCGCGACCAAAAAAAAGTATCCTATATTACTTCTAATGCCTACAAGAATATGTAGTAGTTTTCGCGTGGAAGCGTAACAAAGAAACTTACTTTCGCATTTATAATATTAGTATGATTACTTTCCGTGCATCCATATTTTTGATATCGTATATGGTTATAATTGACAGCGAGTGGACAGCCATGATTGCACGATTATCGCTAAATAGTTTTAATAGTTAGGTCCACGGTATTATATTGTGTATTAACCTAATTTATATATCGACCGGATATCGCTCCATCTCTTTAATTACTAAACCTAAAATATCTGCTTATAGAAAGTTTAGAACCGTGGGACTATTACGTAACTCACGCGATCGCCAGAAGTTGCTGTGATGTTTTTCAATACTAGATGAGCCTCATTGAATATTGAAATTCGACACCACAACAACTTTTCGCGACCGAGCAAGTTACGTAATATTCCCACGGTTCTAAATTATGTCACGTTAAAATAATGTTTTTAGGAGACTTGCCATATTATTTCATATAACAGAGACATGTATTAACTTTTAATTAACTCGTATTTATGTTATTATAAGTTTTTTCATAGTTAATAAAGACCTCGATAGCATCACACACCGTTTTTTGAACTTTGTATTAGGTGTTATAGTGAAGACTCGATCAACTGGGCTGTTCGTTGTAACCGATCATCGCGTTGAAGTTAAATTAAGAAACGTTTTTATCATTAACGCTAATATGATGAGCTACTCGTACGTCGATCTTAGTATCTCTTAAGCGGGTTGCAGACCAAGAGTTAAGCTAAGTTAAGTTTAGCTTAGCTCGCATAGCTTACACAGTTCTTCTTACTTGCCAACTAAGCTATGTTAGCTAACTAAAATATGCGAAGCTAAGTTAGTTGTGTATGCCGAAGCGCAGCTACGCGAGCTGAGCTAAGTCCTTCCGCCTACCCCGCACCCCCGCAACGTCCGTCGAACTGAACTTCGCAAAACTTCGTTTAGTTATTGGTGTGCACGGGACATATTTTCAGTTTAGCTTAGCTAAGCTCGTTTAGCTTAGCTTCGGAATACCTTAGCTCTTGGTCTGCAACACGCTTTAAGGTTTTTGGTAAATGTCATTTGACTGTAACATGTATTTTCGTGAATGGCAATCCAAAATTTGAATGTAAATTTCATTAAAATTGCTTTATCATTAAAGGTGTGTTAAATTTTATGACGCGAGATTAACGAGTTAACTGTTTTTGACGAATATTTTCGTCATTAAAATATTGTAAAATTTTATGTTATACCTAACGTAACATCTCCTCCAGCACGATTCTTTCCACACATATTCCAACAAAGTCAAAGCAGTTAACTTGTTAACATGATTGAAAACTCGAATTATAAATTGTGTCAGCTACAATGGCTACAAAAATACTTTTTTTTAATATTAATTTGGTAAAGTATTATTAAAATATAGGTTTATTCAATATGTTATCATTAAGTTTACGTTTGAAATACTTAACTGTTAATAATATGGAGATATTAAATCGAAATTATTTTCATGTTCCCTTATAAAACTTATGTATAAATTCCGATTTGTCTATAATATAAACTAGGGTTGCTAGTGATTAATCTGGACATTCAGATAAAGGGGGACGGAGGGAGAGGAGAGATCCTACCAGAACTCTGAAAATTGAGATGTCCGGCGAAATAAGACAGAAGACTCTGATGACGCTACGCATAACTGAAGCCGGTCGATCGAGTTTACACTGTAATCTGCTTGTCTCCGTATCACATACGTACATTACGTCACAAATTCACGTTTGATCATAAGGGAACGTACCCATACTGCGTGATCCGTTCAGGGGGGAGAGTCTTCAAAAATATCACGCTTGGTCACAGGGGTGGGTTTTTGTAACAAAGTTAATATCCTCTAGAGATATCTCGCGTTTTTTCGAGCTATATTCAAATATGCGTTTAGCGCTTTTTGAATTCACAGGTGGCAACAATACGCTACACTACCACCATTACTACTACTGACTACCCTTTTTTACTTTCTGTTAGTAAAAATTAAAATATCATTTAAAAACGTACAAATTACTGCGTGAACATTTGAAGGGTAGAAGGGTTTTTTAATACTACGGGTGGTCACCAATGGAAGTAGGGGGGAAGAAAATTATAAAAAACAAGCGAACCCGGCGAACTCCGTTTCGCCACCAGACGGCTTCGTTTTTTGTAACATTTCGTTTGGAAATTAAAAGATGAAGTAATACATCCTATGTATCAGAGATGGCGCTGTGTGTGAAAAATTATTTTCCCTGTTTTTCCGATTTTCTGTTGAAATTTTTCCTCAATTTTGTTTGCTATAAACCTCACGGAGCCCGAGACCTTTCCAACGAATGCAAAACCGTGGAAATCGGTTCGTGCGTTCTGGAATTATAGCGTCAGGAAGGAAAACCCGACTTATTTTTATATTATAGATGTGTCACGTAGTATGGGTACGTTCCCTAACCTCACTGGTAGGGCACCGGCTACACGTTTAGATGCCATAGTTTGCGAATTATGTTTATTGGAAATGTTTAAAATATAAGCAACGTTGAATTTATTGTGTTGTTTTATTTGAATCAGCCTGTAAACGTCCCTCTGTTTGGTAAAGTCTACTTTTCGATATAGGAGAAGGGTTGAAGCTTAATCTACCACGCTGGTCCAATGCAGGTTAGTGGTGTAACGATCGCTATTAGGTGTCTGATAAATGGGACTGATGGCTTTCCATGCCGTAGGCCTCGTTCCCACTACTCCGGACGCCGGATTGGTGAAACTGCCGGAAAGGCGAGTGGCCATACATTTTATATGAAGCTGTTTATATTTAACCGGTTTCGGCGAAAACACTGGATTCGGTGTTTTGTGAGGTGTTTTTGCCGATCCGGTGTAATGTGAACACCTCGGTCCGGCATCCGGTTTCCAGCGATTTCGCCGGTCCGGCGTAGTTTGGAATACGGCGTTACGAGGCACGATTTGGAGACCCAAAAGAATATACGCCCAGAACAGAAACAAATATTTGTACAAACACAAATATCTGCCTCGAGCGGGATCGAACTCGCAACAGCCGGTATTGAGGTGATTACTCTCACCATTATACCAGAACGGTTTTTTTTTATTTATAACCCTTTATATTATAAATTATGAAACTACATAATTGCCATAAGCATTGGCCACATAATTAATTCTCGTCACGTAACCCTTACGTCAAATCCTTAATTCATTAATCATTTACCAAGGAATTATATACAAACTGGAATGCTCACGTGCACTCAAAAAACGTTCCTACAGCAGGGATTGCATCTCTTTCTACCATGGGATTCAAGACAACTCTCGTAAGAAAGAGACAAAATACCAGTAGTCAACAAAATGCTCGAAACGATTTTTCAGTTTACATGTTATAAGCCAATGTCACAACCTTATGTCAGTTACTTCAAGGTGCATATTTGAATATACAATTTTAATATACATTATTGAATTTAATTATTGAATATACAATTTGAATATACAATAATAAACAAAGAACAAAAAAAAGCTCGTTTGTCAGTAAATTTTCGTAAATTTTGATAAGATTTACTGTACCATCTTGTGTAATCACTTCCATATTTCGCACTCATCCATTACCCGTAAAAACTTCTCTACCTACATGCAAAACATCATTACTCCACTTTGTCTCTAGATAAAGTGTGTTCTGAATAAAATGCAAGATTACGCGAAACATTTTCTAAATCCAGAGCCGAAGTGCCAGGCAAATGCGTAAGAACGGGTCACTTATAATACATTTGGATCACTCCTCACAATAAAGTTTTGGATAACCTCAGTGTCTTCACTCTCTTCGCCGTTGGAATCGGGCTGATATTCTTCATCGCTACCACTACTAAAATCTTCTACATCCGAATCTTCCAAGTAACGTTGTATTTCTTCTGCCGTATACATTTTACGAACCATAGTGCTATTGTAATAACAAGATGCTATTGTAATGTTTCAATCACTTAGATACTTTTCGCAAATACCCGCTAATTCACTCAAACAGATTGTAATTTTTTACTGATACCCACAAATTGTGAAAATAAAACAAAAAGTAGTTAAAAATCATGTAAAGATTATCTGTGTATCAGTTAAAGACAATATAAACACGAATTGTTTTAAATGTTCATATATGACTCATTGGACGTAGATGATAATAACCACTACACTACGTTCATGAGTCATATATGAGCAAAAAAGAAAAATTGGAAAAAAGGGCAAATACGTATAATTATCTATTTATAACAATATATTCTTGCATTTTAAACATAATATTATTATTTTCTGAAAAATACAATTTTGGACTTCAGGCGGTATACAAATACATTGTACTGGGACAGGGAAGTTGTTAAGTGAGCGTTCCAGTTATGATATAAATTCCTTATCATTTACTTATAGTGAAAGAAATATTTAATTGTATTTTTTGTTTAACTAAATTTTTAGATTATTTATTGTTAGAAAACGAAAACACTTGACTAATTGTAAGACGCAGTTATGAAAGTAGGTATATTAGGATGGGTTTAGAAATTTAGTTTTTAATTAAAAATAAATGATTTAAAAAGAAATAAAATAAATCTGCATAGTTTAGAGTTGCCAACCGTCCTGTTTTCCCAGGACATGTCCTGGTTTTCGTAGTGTCCTGGGATGTCCTGAATAGTTTTTACGCAGCGTCCTGGGTTTTTAAATTTTAAAATTCGCGCGCCTCAAGAAATTATTACGTTACTTTTTATTAATTTTTATTAATAAGTTTGTAATATTAGAATTTATTAGATGCTAACCTAAGTTTAAAAAAAAATGTTACAAACTAAAGTGTTTGTTTTACGTTTTATATTATTTCGAATAATTTTATTAATTACTTGAATTTCATTTCACCTATTTTTAATACATATTAATTTAACTATTGCAACTCTATTACTGCGTCCTGTTTTTAAACTGAATTGTCCTGGTTTTTCCAACTTCAAGTCCTAGTTTTTTAAATTTGGTGTTGGCAACCCTAGCATAGTTCAACCATTAACTAACTACAGACAGGGCCGGATTTAGAGTTGTGGGGGCCCGGGACAATGGAGGAGTGATGTTTTTTTTTTTAAAAAAAGTCACAATCTCACGCCAATATATTATCGTTGCCAGGTGGACATATTCCTAAAAAAAAATATGTCATCACCTAAAAAAAAGCCGTCCCGACTCCGGACTCCTCCAACTCGATTGCCTTAGCTCTATTGTGGAAGCTCCTCTTTTGCGGATGTGGAGGACCCTCTTTGTGGATATGGGGGCCCGGGGCAGTTGCCCCGCTTGCCCTCCCCTAAATCCGGCCCTGGCAACAGATTATATCTATAACGTAGCCTGGTAAGAAACACGAGCTGCATTAAATTTGAAATTATTTGTATAAATATAATCGATGGCACTAAAGAGGTCATGAAATAATAATCTTATTACTCTGATTTCGAACTCTGAATCAGCTTCTAAACGTCCTACTGCTGAGCAAAAGCCTCTTCTCCATATAAAAGGAAGGGTTGGAGTTTAATCTTAAACGCTGCTGCTGCACTGTGTGTTGGCAGTTCATTTCCGTATCATGAATAACGATCGTTATCAGATGTCTGTGATAACAACCGGGATCGCCGGCCTTACGTGCTTTTCGAGGCACGGTGGGGAGACCCACAAGCACATACACTCAGACCGGAACCAAATATTTATAAAAATTGAAGTATCTGCTTCAGAATCGAACCCGCGATAACGTTGAGGCGACTACTCGCACCACTATACCAGAACGGTCGTCAAGTAGTCGTATTAGTATTGGTCCAATATATTCATTGAAACAAAGTTATTGAAATTACTTTAAGATTAATTTATCTGATGATAAATTATTATCTGATGATTAATTAAAATCATCATCATATCAGTCATTGGATGTCCACTGTTGAACAGAGGCCTTCCCATCGACCTCCAGAGCGACCTGTTCAAAGCAGCCTCCATCCAAGGCAATTTTATATTAGGCACAAAAAAATTAAAAAAGAAAAAAATGTATGTAAGTATGAATTTGAGAATATATCTATTTTTAATTTGGATTTTGTTCAATATAATAATAATTGGACATAACTTATAACAACGTACGTGTGTAATCAACCTTAACTTTAAAAAAAATCCTGGCAACGATTCCATCCTTCACGAATAGTCTCCATGGCAACGCGATACAAAACAAAACACTGACGCTGTTAGCAAAAATTTACCGGAAATTTAAAAATGTCTGGTCTAAGCGGTTACGACAGCGAGGCCGTGGGCTTCGATAGCGTCACACAGGATAAAAGCTCCCTCGTCAGCAACTCGGCGCAGACTACAGAGTTTAGCGAACAAGGTATTGGAACTCAAACGACCATGTCGAAGGACGAAGGTTGTGTAGTTAAACCGGGGGACGTTAACTGCAACGAAGAACCAGAAATCCCTCTAGGCTTAAACGAGTTTCTTAGAAAAGTGGCTCCAGCCATGATAGAGCAATTGGAGCAGAACGATAGGGAATACCTCAACGATTCCTCGGATTCGGATGAGGAAGACGTTGTAACCGCAAAATTGTTGCAAGAGATAAAATTGAAACACGGTGTTGGGTGTGGAGACCATGATACTTCGATCTTGGGAGTAACATGGAGCAGTGCTGGCAACTCCCTCGCCGTCTCCATCGGAGCGATGCAGCACGAGACATGGTGTCAAAACTCTGGTCTGATCAAAGTTTTTATGTTAAAACGGAGCGAGGAAAGATTTGTCCATGCTATGGACGTTACCGAAAAAGACTGCGTTAGTGTTCTGAAGTACCACCCGACGGTGGCTGCTTTATTAGCATATGGTACCACTTCTGGTGAAATAGTGCTTTGTAACTTGAGGAATGGGAGCTTAGATGAAGGTACCCAATTGGCTTCTCCGTCAGGATGTCACGGCTCCAGGCGAGTATCGGCTCTACAGTGGGCGGATGCACCTCTTGCTAATACGTTTTTATTGATGCAAATAACTTACAAAGGGAAGCGACGCGGAGCTGCTGATCAGGTAAACTTGCTAATAAAATTTTATTTAAACGTTCAGATTAATTAATACCTGTAGGTATAGATTTAACGATTTAGTTATTACGAGTTTTTATTTTGAAAAAAAAAAACAAAGGCCTTGCAGTAGTAGGTACGTTGCACTTACGCGACAGGGATACAATACAATAATACTTAAAGCAAAACCTCTTCTCCGTGATAAAAGAATATTTAGGTATGAAAAATTGATTATTTATATAACTGAACTGAATTGAATCCACCTGTAAATGTCACACTACTGGGCAAAGGCGTCTTCTCCATGAAGGGGAAGGGTTGTAGCTTAATCCACCACGCTGCTCTACTACGGTTTGACGGATAATTTCCATACCAGGATTAACGATCGTTACCAGGTGTTTATGATAACAACCGTGACCGACAGCTTTACGTGCTCTCCGAGTAACGGTGGGGAGACCCACAAGGACATATAGTGAGATAGGAAACAAATATTTATACAAATACAAAAATCTATTCGAGCGGGAATCGACTTTGAGGCGACTACTCGCACCACTACGCCAGTCGTAATATTTATATAGATAATAATAGCAATAATGTAATTACTGTTTAATATATAAAATAAATTTAACAATATATAATTCGTAATAGTGAATATAATTTATTGATAATATGTTTAAATATTATAATATAAACAGTGGACAAAATTTAAATATATAATAATTTTGTAGCCCCTGGAAAAGGCATCTAATTGTAAGTTTAGAAGTCTACGCATGCAATGTAAAACCTTGTGTAGGTACACTTAGCAAATAATCCATTTGAATTTACATAACGGAACAAGTCGATTTTGTTATTGTACACACAGATCCCTCGTGAATTCATTCGCGACGCACGTAACTAGATTGGAAAAAAATTATGATTCAAAATAACAACCTGACGGACAAAAGTTATTAAAATTAGACTGACATCTGCGGTTTTTAAGCAAACCTTAACTGACACAGCCCGTTAATGTTCCAATGCTGGGACGCTTGATTTCCAAAAAGGACTCAATTCTCAATTCGACTTATATTTTTTTTTGTATGTTACCTCATAACTTTATACTGGATGTAATGATACGATTTTAATGATTCTTTTTATATTTGAAAGCTGGTGCTTGTAATATAATCCCATTTAGAGCGAGATTTGACGAGTAATTTTTGAGTTATCCCCAATAATGCGTATTTAATTTATTTCGACTACATTGATTTTTGAAGTCGGTTAAAATAGTGTGATCAACACTTTTACTATGTATATTTTACTATATATGAGAAAAGTTGATTGGTGGCGGATATCTTTATCAGGAAAATTAGGTGTTTATTCACATAAACACCTAATGACCTAACACCTAATGGAACTGACGGTTTTGCGTACTCGCCGAGGCACGGTGGGGACAAGGACAAACACACAGACCAGAAACGAATAATTGTACAGTTACAAATACCCGCTCTTAGCGGGAATCAAAAGCGGGCATCATATCAGCCATTGGATGGCCACTGCTGAACGTGCGCTTCCCCCACCGACCTCCAGAGTAACCGGTCCAAAGCAGCCTCCATCCAACGGCTTTCTGATTCCTCAAGTCGTCTGTCCGACTCGCGGACGTTCGTTCGACGCTGCACTTGCCGGTACGTCTCCAATCGAGAAGCTTTTACTCCATCGGCCGTCAGTTCTACAAGCTATGTGCCCTGTCCACTGTCACTTCAGCTTCACAAGACATTCATTTTTTTTTATTACATCAGGTGCTGTTTTCCGCCGGTTGCGACGGAACCCTCAACGCATGGCAAGTCAATGCCGACCAAAAAGTCTTCGAAAACATAGTTTGCTACAACATCAACGGTGATCAGAATCTAGCACCAGATATCACTTGCTTCGACTTCATCGCTAGCTATCCCCTCCGACCGGCCGATGAAAAGGTCCCTGACGACGTGTTCGTGGTGGGAACAAAGACTGGGAAAATATTTCTGTGCAAGATTAAGGGGGATAAGGAGGAGGTGGATCCGGTTTATGACGTTTTGGAAGGACACGCAACTTGTGTGTTAGACTTGGCTTTCAGCATTCAAAGACCTGGTATTTTCGTCTCGATTTCCATGGATTCCGAGCTGAGGGTCTATGATATTAATCAGGGGAGTCCTTTGAAGGTTAGTATTCATTATGAGATATAGTTTTAATTGACAAGTTATAATAGTATTAAAATAAGTTCACACTCTCTCTATATATATTTACGAGTATATATCTTGTTTAAATTTTCAATCGTTAATAAAATTTATTTTTTATTCATATTTAAATTTATATTTGTATTCAATCGCCATGATCACGGGGAGACAGAGACTGTGATCATGGCGATTGAAACATTGCCGAAATATAGGGAACTCAACAAAATTATAAACGCGGTAAGCACCCATACAAATATAAATTTAAATATGAATAGTGATCGCGTTAGTTTAAAACAATATATTTTTTATTTATCCATCAAGTCCAAATACATTTTTTTAAAAACATGTAGTGGATGTAGGTGGTTTTCTCAAATATTAGTTCAATAATTAAATTAATAAATTGTAGTCTTATACGGGAGAAAAATATCTTTGTTAACCTAAGAAGGAATTGAATTTAAAATTTATATAAAATTCTTTAGTCTATTAATATCCTCATGAAATAACCTGTTAAAAGCAGCAACGTATGTGACTTAATATTAGGTAATTGTATCACCGCAAAAGATTAGCGAGAAGACAGCTAGAAATCTGAAATGATATGACTTTATACGTTAACTTTTCTAGCGAGAAGGGGCCGTCCACAAATTACGTGAGGTGTTTAGGGGAGGGAGGGGGTCGAGCGAAATCTCACGTGGGGGGAGGGTGGTCTCGGCAAATCTCACGTAATTTATTTCCTCATTAAAATGTTATATAGTTTTGATGTACCGGTGATGACATTTTTTTTTAAGAATAGGTACATAATTATAGTCTGGAGGTGGAAACATCAGTACTCAATTTTAAAAATCTCACGCGAGATTAGAGTAAGGGGGGACGGGGTCGAGCAAAATCTCACGAAATCTCACCTTAGGGGGGGGGGGGGGGGGCTTTGTCAAAAATCGCCAAAATTGTCTCACGTAATTTATGGACGGCCCCGAAAATAGACCATAGCTAGTCTCTTCCTTGACTAAAATGAAATAGTTGCCTTATACAATGCGTACACATTAAGATTTGTCATTTGGTAACAAATAACTTACCTATTAATGAAACGATTAAGTAAATAATGTTGAATATTTTAGTAGTTAAAGCTATACCTAGTAATATTTAATTTTGCATCTACCTTTTTTACCAGTTTATTAGAAAAAATAATTTTTTCTACTTTTAAAGGACACTCAAATCAAATTAAAAATTTATTTATTAATGTACACTTCAAAAGCACTTCTGACTCATCATATTACAAATTAAATTAACTATAAAATTATAGTTCAACCATTATAATTTCAGACATAATATGTCCCGCATGAGAACCAGCGTTACTAAATCAACACCCCGTGTAGGGACGGGCAGTAGAATACGATTTCCTACGGCCCGGCAAGAAGGCCTGTCGTAAGAGCCGACAAAATTCTTGCGGTGGTAGGCTACGGCCGTGGCTTGATTACCACCCTCTGGGTAGAGTCGCGCCGCCAAACGGCAACTGCCGTGTTCCGGGGCGGGTCCCAGAGCAGCCATTTGGGGGATGTGTCTGGGTAGTTGTGGCACTCTATGTGACCGATTCTGTCTGCTTATCACTGCCGCATCGGGTGCCTGGCTTCGGAGGGTAGCGGGATCCGAGGCACGGTGCCGCCGCTGGCCGACCGTAGGAAGTTGGGGGCCCAAGTAGCAGGGTAGCCACCTGTGAAAGGCTGCCCCGCCACCTGACGAAAAATCCCAGAATGATCTACCTTGCCGGATGGCGACCGGAAGGGAGGACCAGGTAGCCATTCTGGGGGGGCTCGGGCGTCCCCGCGGTCTCCGCGTCAGCCTCCCTTCGTGCGGCGGTGTTGAGTTTGACACCTGGTAGGTAGGGTGCCACCTCGCCCAGTTCGCGTTCCCCAACACCTATTCACTCCCCATGAGAACACATAAAAATAAACGAAGGTATACACAGCGGCTGCACGTCCTCCCATTAAAAGTGCACCTCTCTAACATCCGAGGTCTGCACTCTAATCTCGAATCTGTCCACCACCACCTAGAAACAGAAAAACCGCAGCTGCTGTTCCTCACTGAGACGCAGATCAGATGTCCAGCTGACACGGCGTACCTCAGCTACCCCGGGTATTCTCTGGAGCACAGGTTCATACCTCGTGCCGGAGTCTGTGTGTACGTCCGTGATGATATTTGCATCAAGCGTCTTAAGCACCTTGAGACATCCAGTTACTCCATCCTATGGGTTCTGGTGGACACAGGACAGGAGAAAATCCTGTATGCCTGTGTCTACCGTTCGCACAGCGGAGACGTGGAAACAACTCAGTTATGTGACCATCTTACCCTAACGGCGGATGAGGCTCGAGAGCGTTACCCTTCGGCACAGTTAGTCATTCTGGGGGACTTCAATGCCCACCACCAGGAGTGGCTGTACCCATACCAGGTGACCGACCATGCTGGGCGAGAAGTGCGAAAACTAGCCTTGACGCTAGACCTCACCCAGCTTGTAAACTGTGCTACCAGGGTACCAGACGTAGACTCTCATACCGCCAACTGCTTAGACCTATTTTTAACAACTGATCCAGACAGTCACTCAATAACAGTTTCTGCACCACTGGGTACTTCTGACCACTGTCTGGTAAAATCTATATCCGTTTGTTCCCCACCCGAAGAAGCCCCATGTGGCTTAAGACGGGTGTGGCGATACAAAGCAGCAGATTGGGATGAGATGCGTCACTTTTTCTCGTCCTATCCTTGGCGAGAGGTATGCTTTTCTTCTGATGATCCGTCGAGCTGCGCTGAAGCCATTACCGCGGTTATACACGAGGGTATGGAATATTTTATACCATACTCTGACGTAGCGACGAATGGAAAAGCTCGCCCATGGTTTGATGCAGACTGCTATCGTGCAGAAGCCGAAAAACGGACGGCATACACTGCATGGGCTGAAGCTCGAGCGCGCAAGTCTCCGAATTCTCGGAATTTGAAGAAAGCTTTTAACCAAGCCGCCAAGTCATGTAAAAGGACGTTACGCAGGGCTAAATTCAACCATATCAGCCACATTGGGGCCAAACTAGCTTCATATCCTTCTGGGAGCAAAGCGTTTTGGTCCCTGGCAAAAGCCGCTGAATCTAACTTTTGTCGGCCGTCATTTCCACCATTGCTGAGGGCTGATGGATCGCTGGCCCATTCTGCAAAAGAGAAAGCGGATTTGTTTGCATCTCTTTTTGCTGAGAACTCGCGTCTGGATTCTGCAGGAAAAGCTCCACCAATCTCAACACGTGCTGACTGCATTATGGCTGAAGTACGCATACGCCAAAATGAGATCCTTAAAATCCTGCAAACTCTAGACGTGAACAAGGCCAGCGGACCCGATGGTATACCAGCGATAGTCCTGCGTACATGTGCCCCTGAGTTGTCTCCACCTCTTACACGCCTGTACCGCCTGTCACTTAAGACTGGCAAAGTGCCGAAGTCTTGGAAGCTTGCCAACGTGCAGCCTGTGCCCAAAAAAGGTAGTCGTGCAGACCCTGTCAATTACCGTCCCATCTCGGTCACGTCCATACTCTGTAAGACTATGGAACGTGCACTGAACAACAAACTCCTGGCCCACTTGGAAGGTAACGATCTCCTCAGCGACCGGCAATACGGTTTCCGCCAGAACCGTTCGACTGGGGACCTTCTAGTGTATGCCACACATATTTGGAGTGAGGCCATTGATAAACACGGTGAAGCTCTTGCCGTGTCCCTCGATATCTCGAAGGCCTTTGACACAGTTTGGCACGCGAGCCTTATAAGCAAGCTTCCTTCATATGGTATTCCACCTGGCCTTTGCGCTTGGATTTCTGATTTCCTGAACGAGCGTTCAATTCGAGTTGTCCTTGACGGGTACTCGTCGGACCAAAAGGCTATCGACGCCGGTGTTCCTCAGGGATCAGTCTTGTCCGCTACCCTCTTCCTGCTCCATATTAACGATCTGCTCGTCCCCGGTACCTTTGGGTATGCTGACGACAGCACAGTGACGGACAGATACTTTTCGAGTGCAAGGGCTAGTAAGGATGTTATCCAGTCTTGTCGAGAGGAAATGGTCAGCCGCTTGAACGTCGCCCTCCAGGCAGTCTCCGAATGGGGCGATGCCAATCTGGTCACGTTCAACGCTACAAAAACACAGGCGTGTGTGTTCTCCTCTAAACGGAGCCCTTTACACCTGGCTCCGACTTTCCGAAATGTTTCTGTAGAAATTACCGACTCCCTCCAGCTCCTCGGTGTAGAGCTATCGTCCAATTTGAACTTTGGGCAGCACATCGAGTCCAAAGCAAAAACTGCAGCAAAAAAACTAGGTATCCTCTCTAAGGTCAGGCGATACTTCACTCCAGAACAGCTGCTTCAACTGTATAAAGCACAAGTTCGGTCTTGTATGGAGTATTGCTGCCATCTTTGGGATGGATCCGCCAAATACCAACTGGCAACTTTGGACTCGGTGGAAAAACGAGCTAAGAGACTCATAGGTGACCCTACTCTGACAGACACCAAGTTGCAGAGTCTCGATCATCGGCGTAGGGTAGCTCGTCTGTCGGTGTTCTACAGAATATATTTTGGTGAGTGTGCGAAGGAATTGCACGATCTAATTCCCCCAACAACCTTAAGCCATCGGGACACTAGGCGCGGTCGATCGTTCCATCCTTATGTCATTGATATGCCACCTACGCGCACAAAACGCTTTGGCACTACTTTCTTGATGCGCACGGCTAAGGAATGGAACTCGTTGCCCGCGTCTGTGTTTCCCGAACGATACAACCTGGGTGCCTTCAAGGCCAGAGTGAATAGGCTGTTATTAGGCAGGCATGCTCCACCTTCGACCGCATCGGCACTTAATATCAGGTGAGATAGCGGTCAAATGCCTGTCTATCTGTCATAAAAAAAAAAACACATCTTTTTTTACTCATTCATTAATTCATTTGGTTTAGGTTTAAAGAATTTATTCTCATAAAAAGATTACAATAAATCCACTAATACATGAGAACAATACATATCATATAAGTACATAAGTAAAACAACAGTCACCGCATTTTAACAAAAAATAATTACAATAAGTAAGTGCACAAAATATTCAGTACACTATATTAAATCGAAATGAAAAATATAATGTGGGTTTATTGGCTTTCATCATTTTTTACTAAGTGAGTAATTGCGCGTGAATTGTTTTTTGGTTCTGTCAGATTGTCTGCCTCGACATACCGGTGTCGTGTATGAGCTGGTTGTCGCCGCCGTGCGTGGTGCTCGGGCTGGTGGGCTGCGAGGAGTCGCTCCGCGTGTACAACGTGAACAGCGGTCGCGCCCTACCCGTCAAGGGGATGACGGGCTGCGGGGACGTCACTTGTGTGGCCGTCAATAAATTTGGGTAACTTCTTGATTCATATTTTTTTAATATAGCGATTATCGTCCTTTCACTTATAGACCAGGGTCAAAAAAAAAATAGGCTTAACTTTCGTTTTCCAGAGGACTGTAGTTTTGCCGGAAATCGAAATAAACCGTTATTTACCCTTAAACCAACTCCGTTCCAATCCCCGGCCTCAGATCGCCCGTAATATATTTATATTTCGTTTCATTTTTGTTATATTCTCCTTCTTTTTCAATGGGTTTCATCCTACTATTACTATTATTATTTTCTTCATTTTTTACCATTTTCAAAGGCTTCAGGCCCTGGTCTATTATTCAATGATAAATTGATTAATTTTAAATAAAGAAAGCTAAAATAAAATACGAATAATATTGAACACTAAATGTATCAGAGCGGTCAAATGACCGCTTTTTAGACTTTGATTAGTTTCCATTTTTTTTTGAACTTACTGCACGACTTTTTATTAATATATGGCGACTTAAGTAGTTATATATTATAGAAATTAAATGAAATTTTAACAATTTTTTTAGAAAATTTTTAATTAAACTCTCAATAGCCGTCATTTGGACGTTCTGGTAGGTTTAGTGTTAATAGGGCTTTTGATCGGTGATATTTATTTGTTATATATTATATCGTAATTTTTGTTCACTAGATTCAGTCGATTGAATGAGAGGAGTGGTAAGAGATGGTTACTTAGCTAAGTATGTACTGTAGGTACTGTATCAGCCTGTAAACCACCTACTGCTGAGCGAAGGCCTCTTGTTGAGAAGGGTTGGAGCTTAATCCACCACTCTGCTTCACTGTGGGTTGGATAATTTATCTACCATGAGTAATGATCGTTATCAGGTGTCTATGATAACATCCGGGACCGAAGGCTTTACGTGCTCTTCTAAGCACAGTGGGAAGACCCACAAGAACATATACCCAGATCTGAAACAAATATTTGTACAAATACAAATATCTATCCCGAGCGGGAATCGAACCCGTGGTCGCCGGAGCGTGGCTTGAGGCGACTACTCGCACCACTTCACCAGAAGGTCGTCGAACTTAACTAAGTATGTAAGTATAGTACCTACTTCTATAGGCGGGGCTAGGAGATTTATTCTAACCCATTTGAGAAAAATAGACGCATTGAAAAATAAAAAATGGTTGTCTGTAAAGTCGGTTTACGGACGATAACTTTACGTGATAACGTCATAAGAAAACATAGATGTAGAATTGATGTACTCGAACGCGGTCCGATGGAGTGTAAGAGAGATGCGTCATAAGTCGAACTAATCGTGCCTCTCTATCGCTTGTTCTGCGCTCTCGCTCGCTCGCGACACGTGACAAAATGGCGTCATTTTAGAAAAAAATACCCGATAGCTTTCATCAATTTACTAGACGTTATCACGCCAAAAAAATATTTATTTGAAACCAATATGTACTTAAAGAAAAATATACTCATACCTATATACATAGGTGCTCTAAAATGTTATTCCAAAATGAGTCTATTATGAAAATCCAGTGCTGCTCTTCCTGTGTTTGGTGGACCCATGTCTCAATCCTATATTGTATTGAATTATCACTAAGCACGGATAATATTGTTAATTTTTTTAGGAGTATATGAATCAGTCTGTAAACGTCTCACTCCTTGACAAAGGCCTCCTCTCCATATAGAAGGGTTGAGTTAACTCCACCACCAGTTGCTCCACTGGGAGTTCGTGGATATACGTACATCTCTTAGAAAGTCTATCGTTGGATTCTTCACGATGTTTAAATTCACTGCGAGACACGATATAAATTTCGAAGACGCTCGAATTATCAGCGAAATGTCCATATCGACTTAAACATGTATTTTTGTATTAATCTACGTCATCATCATCATCCAGCCATTGGATGTCCACTGCTGAACCTAGGTTGGATGGCCCACCGACCACCAGAACGATCGGTTCGGTTCCCGACCTCTTTTTTTGCCGAGGTGTCGTAAAAGGCTACAAAGGCCTTAGTGGTGCGAACAACTGACATAACACACTGCGCTCGCCAACACGTCTGCCAAGCGTGACGAGTATTGGCATATCCCATATATTATGATAAGTATTAATTTAAGTTTGTTTCAAATTTCAGGTCAAGTCGTATAGCAGCCGGCGACAGCGAAGGCAATCTGAGAATTTGGGAGCTGCCGACGCGACGGATCAAGTTGTCGGACGACGATTTAGACTTTTAAATGCTAATTTACTTCACGGAAGATTTTTGTCGTTAAAAACGTTTTACTTTCAAGCTATTCGCTGTGATATTTAATTTAAAAATATTTGACTAAGGAGTATAAGTTTTATCTTTCAGTTTAAATAAATGATGGTTCAATAAGTAATCTGTTATGTTATCTGTGAATGTTGTATATAATAATATATAATATATACAACATTCAACAACAACATAACTGGAACGCTCACTTAATAAAATTGTATATATTCAAATATGCACCTTGAAATAACTGTTATAAGGTTGACATTGGCTTATAATATGTAAAGTGAAAAATCGTTCGGAGCATTTCGTTGACTACTGGTATTTTGTCTCTTTCTTACGAGAGTTGCCTTGAATTCATAGAAGAAAGAGATGCAATCCCGGCCGTAGGATCGTTTTTTGAGTGCACGTGAGCATTCCAGTTTGTATATAAATTCCTTGACTTTGACAGTTCAATTTAACATTATATCAGACTTCTTGGCGAAATCCACAGATAGCTATTTTAATTGAAGGGTTTATTAATTTTTATTCGAAGTATAGTTTAGTTATAAATATCGTTTAACGGTCGGTTTTAATAATCTCTTTCACTAATTTTGTCTATACTTAGGTTAATAGTCAGTTCTGACTTCGTAAATTCATACGAATTGTGTCAAAAATCTGTCTATAGTAAGTAAAATCAGAGATTGTTGATACAGCCGTTAAGCTAACAAATATTTATTTAATTAAAAGTCTAAAAACGGATTTTATCGCGTTTATTTAAAGTTACTGTTTAACAATTTAATTTAAATTATTTCCCGACGTTTCGGACCCTTTATAGCGTCCATGATCTCGGTGGACTGAGGTGGTGGGTGTCCGAATAATGATGACATATACTTTTAATTAAATGAATAAAATTCGCGTAAATATAAGAGAACAGTAACAAATATTTTTTTAATATAGGAGCGCTGCTTTAATTTTATTTAGCGATTTAAATGGAAGTATAAGAGACTAATCTTTTTTAGGATCACAGGGAAGTTATCAAAAGAATAATACCTACGTTTTACAGAAATTAAAGTTTTCTATTATTTTGTAATTTTTTTGTTCGTGTGTACTGATTTAGATATTTTCGATGATTGCGTTTTTATTTATATTAAATAGTGCAACAGAGTTTAAGCAATTCAAATATTTATCTATTTGAGGTTCAATACGCACACAGTGTCTTCGTTAGGGCATTTGTGCACTACAAGGAATTTTACTGTCGGCCGTCGGGCAGTCCGATTTTTTACGGTTCGATGTGGCGAAACAACGTATGATTGGCTTGTGCTCTTAAATAAAAATTACGTATAGTGCACAAACTTGGTATATAAATAACATTTATATGGCGTGGCTTATCGAACCGTAAAAAATCGGACTGCCGGACAGTAAAATTCCATGTAGTGCACAAACGCCCATAGATGAATCCTTAGTCTTGTGTAAAGAAGTTTACATCAAAGTAAAAGTTAATAAAAGTGATGAAGGGAATATGGCGTTTAAGGGTATTTTAACGAAATTACCAATATTTCTTCTATCTTTAATATTTAACGAAGTTCATCTCGACCGCACCTATCACCTGGTCTTTTGGCACTATGAAAGTCTTCGAAGCGAATTATTGAATAATTATGTTAATATTGTCAAACTAGTAAATTAAAGTAAACGTTATTTTATATTACACGCTTCATAACCGAAGCGTTGAGGTGGGTTCTACCCTCACTTCACGCAAAAGTGATTTTTCAAACTTAAAATGTCTCCATTTATCGTATATTGCACTTGTAATATAATGTATACACACGCATATTAAGAAAAAACACTATTTTTACACTTGTTATACTATTAATGACAATTTTTTATTTTAACTAATTAAAAATCTGTTTAAAGTAAGTTCTGTCTTGGACGTCCGTGTGTCTGTATGTGCGGATCCTGTATGTGGTAACGATAACGACCGAAACACTTTACTTATCGAATCCTTTCAATTTCACGGTTTAATTCGATGTGGTTTAATTTGTTTTTAAACAAGTTTATCGTGAAAAATGAGATTGAGTTGTGCACCTTTGGATACTATTTATAATTAGCTTTCCGCCCGCGTTGAATTCGGTTATATCGCGCGACATGGTAAGCGTGCCGCCGCCGCCGCCGCTCCGCGCCCCGCCTACCGCCCGATACGCCCCCCCCTCCCCGTGCACGCTTTTTTGTCTTTGTCTTAAACAATTGAACAATCTTACATGATTTTGTTTGACAAGGAACTTTGATACAAACTTTCGTCCCCTATTTCAACCCCTTCTACCCTTATTTTCGCGATAAAAAGTATCCATGTCCTTTCCCAAATTCAGTTCTATCTTCATACTAAATTTCATCAAAATCGGTTCAGTGGTTTAGGCGTGAAAGCGTAACAGACAGACAGAGTTACTTTCGCATTTATATATTAGTAGGGATTATGGCAGTAAAATACTTTAGTGATCATCGAAGGATATATTTTTATTGACATACCCTTCCTACTCATGGTTTTTTCTTCTATTTGTTACTTGTTATAAAAGTTCTTTAAAAGCGCAGTGACTTTATATTTCGGAGATTTTTAAATATTTTCGTTTAACGCTAGAATGTTTTTAGAGGTGTTACTTCGAAGTCGATAATAAAAGTCGATATATCAAAGTTGTTTTATTATTTTTATTACAAATTATCCTAAATTATTCACAGACAAAAACCGCTACTTGTCGTATTTCCCGTCACTGGCGTTCAACTGAAATGAAAAAAATAAATTAAGTAGGTATTTCCAAAGTATAATATATAACTCTCTTAACGACATTTTAAACGACATCTTGAGTTGTCAATAGGGAATTCAAATAGTTTTTTACTTAAATTAACTACGATATATAAGGCCGATGGAGTGTAAGAGAGATAGATGCGTCACAAGCCGAATGTTTAAGGCCGATCGTGCCTCTCTATCGCTTATTCCGCGCTCTTGCTCGCGGAACGTGACAATGAGTCATGCTTTTTCATTCGTGCAGCCGGCGTTCATCGATTTATAAGACGGTTATCACGTCAAAAAAAAAAGCGACGAAGGAACTAGGTTACGAAGGTACACAATACGATATTCACCTGTCACTGCTTGGCCCGTCGCGAGGGCTCCGTGGCGGTGGGGGGCGGCGGGGGACCCTTCTTTTCCAGCTCCTCCAGGTAGCTCATGATGATCTGTTGCCGCTCCTCGGGGATGTGGTCTAGTGCCGTGTACCTGGATATGGGGATAATGGAAGTTTAAGATATTGACAATATTGACAGCAATGACAAAATCCATAAATTGAGTCAAATAAATTTTAGAATCGGTTAGGTTATTTGTGTAAGCCGGTGAGACTATTACGTAACTTGCGCAATCACGAGAAATCGATGTAGTGTAGAATTTCAATACTTATTCAGGCGGTAATTATAAGTATAGTTAGTTGGAGGGGAACCCCATCCCGTGAGAGACTGTGGAAAAGGATGCAAGAAAAATATAGTATGAGGAATGGAAGTGCGAGAGGCATGAAAACGAGAACTGGTATGAATGAGTAGCAGAAACAGTCTCCAGACAAATCTATGTCGGAGGATTTGTAAAAAACAAAAAACAATTACTAATTGAGGCTTGGCTAGTATAGAAATTCGACACCACAGCAATTTCTTGCGATCGCGCAAGTTACGTAATAGCCCACCGGTTAGCGACAGTCGCTCGCTCACCTGGCGTCGTGCTTGAGCGTGTCCTGTATCTGCTGCATGGCGGCGGGCCCGTCGCGCACGGCCGCCAGCGAGCGGTGGGTGATGGAGCGCGTCTCGAGCAGCAGCTGCCGCAGCGCCGTCTTCGCCGCGTTCTGCTTGTCGCGCTGGTAGTCGCGGAACTCGCGCTCCATCTGGGGAGGGGAGGCGGTGTGACTAGTTTTACCAGTATTGGTAATCTAATCGTTCAAGGAGATCGTGATGTCACTATATTGACGTCATTGAAAAAAAAGATAAGATTTTAACAACAGACTTTCGCCCCTGAGATAACTGAGATTGTCACAAAATTATGAAAAAAATTAAAAAAAAACCACGTGTGCGTCTCGGGATGCATAAGCAGATAACTTAAACTAGTCTAAGTCGAACTATTTATAATATTAATATTGAAATTGTTTAACTTGCGAAAAACTTATAATATTAAAAAAAAAAAAAAAAAAAACAAAAAAAAAACTATAATATTTGGATTGTAATCTGTAAAAATATTCCAATTCTGAATATACAAAAAAAAACCTTCATTTTCATCATCATTCATCACGGATGAAAAATTAAGATCTTTACCCGTTTAATTTCTTTTTAATCATTTAAAAAACAAAGAATTTTTTTCCAACCCTTCTACACATTTATGTAATCCGTGTACAAAATTTAGTTTTATCAGTCAATTTAGACACTGACGCCGTTACGCGTTACGTAACGAAGCAGTTTACCCTCCCATAAAAAGTTATTACCTCAATAATATCGATTATGTAATAAGCGCATATGTAAGAAGAAATTCGAAACAAAACACGTGTCGTACCTGCTCTATATATTTATTGTTTATGAATGACTCCATTTAGATTATCTGCCCTCAAACGGCGTCTTTCGTGTCTGTTGGCACATCATAGAGATGTTACAGATAGAGTAGGCAAGACATGCGGCTGCCTGTAAGTCGGAACGTCCAACGGTTAGTAAGAGTGAGAAGATCACGGTACCCCATTGGCCCTGCGGTCTCAAGTTCAAATCAATTATTTACTTCTATTTTATTTTTTCGACTACAAACAAATCATAGAAACAACTCTTATATGCATAGTAGTATTATATTGGTATGTAATTCAACCGGTACCGCGATCGTCTCTCTCTTTCTGACCGAGGGACAGCTGGAGGCCTGGCTCCCCTGCTCTATCTATAACACCTCTATGGGGCACATACGAAAAGCGCCCTCTCTGGTTCTGGCTCGCGTATACAAGAACATATTATATCGAATGTCTCCCCATAAATATTTAATTATAATAGAATACTAGCTTCCGCCCGCGGCTTGGCCCGCGTGGATGTCGGTTATCGCGACCAAAAAAAAAGTAGCTTATATTACTTCTAATACGTCCAAGAATATGTGTACAAAGTTTCATGATGATCGGTTAAGTAGTTTTCGCGTGAAAGCGTAACGAATAATTTTACATTTCACATTTATAACATAAAAATAATAGGTAGGGAAGGTAGGGACGGGTAGGGAAGGTAGGGATAGTACAGTACCTGCGCCGCGTTTCGGTAGGCGGGTGCGGTGGCGAGGTCGGCGAGCTGTTTCTTGACGTCGCGCCAGTGCGCCGTGCAGCCGACGGACAGCTCGGCGAGTAACGCTCGCAGCTTGTCGCGCCGCTTGTTACCGAGCGCGCTCGTGTGCTGGCTGAACAGACGCTCCTGACGATCGGAACGTTTGTGAAGTAAATTGACAACCGTTCTGCTGTTGTGGTGCCAGTAGTCACCTCAAACCATGAACCGGCGGTCGCGGGTTCGATTCCCGCTCGGGCAGATATTTGTATTTGTATAAATAATTGTTTCCGGTCTGGGTGTATGTCTTTGTGGGTCTCCGCACCGTGCCTCGGAAAGCAGCCGTCGGTCCCGGTTGTTATCATAAACATCTGATAACAATTGTTACTCATGGTAGGGAAATTATCCGCCAACCCGCAGTGGCGCAGCGTGGTGGATTGAGCTCCAACCCTTATTTTATATGGAGAAGAGGCCTTCGCTTAGTAGTGGATGGTTTACAGCTATTACAGTTACATAAATGTGTCCGGTGGAACTATTACGTTACTTGCGCGATCTCGAGAAATCGCTGTGGTGTCGAATTTTAATACTAATTGAAGCTCAGCTGGTATTGAAATTCGACACCACAGCGATTTATCAAGTCGCGCAAGTTACGTAATAGTCCCACAGGATGATCATACATTTCACATGGTTTGCTATTGACGTGGGGATTACAAGCAGAATATATGATTTTTTTATATTGGTTACAATCAAAATTAGTTTCGTCCCTATTTTACCCAGCATTACGTCGTCTACAATATGATGTCCTATTATCATTTTTAGAGCTCTAAAACACATCGTAATTACAAAAATTACCTCCAATACGGCCCCATAAAGGAAATTCATCAAACATATACATTTTGTTTGGATTTCAAACCAGGTGCCAATATATCTGTTTTCTGAATAACAGTAATAGAAGCATTCCAAAATCGAGAATAATATAGTTTTCCTGGCGCATGAAATTTCATTGGCGTTAGATGGAAACTGTATCTTACAGGGAAACATTTGCACTAGAATTTAATTAAAGAGTTTTTATTTTACATGCGCTGGACCATTTGACGAATTCTCTTAAATATCGAAGAATATTATTCCATTTAATGACCAACCTTGTCATCCTTGTTGAGTTCCTCGGCGAGGCTATATCTATGGTCCTTTTTAAGTTGTTTCTTAGCTTCACGCCACGTCAGGTCGGGGTTTCGGACGAGGTCAGCCAACAATGCGTTGAAATGCTAGAAAAATAGTTAAAACTCAATCACATTTTCGTGAATATTGATAATTCTTCTGTTATGAGACTCAATTTTGAGAATGTAAAATGCCAAATCAGATAAGTTAGTTCTCATTAAACATAAGATACATATTTGTTATGGTGTTCGAATGGCGCTCGCGCTTAATGGACCAAGTGTGACGCGGTGTGACGCGGTGTGACGCAGCATGACCAGTGGTGACGCGGGGTGACGCGGCTCAGCAGCTAGTTACCTGCACGGCCTCGTCCCGCTTGTGGAATTCGCGCTCCTTGTCGCGGTCGCGCAGGCTGGTGGCGAGCGCGCGCTGCACCTGCCGCTCGCGCTCCTTGATGGACCGAGTGTGACGCGAGGTGACGCGGCGTGACGCGGCTCAGCAGCTAGTTACCTGCACGGCCTCGTCCCGCTTGTGGAACTCGCGCTCCTTGTCGCGGTCGCGCAGGCTGATGGCGAGCGCGCGCTGCACCTGCCGCTCGCGCTCCTTGATGGACCGAGTGTGACGCGAGGTGACGCGGCGTGACGCGGCTCAGCAGCTAGTTACCTGCACGGCCTCGTCCCGCTTGTGGAACTCGCGCTCCTTGTCGCGGTCGCGCAGGCTGGTGGCGAGCGCGCGCTGCACCTGCCGCTCGCGCTCCTTGATGGACCGAGTGTGACGCGAGGTGACGCGGCGTGACGCGGCTCAGCAGCTAGTTACCTGCACGGCCTCGTCCCGCTTGTGGAACTCGCGCTCCTTGTCGCGGTCGCGCAGGCTGATGGCGAGCGCGCGCTGCACCTGCCGCTCGCGCTCCTTGATGGACCGAGTGTGACGCGAGGTGACGCGGCGTGACGCGGCTCAGCAGCTAGTTACCTGCACGGCCTCGTCCCGCTTGTGGAACTCGCGCTCCTTGTCGCGGTCGCGCAGGCTGGTGGCGAGCGCGCGCTGCACCTGCCGCTCGCGCTCCTTGATGGACCGAGTGTGACGCGAGGTGACGCGGCGTGACGCGGCTCAGCAGCTAGTTACCTGCACGGCCTCGTCCCGCTTGTGGAACTCGCGCTCCTTGTCGCGGTCGCGCAGGCTGATGGCGAGCGCGCGCTGCACCTGCCGCTCGCGCTCCTTGATGGACCGAGTGTGACGCGAGGTGACGCGGCGTGACGCGGCTCAGCAGCTAGTTACCTGCACGGCCTCGTCCCGCTTGTGGAACTCGCGCTCCTTGTCGCGGTCGCGCAGGCTGGTGGCGAGCGCGCGCTGCACCTGCCGCTCGCGCTCCTTGATGGACCGAGTGTGACGCGAGGTGACGCGGCGTGACGCGGCTCAGCAGCTAGTTACCTGCACGGCCTCGTCCCGCTTGTGGAACTCGCGCTCCTTGTCGCGGTCGCGCAGGCTGGTGGCGAGCGCGCGCTGCACCTGCCGCTCGCGCTCCTTGATGGACCGAGTGTGACGCGAGGTGACGCGGCGTGACGCGGCTCAGCAGCTAGTTACCTGCACGGCCTCGTCCCGCTTGTGGAACTCGCGCTCCTTGTCGCGGTCGCGCAGGCTGATGGCGAGCGCGCGCTGCACCTGCCGCTCGCGCTCCTTGATGGACCGAGTGTGACGCGAGGTGACGCGGCGTGACGCGGCTCAGCAGCTAGTTACCTGCACGGCCTCGTCCCGCTTGTGGAACTCGCGCTCCTTGTCGCGGTCGCGCAGGCTGGTGGCGAGCGCGCGCTGCACCTGCCGCTCGCGCTCCTTGATGGACCGAGTGTGACGCGAGGTGACGCGGCGTGACGCGGCTCAGCAGCTAGTTACCTGCACGGCCTCGTCCCGCTTGTGGAACTCGCGCTCCTTGTCGCGGTCGCGCAGGCTGGTGGCGAGCGCGCGCTGCACCTGCCGCTCGCGCTCCTTGATGGACCGAGTGTGACGCGAGGTGACGCGGCGTGACGCGGCTCAGCAGCTAGTTACCTGCACGGCCTCGTCCCGCTTGTGGAACTCGCGCTCCTTGTCGCGGTCGCGCAGGCTGGTGGCGAGCGCGCGCTGCACCTGCCGCTCGCGCTCCTTGATGGACCGAGTGTGACGCGAGGTGACGCGGCGTGACGCGGCTCAGCAGCTAGTTACCTGCACGGCCTCGTCCCGCTTGTGGAACTCGCGCTCCTTGTCGCGGTCGCGCAGGCTGGTGGCGAGCGCGCGCTGCACCTGCCGCTCGCGCTCCTTGATGGACCGAGTGTGACGCGAGGTGACGCGGCGTGACGCGGCTCAGCAGCTAGTTACCTGCACGGCCTCGTCCCGCTTGTGGAACTCGCGCTCCTTGTCGCGGTCGCGCAGGCTGGTGGCGAGCGCGCGCTGCACCTGCCGCTCGCGCTCCTTGATGGACCGAGTGTGACGCGAGGTGACGCGGCTCAGCAGCTAGTTACCTGCACGGCCTCGTCCCGCTTGTGGAACTCGCGCTCCTTGTCGCGGTCGCGCAGGCTGGTGGCGAGCGCGCGCTGCACCTGCCGCTCGCGCTCCTTGATGGACCGAGTGTGACGCGAGGTGACGCGGCGTGACGCGGCTCAGCAGCTAGTTACCTGCACGGCCTCGTCCCGCTTGTGGAACTCGCGCTCCTTGTCGCGGTCGCGCAGTCTGGTGGCGAGCGCGCGCTGCACCTGCCGCTCGCGCTCCTCGATGGACCGAGTGTGACGCGAGGTGACGCGGCGTGACGCGGCTCAGCAGCTAGTTACCTGCACGGCCTCGTCCCGCTTGCGGAACTCGCGCTCCTTGTCGCGGTCGCGCAGGCTGGTGGCGAGCGCGCGCTGCACCTGCCGCTCGCGCTCCTCGATGGACCGAGTGTGACGCGGGGTGACGCGGGGTGACGCGGCTCAGCAGCTAGTTACCTGCACGGCCTCGTCCCGCTTGTGGAACTCGCGCTCCTTGTCGCGGTCGCGCAGGCTGGTGGCGAGCGCGCGCTGCACCTGCCGCTCGCGCTCCTTGATGGACCGAGTGTGACGCGAGGTGACGCGGCGTGACGCGGCTCAGCAGCTAGTTACCTGCACGGCCTCGTCCCGCTTGTGGAACTCGCGCTCCTTGTCGCGGTCGCGCAGGCTGGTGGCGAGCGCGCGCTGCACCTGCCGCTCGCGCTCCTTGATGGACCGAGTGTGACGCGAGGTGACGCGGCGTGACGCGGCTCAGCAGCTAGTTACCTGCACGGCCTCGTCCCGCTTGTGGAACTCGCGCTCCTTGTCGCGGTCGCGCAGGCTGGTGGCGAGCGCGCGCTGCACCTGCCGCTCGCGCTCCTTGATGGACCGAGTGTGACGCGGGGTGACGCGGCGTGACGCGGCTCAGCAGCTAGTTACCTGCACGGCCTCGTCCCGCTTGTGGAACTCGCGCTCCTTGTCGCGGTCGCGCAGGCTGGTGGCGAGCGCGCGCTGCACCTGCCGCTCGCGCTCCTCGATGGACCGAGTGTGACGCGGGGTGACGCGGCGTGACGCGGCTCAGCAGCTAGTTACCTGCACGGCCTCGTCCCGCTTGTGGAACTCGCGCTCCTTGTCGCGGTCGCGCAGGCTGGTGGCGAGCGCGCGCTGCACCTGCCGCTCGCGCTCCTTGATGGACCGAGTGTGACGCGAGGTGACGCGGCGTGACGCGGCTCAGCAGCTAGTTACCTGCACGGCCTCGTCCCGCTTGTGGAACTCGCGCTCCTTGTCGCGGTCGCGCAGGCTGGTGGCGAGCGCGCGCTGCACCTGCCGCTCGCGCTCCTTGATGGACCGAGTGTGACGCGAGGTGACGCGGCGTGACGCGGCTCAGCAGCTAGTTACCTGCACGGCCTCGTCCCGCTTGTGGAACTCGCGCTCCTTGTCGCGGTCGCGCAGGCTGGTGGCGAGCGCGCGCTGCACCTGCCGCTCGCGCTCCTTGATGGACCGAGTGTGACGCGAGGTGACGCGGCGTGACGCGGCTCAGCAGCTAGTTACCTGCACGGCCTCGTCCCGCTTGTGGAACTCGCGCTCCTTGTCGCGGTCGCGCAGGCTGATGGCGAGCGCGCGCTGCACCTGCCGCTCGCGCTCCTTGATGGACCGAGTGTGACGCGAGGTGACGCGGCGTGACGCGGCTCAGCAGCTAGTTACCTGCACGGCCTCGTCCCGCTTGTGGAACTCGCGCTCCTTGTCGCGGTCGCGCAGGCTGGTGGCGAGCGCGCGCTGCACCTGCCGCTCGCGCTCCTTGATGGACCGAGTGTGACGCGAGGTGACGCGGCGTGACGCGGCTCAGCAGCTAGTTACCTGCACGGCCTCGTCCCGCTTGTGGAACTCGCGCTCCTTGTCGCGGTCGCGCAGGCTGGTGGCGAGCGCGCGCTGCACCTGCCGCTCGCGCTCCTTGATGGACCGAGTGTGACGCGAGGTGACGCGGCGTGACGCGGCTCAGCAGCTAGTTACCTGCACGGCCTCGTCCCGCTTGTGGAACTCGCGCTCCTTGTCGCGGTCGCGCAGGCTGGTGGCGAGCGCGCGCTGCACCTGCCGCTCGCGCTCCTCGATGGACCGAGTGTGACGCGAGGTGACGCGGCGTGACGCGGCTCAGCAGCTAGTTACCTGCACGGCCTCGTCCCGCTTGTGGAACTCGCGCTCCTTGTCGCGGTCGCGCAGGCTGGTGGCGAGCGCGCGCTGCACCTGCCGCTCGCGCTCCTTGATGGACCGAGTGTGACGCGAGGTGACGCGGCGTGACGCGGCTCAGCAGCTAGTTACCTGCACGGCCTCGTCCCGCTTGTGGAACTCGCGCTCCTTGTCGCGGTCGCGCAGGCTGGTGGCGAGCGCGCGCTGCACCTGCCGCTCGCGCTCCTTGATGGACCGAGTGTGACGCGAGGTGACGCGGCGTGACGCGGCTCAGCAGCTAGTTACCTGCACGGCCTCGTCCCGCTTGTGGAACTCGCGCTCCTTGTCGCGGTCGCGCAGGCTGGTGGCGAGCGCGCGCTGCACCTGCCGCTCGCGCTCCTTGATGGACCGAGTGTGACGCGAGGTGACGCGGCGTGACGCGGCTCAGCAGCTAGTTACCTGCACGGCCTCGTCCCGCTTGTGGAACTCGCGCTCCTTGTCGCGGTCGCGCAGGCTGGTGGCGAGCGCGCGCTGCACCTGCCGCTCGCGCTCCTTGATGGACCGAGTGTGACGCGAGGTGACGCGGCGTGACGCGGCTCAGCAGCTAGTTACCTGCACGGCCTCGTCCCGCTTGTGGAACTCGCGCTCCTTGTCGCGGTCGCGCAGGCTGGTGGCGAGCGCGCGCTGCACCTGCCGCTCGCGCTCCTTGATGGACGCGGCGGCGCGCGCCTCCCGCTCGCGCGCCGCCGCGCTCTCCGGCTCCGAGGCCTCCGCCTCCGAGGCCGATGACGCTGAGGCCGCCGGCTCCTAACGAATGAAGACATTGTTACTGAAGTTCGTCTATTCTTCAATAGGCGGGTCCACACCGACTGAGCAGCATCGCACGCGCGGCCAAGCCGAGCGGTGTCGGTTTTTTGATTTGCTCAAAGGTGCCTCAGTCATTTGCCTCGCACAGTGTGGACGCCACGTTTGTTCGTGCCGCGCAAAATGAATAAAAATTAGTGTCGACAATTAATAAGTTTGTACGCCGCAAATGTATGGTTTTGGGATGCGAGGGATCCTAATAAAATCGGTTTTTGTATATCATCTTGATCCAATATCTTCGTTTTTTCAAATTATTTCTTCATCTCCTATTTTTTATAGTTGTGTGTAACAAAATAAAGGCTGCCACGGCCGTGCGCATGTGCAGTGCCATCATGTCTTCGTGCTCAACTGAGCGAATATGGCTCGGGCTGCTCGAGCGAGGCGGCCTCACTATGTAAGATTTTCCGACCGAGCATGCCTCGCGCGAAGCACGGCGCATGCCGCGCGCGGCAGGCCTCGCGCGAAGCTGCTCGCTCGGTGTGGACCCGCCTAATAGATAAAGAGTTCCAAGGAACGAAAACTCTACTATTTACAATAATTTGCATTCTTTGGAACATGTGTACGGATAAATTTGCCGTGTGGCGATCGACACAGAAGAATAGTCACAATCTCCTTCTTGCCGAGGTGTCGTAAAATGCAATTAAGACCACAGTGGTGCGAACAACTGTACATTAACCAAGATGGTGATGAGCAGCAGCGTCACCATATCCTGCCATAAAACAATTCGCCCCCCAGATGATGGAGTAGGCCTACGTTTAGCAGTGAACATCACATGGCTGATGTGGCGGCAGTGGTGACATAAAAAATTATAATTTTGTAAAAAATTGGCAACTACACCGTTTCGTTCACCAGCTCGTCTTTTCTCAGGCATAGCATGATGCAAATTATTATTATATATTATATTATCATATTATGAGACAATGGACGTTATGGTTACATCTGCAGTAGATTAAGGAGGAGAAAGATAAAAAGGAAAGGCATTGAATTCTTTTGGCTTTTTATATCACAGAAGATAACTTCATCGCCATCTCAGTAGAAAAGATAGACCAAACCTTAATCATGCAATTTTTAATGCAAGGAACTTTTGCTAGACTTGTAAATCTGTCACGCTTTTAGGGTCAAACTGCTGGTGGTACTGTTATAAAATTTACTAAAGACACAGTTAGGAATCTGGGGTCATCCCCAGCGTACCTCCAATACAGGATATTACTGCTAATAATTATTATTTATAATACTATTATAATAGGATACAGTAAATTGAATTTCACACTGACAAATTAGGAATATCTTAAGCATAGTGTTTTTTCTTAAAGTGGAAGTTTGTGGGAAATCAACCACAGGACATACATAAAAGTTAGTATAAAATATTAGCCCTTTATGTTCTGGCAACAATTTTGGCACAATTATTTTTTTGGTCAAGCATAAGTTGTCCATAAAAAATGAGCAACAAATGTCGAAAGGCGTTTGAATGGAGATCGATTTAGATTTCATTGTATGGACAGAAATAAAGTTGGGACAGGAGAAATAAACAATCCATTAAAACTCTGTTTCTATAATCAAAAAACGATTGGTTTTGATTTCGAACCGTTCAATTTGAGACATAAAATATTCTATAGGGTTGTGACATAAAATATTCTATAGGGTTGTGACAGAAAATATTCTATAGGGTTGTGACAGAAAATATTCTATAGGTTTGTGACATAAAATATTCTATAGGGTTGTGACATAAAATATTCTATATAAACAACGTCTTTCTATTATCTAAGGAGATATAATAATACAACGAAAATCGATTCTCAACTGATCATATATATTGAAGGAAAAACGGAAGAAGCTCCTCAAAATGGCACCACTGAAAGGTGCACCTCGCTGCGAAGTGTGCACATTGCATGTCGGTAAGCTGAGGTTCGAATTTTCTTATTTAACTATTTCTTGTTTCATTTTATTTTTGTATATACAAAATATTTTACTCCTAAATATAACACATAGCAGAAATTTGTTTCGACTTGCAAAACATAAATACTAGCCATTAAAGCTAACGCCGTCTAAGCAGCGTTCGGAACCGTACGATAATTATCGTATACATACGATAATTTTGTGCCTACGTACGATGTACGATAGCATATTATTATCGTACGCAGATTGTACGATAATTTCTATCATGATGCAAAATTTGAGAATTAATATTATTTCACTCTTGCGCTGATAGTATAAATCGCAGTAGCATGATTTTATTTTGTCCAATAAAATCTTGGGAAAATACCGGGAAATACAAGTTCTCTATTCCTATTGGTTCCTACGATTCTCTCTGCAAAGTTTCACCACTGCCGATACTGTAACTTTATCCAGCGCCTGCTGTACACGCTTTCTTATTGGTTAGTATAGCATCTACCAATGCGATTAAGAGAATATAAGTTCGATATTTCGATTATGTGCACACTTCATATGTATCGTATACTTTGTGTAGAAAAGTTGGCAGTCATTTCGTTATAATTATTATGATTATACGTCTGTATTCGCTCTGACAAAAGGAATTATTCAAATTAAGTGAAGTCTTTCATTTTTTATTTCACTACCCATTCATATCCATTTCTTCTTTATAAATACAAAATTTTGGCGTGTTTCATACCCAACTTGCATTGGAACAGTGAAATTTTGTCTGAGTGAATTTTAAGCTTGGCGCGTTTATTGAACTTAAAGTGGAAAGGGAATCAGTTCGTCTGTACCACGTGTAAAACATTTGGATTTCAGTGTTCTGTTGATTTGACAGCGGTGGTTTAAAAACGATAGACTATAGAGTACTTGCATGCATATCAATATTACAATTTATATGATTTATTTATCTATAATAGACATTATCCTAAAAAATACGATAATTTCGATCCATGTACGATAATTTTACGCCCCTGGTACGATAGTCAGTCCACTTCAAGTTGCTAACGCTGCGTCTAAGTACGGCGCTCGTAGACACGAGGCATCATGTGGCCAGTAATGAAAGGGTTAACCGCCAAATAAACATTTAAGGTAGTTCCAGCGTGGTAAAGTGTAGTCCTACCTTAATGCCTTCTGCCTTATATCGTTAGTTATAGTAATCTGGCAACGTTGCTCTGAGTGTTTTACATATTTTTGTTTATATGGTCTTAGTATATACAAGTAGTATTGCGCTTTCTTATAATAGTTTTTTAAATTAAAAAGATGTGAGCGTTGTGCACAGTGTTTCCAGATTAAAATTAAAATTTATAATTTTAATATCTCGATAACAAAACAGTGAAGTGCTACTTTTATTTTTTTAGCTTATTCTAAAAACATTTTTCAACACTCCTAGTTTTTTTTCCAATTCTGTCGAGAGAATTTTTTTATATAATAAAAAATCGGACATTTTACGTACATAAATGGGACATTACTCTCGAAATCGCGAACTTTTTCTTTAAATATCTCGCGATCTAAACCGTTAAAAAATATGAAATTTTAGGATTTCATAAATAAAGCTATTCTGAACCAGTAAAATTTTTTTTTGCCGAATCTGTCGAAAAGTGGTTTCGTGCTGGAACTACCTTAAAAGTTTTGATGATTTTTGAGCTCTTCGAGGCTAAAATGGAAAATCAAAAATAAACTTAAAAAAAATTTAAATTGCGTGTACTAGCGTACACTCGTAACAAGTGAAACTTATAAATAAAAACAGTTTACTTTTTATACGATCGTAATTATATGAGTCCTGTGTTTGCACATGTGTGTGGACATATTTATATTCGAATTACCTACTCACTATAGAATACATCATACAATAACTGCAAACTTCTATATACTGATACTTAATTTCACTCAAGAATCTTAGAGATTGCTAGCGCAGTGGCTGCCAACGCGAATTGACCCTGCGAGAGCCACATTTTGTAGAATTCAAAATTTGATATTTGATTTATTTAGTTTAACTATTTATTTATATATATAGGATTTCATCTACTACCACTCGGAATCTTCCTTGCGCATGTGTTGTGAAATACGCAATAATCAAGAACAAGATTACACGTAACGCAAGATGGCGCGTAACGAAAAAATCTTTCCAACCCCGATAAAGAAGTTTCACTTCAAAAACAAAAAATCTTCTGATCAAAATTTACTATTTACTAGAATCACAAATGAAACAGAATGGGAGTTCTAGTATACAAATAAAACACGACAGTAATGCAACGTATTTAATACACCACAATCATTCCACATGTCGTCACTAACAAATGATTTTATACTTAATACTATTAATAAAAAATTAATGTAATAATATTTACATTTCGAACGGTTAAAAATAATAATAGTACAAAATTGTACGCTGCGATGTGACAAGGACAATATATTATTTACAATCTGTGGCCGACACAAAATGGCGGATACAACGGAATTAATTTGCAATATTCCGACACTGACAAAGAGTTACATACCTAAAAAGTCTAACACTTTATGATTGATGATAAAATTAGAAATATCTAATTAAATAGTCTAAAATTATTTAAAAAGTATCCAACTTAGTTATTAGCTAAAAATAATAATGGATTATTTTTTATTTTATAAAACGGGTATTACTTTTGTGTCAGTTCATAATTTGACGATTAGCAAATAAAAAAAGATTAAAGTCCTGACCCCTCCTATATCCGTGAAGAGACTTTAAGACATGTCAAAGATACGGTCCGCAATCGCAATGTGTCACAGAAAGAAGAATATTATATAATTAAATAAATAAAATGTTATAATAATTCAGTACACAAACGCGGATAATTTTTGCGGCTAATTAATTGATTACTGTGAACTTCTTTCGAATATATTTAAGTAAAATTAAACTTTATCTAGTCGATATAATCTACGAGAGTCAGTCCACTGTCAAGTTCGTTCCTAGTTGAATGTTAGTATAAGTACTTAAGGAAAATACCCATACTACGTGACCTACTTTTTACAATTTTGTACCCCCCATCGGTGACCGTGAAGAAGAGAGACTCAGAGAAGAGAGTTTTTCTGCAAAATGAAAGTTAAACAAGTGTAGTCTGTAGTAGTGTAGCGTATTGTTGCCACCTGTGAGTTTAAAAGGCGCTAAACTTTACGCGCCATATTTAAATATAGCTTGAAAAAGCGCGAGATTTCTCTAGAGGATATTGACTACGTGACGAAAACTTAAGAACACCCCTCCGCCTCAGTGATCAAGCGCAGTATTTTATGAAGCCTCCCCCCCTCCCTTCCCTGAACGGATCGCGTAGTATAGGTACGTTCCCTCATAGCTGTAGTCTGACGGCATGTTTTACAATAAAAGTTACATCAATATCAAAATATTGCAAATTATATACATAACTATATATCAGTAATGATATGGGACACGAATATTTGTAACATTGTTTACAGACAGACATCCATTATTTCTTATAAATCTATATATTTGTCTACGTTAAGTTTAATTTTGTTTAGTTTAAGTAAAAAATAAACGCCATATTTCATTACTTATCTTGCTATCGGTACTTGCGTGTTGACATATTACACTCCCGTCATACGGATTACGAAGAAATATTACAAAATTATTAGTAATTTTAACTTCAGTTATTCGCTCAATGAAATAAAAAAGGTATATTATTAGACTTAAAATTAATAAATAAATTACGCCTTTTTGTCGATCTTAGTAACTGAAAAACCCTGTTAGTTTGCATCTTAATTGGAGTATCCAAGATATTGGGGTATGACGCGTCATTCCAAAGAAATACTCTCATTATTGCGGATAGGGCCTCTCTTTGGCATTTAAAATAAAATTATCATTGTTATCTTTTAACAATTAAATAAATTTATTTTATATACCAAACAAGTCAAAGTAATTTAAAAAACTACAAAACCCGACTGCGTTTCGGTGTAATTTGAAAATGAAATTATATTTTTATTTTGATATACCCAGTGTCAATCTCACTGTAAATACGAATCGAATGACACCTCTCAAATTAAAATTCATCGATCCGTTCAGGCTGCAAAGCGACACAAGATACATACTTTCGAAAAACATAACCCTCCTTCTGACGCAGTCGGGTAAAAATAAATAGACGTACATCATAGACGGGAGTGTTTCAAGACAATATTAATAATCAAAAAACATACCATATTTATTATCTATGTTCAATACATAAAAAATCTTAAATCTAATTCATTATAAACTAAATAAATTTACAAGTTTTTTTGTTTGTTAATATTTACAATATCCGAGTGATCGATCGGTCATATACAGAAATGTTCGAAAATTCCGACAATCGATATTGCTTTAATTTACACTCTTAGGCTGAGACTCCACCTAAGCGGAGATGTGCGGAGATGTGTTTAAACAACCAATAGAATTTCGTTATTCACACACCTCGTCTCCCCTCCGCTTGAGTGGATACCACTGAACGAAATTCTATTGGTTGTTAAAACACATCTCCGCTCTGGTGGAGTCTCGGCCTTAGTCGTTATTTTATTTAAATATTTGTGACTCTTAATTCTTGTGCTATTTTAAAATACACACACGATATATATAATTATGAGATATTTTTTTTTAGTAATTGCCATAAAAACGTCGCCTATTATGTTAATATCTTCGAATAATAGTTCTCGTTTTCAAGTGTAGCGAAATCGAATCCGTGGGACTATTACGTAACTTGCGCGATCGCGTGAAATCGCTGTGATGTCGAATTTCAATACAAATAAAAGCTCAGCTAGTATTTAAATTCTACACTACAGCGATTTCTCGCGATCGTGCAAGTTACGTAATAATCCCACCGGTGTATGACAAATTGCAGCTAATGCGAAAAAAAAACATCGTTTTCACAATTGGCAATTCCTAAAAAAAATCATACCGATTACCGATTATTTGACAATATTTATTTTACGAGGAATATTTTCAGTACACGGTCATAAAGATCCCGGAATAAAATATAAATATATGCACATTTAAATTGAGAAATCTTTACATATACAAAAAAGATATTTAAAAATATACACATTTGGCTTTCGTAACACCTTTTAATTAAAAGTCTAAAAACGGATTTTATCGCGTTTATTTCAAACTACAGTTTAACAATATTTTATTTTAAATTATTTCCCGACGTTTCGGACCCTTTACAGCAGTGTTTCCCAACCTTTTTTAGGCCATGCCCCACCTTAACATTTCTAAATTTTTTATGCCCCCATGCATAATTTTTCAAAATTGTTTTGTTCCCTTAAGAAATATAAATGATAACTTTTAGGAAGAAATCACTATGAAATTGTTATCAAACCATCGTAAGTAAAATTTCAAAACATATAATGAAAAAAAAAACTGAAATTTATAGACGTAAGCTGTCAAAAAGATAATAAACGGTTGGAAAAGGTATAGCATTGCATTTAAATAACCCAAAGCAGAAGGGTTAAAGTCGTGTCGAGTCCATTTTTCAATTGCCCCCCTTAACTATCAAATTGCCCCCCAGTGGGGCGTGGGCCCCACGTTGGGAAACACTGCTTTACAGCGTCCATGATCTCGGGGGACTGGGGTGGTGGGTGTCCGAATAATTTAAAATAAAATATTGTTAAACTGTAATTTGAAATAAACGCGATAAAATCCGTTTTTAGACTTTTAATTAAATTAGTAAAATTCGCGTAAATATAAGAGAACATTTCGTAACAACCTTAATACGACAACGATTTTATTAATATTATATTATACAGACAGAAATCGTCATATTTTATATTTATTATAATCAGATATTTTTTCTTACTTAGATTTATTTTTAACAGTTCATCATAATATGCAGTTGTAAATAGTTTTATCACTCGACAAAAAAAATTAAAAAAGTTTTATCACTGGATAAAAAAAGTATTGAAAATACTGTAAAAGCGCAAAGTTATCGAGCGTTTCTCTTATGAAAATGGAGGTTATTCCCAGTATAAACTCTATACAGTTCTAATAAATACAATAATAGACTTTAAACGACTTTTTACCCGACTGCGACAGAAGGAGGGTTCTGTTTTTCGAGTGTATGTATGTATGTATATCCATTTCTTTGGCACGCCCTACAGCCCAAACGGCTGGACGGTTTTTGACATATGAGGTGTCGTTGGATTTGTCTAAATTGAAGTAGTGACATAGGATATATAAATTTTCAAAATGGCGCCCGCAAATTTCCGCGGGGGGAGTTGAATTTTTTTTTCTTACTGTAGCAATATGGGTATCAAATGAAAGCTAGTAAATTGTTTTATTCTTTTTAGTTTATAATAAGAGTATTTTATGCAGTCGGGTTTTTTGATTTTTTTAATTAAGCATACTTGTTTAGACTTTTATTTGAGGAAAAAAAAGTCTAAAAAAGTCAAACTCAAATGAGACTCTTGAAAAGACTTTATAAGTAAGTCTTTTATTCTATATATTAGAACTATATAGAGTTTATATTGGGAATAATTTCCATAAGGGTTTATTATAAATTTTGTACAAGGCATACATCCAAACATCGTGAATATAATATATCACATATTTACAAAGATTCGTTAACTGTACAATCGTGTCTTGGAACAATATCGATTATCGTTATTCGATTTTATGATAATACAATTATTATTAAAAACGTAAAATGTCTCTGTTAACAAAGAGATTCCTCGCGTTTTGAAATTACCGACGCACAGGACCAGTTTCACCACTTGCTGTTAAGTTCCGGATAACCTAACTGACATATTTATACATGACATATTTTTTTAGATTTTGACAGAAAACCCAATATAATTACCTGTCAAAAAAGTGTCAGGTAGGTTAGCCGGAACTTAATAGCAAGTGGTGAAACTGGGTCACAGACTTACATATACTTAATATATATTTATATATAATACTATATAATATCGATTTTTTTCGATATCGTTACCGTTATTCGAGTTCGACGAACATAGAGTTACGCGGGACACAGTTTTATTATTATATATCTGTACATATGTCATATTCAATATTATTGAAGGGATCGAGTAATTTCAATCCGCAAGGGACATTTTTATTGCGGGTAGTTGGATATTTTTCGTATACAATGTAGGTAATCTTCTAACTGCCGTTAGGACATGTTTAAGCGGTTGCTGATTAAGCTATCTGACATTTAACAGTATCCATCAGATAAAAACTTGTGATATATTTTTATTTTTCACCATCAAATCCCATTTTATCGGTCAGTTGTCTATTCGCAACCTGGATTCAAAAGTTGTAGTATGCTAATTGAAGACCTGTTTTACCTCCTACTGATGAGGCCTATAAATAAGTTTCGTGGCAAATTAACTTTATCAGTAACTGTTGAAACATGCGCATTAATACTGTAAACATTTTTTTTTAAATTTTTGCAACTTTTAACACGAGCGATCAAATATTTAGAAATTTTTGTTTGGCAAGTTGTCTCTTTGACATTATTTGAATTAAACCAGTATACGAGTATTTATTTTACTGTCTAATATGGATATGATTGGAATCATCTATGAAAAGGACCGTGCGCATTTTATATGGATATCTGGGCCATGAGCGAACACAAATGAAAGTTATGTACATGATTAGGATTTTTCGTCACAAACAAGGTGTACATTCTCGTTGAAAAACATGGAGAAGCGGTTGATGCAATACTAGAATACTATTGCACGTGTAAGAATGGGTCTCGAACAGTGGGCTGCTGTGCCCATATTATGACCCTCATCTGGTTTTTGGGATATGCAAACTTTCACCAAAACATTTACACTCCATCCACTAAGCATGACAATATATTCCCTGTTCTAGAAACAAGCTCAGAGGAAGAAACATTAGATTAAATGATAACTAAAAACGTATTTCAATCCAATATCTATCAATTTCATTTAGTATCTATTTAGAAAACGTCAAGAAACTTCACATTTTTAAGCAGATTTTATGGTACTATATAATTGTACCATAACTAAGTCAAAGAGTGGTTTTTTAGGAAAATGTCTTATAGCGGCATGCATAACTTGATAAGACCTACACTTTACTATAGGTGTCATCTTTGTTCGCTCGTGGCCCAAAATGCCCATCCTCCTTTGAGTTTAAGTTTTTAGTTACATTTGTCAGTCAAAATGTGTAAAATGTCAAATAAAATATTAACAATAGTTTAAAAAAACCAAGTACAAAAGTATATATGAACGAGTTTATCCAACTACCCTCGAGCTTGTGAACAAATGAAACATTATACATATTGTGGAATTAAACCATTTTGAACGAACTTCGACCACGTATATTAGTTATCTATCTATACATATTTATTGCAACTGATGTCTGTACGTAAAGTACGTAAAAAAAAGAAAATTAAGCAACCAAGAGTAATAGAAAAATATTTTGTCAATATTTTGTCGTGTTTAAAAAACTACTGAACGAAATTGTGAAACACCTCCCGGATGTATGAAAACCTGGTGTATTGTTTTTGCATCGACTAGAAGTGGATTTATTAATTATGTTATAGAAGGTAAGTTCCAAATTTCGCGAGTAAAGTCGCGTGTGAAGTAATATCGGCGATTTAGTACGTTCAAAACAGTTACAACTCCCTGTAGTAATAAGAACCTAATACTAATTGTCCCGGTTGCACAGTAACCTGCGCTGTTCTAGCGATCAGCGTTTAAAAAACACGTATAGTAAACACTATTCTTTCTCGGACTTCTTCCGTTTCCTCTTCTCCGTTTTATCCGTCTTCTCCGCTTTATCCGTTTTCTTGCCCTTCTTCTCCGGCTGCGGTTCGGGCGACTTGAAGTCTTGTCTACGTTTTTTAGGGGGTGACTTTATCGGGGATTTCTTTTCCGCGGTCGCCTGTTCTTTTTTCGACGATCTCAACTGTTTCGGGGATCGGACTTCCTTTTCCGGCGACGGGGATAGAGATTTGGTTTCAGCTTCCGATGATTCGTCTTTCTTGTCTGACGACTTGTCTTTCGAGGATTTCGTTGATTTGGACTCCTTCGAGTCCTCCTCCCCTGGTATACCGAGTATCTCCGCCCACTGGTCGGGTGGGGGCGTTGGTTGCTTTTTCTCATCTTCCGTCGGTTCTGTTTGCTTCTGCGAGACAAAGGGAGCGGGTTTTATAAAGTAATTTCAAAAATATTTTCAAGTAATAATGAATAAAATTTAAAAGCGAACCTGCATCGGACATTATATTAATATTATAAACTTAACAAATCTTGGTAAAATAATAACTTCAAATAATTTTATTATTAATAATTTTTTTTCCAAATATAAAATACATATATAAATAATTATACTGTTATTTTAATTGTTTAAATTTAATGATAATGTGATTCATAATATAAGGAAAGAAAAAAGAATGGAAGCAGTTAGTTCAACGGATGCAAATTTGATATTTCAATCATCCGTGACTTTTGCCAAATTTCTAAAGAAAGCGTAATATTGCAAAATTATGAAATATTGCAAATTATACAAAATTCAAATATAATATAAGTTATAATTCACTCCAATACTCGAATAGCAAATTAGTAAAATTTTACTCATTATTTAAGCCATTTACTGAAACTACCTATCGAAACCAAGTTAATTTAAAATTGTAAACTGTATACTTAAATGTAATACATACATATAATAATAGTATATTATCAATTAGAGAAATCGCAAAATGCATTTATAAGGCGCCCTTAGGTTATGGCCACATCTAACAAAACAGTGGCTCACGGTAAACAAAGAAAATGTGTTAGTTCTGCAAACAAGTTTAAGACAATCACGTTTTAAACTTATTTGTAATATTTCAAAAAAAAATTAAAAATAAAAAAATTACAGAAACAGTTAGATGTGCCCACACCCTACGCCTGTCATAATTCTGCGGGATGTCCGATGTAGGTTCCCTAATGTTAGCTGCTCACCGTAGCTCCGTTTGTCTCGCCACAGATAAAATAAACAATAAAACAAAACGCACTGCAAAACCACACACTTTATTTCTTTTTTTTTTTATAAACTTTTTTCACGCGGGGTAACGACCCCCGCAGATTATGACAGTCGCCTGAAACACATGGAAGCGGAAACGCGCCGATTTACGCAGCAATCGACGCCTTCAGCACTGTCGGTAATAAGTCACTAAACTAGAATATTTCATGGTGATTTTTTTTCCTGATTAAGGTAAAGTGTATGTCGAGACGTAGGCAGTTTAATTTCGAACAACGCAGACCCAACTTTGTAGTAGTAGTTAAAAAGTTAAAGTAGTGTTTAACGAAAGTTTTATACAAGTGGTAAGTAGGTCGCGTCAAATTCATATACAGTGCTGCCTCGATATAACGAAACTGAAAGGAATTAGAAAATATTCGTTATACCAAGTAATTCGTTATAATGAGGTTTGTTATATAGAGGTTAGACTGGACTATGATTCGTTTTAACAAGGCAAGAAAATGGAATTTAGTGCAAATAATTAATAGGATACGTTATATCAAGGTTCTAACTTGAAAAAGTTCGTTGAGTAGAGGTAAATACCTTCTACCTATTTTCTGCAATGGTTAAAAATTCGTTATAAAGAGGTTTTTGATAAATGTTATTCGTAATATTGAGGTATATTTTGTATTAGCTCTTACGAGCGGTTCTAGGGGATTTGAAAAAATTCGTTAAATCGAGAAATTCGTTACATTGAGGCTCGTTATATCGAGGTTGTACTGTATATATTTATAGTGTCGGCTAACTAGGTACTATGTTGTGTCGCGTCTCAATATACGTTTTTAGATTAAATAACGCATTTTTCAATATAATTTTGCATGCAATGTATATTAAAAAAAATACGAGATAATTTTAGCATGAAAACTGGAATCGTACTATTCATTACATGAGAGAAGCACAAAATTTACAAAGATATAGTATATTGTATATATGGGCAGTTCATTTTTAATTATTTAGCAGAAAATAAATACATCATGTCCGTCGCAGATTAGCTTTTAAAGCGAAAAATATTAAAACATGTAGAATAACGCGAATCAATCATAAGCCTAAGTCACAGAATCAATGACAATTTGCAAAATTTGTGAAATTTTGCAAATACACATCCATATTATGCGTAGTAAGAATGGACGTTTGGAATAAATTATTACTGCAAATACAAAAAAAAAGTTTCTAAATTCAATCGCCTTTTTTTCTTCTTGATTCTTGATTTAATGCAAGTCAACATTTTTAATGCGATTGCATAAGTTATCATTTTGTCAAATATTGCACAGGACTTAGCATAATTATGTCAAGAGATGGAATTTTACAAAGTATTCACAAGCAAGAGCGTCGTTCGACGGAAATACGATTGTATTTTCTATATATAATTATATATCGTCATAGTCATAGAATAGTGACGGATCTTGCAGATTTGAAACTTTGCAGGGCAGACGTTTCAAACAGTTTTGTTGTTGTGGTTGTTGTATATTTGAAATGTCTGCCCTGTGTGGTTTTGAATTTGTGGGATCCGTCACTATTCTACGACTGTGACGAAACACCAACAAAACATACAACAACAACAACATAGTTGTTTGAAGTGTCTGCCCTGTAAAGTTTTAAATTTGTAAAATCCGTCACTATTCTACGACTATGTCGATATGTAATTAGTAGTCTTTTAAATTATGTACGGACTGCGTGTTCCACAGTATGATAAGGTAACGCGTATACTTGAACGCGACTTTCGTATCAGCCGTAGTCCGACTACGTTCAGTACACAGCCTGACCCCCCAGAGATATATTAATGACCTACATATGACATTATATTAATGTTGCCATGTAAAAATTTCGTTATAAAGATTTTGCTTCACATCTCTCGTGTGTCAAACTACAACTTTACAAAACTTGATGCACATATATACGTACATCACAAACGTGACTTATGCTATGTACTTACGTCACCAGCTTTCTCTTTCTTCTTCTCCTTCTTGCTGTCCTTCTCCCTCTCCTTATCCTTGTCCTTATCGCGTTCTTTGTCTTTTTTCTCTTTCTTACTGCCTCGATCGCGATCTACCATAGAATACAGCAATTAAGTAACGTAAGATTTTACTTTTTTTAAGAAGTTATTACTCTTCACATTAGCGTTGCGAAGAAGTCGTAATGGAAGATTGTAGATACAGAATTATGATTTTATTTATTTTTTATTATTTTATATGAACACTTATAATAATATAATCTCTACCCATAAAACAAAAGGAAATAGAAAAGTTTTTTCTTCTTTTGTTCACGGCGTAACACTTAGTGTATTAGTTAAATACTTTCTATGTGAGTTGAGTTTCTACATATATCATATTATTAGCAAAACATCACGAACACATAATGAAATCCTTGACGTGTACTTGAAAATAAATAAATATATTTAACACACGCACACAAGGTCGTCTGTACCTAAGGTAGGCAACTTAATGCCTGTGTTTTAGGTATGAGCCGACTGATATAATTTTTTTTGTAGGTACAAATGTTACTGTAATTTTCACACTATAATAAAATTAACAAAAGACAAAATAATATGAAAGACAAGAAAAAATACTACTTAATAATAACATAAGGTTTCATTGCTATATTAAGTTTATTTAAAAATCTCACCCTTCTCCTTTCCGTCCTTCTCCTTCTTCCTCTCCTCTTTGACCATCTTACAATATTCCCTAAAGTAGTCCTCCCTCATCGAACTACTCTCGACGGCCTTGTATCGCGAGTCTGAATCGATCTTTTTCTTGACGTCGATCCAGCGCGCGTGTCTGTCCACCGCTTTATCTTTGAGTAGCGCTATGAAGTCGGTCTTGGCCTATAAAAAGGGGAGTTTCGAGTTATTCATAAGTCTTAGCTGGTGCGTCTGGGTGTGGGGGCGTGCGGCTTGATTGGTTGCCTGAAGGGAACTCATTTCTGAATATTATCACAATAAATAAAAAAAAAAAAAAATTGAACTATTTAAGGAAATTGTATCGAAACTACCCCAAATTCCATCCCATTCTTTCTCTAAATTCGCATAGCAAGTATCCCATCAAACGATCAATCAGACCGCACGTAATTCCCTCATATAAGCGCTCTGACATGCCGCAACTCCTGAAAAATAAGATCTGAATTAAAAGCTGAAAAGAATAATTAAAAATTATAATGCTGTGGAGTGAAAATCATATTAGTGCCTGAAAGAGAAATTTCATTAGTATTAAAACAAAAATGGAGGCGAGAATTTTGCAAAGTTGATTATAAAAACATTTAAATTTAAAATTTATTAATACTAAATTTTATTGCCAATACAAAAATTTTACTGTTGACCTATCATCGCAGTGGTTACAACTACTGGGTTTTGTACCACGGTCGAGGGTTCGATCCCATGGTAAATGATGAAATACATTTTTAAGTGTATATTTCCGAGCATACTACAATGTGTCCGTCCTGGTGAATAGACTTGGAGTGTTAAGCTTTGACTTAAAATTATTTAATAGCTTAAAAATTACATAAATAATCTAACATGAAACAATTTCTCAATATTCTATTAACTGAGAATTATACTATATATTAAATAAGAATCCATCTGTCTCTTCTTTTACGAAAATAATATTTTTTTATGGAAGCAGCCAGTAAACAAACCACGGGCAATTGCAACACCAGAGGAGCCACAATGTGTCGCTACCTTAATGATTCGACGGTATACAAAAACCCTGTTTTAAATGTGAATAACTTAGATGTTTAAGTACTGTAATTACATTAAAATTATATAATTAATAGTAATAGAACAAGTATGCTTAATTAAAAAAATCAAAAAACCCGACTGCGTAAAATACTCTTTTTATAAACTAAAAACAATAAAGAAATTTACTAGCTTTCATTTGATACCCATATTGCTACAGTAAGAAAAAAAAACAACCCCCCCCCCTCATTCCGCCATTTGCGGGCGCCATTTTGAAAATTTATATAGCCTATGTCACTACTACAATTTAGACAAATCCAAGGACACCTCATATGTAAAAACCGTCCAGCCGTTTGAGCTGTAGGGCGTGCCAAAGAAATGGACATACATACACTCGAAAAACATAACCCTCCTTCTTTCGCAGTCGGGTAATTAATGTAGCAAATAATGTTGATTATCATAAGTATTAATGTTTGAATCTTAATACTTAAGCATTTATGATTGAATCTTTGCAAAATATTTATAAATTGCAATGTATATTTGCAATATTCCACGGTTATTGAAAGATATATTTTTATATTATTATTATTGAAAAAAAAAAAAAAAATATGCTCACTCACAATTTATAAACTACACGTTATAGTTACTGGAAAGTTTAATTAAAAATTAATCACTCCATATTAAATTAAAGTTTAAAATTTACAAAAAAAAAACTAAGATATACACTATTAAAGTTTTTAGTTTAATTTTTTCAATATTTATTGATATATTATTAATTAATATTGATAACATTTATAATGAAGAATCATTTTAAATATATCTTTCGATAACCGATTAGGAACATAACGAATGGACCTCCATTTTTGTTTTTATTTCCTTATAAACTAAACTAACTTTATGGTGCAAGCAGTAAGCAGCCTTATGGGTTTATAATCATACTAGCGACCCACCCCGGCTGCGCCCGGTGTATGTATTTATACCTAAACCTTCCTCATGAATCACTCTATCTATTGGTGAGAACCGCATTAAAATTGGTGGAGTAGTTTTTGAGTTTATCGCGAACAAACAGAGACGAGGTGGAGGACTTTGTAGTATGTAGTGATAAGGCTTTTGATTTCATATCAAACTATTTAGATAGGAATTTAACATAGTATATTATTAAGTGTAATTATTATTCTAGTGTAGTAAAATGGACAATGCAACCGGCTAATGCACTCGCGGTCGCGAGTTCGATTACCGATCATGATCAATTTTTTGTATACTGCCAGATGTTGTCCTGGTCTGGCCTTTTATGTGTTATATTTCCAGACCCCGAAACATGAATCCCACTTGGGGCCGTTGAGAATAGGATGTCTTAATCATTATCGATTTTAGAAAAACCTTAATTAATTCTATTTTACTAATCCTAATATATAATATTATAAATGCGAAAGTTTGTGATTATCGATGAATAGACGTTTGTTACTCTTTCACGCAAAAACTACTGAAAAAACACCAGAATAACACGTAGGCTACAATTTATCAATACACCACGCGGACGAAGCCGCGGGTGGAAGCTAGTATTATAAATACAAAAGTTTGGATGGACGTTTGTTACACTTTCGTGTGAAAATTACTGTATCGATTGCGATGAAACTTGGTATATAGATAGATCCAGAACAATAAATAAGCTACTTGTAATGTGGACATTCTGACGGGATCAAGAATTAAAGTAATAATCTCAAAGATTTTTTAAGTATTTCCTTAACTACTAGATGCCATTACCGACATCACAAATGTATCTTAGCCGTAAAGTCGCAGGTTCAAATCTGTGCGAACTCTGCCTAACTTCCAAGGGATAAATTAAAATAATAAAAAAAATATTTTCGATCGTGGCGGTAGATAACAACTTCGCGAAGATATCTGTATGGCTAAGAAGAAATTCCGAGGCATCTGTGTCCACAAATCCAAGGTGGAGCGGCATGACATAGACTCTAATCTTTTTATTTGACAAGAGCACAGGCTTTTGCCCAGCAGTGGGACACTGAGAGTAAAGTTAATACGAATAGGCTGAATTTGAAAATTTTTAACAAATCGTCCTGTCTGATCTGTGTGTATACATGTTAATTATGTTTACGATTTATTATTGGCTCATTGGCAACCCTACTACCGCTCCAGGGTTGTGGGTTCGATATCCGACCTGAGCCTTTATTAGATATATACATTTACGTTATTATATATGTATTTTATATTTACATATAGATTTATTAAATATATAAATAAATATGTCGTCTGTAACCTAAAACAATGGCGTTAAGTTACCCACCTTAGGAGCTATGTATGTGTGTAGTGTATGTTAAACATATTTATTAATTTATATTAAATTCAATAAGCATAATTAACCCATAAGACTGCTTTTGCCGTATTTCTCTTTTACTTTTACAAATCATTTCGCCTTTAAAAAACTTTAGATATTTGATTTAATTATTATATTTACTAGTAACAAACTGATTTCTAATTTTAATATGAATTTATATAATTTCTCTAATAATTCTCAATAACTATGTCTCTACAATCACAAATTCAATTTAAAACTTTGTGCTTTTTAATATGTCGAGTTCGCAAAGAATTTTTTTATAATTTATGTTTTATAATAAAAAAATATTTATTAATCGATATTATAAATATATTGAATTATTTAATAATTATATATTTATTAACGGTTCAATAGTTTGAGAGTAATGATTAGTTAAAACAAAAAATTCTTTGTGAATCCGTAAAGAAAAAAGAAAAAATAAATAAAAAAATAAAAAATCCTGAAAAAGAAATAATTAGTGGAGGGATCTAAATCACAAATCTCTTTTCATTGACTCTACTCGAAATTAAAGTTATTTACATTTTTATTTTTTTCTCAACAATTATTTTTAAATGGCAACCCATCACCATGGATTATCGTATGGCAACATTGCTCAACATGCAAATCAGTTTTTGAAATGGGGGATTCACTTGTTTCTCTTTTTTATATAATAATTATCTCCTTACTCACCGATAGGTAAGTGAAACTGCCAATATGTTAGAATGCGTCTCTAAAGTCATTTATTATTTTTATTTGCTTAAAATTATTTTTCTAACCTTATGTCGTGTCTTGTGCGCCGGGGTGACCACTTGACGATATAATATTGTAATATTATCGAATTATCTAAAATAAAATTATATTGGTCATATATTAAAACTATTTTTTTTACGATAGAACGCGTAGCTGAATCGATTTTTGTAAAAAAAAAATATTTAAATTTCAATAAAAATCAATTTACGATACAACCAGACCGTGTTATAACGTACTATTTTAAATTTCGAGTTAGAATATTTAATAGTTTTAATAATTATTTGATAAAAATAAAAGTAGAAAGAGTTATTACAGCGCTTCGTTTCTCTTTGTATTATTTTTAAGTGATAAATAACAATGTAATCTCGTCAATTCAACTTGAAAAATATATTATAATTGAAATTTTGCTAATACAGAATAGTTACGTTAAAAATACATATATTTAACTTTTACGTGACACAAATATTTTATTATTTTCTTCACAATAAACAAAATAAATTAAATATATCGGTCCTTAATTTGTTCTAGTAAGTATGTCCTTAATTTTTGATGATTTATAAATTTAAATTAGGAATCATTAATATTCCACCGGCATGTATATATTTCTCACTTGAACTACATCTTGAATTATCGAGACTACATTGCATCCCATATAAACATCGTACATAATTCACCTAAACGGTCACAAATCCGCGGCTCATCCTGCCCCGACCCGGCTCATCATTGTCTCGACCCGGCTCATAATTTTCCCGACCCGGCTCATCATTGTCTCGACCCGGCTCATCATCGTCTCGACCCGGCTCATAATTGCCCCGCCCCGGCTCCCCCTACCGCTACCCCCGCGACCGTCAAGTGCGCACCCCGGCCGGCGCGCCGCCCGCCGCCGCCGCCGGCGCCGCCCGCCTCGCGCTGGGACACGTGTTTGCGTGACTTTGCCGTTACTTTCACACGTCTACATTATATCCTCTCTAAAATTCCTTCGTAACACTGTGTGACGTCATTATCTCGTGTCAGTTTAGGAGTTTTGAGTGCAAATTATATGATATTTAAGTGTATATTTCAACGGTGTCTTAATTATTCTCATCTCGAACGGCATAATCATGAAACACAGTCGCTTGATAGAAAGGGAAAAGTTATCAACATTCGTCAAATATCATCATATGCGTACTATGCGTTATGAAAATTTTATATTATCAATTTAAAATGGGGAGAGTCAGGAGACAGATGATAGGGATAATAATCATTAATTTATTTATTTAGAAAATATTTTAAAAATGTATAAAAAAGAATCAATTATAAGAGATTTCATAACGCATAATTTAATTAATTCTTAGAGAATATCTTCGATACAATCTATTACACCGCAGAAATATATTTAAAACAACATATAAACTAGAAAAATAAAAGAATCATTCGTTGAATAAATAATCATCATTCAATTAATACAACAAGATTATATCGAAAATAGAAAAAGAAAATGTTTATTTCAAAATTAATAAAACAATCATTATTCTAACAATGAAATTGTAGTTTTTAAATTCGCAAAGCGCAGGATATTCGCATGTACTTTTAAATTTTATTACTGAAATATTTTTATATATTAGACATACGTCGAGACTCGAACTCAACATCGATACCATCTTTATCAAATATAATATACTGAAACCAAACGGAATAATTACATTAAATTTTTGTACTATAATTATGAATATAACTTTGTACAGGAAAATTTCAATTTATTTTCGTTATTTACACAATTGTTCGCTTTCGATTATATGCAAACTCGATCGATTTTGATTAAACTTTCAATAAATGTATCATTTCTCTGTTCCAAAAAAAAAAAATTTGAGAAAGATGCATTTCCAATTAAATATTTAAGCGATTATTGGCAGTAAACTTTTAAAGCAATATTTATACCATTATTTATTTTAAATTCTGCATTTTTTTTTAAAGACAACAAACAGTCCAGCGTCTCACTGCTATCGGGGCTGATGGAAAGCTGAGAACAAGACCAAGATGGAATATGCTTGCATTTGCTAGAAAATGTCTCTTAAATCTTTGATATGGAACAACAATTTGAAGTCCTTGAGTTCTTTTTTTTCTAATTTTAACCATAAAATCAAGCCGTACAACCGTACGCTAAGAAAATTATTTAGCAAAATTTTTTGTATTGCGTATAGACGTTAAATCATCTCGACGCGGGCGTGTGTGTGTCAAGCTTGTAGTTATATATGTACATACAGTGTGTGTGTGCATGACAAGAGGTACAGTAAGTATTTTATATAAAAAAAATCATGTTTAATATATTATTATAGTGGTTATATTCAAAATAGTAACATTATACCTGTATTAAATTGTCAAGTTTAATAGTGCTTGATAATTTCTCGGAGCAACAACAAGCTGAACAACACTGAACTGTATCAGTCTATAACATTCAATTACTGGTACAACCGCTCTTTTCTATACAGAAGGGTTGGAGCTTAATCCACAACGCTGCTCCACTGCGGTTTGGAGGATAATTTCCATACCACGAGTAATGATTTTAAACGTGAAACCGTGTTTACGTGCTCTCCGAGGCAAGACAGCGAGACTCACAGGGACATACATCCAGACTAGTTACAAATATTTGTACACATACAAATATCTGCCTGCCCCGAGCGGGAATCGAACCCGCGACCGTAGTCGTTGTCGCGACTACTTGCATCATTACACCAGAATGGTCTTTTTTAATTACACATGTTTTTTAATTTCTATTTAATAGCATTACTTACATACTGAGTTGATATACAATTTTAGTTTCTCGAAATTGTCCTGCTTTTTATTTTTATACCCAGCTAGTCTCGCACAACATTGAACACAGACACACATACACATGCCCCGCGTCGAGACTAGACGAGCCACCCCGAAAGACCCACCCGGCACACGGTAGACCGTCAGACGACTCCCACTCACCTGTTCCCGCTTCCTGTCCTTCTCCTCCTTCTCCTTCTTGCGCACCTCTGCGATGTAGTCGTTGAAGTATGTCTCGCGGTCGCGCATCTTCTCGATGTTCTTGAAGCGCTCGTCTCGACTGTACTTGCTCGAGAAGTCCATGAACGACGACCTGGGGACATTGTGATAATTTTAGTCTGACATGTATTGGCAATATAAAACTGGTCCCGGAGTGGCGCCTTTTGGTCTGTGAGTTGGATCCTTCTTTTAGAAGAGTGGTCTTTAGTCTTGGAGTCAGCTCTTTAGGGATAGGATTAGGTCTGGCAGAAGGGTTGTTCTTCTGGGAGAGGAAATTTTAACTAGGAGAGGAGTTTTCGATCTGGGAGTGGGTTTTTTGGTCTGGGAGAGGAGTTATTGATCTGAGAGAAGGGTTGTATTGGTTTAGGACAGGGGTCTTTGGTGTCGGTGAGGGATTTTTGGTCTGGAAGTAGGGATCTTGGCTTAGGAGGGAGTACCTTGGTTCTGAGAGGGGCTTTAAATCGGGGAGAGAGTTCTTTGGTCTACGAGTAGCTTCTTTGGTGTGGGAGTGGGATATTTGGTCTGAGCGTATGGGTTTTATTCTGGGAGAGGGGGATTTTTGATCTGGGAAGGGGACTTTGGTCTGGGAGTGAGGTCTGAGGTTCTGAGAATGGAGTTCTTGGTCTAAGAGAGGTCCTGGACTGTGAGTGTGTGGTTTGATCCAGAATAGACGCTTTTGGTTTGGGAGAAACTTTGTATTGTTCTGAGAGTGGGGTACTCTACTACTTCTACTTGGTCTAACAGTGTGCTCTTTGGTCTGGGAGTGGGATCCTTGGTCTGGGAGTGTGGTTTTTGGTCTTAAACAGGATACTTGGTCTAAGAGTAAAGCCCTTGATGTCGGAATGATGTATTTGGTCCGGGAGTGGTGTTCTTGATCTGACAGTGGTGGAGTATTTGTATGGTTGTTAGTCTCCACCGTGTCTCGGAGAGCACGTAAAACCGACGATCTCGGTTGTTTTTAAAGACATTTGATAGCAATCGTTACCCATCACTTGTAGAGAAATTATCCGTCAAACCGTAATGAAGTAACAATTAAAAACCAACCAATATCCCTTTGGGAGGGGTTTTGGGCTTAGATTAACGGGCTGTTTCGGTAAGTTCAGTCAAGTGTTCCATAGCATAAAAACTTTAAAATTATCTCACTAGTCCAGTGACAAGGGTCAGTGACTTTAGTGCCCTCATTGAAGATATGACGCTGCATAAGGAAAAAAATTAACAGCTTGTAAAAATTCCACTGATGGAGAAGAGATTCAATCAAAGGATATGTCTTATTGTACCCTATAATGATTTTGAAGGTCTCATTGAAGCTCTTTTGAATATAAAAGGAATTCGAAACTCTAGTAAGAACAGCAAATATTGATATTTTGACAAAAAAAAAAGTATTACTCACTTAGAGTGGATCTTGGCTTCCTCCATCAACTGCCTGAAGGCCTGTTTCTTTTGCTGAAGTCTGTTCTTTTTCTCCTTCCGCTCCTCCTCTGCTCGCTCTCGGACATACTTGTCGAACACCTGCGATTAGAATTAAACGTATAACAGATGACTGTTCTGGTATAGTGGTGAGAGTAGTCGCCTCAAAGTGAGCGCCGGCGGTCGTGGGTTCGATTTCCCGGTTGTTATCATAGACACCCGATAACGATCGTTACTCATGGTACGGAAATTATCCCGTGGAGCAACGTGGTCGATTAAGCTTCAATCCTTCATCTATATGGAGAAAAGGCTTTCGTTCAGCAGTGGGTGGTTTACAGGCTGATACAGTAAATAATAAACGTCTCAAACTCAACGGCCCCTAGTAGGATGTTATCCTGTGTCGGGACTCGGGGGTCCGGAAACACAAACTACACAGAAACACAAACGCCCAGACCACGACAAATTGTCATGTGCGGGGATCGAACCTGCGACCGCTAGCGCGTAAGCCATTTGCTATAACACACGCACACGCGTAGGTCGGGAGAGGTACGAGGGTAGCGCGAAGGCGACATCACCTGCTTCCTCTCCTTGGAGTCGAGCAGCAGGTAGCGGCTGTCGAAGACGATCTTGTGCAGCTCCTTCTCCCAGGGCGAGAAGGCGGACACGTCGCTCTCGTGCAGCATCTGCAGGAAGGCGCGCACGCGCTGCTCGAAGGGCACGACGGCGCGCTCGCGGGCGGCGCGCGACTCCGCCTCCATCGCGGCCTCCGCGCCCGCGTCGATCTGCGCGCCGCGCCGCCGCGCGCCCACCGCGCCGCCCGCCGCGCCGCCCGCCGCGCCGCCCGCCCCCGCCGCCCCCGCCGCCGGCGAGCCGGACGCTGCGGGCACACACGCATCGGACGTTAGCGCACTACGCGACTCATATGGGGATCGCCCATTAATCACGTGATGTTTTTTAGCAACTTTTTTACCCCCCCCCCCTTGATGATAAGTGGTGAGGTTTTAAAATAAGCCCCCTCCCTATACCCAAAAGCACGGGTATTTTTTGGTACAAAGTATACTGAAATTTTCAGAATATTATCTTTAAATATAAATTTTTATTTCATGAATTTTCCGAACCCCTCCCCCCTATTTCGAGTCTCACGTGATTAAACGACGATCTGTATGATGAAAATTCCTTCTCTATAATATTTTTTATGCATAGCATCTATCTATATATCTATGTACCTATATAGATATATTTATAATTGATTACATTTTTTTTCTATCTGTCTATATGTATTGTATGTGTACAAAATTAAACTGTACACCTATAACATCAGCATACCATTTCCTATGCTCAAGGTTGCCTAAAAGAGATTGCTCTTTAGCGATAAGGCCGCCTTTAGTAGATATGTCCTATTTTTTTTTACGTTTTAATATTACGCACCTCTGGATAGAGGTTAGTTCTCGACATAAGAGTTCCGTGTTCCCTGCCAGATATATCTTTGGGTACTTTGGTACATAAAAGAAGAGCAAGTAGACATTTCCAAACGAGCAAGTTCTAAACTATGCCGTGTTAAGGTTCAACTTTGCTGTGCATTCAAGTCATTGTCAAGCGTAAGCCTACCGTACTATAATTATGATTTGTTTTTTGATCAATAGACTGTGTAATTTCTGATTCGATTTTAAAAATTTATTTTATCACATTACATACAAATGTATCATAGGCTGTATATGAATCATATTATATAGATATCTAATACAAAAAAATAAATGCAAAAAATCAAGACAGAGTAGACAAGGCAAAGTAGCCTATATAATTTAATAAAACACTCACTCTCTTCAGACTTGGCTTTCTTAGCAGGCTCGGTATCAGAATCTGAGGATTCAGATTCAGCACTTCTCTTTAATTCTCCGTTTGCATTCTTAACTGGTGTCGTCGCTGCCTTCTCTTTGTTCTGAAAATTGTAAAATAATGTTAGATTAGTGTAAGATAGCGAGAGGCAGTGCAGTGTAGCTTATGATAATGTTCGGTGGTGTGTTTGTGGAGCGTCGTAGTGTGCGATGGTCTGTCATTGGGGGGACATTCACGAATTACGTAACGCAATTTTTGAAGATTTTTGACCCACCCTCTCTCCTCTGTAACGCGCCGTAACGTTTTTCTGTACCCCCCCCCCTCTCCTTATGCGTTACGTAACACCCAAGTTACCATTTTTACCTAAAAGACAAGTTGTGTGTGTTGAGCAAAGTACCGAAAACTCATTAAAATACATAACGCGTTGTATGAACTCCCCCTCCCGCCCTAGTAACGTATCGTAACGTTTTATAAGACATCCCTCCCCACACCCCTAAGTTATTTTACGTAATACTTGAACGCTTTGAACTGTTTGTCGTGGACTGTCGTAGTGTCTCAGTGTGCATTGGTGTCGTAGTGTGCGGTGGTTTGGAGGTGCGGTGGTGTGGTGGTGTGTCGTAGTGTGCGGCGGTGTGGTGTGCGGTAGTGCTGACCGGCGCGTGCGGCGGCTGCGAGACGGCCTGGTCGACGTCGGCGCGGCCCGCGAGCTGCGGCGGGCGCTCCCACACGGACAGGCGCGCCGTCGGGTTGTAGAAGAAGACGCGCCCGTCGCCGGTCCACACGACGCACCTGCGCGCACGCACACATTACAGACACGCGCTCCGGACTAACATAGGATCAATACAGAACTTTCAATTTTCAATCAATATACCGGTTCCTTTGTAGCAAAATTTACTATTTTCCTCAATATTATTTAAAATTAGATCTTATTACATTATATAATTTAAAATTATATTTACTGTTCATCTCACACTAGTACTTGTTGCGTAGATTAAGGTTAGCTAGCAAAAAATACAACAAGGTTAACCTTTTGTAAATAATTATGTTCGATGTACCATAAGGTATATAAATAAATAAAAATAAAATAAAAATAACAAAAATAATATTTTTTGCGCTGTCTACATCCCAATATAATTTTGTATCATTTAGTAGTAAATACAGAGTATACTCACCAGGGCGTGCCCGAGATAGGCGTGCTCGATACCGGTCTGCTCTTGTCCGTCTTCGCCTTCTCCTTCTCTGCCTTTTCCTTCTCCGCTCTCTCCCTCTCTGCTTTCTCGCGCTCCCGCCGCTCGTGCTCTGCTCTTTCGTGCTCTGCGCGCTCCCTCTCCGCCGCTGCTTCGGCTGCTGCTGCAGCTTCCGCATGCGCTTCTACATCTATAACTGAAATTTTGTAATACAAGTGTCGATAAGAATATAATTTTTTTGTGCCAATATCTTCTTTTATGCAATATAATTTTTGTTTGCCAATATCTTCTTTTTCTGTGTATGTACAAACGCAACAAAATAAATAAACAATAAACATCTGTATGGCTTATACAAGCATTTGTCACGAGCAGGAATCGAACCCAGGACAGCTGGTACAACAGCGAGTAGCTGTGTGTACGTGTATATAAAGATAACTTTGGTTATCTATATATACATACAAGTTAAAGGACTTTATATATCTTTCATATTACTAGGTCTCAGTCGCCTGTTCCTAAGGTAGGCAACTTAATGGACGTGTTTTAGGTAATCGAATGTTATACATATTTATATATTTTTTAGATAATGTGTATAACACGTATATGCATATTACACCCAGACTCGGGGCCGGGAATGCAACCCACGGCCCTGGGCCAGAAAGCACTGCCGACTGCCTCGTCTTGCCAGTCATAATTAAACAACATCATTATTAGTCTACAACATATCCCGCACGGTGAGAACGAAAGTGACCGAATTCTACGTGTTTGGTCATGCATGTGTTCCCATTTAAATTTGAGCGAGATCTGACGAGTAGTTTGAGTTATTCCCAATAATGCGTTTTTAATTTGATGATCACTTCTATTATTTCTTGTTGTGATTGTTGATTATGAACCATATTCCTTATAATATGAACACATTTTATTTCCCACAAAATGCATATTTTATGTTAGGTCTCTTTTATTGTCATAGTACGATAGATATTATCCTGATTATAAAGATATGTTGGTCGTACATATACAGAGTGACTGGTGAGTTAGGATCAATATTTAAGGAGAATACCCGGTACATGATTTTCATTCGAATTATGTAAAAAAAAGAAATAGGTACTTAATTTTGACCAAATTTCCATAAATTTCAATTTAAATAAATGAAGTGTGGACACATTTCAAGTCACGCCGACGGCGCGTGCGGCGTGGTGTTGTACTGTGTCGTTTGCCAAGCGCAACTGGCTAATGATTGACAATCCTTGTAAATAAGTATGATTCAATTTTTAAATAACCGAAAATACCAAGATAGGTAAACAGTTCATATTAAGTTCTGTCAAAAGTTCACATCATTTACCTAGATATCTTGGTATTTTTAGTGGCGGCGTTTGGACGTAGGTAAACTACCGCACGATAACTAAATGTACCTATACCTACATACGTGTTTTGAGTTGACAGTGCAGCTAGCTGCTAGGGTGTCCAGACGACGCGTAAATAATTAGATAGCTGTTGGGTACATAATTTGAATGAGAATCATGTACCGAGTATTCTCATTAAATATTGATCCTAATCCTGTATAATATATATATATATATATATATATATATATATATATATATATATATATATATATATATATATATATATAAAGTAAATAAATTCTAGTACCTTCAATTTTACTGTCATCGAGATCGATTCTGTCCATCTTTTTGTCTGCTTTGTCACCCTTCTCTATTGCCAGTTTAGCTTGTAGTTCTGTAATGAAAACAAAGTGTGTTAAAATTTTATACTTTTTTTTTGGGGGGTTTTTGACAAATCTTAGGTATGCTGTTAAACTGTGTATTAGTACTGTAGACATGGTATATGTAACAGCATTCCTTTGATACATTGCATCTTTATAAACGGTAGCGGCTAAAAACCCAGTGGTAATGGCCAGGATTTTAGCCATCAGAATGATATGGATATTTGGTAGACTCTCGACTGATCTGAACTGAAACAGCCTCTAAATTTGAAAGTGAGACTGCCGAGCGATGATCTCTGTCCATCAGTGTCCCAGTGCAAGTTAGTGGACAACTCGTGAACAGGATGAAGAGTGTAACAACAGTGTTCCGGTGTGAGTTAGCGGGTAACTTGTGGACGGGATGACGAGTGTAACAAATGTTCCAGTGCGAGTTAGTGGACAACTCGTGGACGGGATGAAGAGTGTAACAACAGTGTTCCAGTGTGAGTTAGCGGATAACTTGTGGACGGGATGACGAGTGTAACATGTGTTCCAGTGCGAGTTAGTGGACGGGATGAAGAGTGTAACAACAGTGTTCCAGATGAATGATGAATGACAGGTGCCGTACCCTCGAGGTCGCGCAGCGGCGGCGGCTTCTCCCAGACGCTGGTCTGCGAGGCGGCGTGGTAGTAGTAGGGGCGGCCGTCGGGCGCGCGGTGCGTGCTCCACTCTGCCGCGCGCGCCTGCAGCGCCGCTGTCTGTGACAATATTATACTCTTAAATACTTAATCGACTGTTAAAAGCGCGGTCTTATACACAGGTCTTACAACAACAGGGGGGTACGTCGGCTTAATGATGTTGCACTGTTCTTTTCAAATAATGGCCAGAGACGTGATGATAGATGGGTTTACTGTGCAACGAAGCCATGAAGATATCATGTTTTGAATAATGTCAAACCTAAGCAAATAGAAAAATGACAACAAAATCGCACAACAATTATTAAATAACGCAATACTTAGGAGAGAAAAATATACACCATATGATTGATAATGAGAAATAAGACTGAGTCGCTTACAGTCGCTTATCAATCAACCGACGCACCGCACTCATCGATAGTAACGACATACAGCGGCGATGAAGCGAAAGTTGTAACACGATCGTACAAATGTCTAGTGAAATTAGACTTCGTTGCAAGACCTGTGTATGTGTATGTAAGAAAAAAAAAATGTATTTTAAATTATATTAATATAGAATATTGGATAACTGTACCGTCTTGATGGGTTTGTAAGAAATAATTTTTTGATATGATAATCTATTTAATAGATTATTACTTTCATTTCTCTATATATCTATTTTTATATATTTGTATAAAATGAAACTGTAAACCAACTATCTAAATATATACTGTTTCCTCTACACTAAGGTTGCCTGGAAGAGATCGCTCTTTGTGTGTATATATAGTGAGTGTGATAAGTGATAAATGATCAGTGATAAGGCCGCCTTTTGTACTTATTTCCTTTTTTTTTTTGTAGGGTGCCTGAGCCTTAGCGAAATGTTTTATGTATAAACAGTAAATTAGAAAGAACTATAGGTTCAAAATTCTTATTAAATTAAAATGTTAATTATGTTAATGTTGTTATGGATGTTAATGAGCACATCCGATTAAAGACACGGTAAAATATGCACGGAAACTAAATGCACGGCGTTGGCCTAACATACTCAGCGCGGCGCCATGCGTGTGCGATGTTGTTTTGCTGAGCAACACCTAAATGATCGGTAATTTTGACCGAACAATTTTGTAATATTGCTTATTATTGGTGTACAATAAAGAGTATTATTATAAATTTATATTATATTATTATTATATGAGGTAATGTTTTCATCATTTCGTTCTTTTTTTTCAACACCAGCATTAACTAAGTCTATTTTTTTTTTTACTCGTTTAAAAGTTATTAGCGAACATTGACACATACAGACATACCAGGAACATATTTTTTCCTTTTGGACTTCTCAGGAGATCTCTTAAATTTCAATTTAAAAATTTATTTTATACTTCAATTTTATCCGGCCTACCGTTTCCTCTTTCTTAATGGGCGCTGCTGCCTGCTCTCCCGGGGCTTCGCTGGCAGCCATCGGAGCTCCCATCTGAGGCAGTTGTGTCGCTGCTCCTATAAAAATTACTTTGTGTTAAGGCTAACTAACTACTGAACGGCTGATACAGTACTGTTTCCTCTTACCCTTGTCGGGCACTGCGGCGGCGGCGGCAGCGAGGCCGGGCGGCTGCGCCACCAGCGGCGGCGCCCAACCCCAGCCGCCCCACGCGCCGCCCGCCCCCGGCGGACCACCTGGCCCACCCGGTCCTCCTGGGCCCCCAGGGCCTCCAGCGCCGCCCGCCCCGCCTCCCGGTGGCGCCGCGTCTCCCGGCGGCGCCTCGTCCTCCGGCGAGCTTTCCTGTTTGTCTTGAGACTTTGGTGTTGACATTTGATTGTTGTCTGGAATAACATTATTATATTTTTTAATCCTTGAATGACTGGTTTTTTTATTTTTAAGAACTATATGTTGTAATAATGTTCATAGTAATACTGGGAAAATATATATATTAAAAGGAATAATTATTATATTTTATACGTAAAGTAAAAAAAAAAAAAAAAACACTTGCACAAACTGCAATATACCATATCGTCATAGTCGTAGAATAGTGACGGATCTTACAAATTTAAAACTTTACAGGGCAGACACTTCAAACAACTATGTTGTTGTTGTTGTATGTTTTGTTGGTGTCTCGTCACAGTCGTAGAATAGCGACGGATCCCACAAATTCAAAACCTCACAGGGCAGACATTTCAAATATACAACAACAACAACATAACTGTTTGAAACTTCTACCCTGCAAAGTTACAAATCTGCAAGATCGTTCACTATTCTATGACTATGACGATATATATTGCAGTTTTGCATCGACATGCATTTAAGGATGATGCTAATTTTTAAAACCAGCCTCAAATACACCACACAACCGATACTAATCCATTTGCATCGTAAATGGTATTGGAGTTTATGGAAATATTGTTATAAGTTACGAGAAGTAGACACCTGGTAAGTATGAACAACATATTATTTCCCAGATACCGTCCCGACAGATAGTACTTTTAACGTATCTTCGTTGTGTATAAAATAATTTTTTAAATGCTTTTTCATGTCGACTTTAAGACATTCATCTTGAAAACTTAGGCCGGATCCACACTACAGTGCTGGTCTCGGTTCGTTCTCGGTCCGATCTCGATCCGATAAAATATTGTTACACAATAAACAATGAGAGTATTCATACTATCCGTGCCGGTCAAGGTCCGATCAAGTCACGCTCCAGCAACGATTCGTCATACAAAACATTTTACCGGATTGAGATCGGACCGAGAACGAACCGAGATCAGCACTGTAATGTGGATCGGGCCTTATTATTATTAAACCCTTATTGCTGATAAAGTTAACAATGTTTCATATAATTTATGTTTATCAACATTATTTTTAATAATAATAATAAATAAATATGCTTAACCCACACACACGGTCGTCTGTTCCTAATGTAGGCAACTTAATGCCTGTGTTTTAGGTAACAGCTGACTGATATACTTTTTTTTTTTGTTTTTTTAAATAAATATACATATAAATAATACATATATAAATAAACATATATTACACACAGACTCGAGGCGGGAATCGAACCCACAACCCTTGGAGCAGAAAACAGGGTCACTGCAAACTGCGCCAACGGGTCAGTCGTATTACTGATAAGATACATGGTAACATTTATCTGCGCGTCCTTGGGACACAAAGGTCTCCTCCAACTTCTTCCACTACTCCCGAGACAGTGCAGCCCTCTGCCATAATGGGCCCGCAGCCCCCCTAATCTCATCTGACCATCGCTTCCTTTGTCTTCCTCTTTTTCTTTTAGTATTAATTCTGGGGGTCCACAAAGACACATCCCTCGTCCATTTATTTTCATTATCTCTGAGCATGTAGCCTACCCACCTCCATTTCAGGGTTTTTATTTTTATTATTACATCTTCCACTTTAGTTATTTTTCTTATATGTTCTGCTCTTTTACGATCTCGTTTATTGAAAACTATTTAAGTCTAAAAACTCAGCATTACAAATTCTGTTTATAAGCTTATGTAAAGACATACTGTTCTCTTATATTTACGCGAATTTTACTCATTTAATTAAAACTCTACACCGGATTTTATCGCGTTTATTAAAAAACTTTACAGTTTAACGATTTAAAAAAAAAAATTTCCGACGTTTCGGATCCTTTACAGCGTCCATGGTCTCGGGGGGCTGAGGTGGTGGGTGTCCGAATAATGAATCCATGGAACATACCATAAAATCCGGTGTAGACTTTTTATTAAATTGTGTAAAGACAGTTTAAGACATTACATCATACTATAATTTTAAGGACTACGACAGTAGCAAAAAACCCCAACCAATTGGATTAGAATTAAAATTAAATATGGGTAAAATTATTATTTTATCAAAAATTTCATGAAAAACTTACTATCTTTAACCCAAGGCGGAGGTTGTGTCATAAAGGGCGGAACTGCTCCAGGCGCTGGACCAACTCCCGGAGGCATCATACCCATCATACCGTTCATCATGCCCATGGGCGGGCCGCCCATCGGTGGACCACCCATCGGTCCATTCATCGGCATGGACTGGCCCGGCATGCCTGGCATTTGACCTGACGATGATAAAATAACACTGAGACATACTCGTAGAAATATCACTTTAAAAATAAATATTATAAAATGGATTATATAGTAGGTCGTTAATAAAAGTCTTAAACGATCAAATATTTTAATTCAACAATTATTTAATAGTACAGAAGTCACGGAAGACATTTAGAATAAAATAAACAAAACACGAGAAAAATACAACAAATTATATTTATCGAAAATAAAAACATAATATAGGGAACTTAAGAATTAACAAATAAGCGCAATTAGATGGTAAGAATCGACTTGATTAATAAAAAAATCATAATTTTGACGGTAGGTGACGAAAAATTTCCGTTCCGCCGTGTACTACGTGTTTCGAGCGGTTATGCTTATGAAATGACGATTCGAAAGTGCTCGTGGCCTATTTGAATAAAGTTGTTTTTGATTTGATTTGAATTAAATTTAATATTAATGTGTGTATGACGACCGTTCTGGTGTAGTGGTTCGAGTTGTCGCCTCAACGTCGACGATCGCGGGTTCGATTCCCGCCCGGGGCAGATATTTGTATTTGTGCAAATATTCGTTTCTAGTCTGGGTGTATATCCTTGTGGGTTTCCCCACCGTGCTTCGGAGAGCACGTAAAGTCGTCGGTCCCGGTTATTGTCACAGACACTTGGTAACGATCGTTAATCACGCTAGGGATATTATCCACCAACCCGCAGTGGAGCATTGTGGATTAAGCTCCAATCCTTCTTCAGTACATTCCGTGTGTATGCGTGTAGTATGTATGTATGTCTGTGTATATGAAACATTATAATGAAATGATAAAATAAATAAATAATTATGAGTATAATAATTCGCATCATTGTTCTTTAATAATGTACAATTGTAATATATATTTAAAGAGTTAAATATACACCTAGGTTTCTTATCCAGAAATTATCAAGGAAACGGTACCTATTCAAGTAGCCCTTGAGGCACATGGATTTTTTTAGAAAACATTAAATATATAATTGAGGACAGAAGCCAGAAAGTAATATATCTAAATGTAGACATTAAATAATCATATAATATAGGTAATAAATGATTTTAGAATAAAGCTAGTTTATTGAGAAAATATATCTAAACCCTGGCGCGCGAGTGATTTTTGTCACCGTGACTGTTGCGTCACTGTCACCGCATATATCATCCCTAATGAAGGTGCGCCCAATTCGGTGACTTTTTGTCCGCGGAGGACAGCAACATGGCCGCGACTAAAATTACAGTTTTATTAAAATTACAGTTTTAGTTTCAGAATCAGTTTCAGACTACCCTCGAAATTTTTTTTTCCAAATATCTTCAATGTACGTAATTACTATGTAGACTTCCTGAACAACGCCAAATCCACCAAGATAGGGTATGTGTATAAATAAATTAAAAAAATGTTTTACCGGTGACAGCCATGGACTCCATCTCGGCCTGGGTGATGACCTTGCAGGTGGGTCCCTCCTGCGGCCTGGTCCACGTCGTCTCGCGGGTCCGAGCGTGGTAGTAGTAGGACTTGCCTTCGTCAGACTTCGTCTCCACCCAGAGCTCGGGGGCGGGCTAAAGGTAAATAAAATATTATTGAAGTGAAACTTCTTTAGAATCGTTGTTATTTGAAACGGGATGCGACGGAAAAAACGACAGGTAAGAGACACAAATACAAAAGTGTGTAGGAGAGAATGAGATAGTATGATGTCGCTTATCCTAGCAACGCGTAAATAAGTAATAGAATGTTTAACAATTAATATTAATAAATTTTAAATTGAGTTTGCTAAAGATGTTTCACTTCTGACATGTGTACTCCGTACACACGACATTTTTTTAATACAGAATACTTAGTCTCTAAACATGAACCAGTGGAATTTTCATTAATTACGTTAGTGAAGCTGTATTCCCGAAACATCATACATTGTGATGTATGCATTAAGTATACATAACAATACATATATACATACTAGCTTCTGCCGGCTTCGCCCGCTTGGATGTCGGTTATCGCGACCAAAGAAAAAAAAAGTATCCTATATTACTTCTAATACCTCCAAGAATATGTTTACAAAGTTTCATGATGATCGGTTAAGTAGTTTTCGCGTGAAAGCGTAACAAACAAACTTACATTTCACATTTATAATAATTAGGAATATTCCTTTAGAGAGATACATTGTTATTAGCCGACAGTAAATTTAATTCATGAATGAACTGGACGTGTAACTATAAACTTGTTTCTTAAACATCACAGAATTTTAATAACAAGTTAGTGAGTACTTACTAATACACATACAAATATTCAATTATCAAATCAGTGGACTCTTATATTCACATATTAATAAATTGAATAGTCACTTAAAATTAGTGGAAATTCCACTGATGTTTATATACTCTATATTTAATTTAATGTGCTATTTATATGTAAATATATAAATCGATAAACGCCCCACACTCAATGGTCCGAGAAGGATAATAATCTTGTATTGGTGGTCTGGAAACACACAACACACAAACACAAAAGCCCAAACAATGACAAACATAGGCCTATAGAAATGAACCAGAGAATCCAATGCTTTGTTAATGTATAATAAATTTTAAAATAGTATTAAACTATGTATTTTGTATATATTTTTATATACAGTGGAGCGTCGATTATCCGAACGTCGATTAACCGAACGACCGCTTATCCGAACTACTAGGCCCCTACCGTCTTTTTAGCTTATTGATGTTCTGATAACGATCTTCGGAGATATGTAACGGAAATCTTCAATAAATGACAGCAAATTAGCAGTTGTTACTGAAATCACACGTAGATGCATTGTTTACACAATCACATACTATAACATCATGCCTGTTGTCGGTTTTTGTTTTTTTAAAAATTTATTCTTTCTGTAATTCCTATTTTTCATTGTTATATATAAATATAAATATGGTTTTCATTTACCTGTACGTAAATATGTATGGCTGAATCAATATACATATAGGTAGTTCGATTATCCGGAAAATACCGGTTTTCCGAACACCCATGTCCCCTAATTAGTTCGGATAATCGACGCTCTACTGTATTTACATAACTGTAATTGTTTTGGTTTTTTAAATTTAGTGACTCTTGCACTGTTTGTTCCGGTATACATTTTAATAAATCACCTTTAATTTTTAAAGAAAATCTTTGAATAATACATAATTAATTATTAAAACATTCTACACATTAGGTATACCTACAGCTATACCAGTTAACTACAAAACACTTACCATATTAGGTGGCGGCATGCCGGGAGGTCCGAATGGAGGCGGCTGTCCCATCATGTTCGGAGGAGGCCCCATCGGTCCCCCAGGAGGCATCATACCCGGAGGTGGCCCGAATGGAGGTGGGCCACCCATCATACCTGGAGGAGGGGGACCCATAGGGCCCCAATTGTTATCAAAGTTCGGTCCATTGTTTGGCCCGAAGCGTGGTCCGCCGCGGCCACGGAAAAAGCCTCGTCCCCTCATCGGAGGTCCACCTGGTCCATAGCCTCTGCCTCGGAAGCGCATCGGAGGTGGTGGACCATTCATCCAGCCGGGAGGTGGTCCACGACCTCGACCCCTGTTAAAAAATTAAACAATCTTAGAACACATGAATCTATCGATTTGATGGCTTTCAGTTGTGCCAATGAATTGATTTGTATTATTCCAATTACATTATAATGTGATTGCTCAAAATTATGTTGCTGAACATTATAACAGATTAAAAAATATTTAAAGCTTATGTATTTCCCAAACCGACCCTATAGTCGTTTACCATATATGAGTGAATATTGGATAGGCGTTGGAAAGTAGCTCTATCCATATACCTACTGTCAGAGTCGAAACTCATAACAAAATGATTTAAAGCTCTTTTTGGACTTTGCTTTTTGGTTGAGTGCTATATACAAGTGCTTTAACACAGTTGTGACTTTTTTTTCAATTTTGGATATCTTGCTATCAGTTAAATTGCCTATTTGTGATTTTGTCTTGGTGAAGGTATTGTGTGTGTCGTCTTAGTGTAAGTATTTTGTAGTTTTATTTAAAATAATGGATGATGAACCTCCAGACCCTGGTGGAGGTTATGTTTCTCCATTAACATTAACCTCTACATCTAACATGGAGGCGGAATCAGAAAAAAGGCGCAAACGCCCTAATTCTGACACCCCAACACAGAATCCTAAGAAAAATATAACAAACCCACATAACGTTTCCCCTTCCATTCAACTTACGTTCACAAATCCAGAATTAGACAAAGAAAAGAATAAATATTCTTCAGAGGATGTTGGACCCTTTATTGTTCACATTTCAAAACAAGAACAAGAACCTAATTCTGGTGTAGTGCTAAGACCAATACAATTTGGACATTTCTTATTTAAAAACAATATTCATAGTATTATGTTGGATGGTATTAAACGTGTAGGAAGGAACAGATTATCAGTTCAATTTAAATCGGCTTCTGATGCTAACTCTTTCCTTGAATTGTCAGTTTTATCATCGGGAGGATATGTGACTTCTATCCCTATGTATAGTGTCTCACGTATGGGAGTAATTCGCTCTATCCCTACTGAGTGGTCAATGGAAGATGTTGTGTCACAGTTAGTTGTTCCTGAAGGTTATGGTAAGGTTGTTTGGGCCCGGAGGCTAAGTAGAAAAACATTTAATGATAATAATATGCCTGTTTGGATACCTACCCAATCTGTTGTAGTAACTTTCTCTGGCCAAAGGCTTCCTAAACATGTTTATCTTTTCTTTAACTCTCTTCCTGTAGAAACCTATGTACTGCCCACTATACAATGTAACCATTGTTGCCGGTTTGGTCACATCAAATCCCAGTGTAGATCGCAACCCAGATGCTTTAAATGTGGTCAAATGCATGAGGCAGAAAGTTGTTCTCGAACCCCAACATGTTTATTCTGCTCAGGAAATCACCCAGCAAATGATCCCTCATGTCCGGAACACTCTAGGCAGAAATCAATTAAAGTAGTGATGTCCCAAGAATCAATCTCTTATCTGGAGGCATCTGCCAGGTTTCCATCAGTTAGAAAATCATTTGCTGATGTTACAAGACTTTCATCTAATTCTTCACCTCCCTTAACCCCTAATAGACAAGACAGACCCACCCCCACCACTGTTTCGTATCGCAAAACTACCTTCTCCCCTAGTCACCCAATTAGTCCTCCACGCCCAGGCTATGACAGACAGGCCCATTATTATATAATTCAAACTCCTCAGTCTAATTCCCGAAATGGTTGTGCATACCCTAACAATAGCTCATCAAATTCCAACAATATTTCATCTAATGATAATCTTATTGAACTATTACTCGACACAGTTACCAATTTAATCTCCCGGTTTAGTGACACGGGCCTACCGAACAACCTCATGATCCCACCAACCAAATTAATTACCATGGTACAAGGAAATGGCTCACAATGTGATACAATGGAACTGTCGGAGCATTAGAAATAAAAAACAAGATTTAATTTATGTTGCTAATTATTATAAACCACTTATCTTCGCTGTCCAGGAGACATGGTTAAGACCCGGGTCTCATTTTGGGATCCGGGGCTACTCATACTTCAGGGATGATAGAGATGATGGTAAAGGTGGTGTTGCCATTCTGATATCGGGTAATACCACTTATTCTTATATTTCCCTTCCTTCCCATAGTGCAGGACTTAACATAGTTGCTGTTCGCGCTATGAACATATCTTTTCTCTCACTGTACATTTCCCACCCAAATATTAGTATTCTTTCTGAACTTGAGACTATTATTAGCTCCCTTCCTCCTCCCATTTTTATTCTAGGTGATTTAAATATTCATCATACTAGCTGGGGTTCTTATTACTGTGACCAAATTTCTCCCTACTTTCTTGACTTAATAGACAATTTAAATTTGGTGATCCTAAATGATGGGTCTCCTACTCGCAGAGTTTCCCCCTTCCAAAATCCAAAGAGTGCAGTAGATTTATCTATTTGTTCTCCATCCTTATCTTCTCATATCATTTGGTACACCCTTCACAATACATTTGGAAGCGATCACTTCCCAATTATTATCTCTCTTTCTTTATCTTCTTTACCTGTTTCCTTACCCAACTCCCCCAGGCTAAAATACAAATTATCCAAGGCTGATTGGTCACTGTTCTCTTCAACTACTGATGCTGAAAGCCAAAATTTTCCACCTATTAATATGTACAATGTACACTCTCTCTATAACAACTTTAAAAACTGTCTGCTCAGGAGTGCCAACTTATGTATTCCTCAGAATGTAGGGAGAACAAGGATTTCCTCCCCGCCTTGGTGGGATAGTGAATGCTCAAAAGCATGCAAAAATAGAAAAGAAACTGAACGAGCATATTCAGCTTCTATGACTATAGAAAACTACATGAAATATAAAAATGTAGCCGCTGCAACAACCAGATTATTTTTACAAAAGAAAAAGCTTAGCTGGAGACATTTTTGTGAAACTCTATCACCATCCTCCTCTTCTTCTGTAGTATGGACTAACATAAGAAAGTTCTGTGGATCATTTTCACCTAACTCCCCTACATCAAATGATCCATCACTGTGGCTAAACTCCTTTGCACAAAGACTGGCTCCGCCTTATGTTCCTTCCTTGGAAGAATCTAAAGTTTTCCCCTCTATATCTCTCTCTACTTCAGATAAATTTGATTCCCTATTTTCTTGGGAGGAGTTTCAGTTGGTTCTTGACTCACTTGAAGACTCCACCCCTGGTCCTGATGGCATACCTTATTCTCTTTTTGTTAAGAGTGGTCCATGTACAAAAAAGCTGTGCCTGGATGTTATTAATTCTATATATTTAACTGGAGTTCCCCCTGAGGAATGGAAAACCCAAGTAATTTTGCCAATACTTAAACCGGGAAAACTTTCAACTGATCCCTGTGGATATCGCCCTATCGCTCTTTCATGTACGCTAGCCAAAATATTAGAACATCTTATTAAAAATAGACTAGAATGGCTAATGGAGAGCAGAGGTATTCTTTCGAGGAGTCAATTTGGGTTTCGTAAAGGCCTGGGAACAATGGATAGTCTCGCGACCTTAGTTACGGATATCCAGATTGCCTTCTCCAGACGTGAGACTCTCATAGGATTATTCTTAGACATTTCTTCCGCATATGATAATGTACTACTTCCGATACTCAGGCAAAAAATGCTCAATCTGAGTATTCCAGTGAGGATAGTAAATTTCATTTTTAATTATATCTCTTGTCGCTCCCTTCTTATTTCTACGCGTAATTTGGATCTATCTCCTAGATTAATATGGAAAGGACTTCCTCAAGGCTCTGTCCTCAGTCCTCTTCTGTATAGTATATATACACACGATTTAGATCTCTCTGTTCTTAGTTTCTGCAATATCCTTCAATACGCGGATGATCTGGCTTTGTATATTTCCTCCGATAGTCTCTCGAACTCTGTTGACCGTATGAATACAGCTATACTTTATTTAACTGATTGGCTTGATAACCATGGTATGTCGATTTCTATTGAGAAAAGCAGCGTTGTGGTGTTTTCTCGTTGTAGAACTATCCCAAATGTAAATGTCATTTTCAACAGCCAAGTTTTCCCGGTTAGGGATTGTGTAAGGTTTTTGGGCGTGGTTTTGGATTCTAAAATGTCGGGACTAGCTCACATTAATTCGAAAGTCAAAAAATGTGAACAAAACATCAATATCATGCGTTCACTCTCTGGTGTCTGGTGGGGTTCTCACCCATACACCCAAAAACTTGTGTATAATGCCCTTGTTTGCAGTCACTTGGACTATGGATCTTTTTTACTTCAAAACTGTAATAAAACTAATTTAAAATTGTTTGACAAGATTCAGTCAAAGTCGCTACGACTAATTATTGGTGCCATGAAGTCTTCTCCAATCAACGCTCTCCAGGTTGAATGTGGTGAGCCTCCTCTACAATTTCGCAGACAATACCTTTCGGACCGTTTTCTTTTCAAAGCATATCAGTATTCTTCGCATCCCCTTATTCCAAAATTACTTATTTTATCTCAACTTACTTCATCTTCAAATTACTGGAGACACAAGGAACTTCCATGTCTGATCAAATCTTACCTTAAATTGACCAGTCTTCCCTGCCCAATTTTTCAGTGTAGGCTCAACCCGTTATATGAGATTCCGTATGAAGCCATCACTAGTGCCCCCGAAGTTGTGCTGAATCTTGGTATAGAAAAAGGCTCCTCTCTTGCTAACTCCCAGTTTAATTATAAAATTAACGAAATTTGTGAAGACTGGATACATGTATTTACAGATGCCTCAAAATTAACCCAGGATGGATGTACTGGATCAGCAATCTGGATCCCGAGATTTAATGTGGTGTTAAATTTTAAATTACCTCCATATTCATCTGTTTTCACTGGTGAACTTTTGGCTATTTTTGAAGCAGTATCCTATATTGAATCACACCATTTAAATAAATCTGTCATACTCTCAGATTCCAAAAGCTCACTTCAAGCCATCCTCTCTAACCAATTTAGATCAAAGGTCAAATCCTATATAGTCCTTAAAATAAAACATTTGCTCCTTAAGTGTTACTTAAAGGGAATCCATGTCAAACTGGTATGGATTCCTGGACATTCAGGTATCAAAGGCAACAAAGACGCTGATTACTATGCTAAGGAAGCCATTACATCTGGAATATTAAGTCAATATAGAGTATACTGCTATGACCTCCTGTCTCTTCCGAAGACACATATGCTTTCGGACTGGGGTGAGCAATGGTCCCGCACTACTCTCATTAGGGGAAAATACTATGCCAGCATCCAAGAGTCTATATTAGTTAAGCCGTGGTTTTTTAAATACCGTGATGCAAGCAAACCTGTTACCTCAACAATATGTCGTCTAAGGTTGGGCCACTCCTGTACTCCTGTATTTCTGGCCAAAATACGAGTTAAAGACTCCTCCATTTGTGAATGTGTCTTAGATGAGGGCACCCCAGAACATTTATTCTTTTCTTGTCCTAAACTACGATTCTCTCTGTATGATGCTCTTCCCCCTGAGATCCCACGCCCTACTGACCTAAAAACCTTATTAATGTGTGTTTTCTCCCCGTTTATAACTACATTATGCAATTTCATTGAAATTAACAACATAAAACTATAATGGAATTATTTATTATTTACTTTATTAGTATTTACTATTATATATTTATATAAGGGTATGTTAAGTATTTATATCTTAGGCAAGTTAACTTTTCTTTCAGACAAACTGTTGCAGGAATTGGAACCGAACTTGTACTCTCACTATAACTCTAAATAAAGCAAAGTAAAAACAAGAACTCTGATTCTGGCAAATCCGCAAGGGAGCCATTTCAAGAATAAGAATAAAGCTCTTTTTAAAATTGTACCTGTCTGTTGTAGGTTATAGATTATTATGTTTTGTAATTATATCACAACATGATTAAATAAACTGATAAAAGAATCGCTTATGGATGAAAAAAATATTTTTGGCTTCGAAATAAATTATGAAAAGCAAGGAAGGACGGCGTTAGATAATAAAAAGCCCTTCGATAACTGTATCCTGCCCTGCACCATATTATATGGCTACGAAACGTGGGTTTTGATAAAATATCATAATGCCAAACTTTCAAACCTCAGAAAGCAAAGTATTAGGTGAATGTCTGGTACCCAAGAGGGGTTCAGGAGCCGAGGTCTCAAAGTGAGAAGATAGGAAGATGAACTGAAATTGAGCTTAGGCCCCCTATGGCTTAAGATGCCGGCAGAAAAAATTCAATGGAAGACATTGGAGGAAAAACATGCCATAAGGCACACCAAGCAGACATTGATTAAGCCACCAAGCATATTATTGAGTTAAAAAATAATATTTAACTCAAATATGTAGTTTGGAATAAGATCCAGTTTTACTATCATAAATTATTTTAATGGTTGCGGGTTAGATCTAGTGAGCAATTCGGCCTCATTTTCAGTCCGGCCGGATCCGTCCGGATTCCCATTGATCCCGCTGGATCTGACCGGTTTCGGCCGGATATAGTAACCTCATTTGGATAAAAAAGTCCCATAAATTTATCTCATAAATTCATTAAACTGTTTCACTTGAGTTTTTATTTTAATATATTATTCATATTTTTATGTGTATAATGTCAAGTACGTTTGATTAGATAAAATCTAAATCTGATTTGTATTTAATTTCAAACATAATTGTTAATGAGGAAGATTATTTATTCACCAACATACTGTACACTGTTGCTACATAAAATATAATAATCAACATTGATATATCTAAGTTCCAGCACAATTACAGGTGATGACAACATGCAAATGAATAACAGTATTTAAGACCGCAGACCGCATACATTACAGTGGTAAAAATATACAAATTGTATATTTTTAGCACTGTAATGTATGCAGTCTTTTTAGGTCTTTATGCAGTCTTTTTAGGTGGTGCTTTTTACTTAAGGAGAACAATGTTTAAAATAGAACAATATAGAATAGATACAAGAGTCAATTATTATTGGACATTCATTCTGTTGTAGTGGTGCGAGAAGTATTCTCACTGCCGATGGTCATGTGTTCGATTTTCTCTCGAAGCAGACACTGGTATTGGTATATATACTTATTTTTGGTCTTGGCATATGTCCTTGTCCTATGCATAAATCTATCATTCCTGGTTGCCGAAGTTTTACTTGATACAAAAGGCATTTCTACACATTGATAAGGAACTTTTTGTAAGGTTAAGACTTATGCACGGCCAATACTAGTAATGTAAAGTAATAGTAGTGTAAAGCATGGAGTCTCTCCTGGTACGACTTACGGCGTAGAATTAGTATTGAAATACTATTATTTATAAGTTCAGCATTCACACATGGTCGTCTCTTTTTATAACTTAATACCTGTGTTTTAGATTACAGCTGACTGATATACATACTCGAATATATTTTTAAAATAAGTATAAGTAACAGGGATAATATACAGAACTCAATTGGGAAATCACCCAAATGCCATAGCTACTGCAGTGACAAACATTAGCTACATTAAACGACTGAAACGCCATGATATAAAGGGAGTTGGTGACAGATGGTGAGGAGTGAGGAGTCTCCTGATGAGGAGCCTCCTCGGCACGATATAGACGGCTTACAACAAATCCGCTGACAGCCTAAGACTGATCGCAAATAAGCACACAGGAAAAAAAAAGAAGTGTATACATACACGATACATATATAAATAACACACCCAAACTGGAGTCGGGAGTTAAATCCACAGCCCTGGAGTGGAAAGCAGGGTCATTGCCAACTGTGCCAACATGCCAAAATTATCAAAATTCTATTAATATATGATTTTAACATACAAATTTTCTATTAAATTAAATGATCACACAACCAGACAAGTCTGTCACTTTATTATACTATTTATTAACTAGTACAATTAGAAGCTTCTAAATACCAAAATGAGTTAAATCTACATAAAACTAAGTATATTTGCAACTGAATTGAACTGCGACAGTCTGTAAACAACTGCTGTGCATAAGGCATTTTTTACCCGACTGCGATAGAAGGAGGGTTATGTTTTTCGAGTGTACGTATGTATGTATGTATGTCCATTTCTTTGGCACGCCCTACGGCCCAAACGGCTGGACGGTTTTTTACATATGAGGTGTCGTTGGATTTGTCTAAATTGTAGTAGTGACATAGGCTATATAAGTTTTCAAAATGGCGCCCGCAAATGGCGGAATGAGGGGGGGAGTTGAATTTTTTTTCTTACAGTAGCAATATGGGTATCAAATGAAAGCTAGTAAATTGTTTTATTCTTTTTAGTTTTGAGTATTTTACGCAGTCGGGTTTTTTGATTTTTTTAACTAAGCATACTTGTTGTCACTTGTTGTCACACTTACTGTCATTTGTTCCCAACCTGTAACTTAATGCCTGTTTTAAGCAACTGCTGTCTGATATACATACTTATATATTAAATATAATAATACATCCAGAAAGCAGGGTTACTGCATCAACAAGCCAGTTACGATCATAAACAAGTATCTGAAGTAATAGCTGCTGGGAAACGAAATCGAACCTACAACTTTGGGCATTATTAGCATTAATGGAACTTTCATTAGTTAATAACCAATTTTAATAAGCTTTCTTTCATAAAAATAATCTTCAGTCAATCACATCCATACTGGGACAGTAGCCATACATACTGTGGCCATACATACTGTGCCCATTAATATTGCAATTGACATTGAGTGGTCTATATAAACAAAATGTACATTTGGCCAAGAAAGTGGTGTACCAGTTTTGATTTAGTTTCCTTGTCATCGAAAATTACAACAAGGTTCGTTATTAAAAGATATTACTGAAAGAGACATAATAATAACGTAAACCTAATTGATAAGTATTCATACATCATTATTGTAAATGACATTTTAAATTTTATTATAAATAAAATAAAATAAATTAATTTATTTCTAATCTGTTTAATCTAGCTGTTACCGAGAGCCCCTTGTGCAGAGCCTGCCTGGTGGCAGAGGAGACGGCCGCCCACATTGTTCTGGAGTGCATGTGCGTGACCACCTACCGGGCCAAACATCTGGAGTCACCGAGGACTCTCCTCGAAGTCATTGGTGACACCAGATGTTTGATAAATTTCTTACAGGAGTTAGGGTGGCAGGACTAGCTGCCCACTTCTACACGCAAAATACGCGCACAGTGACGTCGAGTTGTGGAAACAAGCCCGTCATTACTTATAAATTAATTTCTACAATTAAAAAATCGCAAAGCAATTAGCATACATTCTATTCATATTAATGTTTTATATATATAATTTATATATTTATATTTTTTAATTATTTTTATATTATTATATAAGAAGCACATCTTATTATTTTTTCTTTTAAATTTTATTACAAAGTTCATCAAGGACTTTTATATTTTAACATAGTAACAAATACATATCAAAATTACACATGCAATATATGAATAATAAATTATAGAGGAACATAACAATCTCAATTTTATGTTATAAAAATTTAAAAGAACCTTGTATAAAAAGGTAAACTTCAATTATAAAATTTATCATATTACTTAGTTAAATATCTTGAGCTGTTCGTTAAAATATTTTATTCATATAATAGCAATCAATATTCACTGGCTGTTGCTATGGTGACTATATCTTGTTTATGACAATTATATATATAATAGATTTAATGAATATTACAACATCTTATAAATAAATAATCTTTTAACATACAAATATGGTTGTCTGTTCCTAAGGTAGGCAACTTAATGCACCTGTTTTAGGTAGCAGCCGACTGATATACATTTCTATATTTTTATTATATTAATACATAAGACATGTAAATTTAAATAATACACACACTCGGGGCGGGAATCGAATTCAGAATTCTTAAGATATATTTAAAAAATCAGTTCAGAACAATACACTATTCAATATATAATATCAAGTAGATATGATTTATAAAAAAAAAAAATTAACACATAATTTTACTCACAAAGATTAGATTAGAAACCTTAATTAAAAATAATCTCATTAAAAGTCAATTTCAAATAGACACTTAAATTATAATTTCTTGTAATCAAATTTAAAAAAAAATCTTTGCAATAAATAACCTACCGCGGAGCTACCTATTATTACTACTACCAAGAACTTCCCCGATTAAGTAATATGAGGATTAAGTACCTATATTACTTTACCGATCATCAAATTTCTTATGAAAGAAATCACCTTACATTGTTTTCTTTCACCGCCAAGCACCAGATACATTTTAAGCATGTATTTAGCATCTGAAAGCTATGCAGTGCTAGCTTAAAAGCTTTTATATATATGTCCTCGTCACTTACTTATTTGTACTCTTGTGAGAAAAAGAAACCACGAAAAAAAAAATGAAATTCAATATAAGTTCTGTAGACAAATAAAACAAACATTCAAATCATGACAAACATCTGTATATATAATGATATTGCATGAGCGGGGATCACACATACAACCGCTAACAAAAAACCTATATAGACACTATGACTTGTGTCTACCCATCACATTTAAAACTCAAATATAATTTACTCTAACTTTGTGATTTTTTTTATAAATTACACAATTTAGTAAACTAGATAATTATACTTTCAAAGAAAAGGGCAAAATCATATATAATATCATTGAAATGGACATTATATATATACAGACACTCATGCAGTTCTTGTATGCAAATTAATAAGTTAAAGTTATCACAAATTATTATCATAATATCATAGCGGAAATAGAAATTGTTGGTACGTAAGTTTTGTGACAAAAATAAAAGAAAATCTTACCTAAAATTCCCTCGACCACCGCGACCACCTCGGAAACTGTTTCCACCGTCTTCATCATCAAAACTATCTTCATATCCAGTGGGATCAGGAAAGTCTTTGGATGCATCACTTATATTATCATTTCCTTCACTACCGCGATTTATGACATCGTTCATACCCGAGTCCTGTGCATTCATATATTCGTCTTCCATTTTTAATAACTATCACTGAATACGCACTAAAAACTTATGTCCGCATGCCTAAATTATAAATTCTTTGGCAAACACTAGAACCACATTTTGCAATGGCGGAATCAACATTGTGCCCAAAATGGCGGCCGGTAGCTTCGCTAGTGATTGCGGTAAAATCCGCATTGAAAATCGATTTTTATATTTCGGTTTCGGTTTTTTGTTTAAGTGAATAGATTGTTCTATAAAAATAAATATATGTTTTCATATCCTTTTTATACATAAATAGAAGTTATTTGATTAATTAAAGTTATTTGATAACAAAATTATTATTTAAGTACATTGATTTAATACGCTTCAAACATAATTATTATCCAGTCTGTATAGATGCTGAATATGAAACCACCCATCATAATACATACAGCAAATAAAACTAAATTTCATTTCTTTTAATTACCTAATATATTTCAATAGTTAATATCACGTATTTACAGGCAAACATTCATTAATTTAATTCTAATTTCACTTGTGCTTCGTTCTGTGCATTATTTCATGTGTGTGTGTGTGTGTTATAGATAATTAGATAGAGTAAGATGAACGATTAATCTTAACCCGTCATTCCCATAATAAATTGAGTAGAGAATAAAACGAAGGAATAGAAAAAGGAATATACATGAATATTATCATGGACGTAGAATAATTCGTCTCGATTAATAGTGGTATACCAACACAAATTGTTTTAATTAATGCTTCTGTTATGGTTCTATTACAATAAAACTGACACTATTTCAGAAAATCGGGTTATGTATAATTTTTAACGTGATATTGTTTTATAAATCGGTGAACGCCGGCTGCAGGCACAAAAAAGCATGACTCATTGTCACGTTCCGCGAACGAGAGCGTGGAGCAAGCGATAGAGAGGCATGATCAGCATAAGCGTTCGGCTTGAGACGCATCTATCTCTCTACCACTCCATCGGCAGATGCGTTCGAGTAGAAAATAAAAAATTGTGTGTGTGTGTGTGTTAATGTACACACGTAATGTATACACATTCATTGGTCAAGTGAGGTTTACGAGACAAAAGTGTGTGTGTACTTGTGTACGCACGTAAGAAGTTATAATAAAACGATGCGCCGAGTTAAAGGGTAGTGCGCGCCATCTGTAATCAGCCTCTGGTAACCATCTAAAAACAAATTACTAGTCAAGATGAATCAAAAGAGCCGAAACTCGATGGAGTTGCGTTGTTTCATTACAGAGTTCCTATGACCATCTTCTAGCTCTATCATCAGACCATGGTTACCATTGAAAGACAGACTACTCGTCAAGACGATTCAGTCGAGCCCAAACTCGATGGGGTTGCATCGTTTCATGACAGACTTCCTATGACTACCTTCCAGCTCCATCATCAGACGAGCCGAAACACGACAGAATTGGACTCGGATATAGACTCAAGACTCGGTTGCGTCGTTTCATTACATATATAGTACGGAGTCACGAAATACAGTACAATACCATATATAGTCCGAAAATGTGACGATCGTAGTGTGACGATTTTTGATTTTTACAACATACGTCGATATAAAAGTTTCACTTCAAAAATCTTATATAATCTATAATATAAAAATAAGTCGGGTTTTCCTTCCTGACGCTATAATTCCGGAACGCACGAACCGATTTCCACGGTTTTGCATTCGTTGGAAAGGTCTCGGGCTCCGTGAGCTTTATAGCAAACTAAATTCAGGAAAATTTTCAACAGAAAAGCAGGAAAACAGGGAAAATCATTTTTCACATACAGCGCCATCTCTGATACATAGCATGAACTACAAACCAATATGGTTTTGCATGGCGGTAGTACGTGGTGTGAGTATCCCTTACGAAAATAAGTTGGTGGCGAAACGGAGTTCGCCGGGTTTGCTAGTTGTTTATATATACCTATAGTAAACAAAATAGAATGCGACATCTGACACCCAGAGCCAGATTAACCCTGTCAGTGACACTAGGCAATGCTATACTCGGGGCCCCTTTTTTTTACTTACTCTTTTAATCTGACTGACCGAATTTTGTGTTAATAAAATATTTGCATCCCGCTTTCTCGGGGTCGATCACCGGCATGGGCATGGAGCTTGTCCTAAGTCTGGCTATATATATATACAGGGTGATCAAAAAGTCGTGGATCAAACGAAACAGGGAGATAGAGGAGGTAATTTCCAACAAAAAATCTTTCTACAGCATGGCCATAACTTCATTGCACGAAAAGTTATGAATATTTTTGTTTTTTCAATGAAACTACCGACTTTTTTAACAATTTCATCAATAAAAAATTAAATTGATTAAAAACAATAAAACAAAAAGTGCTTAACTATGACTCGATAATGTATCAATACTACAAAAATTGTATTGCAGCTCTTGGTACCAAATTTAACGAGCAATGAATTTTTTTCCGTAAGATTTGAAGCGATACAAAAAATTACTTCTCACTTTAAGAGCATTGTACTACCGAAAAGTGACCCTGTATTAAAATTTTTTGCTCATTTAATGCTGATTCAAATGAGGTACAACACTTTACTGTTTGAGCTTTAGTTTTGGTTTTATGGTCGTTTTTTCATATCAAAGTGCAAATTTCATTAAATTTGCCTTATTCAAAAAAAATTATTAGTTTATCATAAACGGCCAGTTTTTTGTACGTTGGAATGCTATAACTGTTCTGTTCTTGTCACTATTAAGGAACCGCTCGTTCAAATGTCCTTGAACTGAAAAAATGAGGCCGGGCGCCGTCTTGTTGCAGCCACATTTCTGAAAAATCTTAACTTCGTTGAGTATTTGATTCAAATTATTTTATGAAAAATTCAAATACAGAGCATCAGTCAGCCTTGGTGGCATTTCATGTAGCACAAACTGCTGGTCAATTGTTCTAGCCCACATGTTTATACCAAACAGATGCTGGAATCGATCATTTCTGATGAAATGTGGGTTCACTCTGGAGTATAAGTTTAAATTGTGGATGTTAAAAATTCCCATTCTTCTAAAATTTGACTCATCAGTCCATAAAACTGTTGAAAAACTTCGGATCCTCTCTGTTTCGTCTAAACATTTTGCTGCAAAATCTCACCCCCAAAGTCCACAGTCAGCGGGCAGCAAAGCTTGCACTCTTTGCACGTAGTAAGCTTGATATTTATTTCTTTTAATAGTAAGGTGCACCGTCGATCGTCAAATCCCGAAATTTCCTGATATTTGGCGTTAGCTAATACTGACTGATGCTCTGTATTTGAATTTTTCATAAAATAATTTGAATCAAATACTCAACGAAGTTAAGATTTTTCAGAAATGTGGCTGCAACAAGACGGCGCCCGGCCTCATTTTTTCAGTTCAAGGACATTTGAACGAGCGGTTCCTTAATAGTGACAAGAACAGAACAGTTATAGCATTCCAACGTACAAAAAACTGGCCGTTTATGATAAACTAATAATTTTTTTTGAATAAGGCAAATTTAATGAAATTTGCACTTTGATATGAAAAAACGACCATAAAACCAAAACTAAAGCTCAAACAGTAAAGTGTTGTACCTCATTTGAATCAGCATTAAATGAGCAAAAAATTTTAATACAGGGTCACTTTTCGGTAGTACAATGCTCTTAAAGTGAGAAGTAATTTTTTGTATCGCTTCAAATCTTACGGAAAAAAATTCATTGCTCGTTAAATTTGGTACCAAGAGCTGCAATACAATTTTTGTAGTATTGATACATTATCGAGTCATAGTTAAGCACTTTTTGTTTTATTGTTTTTAATCAATTTAATTTTTTATTGATGAAATTGTTAAAAAAGTCGGTAGTTTCATTGAAAAAACAAAAATATTCATAACTTTTCGTGCAATGAAGTTATGGCCATGCTGTAGAAAGATTTTTTGTTGGAAATTACCTCCTCTATCTCCCTGTTTCGTTTGATCCACGACTTTTTGATCACCCTGTATATATATATAGCCAGACTTTTTTTGACTGGCCCGTAGCGCAGTTGGCAGTGGCCCTGTTTTCTGCTCCAGGGTTGTGTGTTCGATTCCCGCCTCGAGTCTGGGTGTATTATGTATTTATTTATATATGTATTATTTCTATGTATATTTATTTAAAAAAAATGTATATCAGTCGGCTCTTACCTAAAACACAGGCAAAAGACAGACGACCGTATCTTAATTACGTACGACGATCGTGTCTTAAATTACTATGAAACGAGCAAATAAGTAAAATTACTATGAAACGAGTAAATAATAAACGAGCAAGTAAGCAATAAGTAACAAGAAAAAATATATCTGATAAGAAATCACCAGGAATCACATCTGACGCACAATTTTTTTTTATTATTACTTTGATTATTTTACAATAATCAAAGTATGTTTAATATAAACTTTATTAATTTTACTTTTTTTTTTTAACTATTTACGCATGAAAACGTACTTATTATAGAGATCGATTTTTCGCCAGTGTCTGTTAAAGGAGGCCGGCCGATAGACTTAGTAGACACCTTAGTATTCTACTCCAAGTTCGTAAATTTTTAAACACAGAGCTCAAAGTTTTTTTTTTTGTGATGAATGTGAATAAAGTTTATACACAGCCCGCCCGCTGCGTTCCGAAAAATTTGTTACACTTTTGATGTATGTGAAAATGTGCACTCTTATCCAAACTCATAAATTTTTAAAGATGAAGCACAGTAAAACTTTTTAAATTAATTACTTCAATGTCGAAAAACTCCCAAATCGTTATTAAAGGTGAAAAATCATTTCGAAAGTTTCGAAATTATTATTACGAGAATATACAATTACGCTACGAAACGGAACTTATCCAACGAATCGGGGATTTCCCTAACGTGAAGTCTAGTACTCGCCGACCGGCCGCCGGCTGCGTTCCGTATATTAGTTTTAAAACACGACACTAGATGGTCCTGTATGTATTAAATAATTCATGAGACGAAAAAAAGCAATAATATTATGGTTATTGAGAAAGCGTACAAAATTTTCGTTCGATTAAACTTTTTTTCTTCTTGTCGCTTGCATGGGGCCCCTAGTGGAAGCGGGGCCCCTAGGCAATTGCCTACTCTGCCTATTGGTTAATCCGGCACTGGTGACACCCAAACCTATATATTTAGGAACAGACGACATTGTGTGTGTGTGTTAAACATAAAAAAAACCACGCGAAAAATGGCACCTTTCAAGCATAACAAATTAAAACGATATTTTGTATGTAATTTTAAAGATTAATTCAAGCACTTACAGCAATATTTATATTTTTAATATGTAATAGTTCACTTTTTACCCGACTGCACGACGCAAAGGACGTTTTTATCAATTTATCTATGTATGTATGTTTGTTCCTATGTGGCGTTGTAGACACCAAACGCGTTTACCGATTTTGAAGATTCATATGTACACCAATCAATTCGTCTTAACCCTCCGTCGGGCGCGGCTGATCTCACAGGCTCAGCAAAAATATTTTCGTGTGTCGTTTTTTTCCGCTTCATCGGGAAATCTCCACTCCCTCCGTAGCTTCCTAATTTTTTGGCGCTCTACACGAAGCTGATACTCAGTTGACTCTTCGCGCTTATAGAGAGCAGTGAGAGCACTTTTGGCCTATTAGGCACACCGCGCCCGGACTCATCACATTTTTGAAGGTAAATAAAATCATATGTTTTTAGTGAAATATTATTAATTAGCATATTTAAAAAGAGGTTATATACTTTTTTTTAGTTGGATAAGCTGTCTGGCCAATGAGGCACACCGCGCCCGAACTCGTCACGATTTCGAGGGTAAGTGTAATTAGTGTAATTTTTAGTATAGTAATTGATTTTTAATGCTTTGTAAATGTTATATGTTTATATTTAGTTAATAAATACAAACTTTTTACAGGTGAGCTTGCTATAGACATGCCGCGTAAAAAAACATGGACGCTGCAAATCAAGATTTAGTAGAAATAACTAATTTATTGCAAAATTACGTTGATGAAGACTATCTTGACATGGAAGACATTGGTGAAGAGAGTGAGATTGATGACGAAGACAACATCGAGGTTGCGGAAGAAGATTCATCAATAGAGCTAGATGGGAAGTTTTCAAGTAATGACGACTCTTCTCCTAGTAACAATTATTATTTGGGTCATGATAAAACTACCAAATGAATCAAGAAACCGCCAAAAACGCAACGTTGTGTATTAAATCTGTATATACTATATCACACAGCCTATAAACTACCCATTGCTGAGCGAAGACCTCTTCTCCATATAGAAGAAGGGTTGGAGCTTAATCCACCACGCTGCTCTACTGCGGGTTGGCGGATAATTTTCTCACCATGAGTAACGATCGTTATCAGGTATCTATGATACAATCTTTCGTCAGTACATACCATCAAAGCCGAATATAAGTCAGTCTAGAGAGAGAAATGAAGAAAAAAATAGAAGAGAGAGACTGAAACATACTATGTGCAGCCTTTTTTTCAAGGTCTCAGTTCCCCGATGTAAATAAATCAAATTATAAAAATTCTGATTAACTTTTATTCTTTCATATTCTAAGAACAACATTTCATACGTTTCTTTATTATTATTATTATTTACATTAATAATTTTGAAATTTTAAAAATAAAAAAATCTTGAAAATGAAATTTTTTGTCTTTTATTTTTTGAATTTTTTAAGTAATATATACATGTATATATTTTGCTATTGTGCCTAATTATTTTGTTAACATTTCACTCAAGACGTACATGCATCGTTTTTATTTTTATTCATTAGAAAAATTATAATTGTCAATTTTTGAAGCTGAGCTTATTGGGTACACCGCGCCCGATCTCGGGAGTTTTTGAGGGGCGCCCGACGAAGGGTTAACCTTGCGAGTGTCACTAAAGACATGACAATAATTAAAATTCACCACAGCGACAGTCAGACGCCATATTGTCAAAATTAAAAAATAAATAAATCGGCGAACTACATCAAGTGGGGTATTGTTGTATAGATATTTTAAAATAATTTTTAGGTCCCTTTTTTATCATTCTTGATTTTAAGTAACAGTTTAGGATATATAACTATAACTAAATTATTAATAAACTATATTCAAAGTTGTTTAAAGTTTTAAACAATCATTCTCGCTAATTTTCATACATAACTGTACTGTATCAGCCTGTAAACCACCCACTGCTGAGCGAAGGCCTCATCTCCATATAGAAGAAGGGTAAGGAAGGAAGGGGGAAGGGAAGCTTAGTCCACTACGCTGCTCCACTGCGGGTCGGCAGATAATTACCTTATTTATTTATGTATTTATTTATTTATTTGTATTATAATTGTATTATTATATGTATTATAATTGGTAAAGATCGTTATCAAGTGTCTATGATAACAACCGGGACCGACAGCTTTACGTGCTCTCGGAGGCACGGTGGGGAGACCCACAAGGACATAAACCCAGACCGTAAACAAATATTTATACAAATACAAATATCTGTTCCGAGCGGGAATCGAAACCGTGATCGCCAGCGCGCGGCTTAGAGGCGACTACTCACACCTCTGCACCAGAACGGTCGTCAATACATAAAAAAGGCACTTATATACTTTAGTATTTCATTAGTCTGGCCTTATTACGCAGGGATAGTAGCTGTGATAGCCTAGTGCTAGTAGCATGACCACTGACTGCGAAAGCAGAGGTCGAATTCAAATCGAAAGCACACGCGACGGCGCGCGGGACTCGGCTTGGACATCGGGCTGTGCCGCAATTTACGAACTTTATAATTATAATAACGAAGTCAATGAATCCTAACTAAGAAGTATAAAATAAAAAAAATATATATGAAAAAACAAAAACCCGACTGCCTAAAAAAAAAACTAAAAAATACATGAAATAAGTAAGTAAGAAAAAGAAGAAAAAAAAAAAACAAGCTCAGTAGTTTAGAATGTTGTTAAAAGTAATACTGAACAACTACACCATTGGAATAGTTTTATAATCGATACACACATAAACAAATCATAAATTCTTTGCAAAATAGAAGGATTAAGTCGGGATCCATACTTCAACCAATCAAATCTTCCCGAGGCGCTCCGTAAAATTTATTTGTTCTTTAACAAAACAAAACTGACATATAAATAAATAATAATAAAAAAAAAAATCTCTTAAATACTACTAGCTCAATATGAATATTGTCGATACATTCTACGACTTATGTGACATACCTACCAATGTTTGTGCATTTTATAAATTTGAATTTGGCTCACTTATTTTACACTTTTTGATTACATTTTTACGCAATAAATACAAACGAATGAGAAAAATGATGGCTTAGGTGTAATCAGGGTCGTAAGGTGTCGGAAAAAAAAACAAGTAAATCTAACTGTATCAGCCTATTAACCACCCACGGCTGGGCAAAGGTATCTTCTCCATGTAGAAGTAGGGTTGGAGCTTAATTGAATAATTTCCTTATAATGGGTAGAGATCATTATCAGGTGTCTGATAACAACCGGGATCGACGTCTTTACGTGCTCTCCGAGGCACGGTGGGGAGGACATACACTCAGACCGGAAACAAATATTTGTACAAATATCTGTCCTGAGTGGGAATCGACCGCACCGGCGCGTGGCATTGAGGCAACTACTCGTACCACTACATGACTACACTAGAACGGTCGTCATAATTAATATAAAAATTATAATCAGTAAATCTAAATCACTTTCATATTTTGTTTTGATTCTATCTGTAATATTCTGATATGATCCAGTTGATGGGATCGTGATTTGACACTAAATATTCGTAGATTGAAATCTGGGCTAGCATTGATGACGTTTCAAGTTTTATATTTGTCATTTAAAAATTGTCATCTATTTATGTTTGGCTCTGAAAGATAACATCATAAGTAAACCTACACGCTTACACAAGTTAAATAAATGAAAGAAAACCTTATAATTTAATAAGATATCGTACTTACTAATTTTGAAATAAATAAATTGCATTTTTTCAATTTTTTTGTTTATTTTTTATAATAATTTATTGTTAAAATTATATTTAAAATCGTATATGTTGATATGTTCTATTTATAATATATATAAATATACATATATACCAAAGCGTTTTTGTCTTATATTAATTCCCAAAGGCTTACACTCATGTTTTTCTTTTCCCATTATCACCCAAAAGACTCCAATAATTAAAAGGATTAGTCTTTAATTCATTATTATCTGTAATTATCTTTCTATTGTCGCCTGAAAGATTTCTTCTTGCACTTTCATTTGATGATAATTTGCTGCCCTTGTTAGCATACTTTTTTATATATTTAGTTGAAAAATAACAAATTCCAATTGAATTTGATGATTGTAAAGCGCGCGCATTGATTCTTGGTTTCGTATAGGGATTTGTTTTAGACAGACTAGATTTTGAATAATAACTCGGTGGCGGAGAAGAACGTAATGGCGTTGGTGTTAGATTTTTGGAACAGGGTGTGTTACCGATAGTATTTTTAGATGAGGAAACTTTAGTATATTGATTAATATTAGCTTTAGATAAAGGCCAGCTGATGGAACTTTTTGCTGGTGAACTTTCAGTATTCGTTTGACACGATTCGGATGTCATCGGATGAGTGACTGGGATAGGAGTTATAGGGACATTAAAACACGGTCCAAAGCTTGGTGGCGTCGCATCATACGAATTGTAGTACCCGTATGGCGTGTATGAGTTATATGGGTTATATGAATTATAATCCATATAAGGATGTGTTGTATACGTATTATAAGAACTATACATATTGGCAGAACCAAAATGCCACGGGTTATAAGCATTACTGGTATTATTTTGCTGAAATGGACCACCAACGCCACATACTCCGCAGCAGCTAAGTGGTTTACAGCATATAGGAGCACATGGGTCACCTGGACACGGTTTTACTGGTCCCGAACAGGGACATGAACCAGTAGATACGTGATAAGGACCGCAAAACCAAGTGCCATATGGGTAGTAGTAATAACCTGTCATATATTGAAGGCATTTAGGAGGTGTGTTACAAGGTGGTGGGAGGCAGCAATTTGGCGAAGGACAAGCACAGACACTACCTAAATTTTTAACTGCACTTGCAGATTTTTCTTTTGCGTTAGTTGAAGCAGCTCTTATTTGAAGTAAATTAATGTCCATACAATTTGTAAGTGTTCTGCATTTTTGGAAGAGTAATTTACACTCTCTAAAATTAAATAGTGACGATGTTTGTCGTAAAGAAAAATTCTTTTCAGTTGTTCTTGAATGTTTAAGACTCGGGCAGGACATGCTTTTGGTAAGCTCACGATCGAATCTGATTACTTCTCGTTGGAGTTTCATGTCTTTGGTTTTCGATATCGGTGATGTTATTGTTTTCTGTATACGCCTTGCCAGACTTCTCTTCATAACATTGTGCACTGAAAGGATTGTTATTAATATATAATTAAAGCAAAGTATTAAATTTTATATAAAATGTCAATGAGTATAAATTATTCTTTGATTTTCTTTGTTTTATATGACGAATTTCGAAAAGTGATGACGCAGGTTATAGATATGTAAATTCATAATAGACGATCGTGGGTTCGAATTTGTGTTGACTGAGTTTTCAAATGCTAAATTTGGCTCCGACTTTTGTCCTTTATTAAAAAAGATACCTATGTCCAACAATGGGACGTTTAGAGATTGTAACATTAGAGTCTAGGATAATACTAATCGGATGAATAATCTATTTTTATAACCATATCTATTTTAATAACCATATATTGAAGTTTAGGGTTATTTCTTTGAGCGGAGTAGCGACATTAAACAACAAAGTTACTCGTATTTTAAGTTATATGAAAGTGCCAAATACTAAGGAGAGAGTGAACTAAATAAAACAACTTAATATTTACACTGTTTTATTTTCGGTTAATATTTGAATTAAAATTATATTAAATTGATACAATAATTGGTCATACTTATTTAAAAAAAATATTAGTATGAATTTTTTTACATATTTTTTGTTTTTATAAATCATTCAATATTTAATACTTCGCTTGAATAACTATACAATCTCTTTTTCCTAAAGAGTCCCATTTTTTTATTGAAGATTCTTTCATGTTTTTTTTTTTTTATATAGACTGATCATATTAGTTCTGTCATAATATGGTGCTATAGCACAAGCTACTAATGTCACTGGACATTTTTCGAATGTTATGGCTTAGAATCTGATTTGGAATGGGATACTGTATAGGAACTTTGTATCCCAGCTCCCATGGCAACTTTTGATCTATGTGAATAAGGTTGGATCATAGAAGCTAGAACTGGAGGTACATTTTTCTGTTCAGACTCAGAATCTTTCTCATTCTCATCGAAGTTTAATAATTTAGATCTATCGTTCTGTTCTTTGTTTTCTTCTAATTTAGACGTAGTTTGACAATGCATTACTGCAGGAAAAGATTCTGCTTTTAATCTACATTTTTCAATCGGTTTACCAGCCTTAGTTGGATCTGTATTTGGAGCAGGGCATATGCACGCAACACAACATTTAGGACACGGGCACGGACCTTTAGCGCCAACTGGACAACTCCCCGCTACGTGATATGGACCACAAAACCATGTTCCATATGGGTAATAATAATAGCCAGTTATATATTGAATACAGCGAGGTGGTGTATTGCATGGTGGCGGGAGACAGGTACAATCGCTTTTCGTCCTACATGATTCATAATGCCATAAACAGCGACTACTTCGTTTGTTACATTGCAAGAGAAGAAACTGTGGTCTTGTCTTTATTCCCGTAGAGTATGACTTGTTCATGCAGCTTCTTCGTAGCGCAGCGGCGACTGAAAAATGTACGTACATTGTACACGCTATAAGATTTTCTATATGATTTCTTCCAAGGGCTTTTTAATCATAGTATATCGTATGCTATTATTTATTATTCTTTTAACTGGATTACAATATATTAAAAAAAAATGTATCTCATAATGAATATAAAGTAAATTAACCCTTTAACCACCATTCTTTTGTTCGCATTGTGCCACCAACATTTGTTGCTGGTTTCTTTAGAAGTGTTGTGAAATAAATTTATCATTTAAAAAGCTATTTTTAATCAAATAAACGTGAACAAAACAACCATCAGATTCGACCCACATTTTATGTTAATTAAGTCTCCTTGGGCCTTTAATTAATATATAAGAAATTTGAATATAAAATACGATTAAAAGTTTATAATAAATAAATAGAAGTTGGCGTAAACTACGCTGTATTTAGAAAATATACAAAACCTACATGAAATAACATTAGACAGGCTTGTAATAATATAAAGTGACAAAAAATGTAAAATAATAAATATGACTGGGCCACTGGCGCCGTCGGCCGTGACCTTAATATATAATTATGTATTATTTATATTTATTAAAAAAAAGTGTATACTGATACACTTTTTTTTTTAAAATAAAGTGTAAATAAAAAATAAAAAAGTATAGTTTATTAATTTGACCATCTTAGGAACAGAAGACCGTGTGTATATGTTAAATATATTTATTTATAAAATAATATATTTGTCGAATTCATTTCTACAACGAAATTGTATATTTTACTTAAAATTTCTTAACATTTGTTTAACTAAAATATTTAAATATTGAATGCTAAGTGATTGTGTTGATTATTAATTTTATATTTATCATGATAATGATATTATTTATTTAGCACAACAAGTTTGTTTATAACAACACATATTAACAAGTTTGTTTTATTTCATAATTTAATTTTATTTGAAAATAGCTTTTTGTAAAATCAAGGATATGATAATGCAGTAGACGTCAAAGTGGAACTCATAAAAAATAATTCGTATATATAATTACGTATATAGTTTTAATAATATGCTAAAACAGAGCTACCAAAAAAAAAAAAAAAAAACTTGTGAAATAAATGAATTGAGTATTTAAAGTTATGATATAATACAGATTTAAAATTAGATATTTTACGTGGGTAGTGCAGATATGTTTACTCGTAATATTATAAAGTGAGGGCAGTTAAAGGGTTAATAAATTCGCTTTATAAGATACTATAAAAACATTTCATTAAATATTTAGAGAATTAGACAAAAAAAAAAATCAATATTACTGCATTTAAAACATTTATTCGGATAAAACTATAAAAAAGCTATTCTATATATTATGGTGTTATTTTTATAGCGTTTGGTATCATGCGAGGTTTTTTCTCTTTTAAATCAACTCTTGTAGATGATCCTTGGTGTGAATGTGCTTCGGGTGTTGGCGCTGCTGTTGCAGCAGCCGCTGCTACGGACGCTGCTAAGGGTTGTCCACCACACATTGGGCAAAAACCAGCTTCGCATTTCTTTGGTGGCGGGCATTTAGGTGGGCAAGGACAGGGGCAGGGTCCACAAGGGCCACAGGGCGGGCAAGGGCAGCGACACGGACCACACGGCCCACAGGGTCCACACGGGCCACATGGCCCACAAGGCCCGCAAGGTCCACAAGGTCCACAAGGTCCACAAGGTGGAGGACATGGTGGAGGACAAGGGCAGCGACATGGCCCACAAGGTCCCGGGCAACAGGGTCCACACGGTCCACAAGGGCAGGCGCATTGTGGTTCATTGTTCACTTCACCCTTCTCAGCATAGCAGCGTATTTGAGAGAAATAGTCACCACAGCAGGTTAGCCGAGCCCCAGTGGAGCCGAACGCCGCGTTACGGTGAGCCACTGCAAAGAACATCCATACATATAATACTCGGCGATGTTGAGCTGGTGGTGATCAGTGCTATTCGAAGAACGAAGGTCGGGTCGAGTATTATTATATATGGAGGTCCTTCGGCAGCGGCCACCGTTCTCCGAAATAACACAACGCGACACCAGCGATAACCTTAGCTTAGATATTTTACCATGACATAAAATATTAGGGGAGAGTTGGATAATACCGCGCGTTTGATAATTCCGCGCCCTAGCATATTTCAAAAACTAAACGCTAATTGCGCTATCCAGTCCTTAAAGATCACAGCCCGAGTCGTCTACCCCTCCCCGTGCACGACGTCAATTTACTCGGAGCAGTGATTAAGACACATCGTGTCTTACAAGTTTTTACCCTCGTTCCTTATAATTTCGCGGGCATTTTTGACAAGAGGTAAGCTATTCTATATTTGTATTGTAACACATTGATTACTTTTATTTTAATCCTAACATATTATAGAATTAATGACTAGATTGATTTGAATACACAATTAACTTGACTGTATTATTTTGAGGTTAAAAGAGGAAATAACAGAGTTTGTCAATTCCGCGCCCAGGGCGTGTACGAGTGAAGACCACGTACCGGCAAGCACAGTGTCAGACGGCCATCCACGAGATGAACAGACGACTTGAAGAGAGTCGCCGGAAGTCGTTGGATGGAGGCTGCTTTGAACCGGAGTCGATGGGGGAAGGCCTACGTTCAGCAGTGGACATCCAATGGCCGATATGGTTATGATAATTAATCTAGTCGTAAAATAATAATTATATCTAGGTATAGAAAGGAGTCTATGCTTCTTTTTCTACGAACGAGTTTATTCAACGTTGCATTTTTTTTTAAATTCTAAGTTTACTGATAGAAATTCACGAAATTATTATGGGCACGATATTATCAGACCAGTCTGATAATACCACGCTTTCCCGTTTTTTTATTATTTTGCAATAATTAATTTTTGTTTATTTTTTGAAATATTTTGCCGTGATGTATGCGTAGCTAAATAAATTCTGTACTATTTACTGCATTTTTGAAATATATATATCGAACCTTCTCCGAATTATAGGTCCATGTTCTGAGAGGCTCGGTAATATCCAACTCTCCCCTAATATTTACAAATAATTTAGGAAATATTAACCTATCCTTTTAGTCTTACGTTGACGTTTAGTTTGTAACTTTTGAGTAGGTATTAATATACAAAAATTATAGAAATAATAGTTCTCAAGTGAAATTTCTATAATAATTTACCTATTTATTTTTCTATTTTAAATAGCACACCTGTCACCACATAATAGTTAAGTAAAACACCTTAATATTTGCTGTTTAGCAGCATTCTATTTGTTCTGATTCTGACAGTGTGGTAATATTTCAACATATCTAATACTAATATTACTTTTACAGTTTTACACTAATTGACATACGTATAAGCAATCAGCCAAAATACGATGGTTAGAAATCCTAAATTATCTTCCAGTACAACATTTATTATTATTTTATAAGTACTAAAATACCATATCAATTTTAAAACGTAATAAAATATATTCATTAATTTGGCTTTATAGGTAATAAAATCTTAAAAAGTAAAAAAAAAAAAACAATTTGAAAAAAAGTATCGTAATCGCTCGAATGTGTAATTTATTATTTCTAAAAACAATTTACGGTAATCGATTATTTAAAAACCGGTAAAAGTGCTTTGAAATCACTACATAAGTAAATAAAGCGTATATATTTTTTTTCATTTAACAGAAATAATATTCAGAAATACTTACGTTGTGGTGCTGTATTTTTTTTATTACTGGTAGTTGCCAATGGTCGTCCCTTGATGCATTTTAACAAAGATACGTTTTTTGGTAAAACCGCTTTCCTTAATACAAGTGCCATTTTTGTTTCAGTAAAGATTATTTTGGATACCTATTGATTTTTACTTGTAAAATTTTGATATTTTATTTAGTTTACTTGAAAATTTCCGCCATGGTAGATGGTAAGGTGACTGTTGCCGGAACAAATGCTGTTATGAATAAATCTGAATTTGAATTTTTTATTCTTCTTTTTTTCAATTCTTTCACGGTGGAGAGGTTTACTTTGCAAATCATTAAACCTTTTTGGTCGAAAATAAATAAAAAGTTAAAATTATTCGTAATGTCGAGGTTTATCTTCCTTACACTGTTATATATAGTAGTACATGTTTGTTTGTTTGTTTTTACGTTTTCATATCAGTATTTACTGAAATAATTTGATTTTTTTTTTGCGTAAAAAGGTGTAATCGACGAGCAATTTTTTTTTGCTAGCTTATCGATTTTACTCATTGATGGTCTGCGATCGCGGTTTTGTGAGTCAACATGCAGGCTGATCTTCGGATTCGAAATTTGGCGCCTCCATCATAACGGCGAGCCAAGTCGTAGGTATTTTTTGGCGGGCAATTGCAGTAAGCTTGCACTTTAAAATGGATTTACGCGTTAAAATTTCCGTATTTATAAGTATTTTTCCATAAATTCTATGCCTATATGGAAAACAATTTTAAATAATATTTTAATTTTAAAATTGAGAATTAATAGGGAGACGAATTACGAACTACAAATAACTTTTAAATTTTTCTTAAATAATCTATTTGAAGCTTTGTTTTGGTACAAAACTCTTTTGCTATTTCATATAATTTTTTTTTTCTCATTGCTTTGTCCCTTATCCATGGTTTCAAATCAATGCTGCGATGAATATGACAGTAATTTAAAAACAATAACCCTGTTCCGTTCACAACTCGCCAGTGCCTTGGAGCGTAGTTAGTTTAGTTTGAACAAGAGGCCTTACAGGCCAAATCGTAATGTACGCAAAAAATATTTTTGGAAGTATTTAATGTAACTGGTGCCTCCTTTGCGTCATCTCAGTCTGTCACCATGGGCGCTGGCAGAAATAATTTCCAGGTGGTGCAGATTCTAGTTTTCTTACAATCTTTCTCTTTGCCGTTATTTATAAGTTCGGTCAAAAACCCCGCCGGTTGCAGTTGCTTTTTAAATGAGAATTGTGTAATTACTGCCTACTAATTATTGTGAATAAAAAAATGATTTCCAAAAGACGGCTTTTTATTTCAATAATTCCTGTTGATCCCGAGATCCCCAAGGGGTGCAAGTGCACCCCCTGGCACCCCCCCTTTTTTTTACGCAGTGGAATCCATTTACGGATGATATCCAGGACGCCCGGGTCGGTAGTCCTAGACCTATGTCGGACTCGGCACTTTGGGAGTGCAATACCGTACTAAACCCCTGCGGGAGCCTTCAGCCGCTTTAATTGGAGGGTCCCGGATCTGCAGGCAACAGGATCCCTCCAGCGACAGGCTGGTCTCGGCGAAAAGGCCAGACTTCTCCTCCATGGGGACTGTCCGGCTAACCTCTAAACAGTCCCGACGACGCCGTGTCTAGCAGGACCGGGTTCCCATCCCGGCTCGACACGGGCACAAGGGCGTTACAGGAGGCGCATTAAGTAGCGCCTCCTACGCACCCCCATTCGTCGCCCGCGGATGGAGGCCACGTCGGCGGCCTCCTCTCTCATCCGCTCGTCGGCCTCCTTCTGGGACAGTACTGTCTCGCAGAAGGAGACCATCGCCTTCCAGGACTCGTCGTCGCCGAGCATCGCGGTGATGACGTTCGGGAGCGACAAGTCCCCTCCGACGACCGACGTCAGACCTTGACGCAGCACTGCCCATCTCGGGCACACCTCGAGGGTGTGCTGGGCAGAGTCCACCGCTGCGCCACAATCGTGACACTCAGTCGTCGGCTCCCTTTGGGCCGTCCGACACAGGTAGTCACCAAAGCAACCGTGCCCGGTGAGAACCTGTGTCAGACGGAAGGTTTGCGTTTTGCGTTTTCGACGCATCCTCCGCTCAAGGAACGGGCGAATGGCAGCCGTTACGCGTGTGCCATATGGCTGCACCGCCAGGTCCTCCCCCCACCTCCGCATTAGCGCTTCCTGCCCTACCCCCTGGCACCCCCCTGCAGGCGCCCATGTCTGTCACCATTGACTTGACCGGCGACGAATCATGTGTATTATAGCATGTGTAATGCCAGCAAGTGTCAACCGCGGTAGCAGAAACAAGATTAAAAAATTAAAAAAAAAAAACCATTAAAAAGACCAAGAAATTGATAAAAAATGACAATATTGTCAAAAATCATTTATTCTTATGTAAAAAACACAAATGAGTTCTTAACCCTTTCCCGGCCGTCACCGTAATATTCCGTGTTTTAATGTTAATGCCTGTGGCGCCAAGCCCGTAATATTACGTTCTATTTTTTCTATGTCTATTTCTTGATTAGATATAAAAAATATGAAGAAATTTTATATTATTTATAATACTTCAGGATGTGTACTTTACAATAATCCAACTTTAAAACAATAGGCTTAACATTCTGATACATAAAAATGCAATTTAAATGCGATAGTCAAATTAGGCGCTATCATAACCATAACACACAGCGCCGAACCCGTAATTTTACGTAGGCTAGTGATGCGCTAGTAAAAACTAAATAATAGAGAAGAGATCCTTTAAAACTATTAATTATCTTGTTAATACATGTCTAGAGTATAAATTAATTATTTAATGTGTTTTTTAAACCTCTTATTTGAATAATAAACCACAATTAAAGAGAATCGGTAGAAAACTACGAAACCAAAAAAATATATATTATTGATCTCGATATTATTTTGGGACGTCACTAATACAGTTACTGCCAGACGATCGCTTGCCGCCATCACCGTGATTTTCCGTGCGGCGCAAGCGACACGGTAGGCATATTGGTTTGTAAACATCGGTACCTACAGAGCCGTCCCCGTAATAACACGTTAACTTCATGTGCCTAGTGCTGTACAACATTATGTTGAACGACGACGAATTATTTAATATATTACAAGAAAATATCAGAAACGACAGTAATTGAAGTTCGAGTAGTAGTTAGTGTTCCCATTTAAGACTTCATTTTAAAATTCGTCCGCTTGGAAATAAATATATGTTAAAAAAAATATTCGGCGGGAAACTTATGCAAACTAGTATAAAAATAGCTTAAGAAATTCAACAGAAGAAGTTCAATTAGAAATCGCACCGTGTTCATCTCCAAAATATTGAGTTAATACATATTAAAGCTGATTAGATTATATTATGAGCGAAAAATTTATTTTTTGTTAAGGTAAATATTCGGAAGTAGGGCTCCTGCTAAAACCGGGGTAACAAACTTTTTTTTCATGTTTTATGCATAAAGAACATGAGAGAATGCAATATTAACGTGGCGCATTACTTTATTTTTGAAAGAAAAAAAAAACAAAACACTATTCGGTGTACGATGGAGTGTGCTTGTTAGGTCTTTTTTTTTTTTGCTAGTTAGAACTAGTTCTTGCTAAATGCCTTTGTTAAAACTAGAATTAACGCTAAAAAAAAGACCTAACAACCTATCAATAAAAAAAAATTTAAATTTTTTTTGGGCGTGCGCCACCTTATTATTACTTTATCTCATGTATATTATTCATAAAAAACGTTAAAAAAAAATTCAACCCGATTTAAGGAGGAGCACCACTTCCAAATTGGGAAATTATATACTTAATATTACATGGCTTTTATTTTTATAATTTATTTATGATTGTTTTATTTTAGATTAATTTATATCCTCCGTTCCGTTCACCGTGGCACAGGTAGATTGTACCACTGATGGTACTGTCAATATACATATAACTACTTACTGCCCATTGGCACGATCTCCTTTATAGGCTTAAAACAAATTCGTACGATATCGCAGACAAAAGTTAACTATATGTGTAATATCGATAAAAATTATTCAGATGTCCCATCACTGTTTGAAATTATACCTAAAGTTGTCTGGCCGTGGGGGCACGATTACTGTACCAAAATCTGGCCAGGAAAGGGTTAAGGAATGTAAAATGTCATGTAAAGAGATTGAAACATTTAGACAAAACTATGAAGCTGACAACAATACATTAAATGTTAAAATTATCAATTTAAATTATACTAACTTTTAGTCGTCGAATCTATACTAATATAATAAAGCTAAAGAGTTTGTTTGTTTGTTTGTTTTTTTGAACGCGCTAATCTCGAACTACTGGTTTGAATTGAAAAATTCTTTTGTGTTGGATAGCATAGATATAAATAAAAAAGTTATACCTAAGCGGAAATCCATAAAAATTTGAGAAAAGAAATATATTTGTCAATAAAACTTTTTAAAAAAAATATCAGACCATTTTTATAGACGGTGTTTTAAGGAACAATTTTTATTACAAACATTTTTGAATTTATTTATTACTAGTTGTGCCCCGCGGTTTCACCCGCGTTAATTTGAGGAAAAACGTACTTAAATATTTTTAAACAATTACTCTAAGAGTAGGTACCCGCCTCGTTGGTCGAGTGGTCACAAGCGTTACTGCCGAGCTAGGGGTCTCAGGTTTGATTCCTGGGTCGTTCAACGTATTATTGAGTTTTTTTTTATTTTTCGAAAATTCTCAGTTAAAGAGTGATGTCATATTTACTTTAAAAGTGGAACTATAGTTAAAAAATGTCTCAAGAAGAGAAACAATAAAGGACGCAACGGAAGCTCTCAAAAAAGATTATTTTTTACCGTTTTTGTAACATTTCTTATTATTGCTCAGCCCCTATTGGTCGTAGCCTGATGTTTTATAACCTATAGCCTTCCTCGGTAAATGGGCTAACTAACACAAAAAGAATTTTTCAATTGGAACCAGTAGTTCCTGAGATAAGCGCGTTCAAACAAACAAACAAACAAACTCTTCAGCTTTATAATATTAGTATAGATTTAAGGTTTTACAGCGCTACGAAACGAATACTTACTATTCTTCAGTATTCATAACTATACATGAATATGAATGAATATTAATGATTTGCCATAATTTTATCATCTTTTTTTTTAATGATAATCTTTTTAATTATTGATAATAAAATATTATTGTAAATTAATTATTGATTTGACACTCCATCACAAAACTTTAGAATATTATTTGACTCAGTTACTGTTGCAGCTGAAGACAGTAACATTACTTATCTTGCTCACAGCACTTGGTAGAAAGCAATTAATATACAGGATGACTGGTAAATTACTATCCATATTTAAGGAGAATACTCGGTACATGATTCTCATTCGAATTATGTAAAAAAAACAGGTAAATATTAATAAACCTTTAAGTAAAGTTACTCAACAATTATCCAATTATGTACACGTCGTCTGGACACCCTAGCAGCTAGCTACACTTTCGACACAAAACAGGTAGTTTACCTACGTCCAAACGTTTTTATAAACATATACAGGATAGGCAAGAAAAGGTTAAAATTATTTTGCTATAATCCGCCAACAGCAGAATCTGTATGGTCAAACATGTAATTAAAAGCTAAGCACTGCTCACCTTCACAACCAAGCAAGAAAGCCAAGTTCCCAAGCAAGCAATACCACCACCATTCACATGCACCACCACACAAGACTCTAACACTACTCTCGACGCACGTTTCGCTCCGACACCGGAGCATCCTCAGGAGATATCGACTTTACAATGCTGTATTGTCTAGTGACGTTCGTGGCAAATGCGCGGTCTTATATACCGTTTGTTACCCCTACACCTGTTGCCCCGCCCATTACCCCCCTCCCCCCTGAACCCCTCGCACTCCCCCGTCCCCTTCAAACAAACGAAGCAATGGTGAACTTGAAACGTTAACTTGTTCATTTAGCAATTTAAACTGATTATTATTATTATGTTTTATTATTTCTAGTTGTTCCAACATACTCAGTCGAAGCCCTTTATCGCAAGTGTGTAAGATTTTATATGAATGGTCCGATGATAATTTGTGTCCACTATCAAGGAGATGTTTAGCGAAGTGTGATTTTTGGGGTTGGTTGTTCCTAACCGCGGCTATATGTTCTTTGTAACGTGTTTCAAATTTACGACCCGTTTGACCAATATATGTGGCTTTACAGTCTGAACATTCGAGTTTATAAATGCCAGATTTTTGTTTATTGTTTACTTTATCTTTCCCGTTGCAAATGTTTTTAAGTGTATTATTTGTCCTAAATGCTACATGTATATCATGCGCTTTAAGTGTCTTCGCAATACGCTCCGATATTGTTCCAAAATAAGTTAAACTTGATTTGTATTTATTAATTTTATCAGGTGCTGTTGAGTATAAATCTTTTTTGATCCGCATCGATTTTTGTTTTTTTATTATATTATTAACAATGTTATTGTTGTACCCATTAGCTTGTGCCATGTGATAAATTAGATTTAATTCTTTTAAATAATTTTCTTTTGTGAGTGGGATAGATAGCAACCTATGGACATAACTATGGAACGCTGCGAGTTTATGCTGCCAAGGGTGACAGGATGAAGCTGGTATGGTTGTGTCTGTGTATGTGGGTTTCCGGAAAATTCCAAACTGATGTTTATTATTAACGCGGGTTATAGTTAGATCGAGGAAGTTTATTGAGTGATTTTGTTCTAATTCTGATTTGAATTTAATTTTTGGGTGTATATTGTTTAGGTTTTTGACAAATATGTCTAATTGTCTGTCTGTCCCTGTCCAACATATAATTATATCATCTACATATCTGTAGTAATACAGAATGTTGTTATTTTTGACAATATTTTTATTTTCAAAATCATCCATGAAGATATCTGCCATTAGAGGACTTAGTGGTGACCCCATAGCTAATCCCTCTTTTTGTTGATAAAATTGGTTATTGAATTTGAAGTAATTTTGTTTCATGCATAGTTTGGTTAGTTCTATTAACTCTGTTATTTCGTTGGCATTTGTGTGATTATTTTTTAACAATTTGGTAAGAATGTTTAGGGTTTCTTTAACTGGGACATTGGTGAACAAGCTGTCTACATCTAATGATATTAATTTACAATGGCCCGGTAATGTCAAGTCTTTAATTTTATTTACTAGTTGGATACTATTTTTTAATGAATAAGTCGGATCAAAGGATGTTTTTGATTTAATGACTTTATTTAGCTCTTTTGCTAATTCATATGCTGGTGCACCAATGTATGAGACCACGGGACGGATTGGTATATTATCTTTGTGGATTTTTGGTAAACCGTATAAAATAGGGGCATTAGTGTTCATTTGAATGACGTTTTGTTTTGATGTATTTTTTGGAAAAATGTGTTTTGATTTATTAACGGATAGCCTAACTTCTGCTGCGTATTTATTAGTTGGGTCCGAAGATAACTTAGAGAAGTTATATCTGGAGAAGAATTCTCTAAGTTATCTTCGGACCCAACTAATAAATACGCAGCAGAAGTTAGGCTATCCGTTAATAAATCAAAACACATTTTTCCAAAAAATACATCAAAACAAAACGTCATTCAAATGAACACTAATGCCCCTATTTTATACGGTTTACCAAAAATCCACAAAGATAATATACCAATCCGTCCCGTGGTCTCATACATTGGTGCACCAGCATATGAATTAGCAAAAGAGCTAAATAAAGTCATTAAATCAAAAACATCCTTTGATCCGACTTATTCATTAAAAAATAGTATCCAACTAGTAAATAAAATTAAAGACTTGACATTACCGGGCCATTGTAAATTAATATCATTAGATGTAGACAGCTTGTTCACCAATGTCCCAGTTAAAGAAACCCTAAACATTCTTACCAAATTGTTAAAAAATAATCACACAAATGCCAACGAAATAACAGAGTTAATAGAACTAACCAAACTATGCATGAAACAAAATTACTTCAAATTCAATAACCAATTTTATCAACAAAAAGAGGGATTAGCTATGGGGTCACCACTAAGTCCTCTAATGGCAGATATCTTCATGGATGATTTTGAAAATAAAAATATTGTCAAAAATAACAACATTCTGTATTACTACAGATATGTAGATGATATAATTATATGTTGGACAGGGACAGACAGACAATTAGACATATTTGTCAAAAACCTAAACAATATACACCCAAAAATTAAATTCAAATCAGAATTAGAACAAAATCACTCAATAAACTTCCTCGATCTAACTATAACCCGCGTTAATAATAAACATCAGTTTGGAATTTTCCGGAAACCCACATACACAGACACAACCATACCAGCTTCATCCTGTCACCCTTGGCAGCATAAACTCGCAGCGTTCCATAGTTATGTCCATAGGTTGCTATCTATCCCACTCACAAAAGAAAATTATTTAAAAGAATTAAATCTAATTTATCACATGGCACAAGCTAATGGGTACAACAATAACATTGTTAATAATATAATAAAAAAACAAAAATCGATGCGGATCAAAAAAGATTTATACTCAACAGCACCTGATAAAATTAATAAATACAAATCAAGTTTAACTTATTTTGGAACAATATCGGAGCGTATTGCGAAGACACTTAAAGCGCATGATATACATGTAGCATTTAGGACAAATAATACACTTAAAAACATTTGCAACGGGAAAGATAAAGTAAACAATAAACAAAAATCTGGCATTTATAAACTCGAATGTTCAGACTGTAAAGCCACATATATTGGTCAAACGGGTCGTAAATTTGAAACACGTTACAAAGAACATATAGCCGCGGTTAGGAACAACCAACCCCAAAAATCACACTTCGCTAAACATCTCCTTGATAGTGGACACAAATTATCATCGGACCATTCATATAAAATCTTACACACTTGCGATAAAGGGCTTCGACTGAGTATGTTGGAACAACTAGAAATAATAAAACATAATAATAATAATCAGTTTAAATTGCTAAATGAACAAGTTAACGTTTCAAGTTCACCATTGCTTCGTTTGTTTGAAGGGGACGGGGGAGTGCGAGGGGTTCAGGGGGGAGGGGGGTAATGGGCGGGGCAACAGGTGTAGGGGTAACAAACGGTATATAAGACCGCGCATTTGCCACGAACGTCACTAGACAATACAGCATTGTAAAGTCGATATCTCCTGAGGATGCTCCGGTGTCGGAGCGAAACGTGCGTCGAGAGTAGTGTTAGAGTCTTGTGTGGTGGTGCATGTGAATGGTGGTGGTATTGCTTGCTTGGGAACTTGGCTTTCTTGCTTGGTTGTGAAGGTGAGCAGTGCTTAGCTTTTAATTACATGTTTGACCATACAGATTCTGCTGTTGGCGGATTATAGCAAAATAATTTTAACCTTTTCTTGCTAATCATGAACTTCCGCAAAGTAACGCCTGATTCTATCCAATATATACAGGATATGTTTATAAAAATGATCTGATATTATTTTTTTGTAAAATTTATTAACTTATTTATTTATACTTTTCCATACCGATACAATATAGAGAGAATACCATAAGAATACATATAAATCACATCAATCACATTGCATCTGTACGTCTACCATGAGTTTCCAGAGACGATACACGTTAGCGAGTGTAGTAGACAATTTGTATGGAAAGTTGAGCAGCGCCTCTCGTGGATACTGTCATTACTATTGCGTTTCTACGTTTACTACTGTAGTTATGTCATGTGCGCTTGTAACAAAAACTCGTGGTAGACGTTGCATCAGGCGGCCTTATCGCTAACACAGCGATCTCTTCCAGGCAACCTTTGGCCAGAGGACTAGCGTAGAAGGTAAAATGATTAGAAATTTTTTTTATCGACAAACAGATTTTTTTTATAGATTTCTATACATTTTCGCTTATAACTTTTTTATTTATGATTCTATGACTAAAAGTTGTAGATAATTTTTTATTTACAATAAATGGTGTTAAAATTTTTTTGTGAGATTTATAGTTTGGTAACCATTGAACCTCTTTTTTCAAGATGGCGGGGGTTACAACCCCACAAACTTGGATTTAACTTTACACTAACCCTCCCTTCATATCTAAAAAATATAATTGCGTCCTCTGACAAAACGCACGCTAAGCCTAAAAATGTAACTTTGTTATACCTTAACAAAAATTATATTACTACATTTTTACACTGTTTGAGTTTAAAACTTTTCATTTATTTAATTATTTTTTTTCAATTTTCATATATTTACAAAAAAAAAAAAGAAATTAGTATTTTATTTCTAGATCAAAATGAATGTTAGATCCAATAACTTGTTAATCGTTTAGATAATTTTTTTGTGATGAACAAATTGAATTAGAAAATTGATATAATATTACATGTTAAAAAAAATGACAGTAACTATTATTTTATATTTTTTTGAATTCTTGAAACACTTGATAAGTTATCAAGTGCACTTTATCTTTTAATAATCGATATAAATTAATATATAATGACACAAATCAAATCACTGATTATTGTTATTGCAAAGAGTTAACACTCTTTACATAGGTATTAAAAAAAATTTCTTACAATGTGAAGAAAGTTGAATTTTGAGCTATTTATTTTTCTTAAATCACGAACATAACTATCAAGTTTTTATAAAAAAGTTCAAGAAGTTAAGACAAAACAGCAAAATGGATTTGTGCTACCTATTAACTCTCCTTATATCAAAATTTGTTCAAGTGGAAATAAGTGACGGTGTCTTAGAAGGGCAAATTGTAGAAAATCCATATGGCTGTCCCTTCTTTAGCTTCAAGGGAATCCCTTACGCTGAACCACCGATTGGTGACTTAAGATTTAAGGTAATTTGAATTTACTTGTTAATCCTGATGTTGATACAATAATGATATTCAGTTCTACTTATTAGCTGGTTTTCGTTTTTATTATAATTGTGTTAGAGCTTAAATATTTGATAAAGAGCCTTAATTTTTTTAATAATCTTATTATTTTAGGCGCCTCAACCTATAAGACCATGGCAGGGAATTCGTCCTGCTATATCACACGGGTCACAATGCTATCAATATGCTGGTAGTCTCAATGTTGGTAGCGAAGATTGCCTATATTTAAATGTTCATAGTCCAAACATTCAACCAGATAAACCACAACCTGTCATGGTTTTTATTCACGGCGGTGCTTTCGTTTCGGGCAGTGGTGATGAGACCTCATATGGACCCCAATATTTGATAAGAAAAGACGTAGTCATCGTAACCCTCAACTACAGATTGGGAATATTAGGTTTTCTATCTCTGGACACAGAGGATATCCCCGGAAATGCTGGAATGAAAGACCAGGTAGCAGCGTTAAGATGGGTTAAAAAGAATATCGAACATTTCGGAGGCGACCCCGATAACATTACCATATTCGGACAGAGCGCTGGAGGAGCGAGTGTTTCTTTTCATTTAGTCTCACCTATGACCAAAGGTTTATTTAAAAGAGCTATTACACAAAGTGGTACTATGACAGCTTGGTTTCCAAACACGTTTAGAGCACGTACTAGAGCTTTATTATTAGCTAGAGAGCTGGGTTGTAATTCTACGGATGAGAAGGAAATATTTCGATTCTTTAAGGCACAACCCGTTGAAAATCTTGTACCGAGTAGTATACCCGTAACGTATTTACAAGATCAAATAGAAGGTATCAAAGTTTACTATGGAATTGTCAATGAAACACAATTCGGTGATAATGAAAGATTCTTTTACGGTCATTCATTTGAGGTCCTAAAAAATGGTATACACGAAGGAGTCGATGTAATGAATGGTTATACAGCGGATGACGGAATAGTGTATTTAGTAGGCGCCGATGTTGATAGATTGTTCGAACAAGCCAACCATTTCGCCGAATTCTTTGTGCCTGAAGCTATGGCTATCAATATACCATTAAAATCACAAATAGAAATAGGTAAAACATTCAAAGATTTTTATATGAAAAATGAAATAGTTTCCAAAGAATCTTTGGACAATTTATTAAAATATCTCAACTTTGAAATGTTAGTGTACGGAACGATGACTCAAGAGAAAATTATAGCTAAGAATAATAAAAACAAAAGTTATTTATACAAATTTACTTGCATTTCTGAATTAAATTTGATGATAAACGCCACCGGATTAGATCAACTTGTCGATTATAGGCCTGTGGTGGCTCATGCTGATGATCTCGGTTATCTATTTCCAATCATGGATGTTGATATGAATTCTAATACATTTAAGATGATCGAACAAGTGACGACGCTGTGGACAAACTTCGCAAAATACGGGTAAATACTTTCGTGTTCATTAGCAAGTTCAATTGATAGACCTTAATTTAAATAAGAGCTATTTTCATTCATTCATTCATCATTATTATTATTTACTCTAAACGTACTGAATGTCAATCGATAATTTTCTAGAATCCTTTAGACTAGGGGTGTGCGATAGTTATCGATAATTCGTAACTATTCGATAATTTTTCATTCGATAGTTATCGATAATTATCGATAAGTATAATTCGATAATTTTGATTCGATAATTATCGATAACTGTTCATTCGATAATTATCGATAACTATCGATAACACAATACGATAATTATCGATAGTAAAATTATCGATATTTTTTTCCGATGAACATCCCTACTTTAGACATCTATATACATAGATTATTTCGTCTATTAATCTGCTTTGTCTAACCTAAAGGAAACAGATTATTTAACATGATTATTAATGTATTTTTTTTAAATTTCAGTGATCCAACACCTGATGACAGTTTCGGTATCAAGTGGCTTCCGTACACAATCGAAAATCAAGACTACTTGGACATCGGTGAAAATTTAGTTCCCGGAACGCATCCTGAAAAAGAAGATGTGGAATTTTGGGAGAAAATGTTCGGAAAATATTTACCACGATACTCACCATAAGATAAACATGTTTATATATATTAAGCATTATTATCTTTTTTTTAACATCATTAAAATACAATTTGAAAATAATAGTATAATTATTTATATTAGCATTATGAAATCCTTTAGTTTTATTTAATAACATTATTTTTAATCCCCGACGCAAAAAGAGAGGGGTGTTATAAGCTTAACGTGTCTGTCTATGTATCTGTCTGTGGTATCGTAGCTCCCAAACGGATGAACCGATTTTCGATTACTTTTTTTTGTGTTATTTTATCCCGAGTGTTCTTAGCCATGTTTCATGAAAATCTGTTCAGCCGTTTGAAGATCATCAGCCCTTTTATAGTTGATGAGGGGATCTGACTACCTTTCATATGTTCTAACGATTCAAAATTTGGTACCGTATTACTTCAATGATATTGAAAGAACATGGTAAGGTCACCATGACTTTAAATATGACATGTTAGGGTAAGGTTCAGATTTCGAAGGTGGGTAATTAAATGGTATCAATTAGGCTCAATTACCACTGCAGCACAGTCGAAGCGACGCGACGCGTCAATTTTTTAAACTCTTTAGTATATTCAACTCAATTTCCATTGAGTAACGTTTAAATTCGTATGACGAAAATAAGAAAACGTGCGTCGAAGCGCGTCTACACTACTTCTAATCTGCGAAATGATGCGTCGCGTCGCTTCGACTCTGCCGCAGTGGGAATTGAGACTTAAGTTTGTGTATTATAACTTCTTATTCTTATCAATTCTATTCTCTTATATTATGTGAATATTACTCATTTAATTAAAAGTTTAGACTGGATTTTATCACATTTATTTACAAAAAACTTTAGAGTTTTACGATTTTTTCAATTATTTCCCAACGTTTAGGACCCTTTACAGCGTCCATGGTCTCGGGGGACACCACCTCAGTCAGTGCACCTCACACCACCTCAGTGCACCCCCAAGTGCTGAGTCCGACATACAGTCTAGGACTGCCTACCCAGGCGTCCTGGATATCACGCGTAAATGGGTTTCCCTGCGAAAAAAAGGTAGTTAAAACTTAATCTAGTAAATTAAAACTAATATGATATTTAGTCTCAAGAAGAGAAATAATAAAGGACGTAACGGAAAGTCTCAAAAAAGATTGTATTTTCCTATTTTGTAACATTTCTTATTATTGCTCAGCCCCTATTGGTCGTAGCGTGATGTTTTATAAACTAGATATAGCTTTACTCGGTAAATGGGCTAACTAACACAAAAATAATTTTACAATTCAAACCAGTAGTTCCTGAGATAAGCGCGTTCAAACAAACAAACAAACTCTTCAGCTTTATAATATTAGTATAGATTTAAGGTTTTACAGCGCTACGAAACGAATACTTTTTCCCCCGTGTAGGGACGGGCAGTAGAATACGATTTCCTACGGCCCCACAAGAAGGCCTGTCGTAAGAGCCGACAAAATTCTTGCGGTGGTAGGCTTCGACCGTGGCTTGATTACCACCTTCTGGGTAGAGTCGCGCCGCCAAACGGCAACTGCCGTGTTCCGGGGCGGGTCCCAGAGCAGCCATTTGGGGGATGTGTCTGGGTAGTTGTGGCACGCTATGTGACCGATTCTGTCTGCTTATCACTGCCGCATCGGGTGCCTGGCTTCGGAGGGTAGCGGGATCCGAGGCACGGTGCCGCCGCTGGCCGACCGTAGGAAGTTGGGGGCCCAAGTAGCAGGGTAGCCACCTGTGAAAGGCTGCCCCGCCACCTGACGAAAAATCCCAGAATGATCTACCTTGCTGGATGGCGACCGGAAGGGAGGACCAGGTAGCTATTCTGGGGGGGCTCGGGCGTCCCCGCGGTCTCCGCGTCAGCCTCCCTCCGTGCGGCGGTGTTGAGTTTGACACCTGGTAGGTAGGGTGCCGCCTCGCCCAGTTCGCGTTCCCCAGCACCTATTCACTCCCCATGAAAGCACTAAAGAAAAAAAGAAGGTATACACAGCGGCTGCACGTCCTCCCATTAAAAGTGCACCTCTCTAACATCCGAGGTCTGCACTCTAATCTCGAATCTGTCCAGCACCACCTAGAAACAGAAAAACCGCAGCTGCTGTTCCTCACTGAGACGCAGATCAGATGTCCGGCTGACACGGCGTACCTCAGCTACTCCGGGTATTCTCTGGAGCACAGGTTCATACCTCGTGCCGGAGTCTGTGTGTGCGTCCGTGATGATATTTGCATCAAACCTCTTAAGCACCTTGAGACATCCAGTTACTCCATACTATGGGTTCTGGTGGACACAGGACAGGAGAAAATCCTGTATGTCTGTGTCTACCGTTCGCACAGTGGAGACGTGGAAACAACTCAGTTATGTGACCATCTTACCCTAACGGCGGATGAGGCTCGAGAGCGTTACCCTTCGGCACAGTTAGTCATTCTAGGGGACTTCAATGCCCACCACCGGGAGTGGCTGTACCCATACCAGGTGACCAACCATGCTGGGAGAGAAGTGCGTAAACTAGCCTTGACGCTAGACCTCACCCAGCTTGTAAACTGTGCTACCAGGGTACCAGACGTAGGCTCTCATACTGCCAACTGCTGAGACCTATTCCTAACAACCGATCCAGACAGTCACTCAATAACAGTTTCTGCACCACTGGGTACTTCTGACCACTGTCTGGTAAAATCTATATCCGTTTGTTCCCCACCCGAAGAAGCCCCATGTGGCTTAAGACGGGTGTGGCGATACAAGGTAGCAGATTGGGATGAGATGCGTCACTTTTTCTCGTCCTATCCTTGGCGAGAAATATGCTTTTCTTCTGATGATCCGTCGAGCTGCGCTGAAGCCATTACCGCGGTTATACACCAGGGTATGGAATATTTTATACCATACTCTGACGTAGCGTCGAATGGAAAAGCTCGCCCATGGTTTGATGCGGACTGCTATCGTGCAGAAGCCAAAAAACGGACGGCATACACTGCATGGGCTGAAGCGAGGAGAAACATGGGCTCGAGCGCGCAAGTCTCCGAATTCTCGGAATTTGAAGAAAGCTTTTAACCAAGCCGCCAAGTCATGTAAAAGGCTAGATTCAACCATATCAGCCTCATTGGGGCCAAACTAGCTTCTTATCCTTCTGGGAGCAAAGCGTTTTGGTCCCTGGCTAAAGCCGCTGAAACTAACATTTGTCGGCCGTCACTTCCACCATTGCTGAGGACTGATGGATCACTGGCCCATTCTGCAAAAGAGAAAGCGGATTTGTTTGCATCTCTTTTTGCTGAGAACTCGCGTCTGGATGTTGCAGGAAAAGCTCCACCAATCTCAACTCGTGCTGACTGCTTTATGGCTGAAGTACGCATACGTCAAAAAGATATCCTTAAAATCCTGCAAACTCTAGACGTGAACAAGGCCAGCGGACCTGATGGTATACCAGCGATAGTCCTGCGTACATGTGCCCCTGAGTTGTCTCCACCTCTTACACGCCTGTACCGCCTGTCACTTAAGACTGGCAAAGTGCCGAAGTCTTGGAAGCTTGCCAACGTGCAGCCTGTGCCCAAAAAAGGTAGTCGTGCAGACCCTGTCAATTACCGCCCCATCTCGGTCACGTCCATACTCTGTAAGACTATGGAACGTGCACTGAACAACAAACTCCTGGCCCACTTGGAAGGTAACGATCTCCTCAGCGACCGGCAATACGGTTTCCGCCAGGACCGTTCGACTGGGGACTTTCTAGTGTATGCCACACATATATGGAGTGAGGCCATTGACAAACACGGTGAAGCACTTGCCGTGTCTCTCGATATCTCGAAGGCCTTTGACAGAGTTTGGCACGCAAGCCTCATAAGCAAGCTTTCTTCATATGGTATTCCACCTGGCCTTTGCGCTTGGATTTCTGACTTCCTGAACGAACGTTCAATTCGAGTTGTCCTTGACGGGTACTCGTCGGACCAAAAGGCTATCGACGCCGGTGTTCCTCAGGGATCAGTCTTGTCCGCTACCCTCTTCCTGCTGCATATTAATGATCTGCTCGTCCCCGGTACCTTTGGGTATGCTGACGACAGCACAGTGACGGACAGATACTTTTCGAGTGCAAGGGCCAGTAAGGATGTTATCCAGTCTTGTCGAGAGGATATGGTTAGCCGCTTGAACGTCGCCCTCCAGGCAGTCTCCGAATGGGGCGATGCCAATTTGGTCACGTTCAACGCTACAAAAATACAGGCGTGTGTGTTCTCCTCTAAACGGAGCCCTTTACACCTGGCTCCGACTTTCCGAAATGTTTCTGTAGAAATTACCGACTCCCTTCAGCTCCTCGGTGTAGAGCTATCGTCCAATTTGAACTTTGGACATCACATCGAGTCCAAAGCAAAAACTGCAGCAAAAAAACTAGGTATTCTCTCTAAGGTCAGGCGATACTTCACTCCAGAACAACTGCTTCAACTATATCAAGCACAAGTTCGATCTTGTATGGAGTATTGCTGCCACCTTTGGGATGGATCCGCCAAATACCAACTGGCAACTTTGGACTCGGTGGAAAAGAGAGCAGAGTCTCGATCATCGGCGTAGGGTAGCTCGTCTGTCGGTGTTCTACAGAATATATTTTGGTGAGTGTGCGAAGGAACTGCACGATCTAATTCCCCCAACAACCTTCCGCCATCGGGACACTAGGCGCGGTCGATCGTTCCATTCTTATGTCATTGATATGCCACCTACGCGCACAAAACGCTTTGGCACTACTTTCTTGATGCGCACGGCTAAGGAATGGAACTCGTTGCCCGCGTCTGTGTTTCCCGAACGATACAACCTGGGTGCCTTCAAGGCCAGAGTGAATAGACTATTATTAGACAGGCATGCTCCACCTTCGACCGCATCGTCACTTAACATCAGGTGAGATAGCGGTCAAATGCCTGTCTATTTGTCATTAAAAAAAAAATACTATTCTTCAGTATTCATAACTATACATGAATATGAATGAATATTAATGATTTGCCATAATTTTATCATCTTTTTTTTTAATGATAATCTTTTTAATTATTGTTAATAAAATATTATTGTAAATATTGATATGACACTCCATCACAAAACTTTGGAATATTATTTGACTCAGTTACTGTTGCAGCTGAAGACATTAACATACTTATCTTGCTCATAGCACTTGGTAGAAAGCAATTAATATTGTATATGTTTATAAAAATTATTTGATATTATTTTTTTGTAAAATTTATTAACTTATTTATTTATACTTTTTCCATACCGATACAATATAGAGAGAATACCATAAGAATACATATAAATCACATCAATCACATTACATCTGTACGTCTACCATGAGTTTCCAGAGACGATACACGTTAGCGAGTGTAGTAGACAATTTGTATGGAAAGTTGAGCAGCGCCTCTCGCAGATACTGTCATTACTATTGCGTTTCTACGTTTACTACTGTAGTTATGTCATGTGCGCTTGTAACAAAAACTTATGGTAGAAGTAGATGTACAGTTGCATCAGGCGGCCTTATCGCTAACACAGCGATCTCTTCCAGGCAACCTTTGGCCAGAGGACTAGCGTAGAAGGTAAAATGATTAGAAAAAAGTTTTATCGAAAAATAGATTTTTTTTATACATAGATTTCTGTAGATTTTCGCTTAGGTATAACTTTTTTATTTATGATTCTATGACTAAAAGTTGTAGATAATTTTTTATTTACAATAAAAAGTGTTAAACTTTTTTTGTGAGATTTATAGTTTGGTAACCATTGAACCTCTTTTTTCAAGATGGCGGGGGTTGCAACCCCACAAACTTGGATTTAACTTTACACTAACCCTCCCTTCATATCTAAAAAATATAATTGCGTCCTCTGACAAAACGCACGCTAACCCTAAAAATGTAACTTTGTTATACTTTAACAAAAATTATATTACTACATTTTTACACTGTTTGAGTTTAAAACTTTTCATTTATTTAATTATTATTTTTTTAAATTTTCATATATTTACAAAAAAAAAAAAAAGAAATTAGTATTTTATTTCTAGATCAAAATGAATGTTAGATCCAATAATTTTTTAATTTTTAGATAAATTTTTTGTAATGAACAAATTGAATTAGAAAATTGATATAATATTACACGTTAAAAAAAATGATAGTAATTATTATTTTATATTTTTTTGAATTCTTGAAACACTTGATAAGTTATCAAGTGCACTTTATCTTTTAATAATCGATATAAATTAATATATAATGACACAAATCAAATCACTGATGATTGTTATTGCAAAGAGTTAACATTCTTTACATATTAAAAAAATATTCTTACAATGTGAAGAAAGTTGAATTTTGAGCTATTTATTTTTCTTAAATCACGAACATAACTATCAAGTTTTTATAAAAAAGTTCAAGAAGCACAAACAGTACAATGGATTTGTGCTACCTATTAACTCTCCTTATATCAAAATTTGTTCAAGTGGAAATAAGTGACGGTGTCTTAGAAGGGCAAATTGTAGAAAATCCATATGGCTGTCCCTTCTTCAGCTTCAAGGGAATCCCTTACGCTGAACCACCGATTGGTGACTTAAGATTTAAGGTAATTTGAATTTACTTGTTAATCCTGATGTAGATAAAATAATGATACTCAGTTCTACTTATTAGCTGGTTTTCGTTTTTATTATAATTGTGTTAGAGCTTAAATTTTTGATAAAGAGCCTTAATTTTTTTAATAATCTTATTATGCCATGCCAGTCTGCACTCGTCAGTGCTTGCGGTCGGTCGAGGTCGTTGACCTTGCGCGATAGACAATGTTAAGAGTTAAGTGCAACAATTGCAATATAATTATAAATGAAGTGCTCAGTTTTATACAAAACAAGCTAGATGTTATGAACAATGTAAGCTTAGCTCTTATATGCAAGCAGTCTTTTTCGGAGGAGGACATTGCGGAAGCAAAAAGTTTGCTATACGAGTCAGTGCAGCAAAAGAAAGTGAAGCGAAGAGGTGATGATGGAAAAATAAAAAACATAGAAGATATCATAGGGCTACTGAAGGGAGCTGACCCGGATATTTTTCCCATTTTTGTGGCAAAAGACCTACAAAAATTGCCGCCGGTTTCCTTTGATCACATTGACGCGACACGTTTATTAAAAGACATCCTAGTTATTCAAAAGGAGCTTAGTTTAATCAAGGAAAAATGTTCTACGTTTGAAGAAACGTTTGTTAAGAAGGAGGTATTAAAACAAGAATTAGAAAATTGTATAAAAGGGTACAACGAATCAGAGAAGATATCTTTAAAACAAAATCACCCGTATGTAAGCAAGAAAAGAGGCGGTTTTTGTTTGCAGGATAGTGTGGATTGTGACAGTGGGCCGATGGGGTTAATGACCTTTCTAGATAAAAGTGTGTCATTGCCAGCGACAGAGCAAAATCAAGTTCAAGACGTGCCGTCCCCTTCGCACGCGCGAACTGCGGACGTAAAGCATGATACATCTGTTCCGGTCACGCGCGTGCAGCGAACTGATACTAGTCTACACGTGGAGGCCCCCGGTCAAACAACTGCGGTTCCGAACGTGAACTTGAAACTTGTTTGTGAGGCGCCCGCGCAATCAGCTAGTACGATGTCGTCTTGTATTGCGGCAATCGACGAACGAAGCGCCGCCGTAAGCGGGCAATTTGAAACAGAAGGGGAGTGGACGCGTGTTCAAAGGCGTAAAAAATCTAGATTTAAAGGCGTGAAAGGTACTGCAGTAGTAGAACCGACAGGCAAATTTAAAGCAGCGGAATTTCAAGTTCCGTTGTTTATATATAATGTATCGAAAGACACAACGGAGAGAGATGTTCAGGAGTATGTGTATGAGAAGACACATATAAAAATAGAACCAGAAAGAGTACAGACCAGAAAAAATGATAAAGGATATTATTCTTTTAAGTTTACTGCTCCTAGAAGTAAGTTATCATTGTTTACAAGCAATGACTTTTGGCCGGAGGGCATATATTTTAGAAAATATATAATATTTAGAAAAAAAAAGGAGGCTAATGATTATCGGGATAAAGAAAAATTTAACAATGGATCAAGAAACAAGTAGACAGATAAATAATAAATTAAAGCTATGTAGTTTTAATTGTAAATCAGTGAAGCGTGCCGTAGACAGTGTGAGAAGTCTTTGCGAGGCCTCGGATGTGATAGCCCTGCAAGAGACATGGTTGCTGCCACATGATCTGGGCTACATAAGCACTATTCACGATGGTTTTTCCGGATTCGGTACGTCGGCTGTGGACACCAGCGCGGGAGTACTGCGCGGTCGACCCTTCGGAGGTGTGGCGCTGTTGTGGCGTAAGGGTGTTTTCAACTCTGTTTCGGTTGTTAAATGCGAGAATGCGAGACTGTGCGCTATTAAGTGCAAAATACGTGAGTACTCTATATTAATTTTTTCGGTGTATATGCCTACAGACTGTGCTGATAACTTACCAGAATTCACAGACTGTTTAAGTGAAATTAATGCGGTGGTCGAAGACAGTGGAATAAGTATGGTTTTTGTATTAGGGGACTTTAATGCCCACCCAGGGGAGTTATTTTTCGATGAAATTCAACATTTCTGTAGTGAACAAAAGTGGTTTTGTGTAGACTATGACTTTTTACCGAACAATGGGGAATCATATACATATATGAGTGAGGCACACGGCTGTACACGGTGGCTCGACCACTGTTTGGTTACGAGTATGGCTAAGGGGTACATTGATCATATAAATGTAAGGAACGATGTGACATGGTCTGATCACTATCCCCTAGAAATTAGTTGTGATTTTAAACCCGTACATATGCACTGTGAAACACCTAATAATAGTAATAATAATAAGATAATCTGGGGACATAGGGATAATGATCAGACAAAATGTTATACAGAGTTTTGTAATGATGGGTTATCGAAGATTGTTCTTCCAACGGAACTCACAGAATGCTGTCATATAGGTTGTCGTAGGACTGACCATAAACTAGTCATTGATGACATGTACTCTGAGGTGATTAGTATAATGCAGAAAGGGGCTATTGCTAGTCACAAGACTGTTTGGAAAAATAAAAAAGGATATGTTACGGGGTGGAATAAGCATGTGGCACCATTGCACAGGAGGGCTCGTCTGTGCTTCCTATCCTGGGTCGAAGCAGGTAAGCCGAGTATTGGAGTTGTAAAAGATGAGATGTGTGAGTCACGTAGGCTTTTTAAAAGCAAATTAAGATGGTGCCAAGATCACGAGGACCAGCTTAAAATGGACATTTTGGCCACGGCGTACAAGACCAAAAATTTTGGCAGGTTTTGGCATCAAACTAATAGAATGAATAGGCGGGCGAGTCCTCCTGTGGAAGTGGGAGGCGTAAGTGGAAATCTAAACATAGCAAATATGTTTAAGGGTCACTTTGAAATTGAGCCTTTGAGTACATGTCATCAATCAGATGATGACGCCCGGGTAACTATGAATGCTCAGGGGTTGCAGACGTGTTTCTCAATACGTGAGGTACACGATGGAATCAAGCGTATGAAGCGCGGACGATCGCCGGGACACGATAGCCTAAGTGTCGAGCATTTAAGATATGCGGGTGTGCACCTTCCCAGAGTCCTTGCCATGTTTTACAACCTTTGCATAGCACATTGTTATCTCCCGGATGCTATGATGAAGACCGTGGTTGTGCCGTTGATGAAAAACAGGACGGGTGATGCGGCAGACAGATCCAACTATAGGCCCATATCCCTCGCAACTATAGTAGCCAAGGTGTTGGACGGTTTGCTAGACACGCATTTAGGTAGGGCTGTTAAGATACATGACGCTCAATTCGGTTTTAAGCCCGAGTTATCAACTGAGAGTGCGATAATGTGTCTTAAGCAGACTGTTCGCTATTACACGGACAGAAAAACGCCGGTTTATGCGTGCTTTTTGGATCTGTCGAAAGCATTTGACTTAGTTACCTATAAGGTTCTATGGCGTAAACTTGAGAAGGAAACAAGTCTGAAGCCGGAACTGTTATCATTGCTTCAGTACTGGTACGGCAATCAGTCTAATGTAGTTAGATGGGGTGACGCATTGAGCGATTCCTACAGACTGCGTTGTGGAGTGAGGCAAGGAGGGTTGACGTCACCAAGGCTTTTCAATCTGTATGTCAACCAGCTGACGGAGAGGCTCAGCAGGGCGGGTGTCGGATGCTCAATTGATGGTGTTTTCATAAATAACATCAGTTATGCGGATGACATGGTCTTGCTGAGCCCCTCGGTCAGTGGACTCAGGCAACTTTTGAAAATCTGTGAGGAATACGCTGGGGTGAATGGACTTAGCTACAATGCTAAAAAGAGTGAGATTCTTGTTTTTAAAGGGAAAAATAAACCAGCTGGTTTTAAACCCAATTTTACACTCTGTGGATCTCCCCTGAGGCATGTAGCTCAGTTCAGGTACCTCGGCCACATAGTTGACGAACGCCTCGAGGACGACGGAGACGTGGAGAGAGAGCGACGGGCGATGTCGGTCCGAGGCAATATGTTGGCTCGTAGATTTTCACGATGTGAAGAGCAGGTAAAACTGTCGTTGTTTAGGGCATACTGCCAATCATTTTACACGTGCAGTCTGTGGACGAACTACAGGCAACGGACCCTCAGAGCCCTTCGTGTACAGTACAACAATGTGCTGAGGGCGGTGCTAAGGAAACCCCGTTACTGCAGCGCATCCGCTATGTTTGCTGAGGCGAGTGTGGATGATTTCTACGCGCTCATCCGCAAACGTGTGGCGTCGTTTATGAGTCGGCTGGTGGGGAGTACTAACGCCATCCTTAGCACATTGGCGTACAAGCTAGACAGCCCTCTGTGGTACGTTTGGAATAGGGTACACACACTCCCGAACAGGCGTGTGTGTATATAATATTTATCTAATATATCTAAAATATCTACTAACATAGGATAAGTCTGCCTACTAACCGATGAATGTATTTTATTTTTATTTCATTTTATTTTTATTTTACTAACATAGTTTTATAAGCATTTGAGTACTAACCCAATGTATGGACTTATGGTCTGAAATAAATTTATAATATAAAATATATAATATATTATTTTAGGCGCCTCAACCTATAAGACCATGGCAGGGAATTCGTCCTGCTATATCACACGGGTCACAATGCTATCAATATGTTGGTAGTCTCAATGTTGGTAGCGAAGATTGCCTATATTTAAATGTTTATAGTCCAAACATTCAACCAGATAAACCACTACCTGTCATGGTTTTTATACACGGCGGTGCTTTCGTTTTGGGCAGTGGTGATGATACCTCATTTGGACCCCAATATTTGATAAGAAAAGACGTAGTCATCGTAACCCTCAACTACAGATTGGGAATATTAGGTTTTCTATCTCTGGACACAGAGGATATCCCCGGAAATGCTGGAATGAAAGACCAGGTAGCAGCGTTAAGATGGGTTAAAAAGAATATCAAACATTTCGGAGGCGACCCCGATAACATTACCATATTCGGAGAGAGCGCTGGAGGAGCAAGTGTTTCTTTTCATTTAGTCTCACCCATGACTAAAGGTTTATTTAAAAGAGCTATTACACAAAGTGGTACTATGACAGCTTGGTTTCCAAACACGTTTAGAGCACGTACTAGAGCTTTATTATTAGCTAGAGAGCTGGGTTGTAATTCTACGGATGAGAAGGAAATATTTCGATTCTTTAAGGCACAACCCGTTGAAAATCTTGTGCCGAGTAGTATACCCGTAACGTATTTACAAGATCAAATAGAAGGTATCAAAGTTTACTATGGAATTGTCAATGAAACACAATTCGGTGATAATGAAAGATTCTTTTACGGTCATTCATTTGAGGTCCTAAAAAATGGTATTCACGAAGGAGTCGACGTAATGAACGGTTATACAGCGGATGACGGAACAGTGTATTTCTTAGACGCTGATGTTGATAGATTGTTCGAACAAGCCAACCATTTCGCCGAATTCTTTGTGCCTGAAGCTATGGCTATCAATATACCATTAAAATCACAAATAGAAATAGGTAAAACATTCAAAGATTTTTATATGAAAAATGAAATAGTTTCCAAAGAATCTTTGGACAATTTATTAAAATATATTAACTTTGAAATGTTAGTGTACGGAACGATGACTCAAGAGAAAATTATAGCTAAGAATAATAAAAACAAAAGTTATTTATACAAATTTACTTGCATTTCTGAATTAAATTTGATGATAAACGCCACCGGATTAGATCAACTTTTCGATTATAGGCCTGTGGTGGCTCATGCTGATGATCTCGGTTATCTATTTCCAATCATGGATGTTGATATGAATTCTAACACATTTAAGATGATCGAACAAGTGACGACGCTGTGGACAAACTTCGCAAAATACGGGTAAATAGTTTCGTGTTCATTAGCAAGTTCAATGGATAGACCTTAATTTAAATAAGAGCTATTTTCATTCATTCATTCATCATTATTATTATTTACGCTAAACGTACTCAATGTCAACCGAAAATTTTCTAGAATCCTTTAGAAATCTCAAGGAATTTATATATATAAATTCCTTGAAACATCTAAATACATAGATTATTTTGTCTATTAATCTGCTTTGTCTAACCTAAAGGAAACATAAATATTAATAATATATATATTTTAATTTTCAGTGATCCAACACCTGATGACAGTTTGGGTATCAAGTGGCTTCGGTACACAATCGAAAATCAAGACTACTTGGACATCGGTGAAAATTTAGTTCTTGGAACGCATCCTGAAAAAGAAGAAGTGGAATTTTGGGAGAAAATGTTCGGAAAATATTTACCACGATACTCACCATAAGATAAACATGTCTATTTATATCAAGCATTAATATCTTTTTTTAACATCATTAAAATACAATTTGAAAATAATAGTATAATTCTTTATATTAGCATTATGAAATCCTTTAGTTTTATTTAAATACATTATTTTTAATCCCCGACGCAAAAAGAGAGGGGTGTTATATGTTTAACGTGTCTGTTTGTGTATCTGTGTATCTTGCTGTGGTATCGTAACTCCCAAACGGATGAACCGATTTTCGATTACTTTTTTTTGTGTTATTTTATCCCGAGTGTTCTTAGCCATGTTTCATGAAAATCTGTTCAGCCGTTTGAAGATCATCAGCTCTTTTATAGTTGATGAGGGGATCTGACTACCTTCCATATGTCCTATCGATTCGAAATTTGGTACCGTGTTACTTCAATGATATTGAAAGAACATGGTAAGGTCACCATGACTTTAAATATGACATGTTAGGGTAAGGTTCAGATTTCGAAGGTGGGTAATTAAATGGGATCAATTAGGCTCAATTATCACTGCAGCACAGTCGGAGCGACGCGACGCATCAATTTTTTAAACTCTTTAGTATATTCAACTCAATTTCCATTGAGTAACGTTTAAATTCGTATGACGAAAATAAGAAAACGTGCGTCGAAGCGCGTCTACCTCTACACTACTTCTAATCTGCGAAATGATGCGTCGCCTGGCTTCGACTCTGCCGCAGTGGGAATTGAGACTTAAGTTTGTGTATTATAACTTCTTATTCTTATCAATTCTCTTCTCTTATATTTACGTGAATATTACTCATTTAATTAAAAGTTTAGACCGGATTTTATCACATTTATTTACAAAAAACTTTAGAGTTTTACGATTTTTTTCAATTATTTCCCAACGTTTAGGACCCTTTACAGCGTCCATGGTCTCGGGGGACACCACCTCAGTCAGTGCACCTCACACCACCTCAGTGCACCCCCAAGTGCTGAGTCCGACATACAGTCTAGGACTGCCTACCCAGGCGTCGTGGATATCACGCGTAAATGGGTTCCCCTGCGAAAAAAAAATGTAGTTAAAACTTAATCTAGTAAATTAAAACTAATATGATATCTAGTCTGTAACTAAGTTACTAACTCAATTAACTAATCACTACAAATAATCACCTCACGTGTCTGCCCGTTCGGGTCGCCGCAGTTGGTGACGCCCACCCCCGCGTCGCATACCGCAGACTGAGCATGCTTGTTAGCATGCTTATAGTCTAGTCAACAAGTGCCATTTTGGTCAACTATTTTCAGCAGTCTCCGAAAGGTATTATTCGATTCGGAATGGTATCTAAATATTTTAAAAAAAAAGTTCCGCTTACATAAATTGCAAAAGTTATTAACAAATAACTAAAAAAGGGGTTTAGTTTTTAAAAATAACTTTAATAACTTTATTGATTTGAATATATTATTTGAGCGTTCTGCGCGACTTTTTTGCCAAAAACTCGACCCATATCGTTCCGCAACGACCACAACCTCGAAAGGCAAGATTGAGGAGATAAAAACCGAATCGAAGAAGGTCTTGAAGGCTATTCCGGAAAAAGACTATTCCGACTGTTTCGAGGACTGGAAAAAGCGTTGTGAAAAGTGTGTTTTATCGCACGGGGATCACTTTGAAGGGGATGAAATTAATTTGGAAGAATAAATTAAGAATTTATATTTTATAAGCAAATTCACCTTACTTTTTACCCGACTGCGACAGGAGGGTTATGTTTTTCGAGTGTATGTATGTATGCATGTAAAGAAAGAAGAAAGAAACACATTTATTTGGGACATTACACAAAATCACAGACAACAACAATTAAATTATAAATAAAAACAAACTTAAAAAAACAAAAAAAAAAGCAAAAATCACCGGGAAAAAAAAAACAAAAATATTAAAAGCAGAAGAAAAAAAATTATATGCATAATAAAAACACAATCAAAACATGAAAAAGTAAATAAAACAATAATACAAAAAAAAAAAAACATAAATCTGTAACTTAATGTTGTGTCCCAAAAAGGATTATCACTCAGCTTAATGCTGTGTTTGAAAAAGAAAACCCAACGCTGATTTTCAGTGATAACCTATTATGTATGTATGTATGTATGTCCATTTCTTTGGCACGCCCTACAGCCCAAACGGCTGGACGGTTTTTGACATATGAGGTGTCGTTGGATTCGTCTAAATTGTAGTAGTGACATAGGCTATATAAATTTTCAAAATGGCACCCGCAAATGGCGGAATGAGGGGGGGGGGAGTTGAATTTTTTTTCTTACTGTAGCAATATGGGTATCAAATGAAAGCTAGTAAATTGTTCTATTCTTTTTAGTTTATAATAAGAGTATTTTACGCAGTCGGGTTTTTGATTTTTTTAATTAAACATACTTGTTGATCACAGTTAGTATATAGATGGCGCTGATAACACTTTATTTTATTTAATTTCTACTATTAGTTCTCACTCTTTTTATATATTTTATATATCTTGTTAAAATTTGTAGTTTTTAATAAAATACTTTTTATTCATCCAATCAAGTAGTGGATGACACCTGATGCTAATAGATTTTTCAAATATTAATTTAATTAGTTGATTTTAGTTTTACATGGGAGAAACAAATTCTTTGTTGACCTAAGAAGTAGAAATTGACTTTTTTTTATATTACTCGTTTATTACTGTGTATTTGTATAAAATTTATTATTATAAATTATGAAAAGAATGACGCCGGCAACGCTACCATTACTTTAAACCAATGGTTCCCAAAGTTGCCTGGTTTACGACCTATTTAAAACAAGTTACCAAAACCGGGACCCACTTCTAGGAAATTTAACCGTTATCAATATGAATAAAGAGGTTTTTCAAATAAAAAACAAAGTTTATACAGAATGTCCCAGAAGTCGACGTCTAGCCGGAATCGGGTAACAGGCTAAGTCATAATAGTTGTCATAAAAATATAAAAAAAATCTAGGTCTTGTATTTTAAAAATTATAGACGTTCAAAAAAAGTAGAGTATTTTTAATAGTCAATCGAATAACTACATCAAAAAGTTATTTCAATGGGAAGGATAAAGTTGTTTCCTTTGTTTCGCTCAAGGAATTTCTATCATAACTGGAACGCTCACTTAATAAAATTGTATATTCAAATATGCACCTTGAAACATCTGATATAAGGTTGACATTGGCTTATAACATGTAAAGTGAAAAATCGTTCCGAGCATTTCGTTGACAACCGGTATTTTGTCTCTTTCTTACGAGAGTTGCCTTGAATCCATGGAAGAAAGAGATGCAATCCCGGGTTTAGGAACGGTTTTGGAGTGCATGTGAGCATTCCAGTTTGTATATAAATTCCTTGGTTTCGCTATTACAGTTTTGACGGCTGTTATTACGTCGTTCTACAGATAGGGCCCACTAAAAATTCGCTCGTGACCCATAGATTGGGAAACCCTGCTTTAAACAATATGGCGGCAGATCCTTTGTCGTATATTAGTGTAAAATGCGGACTCAAAAGCTCTTTAACTACTTTAATAAAATATAAGTTCTTTAATTTGATTTAATAAAAAGAAGTAACTATGTATATCATATGAAATAATAACTTCAAGTAATATTCATATTTATATTTAGCAGAATTACATATATTATAACTTTTTATCATAATTACATTAAATATATTTTGTAGAAGACTACAAAAAAAAATCTTCTAATAATTTCCATAATTTACAAATGAGTATTAACAAAATATATGTATTGATAGAAGACCAAGAATTATTGCCTATAACGCAAATTATCAAATAATTTAAATGCAAAATTATCAAATATTTCAAATTTTTGAAATATCGAAATCAGTAGTAGGGGGCATCCTTTTATTATTATGTGAGGTGCTTAGGGTTTCGAGCGAAATCTCACTCAATCTCACGTGGAGGAGAGGGTGGTCTCAATAAATATCACGTAATTTTTTTTCCGTCATTAAAAATCTTAAATACTAGTCTTAACTAGTCTTAAATGTTTGTCTTAATTGTTTTTTTTTATCTAATGTAATCGTGCACAGATTAACTCATTTACATTACAAATATGCATTTAAAAAATCTCACGTGAGTCTAATCTCATAGGATCCTTAGGTCCTCCCCCCTAGGAGGAAGGTGTCAACCAGAATCTCACGATATCTTACCAAGGAAAGAGGGGGGGGTCAAAAATTATCTTACGTAATTAATGGATACCCCCTAACACTTCTTGTTCTGAAAGATTATTTATTAGTTGAGGACAGCAAAGGTTTGCAATACCCTCGAAATTTCAAAGAATTACTATGTACATTACATTTGCAATTTTAACAGGAAGTTGAAAAAGACGTCACACTATAGTTTCTTAGTGTGGTGATATTTATGATCTGTATTGTTAGTTGTCACTAGGCGTCATTGTTTTTGACTGTGTTAGTTTAGCTTGAAGACTGCTCCCTCTCCATTGCTACATTGTCAGTGGTCATCATTAGAATAAGAATCATCAGTCATGGAAGTCATCTTGATGAGCTGGTGGTGAAACGTTGGCAGTGCCCGCTGGTCCTTCATCTTCACCTTCGTGCATACCTTGACCCATTGCTGCTCCCATTAAGCCCTTGAATTATGAAAATGATATATTAATGTGTGCTATCGTAGAATCATAGACCTATAGACATATTATGTCTATAAGTCTATGATTAGACTTACTGACATAATATTTTTTAAGTAATAGCCGGGATTGCCATTTTTTCTAAACAGATATTTACTGACATAATAAATTGTGTCAATCAACTCAAAAGTCTTTAGTCTGTGTCGGAAGAGCCCACGAAAAACAAAAACATACCCCGTACCGATTTTTACACCTCCAGGCTATGCGTTTTTCAAAAAAAAAGGTCATCGCCACCCCCGTATTTTGTCTTAGTGCATTATGAATTTCGTGATCGGTAACGTGCCCAAAATATTGTGTCGTGTGCCAATAATGGCACGCATGCCCTTGGTTTGCCATCCCTGGCCAAGAGGTTAGAATACTAGGATTTTAACTGAAAAGTCACAGGCTTAATAACAGGTTATTCGAATGAAAATCTGAATTTTCAAATGATAATATTGTTGAAAAACTTCATCTCTTGCCATCAGTGATCAAGTAACCACCAACACCATTACATCAGCCGTTGTATGTTCATAACTGAACACACGCCTCTCCCATAATCTCTGTGGGAGTTTGCCAATGCTTGCCATGCATGGCAGGTGGGTTGGCGACCATAGGCTGTAGTGGCAGGATATGGTGCCGCTGCTGCACATGACCATCCTGGTTGGTCTACAGTTGTTCGTACCACTATGGCCTTAATCGCCTTTTTCGACATCGGCAAGAAAGAGGTCGGGACTATTCTTCTGTGCCGGTCATCACACGGCAAAATAAAGTGGCAAAAAAAGTAACATGACATGGAAACATATGTTGTTTTATTATAAAGTATTTGGAGGAGACGATTAGGTACATTCGATGTTACCTATACATAAACAGACAAAATACACTTTTATATTAGACAATTGTGAGCACATATAAGAAATCCTTTTGTAGACAATCATACTTTATCTATACATATAATATATTGAAGACGTGTATAAAACAAAATCTAAGGCACGTAGGCATATCATTCAAAACGTAGTAAAAGAAAATGACGATTAAGTTTCAAACCCTTCCCTTAATAGGGGAAGTCAGTAATCGACATCTTACAAGCATTAAAGTACATATTATTTATACTATCTACATATACTGTTATAAAAACTTTAATATTAGACGTTAAAAGTCAAAACAACCTGACAACATGAACAGAAAAGACACGTGAGACACGCAGTACACGCGGCGCAAGTAGCCATTTCACCCACACGGGGTGCTGGTTGCCCCTGTCCTGTAGACAAAATGACATAATAGAACCATTATATTATATAATGAATGATTAATGAAATATCAGACGCTCATTGCAGTTTATATCATATTTATATTTGTGTCTAATTTATTGTAGCGTGATGATTCTTTTCGAATAATTTAATTTTTTAATGATGACATAATCGTTAAAATCTTAGAGCATATACTACTGGAGGCAGCTTCCCGTAGACCGAAAGTGTAGACGAGGTTATAGAGGGAGAGAGATATATCGGACTACATACTATCTCTCTCTAGTCGCACGTGATTGGCTGTTGATTTTATCCCTTCATGGCATAAGCCATTTTTATTCGATTAAGCGATGGAGGGTCAGCTGTGCTGTGACCAATCGCGTACGACTAGAAGCTGCCTGCAATAGTATATGCTCTAAGGTTAAAATCAATGAGACCTCATACGAGGAAATGGGACTCAAGGATGACCAGATTGTTTGTTCTCTCCTAAAAATCATCTTCATTTTAGCTCTACATTCTAAACCATATAAATTCGTACTAGCAATCGGTTTAAAGTCAACCCGCAGTAGAGCACCATTGTGGGTTAAGCTCTAACCCCTCTCCTATACGAAAAAGAGGCCTTTGTCGAATAGTGGGTTGTTTACAGCCTTCAATCACGTTGAGCTCTTAGTCATTGGTATATCAAAAACACACAAACTCGACATTTTAATCATAATGAAACGATGCTCCCCATTCGAAAAGTTCCTTAGATTTCTTCAGGAAGATAATAGCATGAAATACTGTAATATTACAGATATTTGGGATGAATTTCCCAAATATCATATCAGTACTGAAGACTCAATTGATTTTTGCGCTCGCATATCTAACACATGCAAATTGCTCAGCTCTATCAGTAAGTAGCATTATATCAGCATTTAATAAAGATTGCTGCTTATCTTCACAATCTTTTCCTCCTCTCCTTTTAACTAGAGAACAATGAAACACCGCGAGCATTGGTACCTTTATTTGTTTGACAACTCACTAAACCATTCGTACCAAATATAAAAGAAAATATTAATTTTCTAGGCAAATACACGTTAACCTAGACTTACTTAATCTTAACTTTCCAGATAGATTGTTTTCAATATCTCTCAAACGAACCGATTAAAATGAAAATCTGTTTAGTTACATATTGACTTAAAATAAAATACATCATTTTTAAATTTTTAAAGCTAATTCTAGATAGAACTCATTTAATCCAAGAACACAATTATTTATTTAGAAGCTTAGACGATCATTTTTTAACTTGTTAAATTAGTTAATTACCAGGATAGCCATGTCCTGGATAAGTTTGGGGACCAAAACCATGTCCAGGATAGCCTTGAGGAGAGTAGCTCGGTTGAGGATATCCTTGACCTGGATGATAGCCCTGGCCTGGATAGTTTTGTGGATAGCCTTGATATCCCGGAGGATAATTCTAAAAGAGTATGAATAAGATTTAAAAAGTAGATAGATTTAGATGATGATATACATGCTAATAATTAATTATTCTAATAAATTATTATAATAAAATTCTAATAACGTTATCAAAATGCGTAAAGTTATATAAAAAGATTGTTTAATGGTCTAGATTTATTCTAGGCTTTGTTTGTATAGATTAAATACCCGTAATAGTTCTAGTATTAGACATAAAAATCTGTTATAGCCTGTATAAGTTATGGTTCAAGAAAAAACTATCCTAGAAATACACTTCAATTTATTTGTAACCGCTATTGGCTTATCAAAACAATATTTGAATTGTCCGAATTATAGAAATACAGATATTTATTATGAAACACAGATGATATTTATTAGAACTATAATACTTTAGTTAATTCATACGAGATAAATTATTTTATTTACTTAGTATTGGTAGCGCGCTTGTGATGCTATTGGTGTTGCAGATATCCATAGGCTACGGTAGCCGCTCACCATCAGGCGTACAGTAAGCTAATTTGACACCATAGCGGCGTAAAAAATTCTTACCTGTCCAGGTATTCCATGACCTGGCTGTCCATATGGCGGCGGAGATACATTGGCAACTGGTGGACCTTGGTAACCTTGTCCAGGGCCCGGACCTGGGTGTGTACTGTCTTGGTAACCGGGGTTCATTGGATTGTGACCCCCAAATGGACCTCTTTCGTGACCACCGAATTGACCACGACCTTGGCTGCTAGGCTGTAATTTACGAACTAACTCTTACGTCTCAACTTTAGATCTCTTGGGTACTTGATATTTAGTAAATACGCGTTATATATTCACACTGTATAGTTTCTTATTCGAATTTTTATCGTTAAGAAAGAAAATATCATTAGAAAATTCATTATTGTAATCGTCACCAGAAACTAGAAAGTCAATGATTATAACACGCCGAAATAGCGTCGAAGTGTACGAATAGAAGTAGATAATGTACCCGTATTTATTAAAGAATTAGTGTAAACTCAAAAGGATAGTGAGTTTTTTTATATAGGTATATATTTACTGGCGGAGACGACATTCTAAAAAAAAGTTTGAGGATTATTTAACATTGGAAAATTATATTTTAAATTGTAATGATTATTATTGTGACTTATGGGTTCATCGAAATGTAATGGTACATTACAGGGTTATCAGTGGCTTTAAGACAGGGGGAGGAGGCAGAAGAAGGGTGTAACATTTCAATCAAACACAGTCCCAAGGTGGTGTCAGGTTTATTGCTCACAAGTTTTTCATGAAACATTCGAAATTATCGAACGGTATTCGTTAAAGGACGTAGAATTATATATTATAGAATTTAATATTGTAAAATATGACGTTTTGAAAATGTATTATTATTAATTATATTATATAATGATATTAAAATGTGATTAATGCTAACAATGTGTATTAGTATTTAATTAATTATCCACGAGTCAGTATTGCAAACATCGTGCCCATCTATAATTGCTGGTGAACGACCTATTTCATCATCATCATCATATCAGCCATTGGATATCCACTGGTGGAAGTAGGCCTCCCCATCGACAACTAAAGCAACCAGTTCAAAGCAGCCGCCATCCAATGGCTTCCGGCGACTTTCCTCAAGCCGTCTGTGCATCTCACGGACAGCTGTCCGACGCTATGCTTGCCGGTACGATACATTTCTACGAGCTATGTGCACTGCTCACTGCCACTTCAGTTTGCAAATCCGTTGGGCTATGTCGGCAACCTTCGTTCGTCTGCGAGTCTCATCATTTCTGATTCGATCTCGCAGAGAAATACCAAGCATAGCCCACTCCATTGGACGCTGTGCGACTAGGAGCTTGTTTAAAAGACCTATACTCAGAGACCACGTCTCATATCCGTATGTCATCACTGGTAACACACATTGGTCGAAGACTTTCCACTTCAGGCATTGAAGTATGATGGATGAATACCTTGTTTAACTTCTTAAACGCTGCCCATTCAAGAGGTCAATTGTCGAATCCAGCTAGGATTCGACGATTGACCTCTCTTTTGATGTTCGATCTACCAAGTTGGACCTTTTGTCCTAGGTACATGTACTCATTAACAACTTCGAGAGTAGAATTTCCAACCAATATCGGGGTGGGCACGACATGGGCATTCGATAGGATTTTTGTCTCGTCCATGTTCATTTTAAGGCCCACCTGTTGGGAAACTCCATCGAGGTCATTGAGCATAATGCTGAGGTCTTCCAGGGACTATACCATAAGTACGATATCGTTGACAAATCAAAGGTGATTGATTTACTCGACTTCTATATTGATGCCGAATCCTTTTCACTCCAGAAGCTTGAAAGTGTCTTCCAATGCTGCGATCTATTTAACAAGATGTATTTACCTTAAATATGTTGATGAGCCTTGAATAAATAAATAAATAAATAAATAAACAGATACAGACGTTGCTACGTTAAACCGGCGAATTAAAATGATAGTCTATCACATCTAAAACCGAACGAATAAAAATTGAATTGAATTAATAATATTACAGTCCGCAAGTACATGGTTTAGTAGGTACCACACAAAGCGATTATAACCTAATCAAATAATGATATTCTAACCAGATTTCCCATTCAAGCCTTCGAAATCTTTAAATTTGGTGTTCTATTTAATATCTTCTTTTATATTTTCATTATATTATATAATTTTCAAGAAATAAATCAAAATTATTAATGACAGCGTGACATTGATAGATTCGCTTCTAGTTGATATTAATGACAGATAATAAGTAATAATTTTTATCTCTGAATCTAATGGTATATATATGAAGCTCTAAAGTTAAATCTATAGGTTTATATAGAACTAGCTTCCGCCCTCTGCTACGCCCGCGTGGTTGTATTGACAAAGAGTAACCTATGTCTTCGCCAAGCTTCAGTCTATCCGTATCAAATTCTTACAACAGCTCGGTAACAAAGACTCTCATACAATAAACGTTCCTCCACACTCGCAGAGTGGACAGTAATATTGCCCAGTCAACAGTGAACTCTCGCGAAAAGAGAGTTGTAAGCGCCGTGGTAGGCGTCACTTACACGTTTGCGCGTAATAATTTTTAAATTATGTTATAATATGGCCAAATTAGACAAAATCTTTATAAATTTTACCCTATGTGTTATTATGATGTATAAAATATATAACTGTAAAATTTCATCTAAATCCGTTCAATGGTTTTTGCGTTAAAGTGTAACAAACATCCATCCAAACAAACTTTTGCATTTATAATATTAAATAAATAAGATAGGATATTTCCAGACTCACATAACAGACATTTTGACTGATCCTCATATAATAAATTCCACTAAACATTAATGTATTTAGAGAGTTAGTACAATGAGATATCTCGAACTACACCTATCAATATATTCCTTAATAATTTACCCGCTTTCAAAAAATTATTCAACGATAAGCTATCGGTGAGTTCACCCCGGTTTTAATATGCCTTTATTTCTTTCATTATCTTTATAGTTCTTGTATTTTAATATATTTAGGTGATAAGAGTGTAATGCCAATGTTTGCATGCTTAACAGTACACGTTTTCTAGTTACAAAATATATTATATTATGTAGGTATATTGTTCATGTGCTAAATATATAAAATACTAGAAGCCGCCCGCGACTTCGTCACCTCATGCGCCGCTCGTCAGACTGCCCGCCCCTACCCCGCTCCCGCTACCGCCTTTGGCGCCGCCGTGCCGCTAGGTCGTGCATTCAATTTTTAGAAGCGATAAATGTATCTATTTTCAATTAGGAATCAATTCCGCGGGAACTCCGGGATAAAAAGTAGCTTATGTGTTATTCTAGGTCTTCAGCTACCTACATACCAAATTTCATCGTAATCGGTTCGGTAGTATTAATTTGCGTGAAAGAGTAACAAACATCCATACATACATACTCACAAACTTTTGCATTTATAATATTTGTAGGAAGTAGGATTTTTTTCTTCTTACAGGATGTCACGTGTGTTTTTTGTAGGGCATTGTTTAGTTACTGAACCAGGATCTAACCAAATAGCTGAGCGCTTGCGATTGTCGAATAGAATCTATCTTTTGTCACAAGTAACAATGCGATTCAATATGCCTTCGTTTGTGTGTCTGTTCAGCAGTGCAAGACACGTCTCGAGGCGTATTTCGCGCTGGCGTTCATTCAATTCGTAAGGCACCCATTTGTCAAGCTTCTTTACCTTGCCAATTTGACGCAAATGGACCAATATTGTTTTAGTGCTAACTTCAAAAGCTGCTGCTAATTCAGCTGTAGTTTGAGAATCACCAGCCTCCACAATCGCCTTTAATTCGTCATTGTCGACCAACATTTTCGCTTTTGCCGTTTTGCTACCACGACGGAACTCATACTTCATAATCACTCAAATTTTTAACATATCCATGATGACGAAAAACGTACAAATGCGATGTAAACAGAACGCTAACAATTAAACAAATGACTATTTATAAAAAATAAATAATTCTATTTTTTAAAATAAAAATAATTCGAAATTCGAGTTCTTAGCGTGACAATGAGTCATGTTTTTTCGTGCGTGCAGCCGGCGTTAATCGGTTTATAAGACGCCACGTCAAAAAACATAGGTTTTTTTTTCTTTTTCGTCTAATTGTTGCAACCGATCTCGGAAACAGCTTTACATAATATTATAGAAGTAATATAAAAAAATTGTCAGTTTGTAATGGAAAAAACTGTTAAAACCAATTTAATTATTCTTAAGTTATTTAGTTTTCTAATGTTTATTCTTTACAATACCATTTCACATAAGATAAGGTTATTAAATGACTGGTAACAAATATTAAGTTTTGAACAGTAGTCATACATTTCAAAGTAAGTAAAATCAAGGGAAAAGTCTAGTCTTTAATATAAATAAACATATGATGTATTCATGAAAATAGAATAGGTACATTGCTACGATTTATTTTCATTACTGTGCGACAAATTCGTTCGTATTTTAACAGCGTCGTATTATAGAAACTAAACCTTAACCCATACTGAAATAAAAGTAGAGGAAGTCCCAGAGCACGCTTATTGTAATTTTGATTGTGCTACAGTTAACAAGTACTTCGTGATGGCAAACGTTCCTCAATTGGTCTTCAACAACGGACACACGTGCCCTGTCATAGGACTGGGGACTTGGAAGGTAGGTTTACGCTATTACGTATTTTTATCAAACACTAGCTGTTGCCTATGGGGCATTCCATGCCAACTGGTCCTACTAATTGATTTTGCATCTCCGATTTCGCTGAAATTTGGACATTTTTTGTACCCCTAGAAAAAGGTTTTTATGATTTTTTTTTCAAATTTTTTCATCCAGCCAACTGGGAGATGAACTTTTAAAGATTTCGGGTTTTTTTTGTTTAAATAGCCATATCTTATTGTTAGTGGAAAATTGTCCGAATTGGGTCTTTTATTTTATTTAATTCGTGTTTTTTGATGAACTTCCTAGAAAATATATGCAAAAAATTATTCATTATAAATTTGATTATTTTTTTATTGTTTTAAACGTAAAATAGCGATGTGAAGATTGTTTGCATTCAACGATTTTTTATTAATTTTTCAAAAATCCATCCCATCATTATCCCATTACGAGACTAGGCTCAAAGTTCGTATTTTAGGGAGTAGTATTTTTGAAAATAAAAAAAAACCAAGAAAAAAAACTATAACCTTGCAAAAAATCATGTCGATCGGTTCTTCTGTAAAAGACAGAAACAAATCTATCCCACGGGAACTCTATGTTTTCCGGGATAAGTCAAGTGTTATTCTAGAATATAATCTATTTCTATGCCGAAATTCATACAGATTCGTTTAGTCATTCTGTCGTGATTGAGTTACGAATATCCATCTAAACTTTAATATGAATTAATTAATTTTTTTTATAAGTTTAACATACACACACAATCGACTGTTCCCAACTGCTGACTCATATTTTTTTTTAGTCATATAGATACATATACATAATACATATATAAATAAATATATATTACACCCAGACTCAGAAACCAGGGTCACTGCCAACTGTGCCAACGGGGCAACGGGATTTATAATAGCGTAGCATAATAGCATATAGTACGAGAGCGATTCCAATGCGAGGTGTGAGGCAGGGAGATGTCATCTCTCCGAAACTGTTTACCGCAGCATTGGAAGACGCTTTCAAACTTCTGGAACGAAAAGGATTCGGCATTCGATTTGCTGACGATATCGTGGTCATGAAGAAATCATTATAAACTCTTAGCATTATGCTCAGTGAGTTTTCCAACAGGTGGTCCTTCAAATGAACGTAAACAAGATGAAAATCATGTCGAATGTCCATGTTGTGCCCACTCCGATATCAGTTGGAAATTCTACTCTCGAAGGGGATGACTAGTACATCTACCTAGGACAATAGGTCCAACTTGATAGATCCAAATTCGAGAGAGAATTCAATCGTCGAATCCAGTTATGACGGGCAGTGTTCGGGAAGTGAAAAAAATCTTTTCGTCCGTCATACCTCAGTGCCTCAGCCTCCCGGGCGGGAAGTCATACAATTCGTAATGACCCTAGAGAACAGCTTATAAAAGTGGCTCAGAAGCGAAATGCGCCTGTAATTCTTCAACAGGGTGTTATCACCGTGTTCCACCCGCTTTCAGAAGTTCTGATGAAGTATCTCGCCCGGTGCCTTTTTGTTTTTAAGCTTTCACAGAGCCGTACTAATCTCGTGCAAGCCGATGTCCCCGAACCCGAACTACAGCTGTCCATAAAACTTCTCGACCTCCCTCAATTCTCATCGCTGGTCGACGCTGTACCTCCATCCTCTGTTTTCAGCCTCGACAACCGGCTTTGACCAACAGACGAATACCTTAAGAATAATTCGGAGCCCCGATTCCGCTTTATCGTGTCTTTAATACATTTTGTATTAAAGACACGTATATCGTGCCTCAGAGATTTTCATATACGTCTATTGATTCACCTATATGCTTCAGCGTCACCAGTGGACTGCAGGATTAACAAGCGTCGTTCTTCCATGAGCTTTTGAGTTTTAGAGACGGCCGGGTCTTTAAAATCGGCTCACGACTGAATGGACAGTGTTCACCAACCTGCTGTTTATATCGTCTACAGAAACGCAATCGTTAAGACAATCAACACTCCCGATGATCACTCCTGGTTTTCATCCTATGGATCACGGAGACGTCATTGAATATCTGTCGTCTGGTGATAATGATGAAGTTTCTTTCATTCCTAGTGGAACTTTTGGCTATCTTTGCGTTAAAGTTCCCCATGATAACATTGAAGTACGTTTTATTCGTAGGTATGGCTCCACTGATGTCCTCATACATAGCCTCTATTTCTTCATCTGGGTATGCCGAGGTCAGTGCGCAGACCTGTATGACCTTCAGCGAGTATCTCTTAGACACTCTGAGTATAAGGTACGCAACCCTTTTCGACACACTTCCGATGGTCATAATGTTGCCAATGAGGGACCTGCGGACAATAAAGTCGACACCTCCTTGGGACTGTTGGTCGCCCTCCCGTTAGTAAAACAGGTTACCGGATTTCAGGGTTATCGTGTCCTCCCCCTCTCTTCGGACAACAGATAAACCCAGTATATCCCATTGTAACCTGTTCATTTCCTCTTCCAGCCCAACAATACTTTCATCAGACCTCAGGGTGCGAATGTTGTGAGTTACCAGGACCAGGTGTTGTAGTGGGTGGCAGTGGAATCTCACCCGGAGATTTTTAACACCCCCTGCCCTACCGTTACCCGAGCCGCTGTCGTAGCTGGGAATAGTAGGATCACCGGGTACTGGGGGTCTGAGCTCTTTTTTGCTTGTCATAATAATGGGGGGGGGGGATTTACCCATACTCGCCACACTTGGCAAACGTGTTGGCGAGCGCAGTGTGTTATACCAGGACATAGTGACGCTGCTGTCCATCACCACCCTGGTCGATGCATGGTTGTTCGCACCGCTATGGCCTTAGTCGACTTTACTTATTCTTTTTTGCCCGTTATCGCACGTTTGTGTTTGTATTGTTTGAATCTGGACCCACAATACAGAGTACTCATCTTACTGGATGCCGTTGAGAATGTAGCGTTTATTCATACATAATTTATTCATGTATTTATATATCATTACAGTCAAAACCTGGTGGAGTCACGCAAGCAGTGAAAGATGCTATCGATGCTGGCTACCGTCACCTCGACTGCGCTCACATTTACGGCAACGAAAAGGAAGTTGGTCTCGCGCTGAAAGAGAAATTCGCTGAAGGAGTTATTAAACGGTAAATACTCTAAAAACGGTAAATGATTAATTTGTTTGACCTTGAAAACCATTCTGGTGAAGTCGTGCGAGAAATTACGGGTTCGATTTCCGTTCGGGGAAGATATTTATATTTTTTTCTGGTCTTGGAGTATGTCCTTATGGGTGTCACTATACTTCGGAGAGCACGTAAAGCCGTCGGTACTGGTTGTTATCATACTCAACTGATAGCGATCCTTATTCATGGCAGGGAAATTATTTGCCAACCCGCGGTCTGTGTTGGTGTAGGTTATAGATTGGTACATTGTAAAATATTTTATTTATTTATTTTATACTAAGTTATACATATAATATGTAATAGAGTACTTTCGGAAGCGAAAAATCATAGTCATAAAAGCACGTTATTGCTTTATTATATTGAAATTAAAAGTCGTAATTTTTAATCTGTATATCACGTGACCAAAAATACAAGCCACCATAGTGTGACGTCATAAAGTTAGTGTTCCGATATACACTGCGAGCACTGCACAGTGCTCTTACTGGTGAAAAATTCGTTCCTTTATGGAGTGCCAGTACACTGCCGTAGAACCATAGCGAAATATATAACGTCATAAATAGCCGCCGTTTTTGTACTGTGAGCACTGGCGCTTTCGAGGTAAGGTGATTTAGGTGATCACTTAATCAAAAAATATAACAGCGCGAATGATTTTTATTATTATTAATCAATATTGTTATTCAAAAATGTCAACAATGTTCAAATAATAATTTTTCTTGTTGAACCAAAAACGTATACATGATAAATATTTTTATTTGTAAACAATGTCGAAAAATGATGATGATGATATTATACTAGACTGCGTTCCGTTTTATCAGTAACCAGTATAGCACAGTATAGCAAACTAAAAAGAAACGGCTTCGCAGTATACTGAATTGACGTCACACCTCAGAGTGCTCTCAGTGTATATCGGAACACGGCCTTTACCAATATTACGTCACCAAAATGGCTGACTGCGTTTTCGCGGGAATAAAAAAAGTTTAAATTTTAATATAATTTTATCGCAAGAAAGCGTGTTTATTTTGTCGAAATATATATTTTTGTTGTTTTTTTATTAGAAAATCAACATTTTGAAGTACTTTTTGAAACATAGTCGAATACCCCACTGTATTTATTGTTTTTACGTATCTATATATGTAGTGTACGTATACTACTTATGTAACAAATTGTTTTTTTTTTTTTTTTTTTTTTATGTTAGTTGGATAGGCAAACTGGCAGACGTGCCACCTGATGGTAAGTGGTCGACGTCGCCCATGAACATAAACTAGTTTACCTGGAACTAGCCCAGCCAACTCATTTATGTGTTGCCTATCCTGAGACATATGATGTTAAGTCTCGGTGCCAGTAATTACACTGCCTGTCTTGCCCTTCTTTCCGAAACACAGCAAAGCTGTTTCACGGAAGAAATAAGCAAGATATGTTTTATATTATAGTGATTTTTATTGATTAGTTGTTTATGTGTAGTTTGTTTTCATATTAACTCCTTCACGTCGGTTGTCTGGTCGGTTGTTTTTTTAGGGTTCCGTAGCCAAATGGCAAAAACGAAACCCTTATGGATTCGTCATGTCTGTCTGTCTGTCCGTCCGTATGTCACAGCCACTTTTTTCCGAAACTATAAGAACTATACTGTTGAAATTTGGTAAGTAGATGTATTCTGTGAACCGCATTAAGATTTTCATACAAAAATAGAAAAAAATAAATAAATTTTAGGGGTTCCCCATACTTAGAACTGAAACTCAATTTTTTTTTTCATCAAACCCATACGTGTGGGAAATCTATAGATAGGTCTTCAAAAATAATATCAATGTTTCTAATATCATTTTTTTCTAAACTGAATAGTTTGCGCGAGAGACACTTTCAAAATGGTAAAAAGTGCGTCCCCCTCTCCCTATAACTTCTAAAATAAGAAGAGAATGATAAAACTAAAAAAAATATATGATGTACATTACCATGCAAACTTCCAACGAAAATTGGTTTGAACGAGATCTAGTAAGTAGTTTTTTATACATAATATATTTAAAAAAAAACACTATTACTAAAACATCGATTAAAGTTACAACGAACTACAAGAACTTTTATATGATGTTACTTGCTGCTACGGAACCCTTCATGGGCGAGTCCGACTCGCACTTGTTTAATTTTTTTTTTCGTCTGTGTACACATAATAAAGAGTAAATAAATATTTCGCTGGGCTGATACACCTACTCTATGCAGCCAGACTTCCATTCCCCTGGTTTTAATTTAAATATTCTACGTGTCATTGGCGAAATTATCCGTACTATTTTGGCACTATATATATATATATTCTTTATTGCACTAAAAGACAAAACAGTAAACAAAATAGTTACGTGAACGGAGATATGAATAAAATATTAAAGAAAATACCATATTCTAGGAAAGATATTTTCATCACCTCCAAGTTGTGGTGCACGCATCACCGACCGGACCTCGTGGAGGGCGCGCTGAGGACCACACTGAGTGACCTCGGCCTAGACTACATCGACTTGTACCTGATTCACTGGCCGCAAGCTTTCAAGGTATGTAAAGTATAAATTATAACAAATTATTATTTTAATACGTAAAATATATAGTAACGTAATATCCCGATATTTGTCATATTTGTCGTTAATGTTACTTTACGAGAATCTCCGAGAGTGTATATCAATAATTATCTAAATAAGAACTGTCACAGTGTAAAAATATTACCATACCATATACCTATTTAATTAATTTATTATTTGTACTGACAAGTGTCTAAATCTTATATCTTTGAACGAGCAATTCTTGTATATATATATATATATATATATATATATATATATATATATATATATATATATATATATATAATCTGAATCTCGGAAACGGCTCCAACGATTTTCATGAAATTTAGTATGCAGGGGGTTTCGGAGGCGATAAATCGATCTAGCTAGGATTTATTTTTAGAAAATGTCGTTTTATCCCTTTTTTCAGGCAATTAAAAAATATCGTTAGAATACGAAGGTAAATTTCGCTGTCATTGATAAGTTTATAATAGCTCGGATGGGAACGGGCGGATTCGAAATCAGAAGACACGGGTTCGAGTCTAGGTGTCTCCATACCAATTTTTTTTCCTTTTTCTTTTTAAAGTTTATTTTTTTGTGGAGAAAACTATTATTGAGAGCTCTTTTTATTTTTTATATTTAAATAACCAGTTCTTATTGTTTTATTATTATGTCGGTAAGATCGAAAATATTATTCATATTTCATTAGTATGTAATTTTTCGTTTCTAAATATAATTTAACCGAGCAAAGCTCGGTCATCCAGGTACTGGTATATTTAATCTTTTTAGGCGTAGACACTGGTGTTTTTCAAACATATTTTATTTTAAAAGATAAGACAGGTACGTACATACGATTTTAAGACTCAACGTGACCACGGACCATGTAATAGGCCCTAACATGAAGTCTTGAAAAACTATATCGTATTAAAATATATATATATATATATATATATATATATATATATATATATATATATATATATATATACATATGATCATAATAATCGTGGATATTATCAGTGGTCCGGTCGTTTATTATCTATAAATTAAGCCGTAATCATTGAAAACTGTTTTTGGTAATGATTTTAATTTTTTTGCTATTTATAAAATGAATTTCCATAAATATAATTTAAAAAAAAAGTTACGATGATCTGTCGTTTTTCGCGCATTGCCGAAAAACTACTGGATACGTTTTAGTTCTTTTAAGTTTTATTTTTTCCAAGTGGGAAAGTTTCCAAGTGTTTTATTTTTTATTTGGGGATGAGACTTATCAGGTTTGTAGTATACCTGAAGGGTTTGCGAGAAAAACTACGATGTAGTTTCACGCGCAGTATATACTGCGCGTGAAACTATAGTATATACCGGTAATTTTGCTCACGCAACAAAGCTGCGCGGTTGCCAAGTGGATAGCGAGCTTGGTTACCGAGCGGGCGGCCAGGAATCGATCACACTTATGGATTTTTGTTTTTTTTTTTTCATTTTTTAGCGTTTAATTATTAGAAATGCAAAATAAAATATTATTATCAATTAAATCATGTTGTTTATTTTGTTATTTTTGAAGTGAAACTTTTAAATCGACGTATGGGAGAAATCTTATAGATGTTAAAATCAAAAATCGTCACACTACGATCGTCACATTTTCGGACCATATATGGTATTGTACTGTGTTTCGGGACTCCGTACTTATATATGTAATGAAACGACGCAACCCCATCGATTTTCGGCTCGTTTGATTCGTCTTGACGAGTACTTTGTTTTTAGATGGTTACCAGGGTCTGATCTGATGATGGATCTGGAAGGTGGCCATAGGAACTTCGCAATGAAACGACAAAACCTCATCGAATTCGGGTTCGATCGAATCGTCTTGACAAGTAGTTTGTCTTTTAATGGGAACGAGGGTCTGATGATGCAGCTGGAAGGTGGTCATAGGAACTCTGTAAGGAAACGACGCAACCAAATCGAGTTCGGGCTCGATTGAATCGTCTTGACGAGTAGTTTGTCTTTCTAGGGTAACCAGGGTCTGATGATGCAGCTGGAAGGTGGTCATAGGATCTATGTAATGCAACGACGCAACCCCATCGAGTGTCGGCTAGTTTGATTCATCTTGGCGAGTACTTTGTTTTTAGATGGTTACCATATTTGTAATTTATTTATTTATTTATTTATTTATTTAAGCCTTTTTTGTTTCCATGATATTAAAAAGGTATATATAATCATGTTTAGCAAGAATATATTCGAGATCTTTAATTATATCATGGCCCCTTTCGGGTATAGGCCTCCTCCATTTGCCCCCATTTTTCCTGTCGTTAGCTGTTTTCATCCAGTCTCTTCCTGCCAATTGAAGTATGTCGTCTATCCAGCGAGCTTTTGGTCTGCCCCTTCGTCTTTTACCTTCCGGACCTATACATTTTGTTACTCGTTTAGGCCATCTTTCTTCAGAGGAACGGGCGATGTGTCCTGCCCATTTCCACTTCAAGCGCTGTGCGTGTTGTAATGCGTCTATCACGTTGGTCTATCGTCTACATATTTGTAATTACTATTGACTATTATCTATATCTTTAGTTGTTTCACCTCGATACACCGTCTAGAAGTGCATTTATTACTTTGTAAACTATTGTAGTGAAATCATAACAATGTCATTTTATTACTCATTTATCGCGAATGAAAACGAATGGCACAGCTAGTAAAATAATAATGTGTTCTTTTACAGGAAGGAGGGGAACTGTTACCATATGATAGCCAAGGGAAGCTGATACCATCTCCTGTGGACTATGTGGACACATGGAAGGCTATAGAAAAGGTCGTCGACCTCGGTCTTACCAAGAGTATTGGCTTGTCTAACTTTAATAAGAAACAGATCGACAGGGTGATGGAAATTGCGAGGATAAAGCCAGCGTCTTTACAGGTCAGTTTTAGCTTAACTTAATATTATCTTCAGGACAATTAGGTATATTACAACCGTTGACAACCGTTCTGGTGTATTCGTGCGTATAAGTAAGTAAATAGTGCGATCTTAACATCAACAGTCGCCAGCTCGATTCTGTTTTTGGGCAGATATCTGATTATGCACAAATATTTGTTTCTTGTCTAACCTCCCCGCCGTACCTTGGAGAGCACGTAAATTAGTCGAGAGATCATTAATCGTAGTAGGGGAACTATTCACAACCTGCAGTGAAGCAGCGTAGTGAATGAAGTTCCAACCCTGATTTAGTTCATTTCAGTTCAGTGTATTTATTGTTGATTGTAATTTTTTAATAAATAACCCTAGATAGAAGTACACCCTTACTTGAACCAAGAGAAGCTGATCGACTACGCGCGTTCCCTGGGCATCACAGTCACTGCATACTCGCCACTCGGTTCCCCTGACAGACCCGGGCCAAAGCCGGGCTATTCCCACCTGCTGGAAGATCCACTGCTGAAGACCATTGGTGAAAAATACAAGAAGAGTCCTGCACAAATTCTTATCAGGTAACCACCATTTAATAAGATTTAAATTCAGCTAATAGTGGCCAGTTAAAGTTTTAAAGAAATAAATGTGTAACATAAAAAAATCCTAAAGGGACATCTGTGTTTTGAAACACATGTTACAAGCATTTTACTAAGAAATCAATCACAAAAACATCTATAGCCTTCAACATATTTGATCGAAGTAAATGACATGTGACTATACACACTAACACGTCGTCAAAATCAACATCAATAAAAAAATACTACACTGAGCTTCTGAGGTCTTCCAGGGATTCTGTCATAAGCACAATATCGTCGGCAAGTCGAAGGTGAGTGACGTACTCGCTGTTTATATTAATGCCGAATCTTTTCCATTCCAGAAGCTTGAAAGCGTCTTCCAATGCTGCGGTTAACAGTTTCGGAAAGATGACATCTCCTTGTCTCACACCTCGCTGCATTGGAATCGCTCTGGTGCTATGCTCTTGTACTCGAACCGCCATACCCGTGTTATTGTGCAAGCACTACAATACTTCGATATACGGATTGTCAACGTGGAACTTCTCGAGAGGTTGCATTACCGGCCAAGTTTCGATCGAATCGAAGGCTTTCTCATAGTCTACAAACGACAATCACAATGGCCGATTATACTCCCCGGTCTTTTGTATAATCTGCCGCAGCCTATGTATGTGGTCTATGGTACTATAGCCTTTTCGGAAACCGGCTTGTTCGGAAAGCTGGAAATAATCAAACGGGCAACCATCAGACGATACGTGATGAATCTAGAAAATTGCTTACAAACATGGTTCAGCGAAGCGAAATGGGCCTGTTATTCTTCAACAAGGTATTATCGCCCTTTTAAAAAGAGCACCACCAAGATTCTGTTCCAGGCTTCCGGCATTACGCCTTCAAGCATAGCAAAGCATTTCATTCCTAGTGGAACTATCAGGACTTATCCAGGTTCATATCCTGAGAGGCAGTTTCTGGAAGAAGGAGTTTAACATAGACAGTTTCTCCTTCTCCAGAACATCGGCCAGCCTCTGTCCTATTTGGTTCCTCTGTCCATATCCAAATTGCCCCACTCTGATCTCGTTGTCTCGTATTTTGCCTATCTTAAGATCCCCTACTACAATATTGAATTAGGTTGTATGCATATATTGTATGGCTCTACTGATGTTCTCATACATAGCCTCCCCTTCTTCATCTCGGTGTGCTGAGGTCGGTACGTATACCTGTATGACCTTCAGCGAGTATCTTTTAGATATGCTGAGTATAAGGTACGCAACCCTGTTTGACACACCTCCGATTGTCACAATGATGATGCCGGCTGGTCGAGTGGTCAGGCAACTGGACACTTTACGCAGCGGTCGCGGGTTCGAATCCCGCCAGGTGCAGATAATTTGTATGACGAATATAGATGTCTGCACCGGGTCATGGATGTGTATTTATGTATATATGTATTTATTGTCGCGGTGGAATAATAGTTAGAGAGAGAGAAATAAATATTATACCGACGAACAATAAAGAGAAATAAATAAAACCAATATTAAATGAACAAAACTACAACATTTATTTTATATAGTGATATATATGTAGGCAAGATACAAAAAAGGTTAGAATTAGATCAATAACAATGTTTTTAAGATAGACTACGTGGTAATTCAATCTTTACGTATTTAATTTTAAGAGAACATGAGCACGTGGTTCGATAACTATTCCTGGTTCAGGTCTAAGGGTTAACCAGACGGGCACTTAACTATAGGCACGTGGAGCATGGATGCCCCCAAGCTGGTCTCCGCCTTGTGTTAGGTGACGGGATGATGTGCGCGCCGGGACACGTGGACTGCGTACCCCGTCCGTCGCTCGACGTCTCTCGCCGTAGAACGGTTGTAGGTCACGAAAAAGAACCCGGTTATTGTTGGGGTCCGAGGTTCACCAGCAGAAGTCGCCACGTGGTAAGAGACAGTGTCGACCGCTCCGTACGCCTACCCGGACCCTGGAAGGACACACCATCCGGTGAGCCTTCCCATAGTCAACCCCCAGTTGTTTCTGGGTTAACATGGAAATGGCCCACAAGACAAGGACACAATCTAACCATAGGTTTAAAGAGAAACACAATTTATAATAATATAATAATTAATAACTAACACTCACTATAACAATAAACACACTAGATATAAATGAATTTTACAACTACACGACCTACTGCGTGGCATATACAATACAATACAAATACAAGCTTCTACATATAATACAATAACTCACCCAACAGTTCGCACCCGGCACCGAAGAGACGAGAAAAAGGAAAGATTCTACCGAGCCCGTCCTTTTATAAGGGCCCGAGCGGCTCCTACTCCGATCCCCTCTAACAATTCAGTGGTAAAATGCTACCCGCAATTATAAATGTTACATTATATCTTAAATTTATTTCCGTTCCTAGTACCTGTAACACAAGTTCTTACGAACTTACCACGGGGCTAGGTTAACGTGGTGTGATTGTTGGTTAATATTTATTTTATTTATGTTACCAATGAGGTACCCGCGGACCATAATCTCCCGACACCTCCTTGAGACTGTTGGTCATCCTGCCGGTAGTAGAATAGATTACCGGATTTCAGGGTTATCGTGTCCTCCTCCTCTCTTCGGACCTCAGATAAATCCAATATATCCCATTGTAACCTGTTCATTTCCTTCTCCAGCTTAACAATCTTTTCATTAGACCTCAAAGTGCGAATATTGTGCGCTACCAGGGCTAGGTGTCGTCGATTGTAGCAGCGGAATCTCACCCAGAGATTTTTAGCAGCCCCTGCCCTACCGTTACCCAGCCCGCCGCCGTAGCCGGGAATAATAGGACCACCGGGGACTGTGGACCTGGGCTCTTTTGTACTGCACACATGAGGATTTGCCAATACTCGCCACGCTTGGCAGGTGTGTTGGCGAGCGCAGTTTGCTGTGTTAGGATATGGTGATGCTGCTGCCCACCACCACCCTGGTCGGTGCATAGTTTTTCGCATCGTTATGGCCTTTGGCGCTTTTTACGACACCTCGGCAAGAAAGAGGTCGAGACTATTCTTCTCTGTCGGTCACCGCACGGCCGGCAATTTTTTTAAATATAATTTTATATTTTTCAGATACGCCATAGATCGCGGTCTGATCGTTATTCCTAAGTCGGTGACCAAGAGTCGAATCATCCAGAACTTCAACGTATTCGACTTCCAGTTGACCGCTGAAGACATCAAGACGATTGGAAGCTTGGAATGTAATGGACGATTGTGTTCGTTGGGCGAGTGAGTATGCTTATTGGTAAAGCAGCTAACGAACAGACGGTGCCTGATGTTTTGTGATCACCACAGAGTTTGAGACAAAATCTAGTGTCGAAAAATACTCAAATGCGCTTATAATATCTCTAATTCTCGTTATTTTATATGATTGCTTAAATAACACGTAGAATTTATTCAAGTTATCAATTATGTTCAATGCCATTCAAAGCTAATTACAGGCTCATTTTTGATATATGGCGCTTCTAATGACTTGTGTCATGTCATGTCACTAGTTTCAGCACAATGAAACGGGGTGAATAGGGATCGTATAAAACGAGAATTGAAATTCGGCAACATTTTGATTACATTAAGAATTTCCAAATGTGTTTGAATTATTTTACCAATATAGTAACAGTACCTATTCAGTTTTACGATAGTTATTTCTTCCTCAACAGATTATGTTGGTAATATTGTGGAATCAGATAGTCGAATAAGAATCCTATTTCTTAGTGCTCTTAGCTTTGAGTGGCAAGCCGGTGCTCTGTATTAAGGAGTGCACCCACCAAGGAATTTATATACAAACTGGAATGCTCACGTGCACTCAAAACACGTTCCTACGGCCGGGATTGCATCTCTTTCTACCATGGATTCAAGGCGACTCTCGTAAGAAAGAGACAAAATACCAGTAGTCAACGAAATGTTCGGAACGATTTTTCATTTTACATGTTATAAGCCAATGTCAACCATATGTCAAATACTTCAAGGTTCATATTTGAATATACAATTTTATTAAGTGAGCGTTCCAGTTATGATATAAATTCCTTGGCACCCACACATATAGCTATTAGATATAGTATATATTCTGTGCATACAATCACACGCCTTTATACACATGATTATTATAATAATTATTGTTTTTTTTTTCAGCATTAATCAGCCATTTTATCCGTTCAACGATGAGTTTTAATCTAATTGAGTTTATTTGAAATAAAGTATTTTATTAATATTAAATTACTTCTTTTAATTCTTTATTTTCTATAGTTATTACCCACGGTTTTGCACAAAATTATGTCACACATACATTTAAGATATTAGTACATTTCACGGAGTATAGAGTTAGTGCTCCCGCAGATATACAATTGTAAGTTGGCCGACTAAATCGCAGAGTAGACTAATAGGTATAGTGACATATGCTAGCCCGCACATCTTCTCCAACTAAATTGTCCAACTAATTAATTGGATGTCGACCGCTTTAGAATCGAAATTCCCTTCCGATTACACACAATTAAAAAGTTGTCCAACTATCGGCCAGCTTTTCGTTAGCACGGTTACCTTATACAAGCTCGCTGACTATCCAACTTTGTTGGTCAGTCGCACGGCAAGATGGAAGACGAGTACACGCGTGCGCGTGATTTCCCTACGCCCGGATCTTCGTCGACGGGTACGACGTCTGCCTCCCGATCACTTGTTGTAAACGAAAAAGTAGATGAAGTCAACATCTGAGTTTAGAATGCAATGTATGATGCTTCCCATATTCTAATCTATTACTTAATATAGGATGCACCCAAAATGTTCTCTTTTGTTTTCGTCTTCTTTTTAATATTAGAGCAATTAGAGCGTTTTTTTCCGCATTTTCACGTACACGCACCGCGCTAGCAACACTGTCACTGATTAAATTGATTAGTCTGCGGCTGGTAACCGATAAAATAAAGTTGATCAACTAAATTGTAAAAGTACGCAATTTAGTTATTCGACAGTCGGCCAACTTACAATTGTATATCTGCGGGAGCACTTAAGGAGAACCATCTTGTATGGGGCATTAGGTGAAAAAGTGTCCACTTTTTTTTTTAAGGCAAATTATTGTTCAAACACTCACCGAAATAGCGCTAGTGTAGCAAATGCAAATGATATGAAGTTAGCAGTTATAAACAGAGTGAAGTGTGCAGGGTTGAAAAATTTAGTATTTCATTTGACTCCTGTAGTTAAAAGTCGACTAAATCAATACTTGTGTTTTTTTTTTAATTTTTAATATTTAATTTATTATTGATAATGTTTACGGGTATATAAGATTTTTGTTCAAATACAGTTCTACTATATCGAAATATGGTCGGGTATATTAGGCCTTAGGCATGACAATAACATACTGTACTGTACTGTATCAGCCTGTAAACAACCCATTGCTGAGCGGAGGCCTCTTCTCCATATAGAAGAAAGGTTGGAGCTTAATCCACCACGCTGCTTTGAGGCGACTACTCGCACTACTACACTAGAACGGATGTCTGGTGGCAATAACATTATGCAATAAAATTCCTTATTAAATTGCCTATGAAATGAATCAGTCTGTAAACATCCCACAGCTGGGCAAAGGCCTCTCCTCAATATAGGAGAAGCGTCCTTCACTACATATTATAAAACAAAGTCTTCCGTCGCGTCTGTCTGTCTGTCTGTTCGCGATAAACTCAAAAACTACTGCACGGAATTTCATGCAGTTTTCACCAATAGATAGAATGGTTCATGGGGAAGGTTTAGGTACCAATACATACCCCATGCGCAGCCGGGGCGGGCTGCTAGTATACCTATAAAAATAAAATAATATCTATTATAACCGACTTCATAAAAGGAGGAGGTTCTCAATTCTACTCTTTTTGTTTGTTACGCTACTATTCCGTCAATTATGAATCGATTTTAATGATTCTTTTTTTTTTCTCAGTAGGTCATACTTCAAAAGTGGTCCCATAGAAATTTTATAGGAATCAATTTAGCGCTTTTTAAGGAAATACAACAGAAATAAAAAAAAAGTTTGTACATGTGGGTATAATCTTAAAGTCGTTATTAACCAATAAATTTTGGGGGTTAACCATACTTAGAACTGAAACTCAATTTTTTTTTTCATCAATCCCATACGTGTGGGGTGTCTATAGATACGTCTTTAAAAATGATATTGAGGTTTCGATATTTTTTTTCTAAACTGAATAGTTTGCGCGAGAGACACTTCCAAAGTGGTAAAATGTTCCCCCCCCCCCAGTAGCTCCCCAAAAAAAAAAGAATGATAAAATTAAAAAAAAATCTATGATGTACATTACTATATAAACTTCCACCGAAAATTGGTTTGAACGAAATCAAGTCAGTAGTTTTTTTTTTTTATTTTTTATAAAAAAAAAATACAATTTTATTAAAACATCGATCAAAGTTACAACGAACTACAAGAACTTTTATATGATGTTACTTACTGCTACGGAACCCTTCATGGGCGAGTCCGACTCGCACTTGGTTTATGTTTTAAGCCTTTGAATACACTGGCACACAAAAAAAAAAAATTGTCTGTACTCAGGGCGCCACCTATCTACTACACCTAGCAGCAATTTTCAGCTATTTTATCGATTTTTTGCAATTTTATGAATGTTTGAGGGAACTATGGGCCAAATTTATAGACCAAGCAGATTATATTACATGAAAATCTTCGTCAATCCGGGTCCATAAAAATTTTAATACCAAGATAATCCCAATTTTCTTCGATTTTTGTAATTGTTGATGATTTTTTTATAATTTTTTTTAGATTTAAAACAGTTTATGATTAAAGTACGATCGAAATTAGTATTCAACAGATCAAAATACATGAAAATTATGCTTGCCTTAGATCTAAAAAAAAAATTTCTTGCCAAACCATCGAATTTTCGCTATTTTGGGGGGTTTTTTGCAATTTACTCGAAATTGAAGGCTGGACGGCCTAAACTGACTTAAAATTCGTATTCAGCGGGTCAAAAAACATGCCCGTAGATAGATGGCGCCCGGAGTACAGACAATTTTTTTTTGTGTGCCAGTGTTATCAAATGAACGACACATGATTGTAGAAAAGTGTTATTACTGCTTATTGCAAGATCGCATGACTAACTAAAATTATATATAATTTCTTATCAATTTTTATCTTATCCTAAATTATTAATTTAAGCAGATTATCCGTAGATACATCTATACTGATATTATAAAGTTGAAGAGTTTGTTTGTTTTTTTTGAACGCGCTAATCTCAGGAACTATTGGTTTGAATTGATAAATTCTTTTTGTGTTGGATAGCCCATTTACCGAGGAAGGCTATAGGATATATTGTTATATACTTCACGCTACGGTCAATAGGGGCTGAGCAATAATAAAAAATGTTACAAAAACGGGAAAATTAATCTTTTTTGAGAGCTTCCGTCCTTTATCGTCCCTTCTCGAGACATTTTTAACTATAGTTCCACTTTAAAGTAAATATAACAATACCCTTTTACTGACAATTTTCGAAAAAAAAAAACAACTCAATAGTACGTTGAACGACCCAGGAATCAAACCTGGGACCCCTAGCTCGACAGTAACGCTTGCGACCACTCGACCAACGAGGCGGGAACCTACTCTTAGAGTAATTAATAAAATAAAGTAAAATTATCTGGTTTTAAGAAAAAAATATACTTGCATGCAAAGTTATGACTTATTTATAATCGTAATAATTTGTCTCTATCACTGTTCAATACATATTGTGTACCTTTCTAATAAATAATTATCTGTATAAATAAACTATAAATTCATCATCAATTCTGTAATGTAATAATTTTTAATTAACTTTTTGCTGTTTTTTTTTTGTGTAATTAATCTAAACAATGTAATTGTTACTGTTTTACTTGTAGTGTATCTTGCTATCGTAATCATTGTTTTAACCGGACATACTGTAATGTTGTGTACACCTGTAATGGCAACTGTACTTGGACTAGACAACAGTGTAATAATAATGATTATTTACTATACAGTATGTCGTTGGTGTATCATATGAAATAAATAAATAAATAAATAAATAAATAAATAATTGTTTAAAAATATTTAATTACGTTTTTTTCCCTCAAATTAACGCGGGTGAAACCGCTGGTCAGAGCTAGTCCGTAATATCAAGTATATTTGTAACTTGATTTTTTAAAACGATTCCTATATACATTTACGTACATAATTTAACAATTTCTACCACGATTTAGTATATTGTACTTTCTAAACATTAATCTGTGAAATTTCACTAATTTTAAGTGATTTACTTTTTTGACGACCGTTCTGGTGTAGTGGTGCGAGTAGTTGCCTCAATGCCGCACGCCGGCGGTCGCGGGTTTGATTCCCGCTCGGGACAGATATTTGTATTTGTACAAATATTTGTTTCCGGTCTGGGTGTAGGTATGTCCTTGTGGGTCTCCTCACGGTAGGGGTGTTCATCGGAAAAAATTATCGATAATTTTATTATCGATAATTATCGTATTGTATTATCGATAGTTATAGAATGAAAAATTATCGATAATTATCGAATCAAAATTATCGAATAACACTTATCGATAATTATCGATAATTATCGAATGAAAAATTATCGAGTAGTTCTCAATTATCGATAATTATCGCACACCCCTACCTCACGGTGCCTCGGAGAGCACGGAAAGCCGTCGATCCCGGTTGTTATTATAGAGACCTGATAACCATCGTTACCCATTATAAGGAAATTATAGCTTTTTTCTTCAATTACACCTTCGCTCAGTAGTGGGTAGTTTAGTAGTAGTCACTTTTTATCAATATGAGAACCGTACCATTCAGAATAAGCGACTATTCAATGTATGAATATGTGAATATCATGATTGATCATTGAATATAAGTATGTGTATTAGTAAGTATTCACTAATATGTCGTGAATACAGCCCCACTAACGTAATTAATGAAAATTCCACTGATTCATGTCTTGAGAGTAGTAACTCGTAGTAGTAATTTCGGTTACTGAACGTATTTTTGCAACATCTTTTTTACTCTCACTCATTCTCTCTAATAAATTATCATTATTTGTTTGTGTTGTTTATTTATTGTTTGTTTTGACTTTTTAAATATTATTTTTCACATATTCATACATTGAATAGTCACTAATTCTGTGTGCTACGATTCTCACATTGATAAAAAATGAATAGTCACTTAAAATTAGTTAAATTCCAGTGATCTGCTTAAAGAGTGTGTCGCTTACGGCGAGTTGCACGAAACCGTCACTAGCTTTCCGTTAGTTAAGTTGCAATTAATCTTAAAATTAGTCGATCTTATGATTAATTTAAAGCTGTTGGAATTAATCATCCGTTAGAAGTTAGAAGAGGTCTTTAATTAAACTAAATTTTTTTGTTAACTTAATCAGATGTAGGTTTCATGCAACAGATAATCACGATTCTTGTGATTAAATTAGTTTAATAAACACTTAAATTTAAAATTTGTTTCGTGCAACTCGGCGTTAATCGCTTAAAATATACTACATCTGGTTAAATATGATAGGTATACATGACAAGGTCGCTCTTATCTATGAAACTTTGTTTGATCAAGATATGCTTATAATAACTAGATTTACAAGCGACTTTGTTCACGATTGTTATCCCTTTCATAGGGATGTTCATGTAGAAAAAAATATATCGATATTTTTACTATAGATAATTATCGGACGAAATATTATATCGCTACTACTCGATAATTATCGAATGAAAATATATCGAATATTTACGATTTATCAATAACTAGCATCCACCCGCGGCTTCGCCCGCGTGGTTGTATTCATAAAAAGCAACCTATGTTCTATAACATTTCATTATAAACGGCGCAGCAGATTAGCCACGAAACATTTATTTATATAAACGCAAACTAAATAACTAACTACAATCCTATAATCCAATAAAATAGAAAATCATTTCTAATACGACTGAAATAAAAAGAAAAAGTAAAAAAACTACTAAAAAATAATTATTCCTGTTGTACTAATCATAAGTAATAAATCGCTCCGAGAATCGAATTAGCTATAAGGAAAAAACTCAAAATGAACACAACCATCAAGGACGTCTGCCCTCACGTGTCACTCTTTGTTAGGTGTGCGATATATATGTATATATCAATAATTCGTAAATACTAGATATATGCATTTGATAATTATCTATATAAATATCGATATAATTGTTTCGATATATATTTATATATCTTGATTCGATAATTATCGAGTAGTATCGATATATTTCATCTGATAATTATCGAGTAGTATCGATACATTTCAAGTAGTATGTTCTATCCGATATATATCGATACGTTGAAGCGATGACCTTTTTTTTCGTATGCACTTTTGACAGATCAAAACTATCGATATATTTATCCGATATATCGATATATTTCATCTCATAATTATGGATAAGTATCGATATATTTATCACATAATTATATCGGTCCAAAAAAATAATTGATATAGTTTTCTTACTATATGTTTTATCGATAAAAATATCGATACTTTTTTGCTTGAACACCCCTATTCATAATATGTGCTTAATGGCGCTCCATTCTTGCCAATCAAATTAGCGCGAAAAGAAGATCGTTAGCGCTTTGGAATTGTATAGCACTAATGCGTTTTAGCGTGATATTTATTAAAATATTATGAGAATTTTGGATTTTATCGGCCCGAAGGACGATCCGTAGTGTGGTCTTTCACTGCATGCCTTGCTATAGGCTCAAGGCCTCTACCATGCAGCCTATCATGGGTGACCTGCCCTCGGATCGGGTCACAGAGACACGGCCCTTTGCTGGAGTTGGTACGGACTTTGCAGGTCCCTTTTCGGTTAAGACCTCGACCCTCAGGAACAGTAAAACGGTCAAGGCTTACCTGTGTGTCTTTGTTTGTCTATCCACCAAGGCGGTAAATTTGGAACTCGTCTCGGCCCTCTCGACGGAGGCCTTTGTTGCGACGTTAGATAGATTGGTGTCACGATGAGGACTACCATCCTTGATTCGGTCGGATTGCGGCACCAACTTCAAAGGCACAAACAATTACTTAAAAGAGATATATGATTTTTTGGCATCTAACGAGACTGAAATTGCGTCTAGATTAGCTAGTCGCAGAATAACTTGGAGGTTCAGTCCCGCGTCATGTCCCCACTGGGAAGGAATATTTGAAAGCGTGGTAAAGGTTGCCAAGACACATTTGCGACGAGTAATTGGCGAGTCCATATTGACATTTGAAGAACTGTGTTTTGCAAAAATGAAGCTGTTTTGAATTCACGCCCGTTGTGTCCGATTTCTTCAGACCCTAACGACTTGGAAGCCCTTACACCGGGCCATTTTTTGATTGGACAGCCACTGAACGCCCTGCCGGAATACCCCTTTGTTGATGTGAGACCCAATCTTCTCTCGCGGTTTGAATTGGTCCAACAACTCACTCAGAGCTTTTGGAAGCGTTGGAATTTAGAATATTTGCACATTCTCCAGCAGCGCGTTAAGTGGACTGACAAAACCGATCCACCTCATGTTGGTGACCTCGTTCTGGTTAAGGATGCTAACTCACCGCCACTGTGTTGGCGCAGAGGGCGCATTCTTAACCTCGTCTTTGGAGCAGATGGTGTGCCCCGTTTTGCTGAGGTTCAGGTGGACGGTTCGGTTCTGAAGAGAGCAGTATCAACCTTGTCGCGTCTGCCAGTAAATTAGCGGCCAGGTGGTCCTGGCCGAGGCGAGTAGATGTTATAAACCAAACAATTGTAATGACTGTGCGCATCTCTTTAATTGCGTCACATAACTATCGATCACCGGGAGGTGTGCCGGCGCCGACCCTGCAGTCGCCTATTGAGTCGCCCTTGGGTCGCGTGCGAATGATGCAATCGGTCAGCAAGGTGCTATTACGCCCTTGTTCGTAAACCCTATTGTGACGTGTAATTACGTTCGGTTTATATAGAACTAGCAAACCCGGCGAACTCCGTTTCGCCACCAACTTATTTTCAACATATTGGTTTGTAGTACATGCTATGTATCAGAGATGGCGCTGTATTTGAAAAATGATTTTCCCTGTTTTCCTGCTTTTCTGTTGAAAAATTTCCTGAATTTAGTTTGCTATAAAGCTCACGGAGCCCGAGACCTTTCCAACGAATGCAAAACCGTGGAAATCGGTTCGTGCGTTCTGGAATTATAGCGTCAGGAAGGAAAACCCGACTTATTTTTATATATAAGATTATAGTTTTAAATTAAATATTTAAGATAATAGATTTGTTAATTTTTTTATCGGACTTTTTGAATGTACACGGGGCCTGATTGTGAGCGTGAAGTGTTAAGAACTATTTACATTATGTAGATTTATATAAACTTTAATTGTTTTTGATTTATTTGTTATCGTATATGGACTTCTTGACAATTTCGAGTGAATCCTTGTGTAACGGTGTAGAACTTTGTTGTTGAACCGACGCCGAACATCGGCCATCTTGACGGCTTCATAAGACCTGCTTCAGCCCGCTGCTTTAAGTTAAGTATAATCAGTTAGCATTAGACGTTATGATTGGCCAATTATAGTTTAGTGTTAATTAAATTTGTACTTAAAGCAGCGTCACCGACTTGAAACTAAACTGAAGTTAAAAGGTAATTTTAATCCTTCATAGACAATAACTTATTAACGCTGTGTTATCGCAGTAAAAGTGTTCGTCCCGATTGAGCCTGAGAACATCGCTTCCACTGCTAAACACAAATGCCAGGTCGGACGTAACATTATATTATGGCCAAATAACACAAAATCTTTACAAATTAGAGCCTATGTGCTATTCTGATGTATAAGCTATGTTACTGAAAAGTTTCATCTAAATCCGTTCAGTAGTTTTTGCGTGAAAGAGTTACAAAGATACAGACAAACTTTCGCATTTATAATATTAATAGGATTATCGCATACTCCTACCCTTTCATTTAGACTTAGACTAAAGTATAAACAGCTTGAAACAAATCTCACATTCAAGGTTTCTGTACATTACGAGTTATAAGATATACTTAGATTTGTTCAGCTGCACGTTGAACGAGTTCACAAAGGTCGTTTCTACAATTGTCTCCTACGATTCAGATTGGGTCTAGGCTAGGTTATAATTTATTTTAACATTAATGGGTTTTATTTATTAAGTTATCTACTTATAAAGTATTTTATAATTTTATTTTTAATTTATAACTATTGCGACGTCTGTCCTTAATTTGAATATTTCGTTTAATTTCTTATTTAATTCTATTCATGACTAAATAATATTAACAATGTCTTATAATATTGGATTAATTTTTTTTTTCGATGTATATATATTTTATGACTTTCATTATAAATCGTAATGGTTTATTTATATATTTGGAAAATGTAATTTATTTTAGTATGTATCTACTCTAACGCATTGGCCTTACTGTAATGTTAGTAGTAAGATTAATAATAATAAATAAATAAATAAGTTATTTGGATCTGTTACCGAGGGTTATGATGTCTCTTATTTCTGAAATAACAACCCTTATTGAAATATTGAATATTGAAAATTCCAAAATTTCAGGAAAATCTCTAAAAGACTGAAAGTTTTGTCATTAATAAAAAACTGAAAAATGCTGAAAAATTCTGTTAAAGTAAAATATTGTCTGAAATTTCGAAATTTTCAGTAAAAAAGGGAATATTTCCATACGGGAAAGCAAATACCTTGTTTTATTTACCGAACAATCTCTAAAAAATATCCATGATGACAAAAAAAGTTAATAAAATCGGACAACGCGTTAATGAATTATAACTAAGTATAGTAAGTGACTATTTACTTTTTATCAATGTGAGAATCGTACCACGCAGAATTAATGACTATTCAATGTATGAATATGTGAATATCAGACCAGAATCTGATTGATGTGATCACTGATTGTGACTGACTAATCATGACTGATTTGATCATGATCCTGATGAATATATATGTATATTAGTATCTATTCATTAACTTGTTAACATCATTAATGAAAATTTCACTGATTCATGCTTAGAGAGTATATTAACAAAATTTGTGTGCATCCAAAATGTTGAAATTAATGATAATAAATAATTTATATTTAAATTTATATTTATATGGGAGAGAGTCTCCCCGTGATCATGGCGATTGAAACATTGCCGAAATATAGGGAACTAAACAAAGTTATAAACGCGGTAAGCACCCGTACAAATATAAATTTAAATATGAATAGTGATAGCGTTAGTTTAAAACAATAAATAATTTATCTTGATTTTGAACTCGACGGCATCAAATACATTTTAAGATAAAAATTGCGATATGTTTTAATCATCATTATTTTATCTCATTTTATATTTTACAATATTATTGTTGTTTTTTATATATATAAATAAAGTGATAAAGGAACATGGAGTAATTTCAATTAAGGATCTCTTTTACAGTTACTGATAAACCTATCTCATGTATGACGGTATGCAACGGAAACTACACCAATCAATATATTCCTTAATAATATGCCGGCTTTAAAAAAATTAAATACCGATACCGTGAGTCCCCGGTTTTAATGTTAAACCTTTATTTCTTTCATTATCATTATAATTCTTTTGTTTTTCGTGCATTTAAAAACATTATATTTAGATAATTAAAGTGCAATTCTAGGCCGTGTTCCAATATATACTGGAGCACTGCAAGGTGTGACCTCATGTCAGTATACTGCAAAGCCGTTCATTTTTTGTTTGCTATACTGTGCTATACTGATTACTGTTTATAACGCAACGCAGTTCAGTATACTTGACTACTACTTCTTGAGGGGTCCGTAGATCGATGACAGGGTCGAATAATAAAATACTTGGCTATATTTCTTATATTTATTGATTGAGCAGGCCAGCAAAACATATACAGCAATACTTTAATAATAATTTTAATATAACATTGGATGGAGCGATACGATACCGGTGACAGCCATGATACGGAAAAAGGGAAGAGAGAGTGTGTAGGGTTGCCAGGAATGCTAGGTGTAGGACGTTAATAATTTAAATAAGTATAAAGTATGGCCAGCTCCAAACTGTCATCCTCATTTTACGACTTTTTTTTTCAAATTAAAATATTTATCATGTACAAGTTTTCTATTCAACAAGAAAAATTATTATTTGAATATTGTGGACATTTTTGAATAATAATATTAATTAATAATAATAACAATCATTCACGCTGCTATATTTTTGATCACGCGATCACAAGAGCACTTTACTTCGACAGCGCCAGTGCGCTCAATGGAAAAATGGCAGCGATTCATGACGTCATATATTTGGAACGAATTTTTTAGTATTGATAGCACTGGGTGTGTACACAGTGCTTTCAGTATACATCGGAACACGTGTAATGTTTGAATATTTAATAGCTTGCTATGTACATTTGTCCTTGGTATACATATCAGTGAATGTTAGGTACACGTTTTCTAAATAAATATATTACAATATGTATACTGTTCGTGTGCTAAATAAATAAAATATTTTTGACGTGATAACGTTTTGTAAATCGATGAATGTCGGCTGCACGTACGAAGAAGTGTCACGTGTCGCGTGCGAGAGAGCGGAAGAAGCGATAGAGAGGCACGATCGGCCTAAGCGTTCAGCTTGTAAATGAGAAACAATAACGCAGATTGGAGGATCTTAAATTTCACACATGTATATAAATTGTAAATAAATTGTTAATAGCACATTGTTACTTGTAATTAATAGTTATAATTTAAATTATAAAATATTTGAATTAACGAGTGCAAATAAATGTTATTTTTTGGAAAAAAATTGTAATTAATTGAATTAATAATTTAAGTTATAAAATATTTGAATTAACGAGTGCAAATAAATGTTATTTTTTGGAAAAAAATTGTAATTAATTGAATTAATAATTTAAGTTATAAAATATTTGAATTAACGAGTGCAAATAAATGTTATTTTTTGGAAAAAAATTGTAATTAATTGAATTAATAATTTAAGTTATAAAATATTTGAATTAACGAGTGCAAATAAATGTTATTTTTTGGAAAAAAATTGTAATTAATTGAATTAACTCATTCTTTGTATTATACTAATGATGACTCAGTGATAATAATTCAATTCAATTAATAAAAGTATGCAATTTTTTTTCAATGTTTTCTTTTTTACCTTTTACCTATATATAAATCTATAAAAATGAATCCCTACTTCCCTCAGTCACGTCATAACTTGAAAACGATTTTTTTTTAAGTGAAACTTCTTTAGAATCGTTGTGATTTGAAACGGGATGCGACGGAAAAAACGACAGGTAAGAGACACAAATACAAAAATGTGTAGGAGAGAATGAGATAGTATGATGTCGCGTATCCTAGCAACACGTAAACAACACGTAAATAAGTAATAGAATGTTTAACTATTAATATTAATAAATTTTAAATTGAGTTTGCCAAAGATGTTTCACTTCTGACATGTGTACTCCGTACACACGACTTTTTTTTAAGGTTTTCTAATATCTGGTAGCAGGTTCTTATGGAATAAAAAAAAAAACTGAGTAATAAATGGAAATAATAAAAATATAATATAAAACTTAACGACTGTTTAAAATTCACGCGTTCGACAGTTCGTGCATTTGAATGTCGTGTGTTTATTACTAGCTTCCACGCGCGGCTTCACCCCGGTGGTGTATTGATAAAAAGTAACATATTATGTCTTTCAGATAGATATACGCTGTACAGAATTTCTTTTAGAATTTTTAATGCTGACTAATTCCGTCATACATGGTTTTTGCGTTACTTTAACCGTTTACGCAGCGTAAGCAACGGAAGCTCTCAAAAACTATAATTTATTTCCCGTTTTTGTAACATTTGTTATTAATGATCAGCTCCTATTGGCCTTACTGTGATGTTATATAGCCTATAGCCTTCATCGGTAAATGGACAATCCAACACAAAAATATTTTTTCAATTGGAACCAGTAGTTCTTGAGATTAGCGCGTTCCAACAAACAAACAAACAAACAAACAAACAAACAAACAAACAAACTCTTCAGCTTTATAATATTAGTATAGATAAAAAAATTAGGTACAATAAAAATTATCTTTCATAAATAAATAAAAAATTTATTCCAGTTAAAATTGAATATTCACAGCCACGACAGGACGCCTGTCGAGTTATCTAACTCTATATATATATATATATATATATAACTAAAGATATAAATAAATCTTACATGACCTAGAGTAAGGTGTCAAGTATGATGTATTTCTAATAAAACAATTATAACTACTTCCGTGCCTCGTCATATTCGTTAATCAAGGTCGTTAAAAAATTCCAGCCTATGAGTTTCCATAGTTGTTAAATATTTAAGCTTGAGTTTCGTTGCTGCGACGCGACTGCACAACGAAATATTTTATTAAATGTATTTTTTCAAAAAAAAAAAAAAAATTAATGCTCGAATTCAATAAATATTTATAATTGTAATAATTAAATGATTAGTTTTTCAATAAACATTTACAGGCACTCATATAAAAAAATTAGTTGTCTGTAAAATCGGTTTACTTTTTTTCGATAAATTAACATTTGTTTGCACTCGTTAATTGAAATATTTTTTCTCTTCCACTCGGACGCATTTGTCGATGGAGTGGAAAGAGATAGATGCATCACAAGCTGAACGCTTAGGTCAATCGTGCCTCTCTATCGTTTTTTCCGCGCTCTCGTTCGCGGGACGTGACACTTGTTCGTACGTGCAGCCGGCATTCATCGATTTACAAGACGTTATCACGTCAAAAATATTTTATTTATTTAGCACACGAACAATATACATATTGTAATATATTTATTTAGAATGACTCACATGCTTTTCGTGCGTGCAGCCGATGTTCATCGATTTACAAGACGTTATTATAGCCAAATACATTTTTTCTCTTTCTCTGTCTGATTGTTGCAGCCAATCTCAGAAATAGCTTAACAGATTTTGGCGGATTCGTTACTAACGTCATTTTATAAGGAGTAAATTATGTTTTTATTTTACAAAACGAATGCTGATATATATGATACACAAAACAATTTTTTTTACAAAAGCCGGCCTTATCGCTAAAAGAGCTGTCTCTTACAGATTACCTTTGGGCTATAGACATGAAGAAAATAAACCTGAAAGAAGGTATACCATGGATAATAAGATATATATATATATATATATATATATATATATATATATATATATATATATATATATATATATATATATATATATATATATATATATAAGGTTAAAATACTAACCAATTTAATTATTCTTGAGTTATATACTTTTATAGTTTTTATTATTTATATTTAATTTTTTATACCAATTTTATTATATATATATATATATATAAATATTAACCAACAATCACACCACGTTAACCTAGCCCCGTGGTAAGTTCGTAAGAACTTGTGTTACTAGGAACGGAAATAAATTTATGATATAAATACATATATACATAAATACACATCCATGACCCGGTGCAGACATCTATATTCGTCATACAGATTATCTTCGTCTGGCGGGATTCGAACCCGCGACCGCTGCGTAGAGTGTCCAGTTGCCTGACCACTCGACCAGCCGGCCTTTCTTATTTATCCTATTGTTTATATAATAAATAATAATAATAATAATAAATATGTTTAACACACACACACAAGGTCGTCTGTTCCTAAGGTCTGAACTGAATGCCTGTGTTTTAGGTAACAGTTGACAGATATACATTTTTTTGAAATAAATATACCTACATATAAATAATACATATATAAATAAACATATATTACACCCAGACTTGGGGCGGGAATCGAACCCACAACCCTTGGAGCAGAAAACAGGGCCACAGCAAACTGTCAGTCATATAAAGAAATAAGATAAGGTTATTAAGCGACTCGTAACGATTCTTAGTTGTAAAATAGTAGCCATTCATTTAAATGTAAGTAAAATCACGGGAAAAGTGTAGTCTTTTATATAAATAAGCATATTATGTATTCATAAAAATATAATATATTGCTGCGATTTATTGTCATTACTGTGCGACAAATTCCTTCGTATTTTAACAGCGTCGTATTATAGAAACTAAACCTTAACCCATACTGAAATAAAACTAGAGGAAGTCGCAGAGCACGCTCAGTGTAATTTTGATTGTGCTACAGTTAACAAGTACTTCGTGATGGCAAACGTTCCTCAATTGGTCTTCAACAACGGACACACGTGCCCTGTCATAGGACTGGGGACTTGGAAGGTAGGTTTACGTTATTACATACATATTTTTATTAGACGCTAGCTGTTGTCCGCGATTTCGTTCGCGTTAAATTTTTCATATATAATTATGTGAGTCGTTTTAAATACACGCTTACTGTATGATTGAATCTGTATATCTTCCGGGATGAAGCCTATGTTATTCTCTGACCCCTAAACTATAACTTTTCAAAAAAATCATGTCAATCACTTGCTCTGTGAAAGATAGGAACAAATCTATCCAACGGGAACTCTACGTTTTCCGGGATAAGTCAAGTGTTATCTATACAAATAATAATTCTGTAAAACCTCCGTTTTATTAATACACTATATATCATCAAGAATAAATTTCAATAGCGCGTATTTTTTTGTATCAGCGCCATCTCTTATCGTGTTTTTCTCTGATCACGTATCACTTAAAAAGTACAAAACCAATGTTAATAACTTTAATACATAAAAATTGGAAATAACTCACAGTATAATTTAGTTTTTGTTTCATTGTAATTAAATTTAAAAATAAATATTTAAGAAAATAGAAATAGGTACCTACGCCGCCAACGCCATCTGGTCTAAGGAATTTTTAAAACTCACAAAACTTATATTTGAGTTATTATTTTGTTAAACTTAAAAGTTTACTAAATATGTCGGATAGGAATAGAAATCGTTTTAATATTTTAGATAAACATCATTTTCAATTAATATACTATTATGTTAAATATTAATTATGTTAAATGTCACTAAATATAAAAACGATATTCTACAATTATACGATAGATGGCGCAGATAATTTTCTGAATCGGGCTGACCAAAACTTCGGCCAAAAGAATGACACTCGCCCGTATTTAAAAATCTGTTTTTCTTTTTTGTATAAAATTAAATACTTTAGGGTACTACGGTCTTGATTGTTTGTTCGTTGTTAAAATTTAAAATATTTGGTCGTTATTTGTTTGTTGATTGTACAAAGTTGGATGGTTATAGCTATTTAAGTTATAATCTATATATATATAAAGTCGTGTTAGTTACACCGTTTATAAGACCCCGTTCAGATGACAAGCGCTTAACGCGCGTTATGATAACGCGCGCTTACAACTACACATGCCGTACGTACGGCCGTACACATGCTAACGCGCGTTAAACGCGCGTTAGCATGTGTACGGCCTGAATAAAATGTATGTAGTTGTAAGCGCGCGTTATCATAACGCGCGTTAAGCGCTTGTCATCTGAACGGGGTCTAAAACTCGAGAACGAGTGGAACGATTTTTATGATTTTTGTGTTTTTGGATTTGTCTTCGTCGGGAATAATACTTATTAAAATATGGTATTCATCAATGAGAAAATAATTAATAAAAAAACAGTTCAAATGTTTCATCCGTACTATCTATATACATATATATGTATGTATGTATGTATGTATGTATGTATGTATATAGATATAATAAATCTGTCACTCAATCCGTCTATTATAAAATATTTTCCAGTATCGACGCAGGTGTAGGTGATAAAAAATATAAATGTATAATTTTTAAAATTTTAGTTAAAGACCCGTGCGAAGCCGGGGCGGGCCGCTAGTTCTAGAATATAATCTATTTCTATGCCGAAATTCATACAGATAGGTTCAGTCGCTCTGTCATGATTGAGTTACGAATATTTATCCAAACTTTAACATCATATATAAGTATAATAGTTATAAATTTTTTATTAGCTATACCACAGGAGATATCAAACTTTTTACCTGCATTAGTATTAATGGCTAATTTTCCGCTACTATGAAAAATAAGATCATGCTTTAAAGCCTGTCCTGCGTTTATATAATATAGCCTTCGAATGACGTAATAATTTTAGAAATACATTTTGTTGATAGGGATTTTATCGATAGTAAATTTTTATAGTGCTTCCGAGGCTCTTTAACGCCATCTTGCTAGAGGCCGTAACGCCGGAATCCTGGAACAAAAGCGTGGTGGTGCTCTTCCTCAAAAAGGGTGATAACACCTTGCTGTGTTATTACAGGCCCATTTCGCTTCTAACAAGGGGAGTGCACGACTTCGAAATTTTATTTGGGGATGAGACTTTGCAGGTTTGTAGTATACCTAAAGGGTACGTATCCTGCAAAGCAAAAAGACTAGATGGCCAGTAGTTATCGAGAAAAACGGCCTTGAAGTTCCACGCGCAGATTATATACCGGTAATTTCACTCACGCAGTAAGGGGCGCGATGGCCGAATGGATAGTAAGCCTGGTTACCGCGTTCGAGCAGGCGACTAGGGTTCGATCCCCATTTGTTGCTTTTTTTGCTTTCGGATGGCCGAATGGATAGTAAGCCTGGTTACCGCGTTCGAGCAGGCGACTAGGGTTCGATCCCCATTTGTCGCTTTTTTTGCTTTTGTTTTTTTTTTTTCGTTTAATTTTTCGTTTAGTTTAATTTTTCGTTAAAACGCTCCCCTTGTAAGCCACGTTTATAAGCTGTTGCTAACCACGTTTAAAAGCTAATGCTCTAGGGTCATTACGAATCGTCTGATGGGCAATTTTGATGACTTCCAGCCTCTCGAACAAGCCGGTTTCCGAAAAGGCTATGGTATCATAGACCACATACATACGCTGCAGCAGATTATACAAAAGACCGAGGAGTATAATCGGCTATTATGCTTGGCGTTTGTGGACTATGAGAAATCGATTCGATTGAAACTTGGGCGGTGCTGCAGTCTCTCCAGCGGTGCCACATTGACTACCGGTAATAAAAGTGTTGCAGTGCTTGTACAATAACGCTAGTATGTCAGTTCGACTACAGGATCATGGCACAAGAGCGATTCTTATGTAGCGAGGTGTGAGACAGGGAGATGTCTTCTCTCCGAAACTATTTACTGCAGTATTAGAAGACGCATTCAAGCTTCTGGAATGGAAATGATTCAGCATCAACAAAAACGGCGTGAACATCACTCACCTACGATGTGCTGACGATATCATGCTTATGGCAGAATCCCTGGTAGACCTTAGCATTATGTTCAGTGAACTCAATGGAATTTCCCTAAAAAAAGTTATATATATGTCTCAATTAGTTTATTACACTTTGGCCCTTTAAAAATATTCAAGGTAACTAGATGTTTAGTTTAACCTAGTATACGTTAAGAATAGAATTACAAGGTTGATTTGGCCAATTTCATTCTATTACTATTAATACTTCAGCGACCGTTCTTCCTATGTCACCGACAGTTTTGACTATTTATTTGTGATTGGATTAAATATTACTAAATTAACACTAAAACTATCAGAGCGGTCAAATGACCGCTTTTGTACATTAATTAAAATTGTTAAATTTATTTGTTGCGCCAACAAGAAATACACTAATACAGTGGCGTAGCTTGCCTTAGATGGGCCCCGTATCAAAATCTGTAAAAGGTCCCAAATGGAGGGTAAAGATTTTTCATAAACGGAACAAAAACACTTGCATTAAATTAAAATAATTACATATTGATTATAAGTTATTACTTACAATGAATACTCCTGTCTTTTAATCGGGGAATTTTTATCTTTAATCATTCAAAACTGAACACGATTTCAGTTTTTCTAATATATTTTCTATCTTTAGATAAAAGTGACAAGTCTGATAGGCTTTCATGTCCGTAAGATATTTCTTTAAGTGCTTACATAATTTATTTAAGTTCTTAGATAACATTTTACGAATTTTTGTTTATACAAGTTCGGGGCCCCTGTAGGCCGGGGGCCCCGTATCATTAATACGGCTTGCTCTATATATCTGTTTATGAATGTCTCCATTTAGTCTCTCATTCCTATTATCTGTGCTCAAACGGCGTCTTTCGGGTCTGTGGACATAGAGGGAAAAGCGCCCTCTATGGTTCCGGCTCACGTCTCGACATCCACACTTATCGAGTGTCTCCTCATAAATATTTAAATTTAATAGCAAATAGTACACGGCTGATGCGGCGGTAGCTCGGCCAAGTATATCCTCAATTACAGGTGCAAACTGCCTGCACATGAGCGAACAATTTATTATTAATATACTATAATATTTAAAAGTTAATATAGGAATAAATGAACAAAAACCAAAATTTGACAAAATATAATCACCAAACAAGACAATTTTCAAAAAAGACAATTACAAAACAATTATAATACATCATCCGATATGAAATTAATAAGATGATAAAAATGAAATTCCGATTAATATAAAAGTAATAAATTATCAAATATAATGTCAATTCAGCAACCCTTGGATTATTAAAAATTGTTAAAAACATCGAACTATGAAATATATTTGTGTTGTGTTGTTTTCGATTTTGATTTTGATTATTATAATTTTGAAAATGATGAAAACCACCAGCTGCACAAAAACTCAGTATTAACAATTGTTATTTTTTTTAAATTAATTATCTTAGGATCGGAATATTTTCCGTAGATTTTGTTTTTGCAAAAGCATTTTCACAAGCAAATATTACAAAAACGAAGGATGTTATGTTAAACAAGTAGTCTAGTCAATAAGTTCAAAAACGTGTTAAATAGAAATAAAGCTCCTAAAAATATGTGCCATAGCTCATTGGATTCGGAATGACGTCTAGAAAAATGTTTTTTAAGGGTATATTAGCACATAAAAAATTGCGATTGTTATTAACAAAAAAATAAAAAATAAAAAAGGTATTTAGTTTTTCGTTACTAACTTTTAAAATAATAATATTTAAGGAATTTTGAAAAAGATCCTGAAAGAGGAGAAAATTTCCAATAAAAAAGTCCCAACTCCCGGAACTCTATCTATATTATTTATAAATTTTTTTTAACGCTGGAATTAGAGCTCCGCGAGGGCGTTACGGCATAGGCGTGCCGCCTAAAAAGCCGGTATATCACCTAAAATATGTTTTTTTAAATATTAAATAACAATTCAAAAATTTGAATAAATTACAGTGTAATCTAGACACTTGAACGAAAAAACCCTCTGAACTCTGGAGGTCGATGGGGGAGGCTTACATTCAGCAGTGGACATCCAATGGCTGATATGATGATGAAAAGCTTAAATATAAAATATCGCAGTTCTAATAACTTCAATAATGTTAGTATTTTCAAAGTTTATCCCCATTGTCACCTGTTTAAAACAGGAAAATCCCTAAAAAGTGCAATATATATTTATTTTACGGATAAACTTCAGAAAAGTTGATACCGAATTTCGTCATGAAAGGCACGGACATTCCATTTAACTATCTAAGAGTCCCCTTAAAAGGATTTTTGGCGGCTCGTAATATTTTTTCGAAATATTGAATTTTTTGAGTACGCTTCGGAATTGCACCCTTTTTTTAATTCTAATCCAATAAATAACCAAATATTTCTCGCTTCAATAAAATATCAATCAAAATCAAATCTTACTTTAATCACTTTTCGACACAACACACTCAATAACACACACACACAATCGACACTTTACAATGTATGTAATAATCTTTTATTAATAACACTGACCCGTTGGCGCAGTTTGCAGTGATCCTGTTTTCTGTTCCAAGGGTTGTGGGTTCGATTCCCACTCTGAGTCTGGGTATAATATTTGTTTATTTATATATGTATTATTTATATGTATATTTCTTTTAAAAAAATGTATATCAGTCGGCTGTTACTTAAAACACAGGCATTAATTTGCCTACCTTAAAAACAGACGACCTTGTGTGTGTGTGTTAAACATATTTATATTTATTTATTTAATTAACTATAATAGTTAATGTGAAGTTACCACCGATTCGGAATGTTGATTCTGGTGAGTAAAATCGGCAAGAAATTCAACAGTTAGAGCGCTTGTGCACTACACGGAATTTTACTGTCCGGCAGTCCGATTTTTTACGGTCCGATATGGCACGCCATATAAATGTATAGAGCGTTTGTGCACTATCCGTAATTCGTTATTCGTAAATACAGTCCGACATTTTATTTTTACCCATTCCGGACCGGTTTTTTTGAGTCTTAAAAAATAAATAATAATAAAATACAAAATAAATAAGTATTATATATAAAAAACATTTATCAATAAATTGATTGTATTTTATTAGTTAATATTCGAATAAATAAATGAACATGTACATCTGTACGTATATATATTTTCATAACTACGATTTGTCTATTATAATGTTATTTACCAAAACGTTCTAAATCCTAGTTTATTTACATATTTATGCACATTTAAGTCTTTATACAAATATTTTATTATTATTTACATTATAATCTTAAAGGAAATCACTTCTAAGCGCCATCTCGTTTGAGCGTGATTAGTTATTGATTGCTTTCATTGGATTCAAAACTACCGGTATCTTATTGATATACAAGATGGCGCTATATGTATCTGCAGTTTTTTTATTATTTTTAATTAAACTATAAAATAATTGTTTAATAAATTCTATTCTATCACAGAACACTATATTAGAATAATTATGTTAAATAACTAGTCTAAAATGTCTTATCTTTTCAGTGATATAAAATTCGCAAGGTTACTACCGAACAGTAAAATTCCGTGTAGTGCACAAACGCCTATTCGTGTTTTTCATTGCCAAATCGGACCGTAAAAAATCGGACGCCGGGCAGTGAAATTTCGTGTAGTGCACAAGCGCCCTTACTCTTTAAGAAGTCTTCAACACATTATTTAACAATTATAAGTTCAGTTAGTCAATTAATTACCATCACATAATTATCGACTTCCGGTTCCGTTAGCGCCCATTATGTATAGAATAAAAAAAGAGACAATTTAAAAACATTTTTTATAGATAACTTATTTTTTTGTTTATAGATAACTTTTCATTTTTTATAGATAACTTATTTACAAGGAGCCTAAGACAGCAGACGTTTTTATTACAATATTACACGAGCTGAATTTACCCTGGAATTACCCTTAATAATGTTCAACTTCAGACCCCGTGAGAATGTCCGAGTTTCACTGCAATCGGTTCAGTAGTTTTTTTTTTTTTTTTTGTGAAAGTAGCAAACATACATCCAAACTCATATTTATAATACTAGTAGGACTTTGTTGTTATATTTTAAAATAATTACATGTTATTAAAAATAAATTTTATAACATCTATAACCATAAAAAATATAAAATTGTGTTGTATAATTTTATGTAGATACCAAATTAAATTATATCCGAATATTAATAAAGAAATTGTACCTATATAGTTTGATAACGATAAAAAATTATGACATTTAACACAAATATTATGCAACTCCTAAATAACTCGGTAAATTTTCGGTATGGTCGGACGGCCGGCTGGTCTAGTGGTCAGGCAACTGGACACTTTACGCAGCGGTCGCAGGTTCGAATCCCGCCAGGTTCAGATAATCTGTATGACTAATATAGATGTCTGCACCGGGTCATGGATGTGTATTTATGTATATATGTATTTATATCTTAAATTTATTTCCGTTCCTAGTACCTGTAACACAAGTTCTTACGAACTTATCACGGGGCTAGGTTAACGTGGTGTGATTGTTGGTTAATATTTAAAAAAAAAAAAAAAAAAAAAATCTATAACTATGCTATAAATAAATATGTACATTTATACGTATATTTATATTTTATAACTACGAGTATTATACATATAATAATATACATATTTACAATGCAAAACTTAAACTAATTATTTAGAAACAGTTTTCGTGTTAATCGTGTCCGTGTGGATAATATATAATACTCGTATATAATATAATATATAAATATACCAGGCTAATAAATAAATATACTTATAATCTATAATATACTAGGCTATATAACTAAATAGCGGGTGAGAGAGGAGACCGCGACGTGGCCTCCATCCGCAGGCGACGAATGGGGTGCGTAGGAGGCGCTACTTAATGCGCCTCCAATAACGCCCCTGTGCCCTTGTCGGGCCGGGATGGGAACCCGGTCCTGCTAGACACGGCGTCGTCGGGACTGTTCAGAGGTGAGCCGGACAGTCCCCATGGAGGAGAAGTCTGGCCTTTTCGCCGAGGTCAGCCTGTCGCTGGAGGGATCCTGTTGCCTGCAGATCCGGGACCCTCCAATTAAAGCGGCTGAAGACTCCCGCAGGGGTTTAGTACGGTATTGCACTCCCAAAGTGCCGAGGCCGACATAGGTCTAGGACTGCCGACCCGGGCAGCCTGGATATCATCCGTAAATGGATTTCCCTGCGAGAAAAAAAAATTGGCTATATAACTAAATACTATGTTTCTCCCTCATGTATGTATGTGGAGAAGAGGCCTTTTCCCAATAGTGGGAAGTTTACAGACTGGTTCAGTCAGTCAGTCGTTATGCAACTCTTCTTCTTATAGTTCTGGTGTACTGGTGTAGTGATGACGAAAGTTGGCTGGATAGGTTCCACTCCCACTAGGATCGTCTCTACATAGATATCTAGTCTCAATGGATCTTTGTGGGTCTACCCAAATAAAATTATATTATACATATTAACAATGCAAAACTTAAACTAATTATTTACAGACATTTTTGGTAAATAACATCTACCTACATCATCATTATTGTCATATTTTGACGGCCGGCTGGTCTAGTGGTCAGGCAACTGGACACTTTACGCAGCGGTCACATGTCGTGTTCGTATATCGCACGGGGCTAGGTTAACGTGGTGTGATTGTTGGTTAATATTTATATTATTTATATTATCAATATAATCTTTTCCCCGTTGAATCGCAATTCTCATATTTTTCCTTCTTATATATAGATATCCCCTCCATCACCAGTGTCCCGTTGGTCCACTACTTACGGGACACCCGATACCTATATAAAAGAGGATTGAATAAGCCGCCACGCTGCTCCATTGCTGACTTTGCAATCTTCCTTAATTTGTGTATTCAGCTTATGTCGTGTCCATCAAATCAAAATAATCATGCAAACTATATAATAAACATTACAAAGAATTGTCAAATTGAATAATAATATGTTTAACATACACACACGGTCGTATGTTTCTAAGGTATGGCAACTTAATTATTGTTTTTTAGGTGACAGTATGCATATTTATAACTATAATAACTTAATGCCATATTTTATGTAACAGCAGACTCATATAAATGTTTGTTTTGGAATAAATATACATATAAATAATAAGTACCTGGACGACCGAGCCTTGCTCGGTTAAATTATATTTAGATACATTTATATATACTGATGAAACATTAATAATATTTTCGATCTTACCGACATCATAGTAAAATAATAGGAAGTGGTAATTTAAATTTAAAAAAAATAAGAGCTATCAATAATAGTTTTTCTCACAAAAAAAGAAACTTGAAAAAAAAAAATCGGTCTGTAGACCTGGATTCGAACCCGGGTTTTCAGGTTTCAAATCCGCCCGATACCCATCCGAGCTATTATAAGTTTATAAAAGACAGCGAAATTTACCTTCGTATTCTAATGATATTTTTTAATTGCGTAAAAAAAGGGATAAAACGACATTTTCTAAAAAAAAATCTTAGCTTGATCGATTTATCACCTCCGAAACTCCCTGCATACTAAATTTCAAGAAAATCGTTGGAGCCGTTTCCGCGATATATCTATCTGTGGGTAGTCACAGAAATAAGAAGCAATTTTAGTGTGCTCCTAAATTTTATTTATTTTATATAGTTTATTTACAATTTTTCGGCAAGATTATGTGTTAATTGTTTTTTAAACTCACCGTTACTCATTATCTTAATAAAATTTCCTATCAAATTATTATCAAGAATCACTTCTTTTTTACCTTATTATTTCACTATGGACACGCACAGCCTGGAAGCTCTGGGTAAGATGTTCGAAACACGTATGCAGGAATATGAAAGGAAACTACAGAAGGTAGCGGGGGGATCATCTGTGCATCCTGACATTACCACGTTGTCTCAAGATTTTAATGATTTCAAATCGATGATCTGGCAATTATTTAATAATATAAAATCACAATTAGAATCTCTCTCGCTGGGACTTGATAGACATGAGATGATAATGAGAAAAAAGGTCCTCCTCTTCCACGGCATTGAAGAAAAACAAAATGAAAAGCTTCCTGAGGTAATACACCAGATAATAGCCGAACAATTAAAATTGACTGATATTCCAAAGAGTGATCTTCAAGTCTGTCATCGTCTTGGTGTCTCCGCGCAAGCCAAATCAAGACCTGTCTTAGTCAGGTTCTCAGCCCTTGATCCCAGGCAGGCAGTTTGGGATGCTAAGACATTACTCAAAGACACTGGTATCACCATTTCGGAGTTTTTAACCAAAACTAGACATCAGATTTTCCTATTGGCACGTAAACACTTCGGTATCAAAAATTGTTGGTCGGCTGAGGGAAGGATAGTCATTAACCTTCCTGACAAAACACGACGGAAAATCGAAACCATGGCTTCCCTTCAAGATATTATCTCAAAATTCCCAGTTAGCAGCGGCGATACTAATGTTTCTACTGTTCCTGTGCATGTAACTGACTCTAAAAGTGCTAAAACAACTAGATCCAATCGACGTAAACAGTAAGCTTGTACGTAGTTTGTGTCGTCATAACTTGTACGTATTATCCCTTTGCGTCACGCTTGTTACTTCTATTTGTGTTATAAGGTCGGTATTTAAAATGATATACATATGTAGGTAATCTAAAATCCAAACAATGTTTAAGCTGATGATTAATATTTTACTATTTCATTTTTCATTTATACTTTGTTTTGGCGTTTATTTCTATGTGAGCTGTTGACATTTGACAGCTGTCAGTACGCTTGTTGCCATTGCTTGTTTTTAACATTTTAAAATACGTACTATTTATTTTTTAAATTTGTTCATCTTTGTTTTGAGTATAATTATTTAATGCTGTAATTGTTCCTGGTTTATTTTAGTTATTCTGTTAATTTGTTTTATTTTATCCTCTCATGTATGAGTGGTGAGTTATTACATTACCGTTGTGCTTTAAATTGTAGTTAAGTATATATTTTTTATTTTTAGTTCTTATTGTATATTTATTACATTTCATTTTATTTGTTAATTATATATTATTCTTCCTAATACGTTTTATATGGATACTAATTGTATATATGATCTTGACGACAGTTTTTTCTCATGTTCTTCATCCAACAGTTTTAAAAGTGTAAACAGTATATTTTCTTCGCCTTCTACATTATGTGATCAACTATCGTCTGTGTTCTGTGATTATCGCTCTTATCTTAATGTGGTGCACATTAATGCACAAAGTGTTCCCAGCCATTATTCAGATATTCTAGCATCCTTCAGTAGTGATTCTATTGATGCGATCTTAATTTCGGAATCATTCTTAAAACCATCGCTCTTATCTACGCAATTCGCAATACCAGGATATGTACTGATTCGCAATGACAGGGTTGGTAAGGGGGGCGGAGGGGTAGCTATCTATCTTCGTTCTGAAATTAAGTATACGGTCATTGACACGTCTCCTTCAAATTATTCAGAATCAGCTGAACACCTAGCTATTGAATTATGTTTACACCATAGCAAACTTTTACTTATAGTATGTTATTGCCCGAATCTTAATATTGATTATTTTAATAGTTTTGATACTATCCTTAACAATTATCGTACCATTTACCAACATGTTATTATAATGGGTGATTTTAACACTTGCCTAATGAAAGATAACCTTCGTGCTCATAAACTACGCGCCTTACTATCATCTTACAATCTTCATCTCTTACCCACTGCTACGACTCATCATTTTCCTAATTGTACCCCTTCTCTATTAGATTTAATGATTGTGTCTTCGATTAATAATGTTCCTGTTCATGGCCAACTTTCCGCCTCATTTTCCTATCATGATCTACTTTTCCTCTCCTATCGTGTGCGTCCCCCTAAACGTGTACCTCAATTAATTTTTCGACGTTGCTATAAGCATATTAACCAGGAGGCGCTGGAAAATGATGCTTCGAATATTGACTGGTCTGATGTATTGAGTAGCACCAATATCGACGAAAAAGTTGAAAGCTTTAATGCGAAGATTTTAGGCATTTATGATCATCATGCACCACTTAAGAGGATCAAAGTCAAGCATAATCCTGCTCCCTGGCTTTCCAATACTATCAAGGAACAAATGGCACTTAGAGATCGCGCTAAAAGGAAATTCAAGCTTTGTCCTTCCGAAAGTAATCTCCAAAAATTCAAAACTCTTCGTAATCGATGCAACCGTCTGTGTCGTGCCGCCAAACGACAATATTTTCACTCTTCTCTCCAAAATAAAAGTACTGCAGATGTTTGGAAATTTCTTAAGTCCGTGGGTATTGGTAAATCACCCATCCTTTCACCTAGCGATTTTGACTTAGACACTCTCAACAATTTCTTTTCCCGTTCTCCTACGAGACTGTGTTCTAACGACAAGAAGAGCACTCTAAAATATTTATCAGAATTACCAATACCCAATACTCCATTCTCCTTTACACCTATAACTGATTCAGACATTATAACTGCAGTCCTTTCAATTTCATCGCAGGCCGCTGGCTATGACAAGTTATGTTTGAAAATGATTACACTGATTCTTCCTTTCCTGTTACCGATTCTTAACCATATTTTTAACTACTCTGTTACCACAAGTTCCTTTCCGAAAGCCTGGAAACTAGCAAATGTTATTCCTTTGCCTAAAGTTACCAATCCTTCTTCTTTAGCTAATTTTCGACCCATTTCCATATTGCCAACTCTCTCTAAGGTTTTTGAATGCATTGTCCACAAGCAGTTCTCTTTCTTTTTATACTCTAATGATCTTCTTAATTCATATCAATCTGGTTTTCGTCCAGGCCATAGCACAACTTCGGCTCTTATTGACGTAACTGACGACATTCGCTTAGCCATGGAGAATAAATCGCTTACAATCCTTATACTTATTGATTTTAGCAATGCTTTTAATTCTATCGACTTCGACATCCTTCTTGGCGTACTAAAATCAATTAATACTTCTTTATCCGCGTTAGCGTGGTTTGAATCTTACCTTCGGAATCGTTCACAGCGAGTTCAAGTAAATACATCCTATTCCAACTGGTGCAATCTTACTGTGGGAGTTCCCCAAGGTGGCGTACTTTCCCCTCTTCTTTTTTCTGTTTTTATTGACTCGATCACTAAGGTCATATCTTCAAAATACCACTTATATGCTGACGATTTGCAAATATATCGCCATTTTAAGTTGCATGATGCCGAGTCTGCTATTATCTCCATCAATGATGATCTAAGGCGTATTACTGAATGGGCTGATAGTTTCGGTCTTACTGTTAACCCGGGAAAAACTAAAGCATTAATCATAGGTAGTAAACGCATTCGCTCTCAACTTAATATAGCCGAACTACCCCCTATCACCGTCGACAGCGTCCCTATTACTTTTTCCGACTCGGCTAAGAATTTAGGTGTAATTTTTGATTCCAATCTTAACTGGAATGCTTATATCAATGAGATCAGTCGTAAGGTACACTTTTCGCTCCATTCTCTAAAATCTTTGCAAAACTTTTTACCCTTCAAGACTAAAGTTTCTCTCGTGCAAACTCTTATACATCCGATCATTGATTACGCTGATGTCACTTGTTTAGATGTCACCGAAGAATCACTTAACAGACTTGAGCGACTACAAAATTTATGCTTGCGTTTCATCTTCGGCTTAAAAAAAATATGATCATGTAAGTCACTTTCGTAAGCAACTCCAATGGCTACCTATCCGCCATCGTAGAAATTTTAGAATACTTTGTTTCCTTTTTAAGACTCTTTTTAATCCTTGTTCTCCTTCGTATCTACGGGACCGCTTTTCTTTTTCTCATGATGATGATTCTTCATGCAGATCTCATAAACGTTATCTTCTTCAGATACCCACCCACCGTACCGATTTTTATTCCTACTCCTTTACTGCACATTCCGTTAGACTTTGGAATTCCCTACCATATGAAATTCGCGTTTGCAAAACACTATCTCTATTTAAGAAAAGAGTGAGAAAATTCTACCTGAATCAATCCTAGTTTAAAACCAATTTGATTAAGTATCTTCATGCGTGTTGGAATATATTATCGTATGTATTATACTATGTATCGTATATATGTATGCGTGTATGTATAAGTATTATATTATTTGTATCTATGTGTGTATACATTATTATGTAGGTATATATTATGTATTTATATATCGTATAATTATGTATTTATTATTATATATTATATTTTTATTCATAATATGTTTACTTTGTACACACTAATTTTTGCGACTCTTTTACAATTTTCCTGTGGCAGGACTACTGGAAGAGATTCCATCATGGGATAAGTAGTGCCTTTGTACCAGCATTGTTTATGTGCTTTTTCCTATTTATATTCTAGTGTGCATAAATTGTTAAATAAATAAATAAATAAATATATATATATATATATATATATACTAGCAAACCCGGCGAACTCCGTTTCGCCACCAACTTATTTTCGTGAGGGATACTCACACCACGTACTGCTACTATCAGAGATGGCGCTGTATGTGAAAAATGATTTACCATGTTTTCCTGCTTTTCTGTTGAAAATTTTCCTGAATTTAGTTTGCTATAAAGCTCACGGAGCCCGAGACCTTTCCAACGAATGCAAAACCGTGGAAATAGGTTCGTGCGTTCTGGAATTATAGCGTCAGGAAGGAAAACCCGACTTATTTTTATATTATAGATATATATATATATATATATATATATATATATATATGTAGACATATATATATACAAGAATTGCTCGTTTAAATATATAAGATCAGATATATAAATAAATATATCGTACATGTTATACTCAGACTCGGGGCGGGAATCGAAACCCCAGAGCGACAGGCTGGATCACTGCCAATAGCGCCACCTTCAGGCCAGAAAAAAGAAATATATCCCTAAAAGTAGCTTTACATGTTTTATGAATTATTTCTAATCAAATCACATGAAATTGTTCACACTATCTAATGGACCGCCGATGTTTACCGACATTGAAACACAATTATCAAAACCATGTCATTTATTGTTTTGGCGAGTTGTGGTACTTTTCACACGTAGAGTTTTGGTAAACAATAGTTTGTTTTTCACACATTTTAGTTTCCGGTTTTCAGTTGTAAAGAGAAAAATAATTATTATTACAAATGCCTCTTATACAACGGTCACCTGTATTATAAAATCCAGTGCCGTGTATTACAGGTACTTGTGGTTCACTCTCTACATCCCTGTATTCAATATGTTGTATATATATACATATATATATATTTATCAAACTCAAATAATACCTGTTCACTCTTGCCTTAAAAATCCCTAAATTGTACGTATCTGGAAACAGTGACGCAGGAAAAGAACTCCATTCCTTTGCAGTTCTAATAATGAAAGAAGATGCGAACCGCGAGGTGCGAACCGGAGGAATGTCGACCACGTATGGATGAAATCCATATATATATTTCAATATGGTCCCGCTGAAACTATCAAAATGGCAGATCTGTAAGAGTTACATTTCGTAAAGTTCTGGATATTTTCGGTCAACATAATCGTCCTTCTGAGATCGCTATTAAGAATGGTCAATAAAGAGTCGACAGGCTCGGTACATAGTGTGCCAACACCAACGCGTGTTCGACCGGGTTCAAGTGAAAAAATCGCATCCATGAACCACCGTGTTGAAGAAGATCCAAATTTGTCAATTCCTTGACGTTCTGAAAAATTGGTTATCCTTAACGACCACATAGCGAATTCTGCGTAAGGATTTGGATTTAAAGCCTTACAAGGTGCAATTGTTGCAATTGAAGCCAGGCGATTATTCACATCGCCATTAATTCGCTCAATTTATTAAAAAAACAACCCGTTGGTTGAAAGAAGAAAAATACATGGAAGTAAAAAAACGTCTTTTTGTCCGTCAGTCCGTCAGTGCCTGAAGTCGAAAGTCTTCGACCTATGTGTGTTACCAGTGATGACATACGGATATGAGCATAGCCATGCTTGGTATATCTCTGCGAGATCGAATCAGAAAAGATGAGACCCACAGACGAACGAAGGTTACCGACATAGCCTATCGGATTTTCCAGCTGAACTGGCAGTGGGCAGGGCTCATAGCCTGTAAAACTGACGGGCGATGGAGCAGAAATGTTCTCGAGTGGAGATCACATATAGGAAAGCGCAGCGTTGGACGCACGTCAGCGAGATGGACAGATGACATAAGGAGAGTCGCCAGAAGCTTTTGGATCGAGACTGCTGCATCTCGCGGACGTAAAAATTGTTAATAATTGAATAAGGCAGAAAAGCTTTTAAATTTCTTTTCAGAAAATTAATTTTACATCATCAGTCTTGTCTATTGATTAAACTTAACTAATATTAAAGTCTCTGTTTGCAATGTCAAAATATCAAAAGTCTTTTTCATCAGCCTATCATCATGTACCTCCTTATCATTAGATATTAGCTACATAATATTTTGAGCAGAAGGCGTACAGTGATTTCGATTATATTGCATATATATACGATTGGCTGTCTTGTGTATTATTTAATGACTTTCAATTTTAAGATAGTAACTAGAGTTTTTTTCTCCGGATTTTTTCCCTTTCTGCCAACACTAGGGACATAAGGTTGTAGCAACATCTATCTCGCCACATACGAACTGACGTATTCTATATCGCGCTATCAAAGTAATCAAAGCGATTGAACATATATACAAGAACCTGGCAACAACCGTCGGGGCAGTAGCCCACCAGACACATTACCCGTCTGGTCGGAGGATTCTCCTTTTCCACTGGCCTTCCAAAAGGTTAAGCTATTTGTTGTAATCTTCAATAAAGTCGATGATATTAAGGTTATATCTACCAAGACACTATAGATTATCTTAGTTAATTAAATATTGTAATTAAATTACGGTAGCTAGATAACATTGGGTAGGTATATTACCCAAGTTTGTAATGTACCTAATGTAAAAAAACAGCCATTTCTAAATTGTATATTGTGTTTCTTACTATGACGTAATTATTTTAAATGCAGATTTTTTAAACATTCTAATTATAAGCTATAGTTTTATCATTTTGTCGCAGGGGTTATCCTTAAGCGCCCAGAGCTCCCATTATTCTTACTTGTCCTGGTTAAAGATGAGTTTGGTTGTAGGTAGTCATTTTTCTAAAACATATATACATATTATGACAGGTTGGCGCAATGGTCACAGTACTCGCTGTTGCTCTAGCTGTCACGGATTTGACCGCTTATGACAAATATCTGTATAGGCCATATTAATGTTTGCCGTAGTTTGGGCGTTTGTGTTCGTGTCGTTTGAATCTAGACCCCCAATATAGAATACTCATCCTACTGTTGGAAGTTGAAAATGTAGTGTTTATTCATATATAATTTATTCATATACTTATATATAATTACAGTCAAAACCAGGTGAAGTCACGCAAGCAGTGAAAGATGCTATCGACGCTGGCTACCGTCACCTCGACTGCGCTCACATTTACGGCAACGAGAAGGAAGTTGGTCTCGCGCTGAAAGAGAAATTCGCTGAAGGAGTTATTAAACGGTAAATACTCTAATAACTGTAAATAATCTGTTTGACCTTAAAAACCGTTTTGGTGAAGTGGTGCGAAAATATATATATTTGTTTATGGTCTGAGTGCATATCCTTGTGGGTGTCACCATACCTCGGAGAGCATGTAGAACCGTCGGTCTCGGTTGTTATCATAGACACCTGATAGCAATCATTACTCATGGCAGGAAAATTACCTGCCAACCCACAGTGTCTGTTGCTGTTGGTTCGCTGGGTTGATACACCTACTTTATACAACCAGGCTTCCACTCCCCTGGTTTTAACAAAATACACTTATACAAGTATGAATACCAGGAATTATCAATATTTTTATTTTATTACTAAAACTTTATATGATTTTAGCACTATTGGAAGCCATTAATCCCAATGAGTGAATATTAAAGAAAATACCATATTATAGGGAAGACATTTTCATTACCTCCAAATTGTGGTGCACGCATCACCGACCTGACCTCGTGGAGGGCGCGCTGAGGACCACACTGAGTGACCTCGGCCTAGACTACATCGACTTGTACCTGATTCACTGGCCGCAAGCTTTCAAGGTATGTAAAGAGTAAAGTTATTATACTTCGATAACCATTGTAAAATAAAAATAAAAACTCGATCAATACTGACGACTTGAATTATTAAAACTTTTCGATCGCACTGTAAAACGAATTCATTTACTGTCGAGTTTTCGATGGCGCATTTTGCAAATATAATATAGAGTATAGTAAATGATAAAATACATACGTATTTTGAATATTACACATTATAATCTGTAATATAATTGATGGATTAATACAGATTTATCCTTTCTTATGATGCCGAGCGGAATGTCTTATAGAATATAATCCTCAAAAATGAACACGAGCTCACAGAGTTTCAAACTGGTTAAATGTAAACAAATAGTCAAACGAAAAGTCGATAACAAATCATTTAAATTTGAAAGTTATGATGAAATTCATCACAATCTCTTGAAATCTCTCAATTAAAACTTAATTGTGTATGTTTCTGACAAGTATTTTTTTCCCTAATGCTACATCCACTACCCAAGATATTACTCAGTAGAACCTACACAAGAAAATAGAAAACCGACAAAAAAAAATACATTTTTAAGTATTTAGTAAATTGCTTCAATGTTTTCAACGCGTATAATTTGAGCCTTAAAATGTCTTTCATAGATAACAAGATAGGTGGGACCGAGTTGTAACCGTTTAAGTCGAATTAGCATAAATCGATTAAATTTTATATACCAAGCGGTTTCATACTTGACGAATTCCTTCACTATATTAAAAACTATAATTAAGAATAATATATATATTCTTTATTGTACAGTAAAACATTTATACAATTTTTTGTTACATTGAAATTTGGCAAGGATGAACTTATCTCTACAAGAGATCTCTGAAGGTAAGAGATAACGTTACCGCGGGGTATATAGTGTAAAAATCCTCCTTAAAAAAAAAGTAAGAAAAAAAAAAGAAAACAAGACCGTAAAATATAGTTAAAAGCATACGCTCAACATATATTAATTAATATATAACATACACTACGTACATAATATCAAGAAACATAAACACAAACATACATACATAAATACATACAACCATAGATACAGATATAGAGATATATAATTATGTGTTATAAGTCTGATTTGTTATGAGAAAGGGTATGAATAAAAATTAAATCAAAAAATTCGGATATCGCGTAAGTCGGGGTAGCGTAAGTCGAGGTATTATTAAACAGCCGCAGTAGAGATAGTTTTAAGGAAATGTTTATCTTTTTAATTAATTAATTATAACTTTATGTTTTATTTTTATTTCGTAATTTTATTTATGTATTAGTTCATGTTTTTTAATCTTTGTATTTACGTTTTTTTGTTTTAATTGTATTAATTAATATAAAGATATCGGAGTTTGTCGTATCGTATACCACGCGAAAGGTGTTTCGAAGACTAATAAATTTATACATATCTATAATAAAATTGTAATCAGCCGCTGTCTGTACATAAGAGTTTATGTTTGTGAATTTTGTGTTATTTGATATATTTATGCACCACCCTCCATTTTACTCCGGCTATGTAACGGCAACGTAAGATTGTCTGGAAGAGATTGCTTATTAGCAATAAGACCGCCTTATTGTGCAATAATATTTAAGCATATATCTCTGTAATTTTGTTCCAAAAGTGGTGTACAATAAAGAATTATAAATAAATAAATAAATAAATAAGAGATATTTAGGAAAACAATAAAGATTTTTATAAGAGCAATAAAAGGTCGATGGGGGAGGCATACGTTCAACAGTGGACATCCAACGGCTGATATGATGATAATGATGATGAATAGAAGTCAAAAGAATTATTTTTACAATTATTTTATTTTTCTGTATGTATGTTTATTTACGCAACACACGAAATCAATTCCATGAAACTGGATGCGGTTTTCAATCATGTGATCCTGGAAATTTACTCTCTAAACATAAATCAGTGGGATTTCACTAATTTTAAGTGACTATTCATTTTTTATCATTGTGAGAATCGTACCACGTATTATATAATAAATATAATTAGTGACAATTCAATGTATGAATATCTGAACATCATAATCCACTGATTTGATCATTAAATATGTGTTACTGAGTAATCACTAAGTTGTTATTGAAATTTACTGATATTAATAAATACAGCTTCACTAACGAAATAAATTAAAATTTAACTAATTCATGTTTAGAGAATAACATAACACCTTTTAATGTTTCATCTCGATACAACATCTAGAAGTGCAATAATTAGTCTATAATTTTTTTTAGTGAAATAGTAACAGTCTCATTTCATTACACACTTACCGCGAGTGAAACCGCGTGGAACAGCTAGTAAAAAATAAATATGTGTTCTTTTATAGGAAGGAGGAGAACAATTTCCAGTTGACAGTGAAGGGAAGGTGATACCATCTCCTGTGGACTACGTGGACACATGGAAGGCTATGGAAAAGCTCGTCGACCTCGGCCTTACCAAGAGCATCGGCTTGTCCAACTTCAATAAGAAACAGATCGACAGGGTGATGGAAGTTGCGAGGATAAAGCCAGCATCTTTACAGGTCATCAGTTTAAGCTTGAATTTGTTTTGTCATTTTAAGCTTAAATTAATATTATCTTCAGGACAGTTAGGTATTTCTATTTTACAATCATTGACAACCATTCTGGTGTATTGGTGCGAATAGTCACCTTAACGCCAGCGGTCGCCAGTCCGATTCCATTTTTGGGCAGATTTCTGATTTTGCATAATAATATGTTTCTAGTCTGGATGTATATGCTTGAGGATCTCCCCAATGAACCTCGGAGAGCACGTAAATCAGTCGGTCCCGTTTTTTATCATAGACACCTGATAGCGTTCGTTACTCAAACTAGGGGAAATACTTGCCAAACCACAGTGGAGCAGCGTAGTGAGTTAAGCTCCAACACATCTCCTTTATGGAAAAGAGGCCTTGTCTAGCAGTGGGACATTTACAGCCTGAATTAGTTCTCAGTTCTTAGTTCAGTGTATTTATTGTTGGTATTAATTTTTAAATAAATAACCTCAGATCGAAGTACACCCCTACTTGAACCAAGAGAAGCTGATCGACTACGCGCGTTCCCTGGGTATCACAGTCACCGCGTACTCGCCGCTCGGATCCCCTGACAGACCCTGGGCGAAGCCGGGCGATCCCCAGCTGCTTGAAGACCCATTGCTGAAGACCATTGGTGAAAAATACAACAAGAGTCCTGCACAAATTCTCATCAGGTAACGACCAATTAATAAGATTTAAATTCAGCTAATAGTGGTCAGTTAAACTTTAAAATGAATGAATGTGTAACACTCAAGTTACCTTAGGACACTCTTTTTTTTTGGATGATATCCAGGATGCCCGGGTCGGCAGTCCTAGACCTATTTCGGACTCGGCACTTTGGGAGTGCAATACCGTACTAAACCCCTGCGGGAGCCTTCAGCCACTTTAATTGGAGGGTCCCGAATCTCAGGCAACAGGATCCCTCCAGCGACAGGGCTTACAGGGCACACCTGTGTTTTGAAACACATGATACACGCACAAACACAAAGAATCAATCACACAAACATTTGTAGCCTTCAATATATTTGATCGAATTCGCAACTAGTAGACTACTGTACTGTACTGTATCAGCCTGTAAACAACCCACTGCTGAGCGAAGGCCTCTTCTCCATATAGAAGAAGGGTTCAAGCTTAATCCACCACGCTGCTCCACTGCGGGTTGGCGGATAATATCCCTACCGTGAGTAACGATCATTACCAGGTGTCGATGATAACAACCGGGACCGAGGACTTTACGTACTCTCCGAGGCACGGTGGAGGAACCAGCAAAGACATACACACAGAATGGAAACACATCTATACAAATGCTTATATCTGCTCCGAGTGGGAATCGAACGCACGAGCGCCGGTGTTGAGGCGACTAGTCGCACCACTACACTAGAACGGTCGTCTATCACTAATATTATAAATGTGAAATATAAGTTTGATTGTTACGCTTTCACGCGAAAACTACTTAACCGATCATCATGAAACTTTGTACACATATTCTTGGAGGTATTAGAAGTAACATAGGATAGGATATTTGCACAAATACAAATATCTGTCCCGAGCGGGAATCGAAATAATATGGAATATGTATACACATTGTATATACACTATAGTGTGAGAACGTAACCAATTGTATGTTTTTAAAAGTGTTTTTATTAAAACGCTGTTGAAGTTTTTAATAGCGTCATATAACGATTGTAATGAAGCACTTGAAGTAATATGAACCGTCGATAAGTGTTCTACAAAACAGGTTGTTATCTAATTGAATGTCTGATGAGTATGAATTTTAAATACACAACTTTAAATACAGTGTGTAATACTATAGTTGTATCCAACATCGAATCTTACTAATATGAATTTTAAATACACAACTTTAAATACAGTGTGTAATACTATAGTTGTATCCAACATCGAATCTTACTAATATGAATTTTAAATACACAACTTTAAATACAGTGTGTAATACTATAGTTATATCCAACATCGAATCTTTCTTCCCTCAGACTTCGGTCAAACATGATGATTCTACCGGTGGCAAAAAAAAAATTTTACTTAATAATTTGAATGAATATTTTTTTGAAGACCCCCCCAGAAGTTACCCCTCACCAATATCCCACTCAGCTCTCCGTCAATTTCGAACCCCCTAAATCGATCCCCCACGAGAAGACCCTCCCCCCGACTTGGTCTATACCATAATATCTCGGGAACAAGAAGAGCTAGATATCCCGAGTTTGGTGTCAATCAACTTAGGAGAACTTGGCTCCAACAGAATTCCTAATTTGTACTTTTAGGTAAAAAATGCTTTAAAAAATCAAGAAAATATTCATATATAAAGATAAGCAAATTTTTTTTTACAAATTGTGTTGCTTCTATATTATCCGAAGGAACTTCCTACCTGATGTCCCATGACACCATTCATTCTTTTTCACCATTAATCTCCACTTTATATGTCATTTATTTCTATTCGCAACATGTGAAAACGAAAGTTGTAGTTTATTAATTTCTGATAAACCCTATCTAGCTTGAATTGTAACTTATGTGTGAGATAAACTTTATCAATAACTGGTGAAACAGGTGTACATACTGGTACAAACAAGGTTACAAAAACTGGTGTAACTTTTATATCACAGTAGTTTGTATCAATAGAGCAGTATATTTGATGTTTGATAACCATTCTGGTATAGTTGTAGGAGGTAGGAGGGTTTGATTCTCGCTCGGAGCATACATTTGTACAGTAATCTACAAATATTTGTTTCCGGTCTGGGTGTACCTATGTCCTTGTGGGTCGCCCCACCGTGCCTCGGAGAGCACGTAAAGCCGTCGTTCCCGGTTGTTATCATAGACATCTGATAGCGACCGGCGACCGTTACTCATGTTACCATAAGTAACGGTCAAAATTATCCGCCAATCCGCAGTGGAGCAGCGTGGTGGTTTAAGCTCCAACCCTTCTTCTATATGGAGGAGAGGTCTTTGTACAGGATTCGGTTGTTTACAGGTGGATTCAGTTCAGTCAGCTTTTGTCTGTATTAAAAATCTTTGCAAACTTAATTGATCTTCGAATTATTGTTCTACGATTTATATGTTAATAATATATTGTACTATATGTTTGTTTTGAAAACAAATTAATTAATAAAGTCAGGCTGAGCCTTCGACTGGCCAGTTGGTGCAGCTGGAAGTGACCCTGCATCCTGCTCCAGAGTTATGGGTTCGATTCCAACCCGTATCTGGATGTAAAGAAAGAAAGGAAAGTTATTTATTGGCCTCATAATAGAACAGTTACATCTTATACAGAAAACACATAACAATAAATTAAAACAAGAGATAAGAGAATACAGCAGCAAGATTAGAAAACTTAAAACATAAAACAAGTTCAAGAAGGCCAACTAGGTCTTTCCCTCAGCATTGCTTAGCAGCAAATATTTACTGCTAAGGCGTTGTTCTTCAGTCAGAGCCTGCATTAGTGACATCAGACGGCAAACGCCATCAGTACACACTGAACATAATAAAAAATATAAAATAAAAATTAAGGAAAGAAAAACAATGTAATGTAATATGTACACTTGGACCTTGGAGTAGCAGTGAAAAAAAAATCTAAAAGAATTAACCCCACGCCTCCACCGGTGACAGGAGGGCTGGTGCATTTTTTGCCCAAAGAAGAAATGCTGCTAGTATTCTCGGCACCATTCCACGCAGACATGATTTATACCAAAACTGTTTGTAAATAATTAGTTTAAGTTTTTAATTGTAAATATGTATAATATTGTAATTAAAAAGTAAATTAAAATAAAAGGCTTAAAAAATATATGTATTTAATTATATGTATATTTATTCCAAAAAAAAGTAAATTTATATCAGTCGGCTGTTACCTAAAACACGGGTATTAAGTTGCCTACCTTAGGAACAGATGAACGTGTGTGTATGTTAAACATATTTATATATGTATTTTATATAACATGCTACGATTTATATAGCGCCGCACTCATCACAAAAGCAATTGAAACCGGACGCGTTTTATATTTTATTTATAAACCTTTTTATATATTTCAGATACGCCATCGACCGCGGTCTGATCGTCCTTCCTAAGTCGGTGACCAAGAGTCGAATCATCCAGAACTTCAATGTGTTCGACTTCCAGCTGACCGCTGAAGACATCAAGACGATTGGAAGTTTGGAATGTAATGGACGATTGTGCACGATGGGCGAGTGAGTATGCTTATAGTAATACACACCTAACGAAAAGACGGTTGCCTGATGTTTTGTGATCACCACAAGGTCTGAGACAAAATCTAGTGTAGATAAATACTCAAATTAATAAAAAAAGTTTCGAAATAATCGAAACGTATATACGAAATAAATTATTACTGATAATAATTCATTAATGTGAATTGATAATTTTTTTTTTTCATTACATAAATTCAACGTATTACAATAATTATTTATAATTTCAATAACATTGACCAGTTTCATTGGTGATGATAGAACAATATTTATATATTTATATCCAATACTTAAATATATTTATTGTTGGAAATTTAATATATAAAAATCAATGATGATTATGGCTATGTACGCAGCTCGCTTCTAAGTGAAGATTTCCTTCACTTTGATAGGACCGCATGCGCACGTCATTCGACATTTCCGCTCATGTTGAAACTAGCTAACCCAAGAAATTTATATACAAACTGAAATGCTCACGAGCACTCAAAAAAACGTTCCTACGGCAGGGATTGCATCTCTTTCTACCATGGATTCAAGGCAACTCTCGTAAGAAAGAGACAAAATACCAGTAGTCAACGAAATGCTCGGAACGAATTTTCACTTTACATGTTATGCCAATGTCAACCTTATGTCAGTTATTTCAAGGTGCATATTTGAATATACAATTTTATTAAGTTATGATATAAATTCCTTGCCGCGAACATAGCCCATGTCAAAGCTCTTCTAAATAAATCTGTCAAAGCCAGTATTTATTTTAAAATAATTCCTTTTTCCACCCTAATTTGATGAATTTCGACGACAATTTTCGTAATAGAAGATGATACTTCTTTGTATCTATACTCCATGCTCGTCTGTGTTGAAAAGTGCACGCACACATACAACTATTAGATATAGTGTATAATAATATAATTATGATGATCGAAAATAATTATTGTTTTTTTTTTCAGCGTTCATCATCCTTCTTATCCGTTCCACGACGAGTTTTAATCTAATTGGGTTTATGTGAAATAAAGTATTTTATTTATATTAAATTATTACTTTTAATTTTCTATTCTATACTACTACCCAACATTGATACAATTAACAAAACTATTAAAAATATTCCTTATTTTAATAATCAGCGCGTATATTGATTGGAAAACGGTAAAAAATTGTAAAAATATATAACTTAATCTATATGTACAATATAATATACATAGGTATAGGAAGAAAAAACAAAAAGAAAAAGAATATTTATTACTAGAGAAAACCATCACTATAACAAGCGTTGGGGCTAATTTTAAGCAACAATGTACTTGTGTTAGCAGCCCCGCTCCTCCAGGTACAATAACTATTTTAGCAATTGAAAATTTAAATATTAAATGAAATAAATTTTACAAGACTTATATTAAATTCAACTAACTTTAAATTTAATTACACATAAAAAGAATCAGAAATTATATTTTGCGTAGTAAAATGCAACTATTGTTATTAGTTAGTAGGGTTCAACCAGTTTGATATCTATGTAAGTTCTTTCTTTGCTATATTTCGTACTGATTCCCACGAAGAGACAGTGAAGACAACTGCAGTATCATCAACGAAGCAGAAGGCATGCCCGTTTTGAATATTGATATTACATAAATTATTTATGTAAATTAAAAATAATGTTGGTGTTAAAACTGAACCTTACGGAACACCAAAAATCACGACCTCGTCCTCGCTGACGAAACTGCCAATTCTCACGCGATGTTTTCGTCCACATAAATAATCCCTAAAAATTTCTAACTGTGACTACATTTCCCTCTAGTCTTCGCACAATAATGGGAGTAGATAGGTAACTGTTCGTAAATTCAAATTGTTCGTATTATACGTGTTATCAAGATCAATCGATATTAAAACTAATTAACGTTTACTTTGACTTTGAAATAAAAGACAACTCGTATAATAAGTTATTCGTTTATTGACTGTTAAGGTCACAAAGAAAAATCGAATAATGAAGGAAAAAAAAGCGTTACAATTTAAGGTTTAAATAATAATAAATGAATAATATGAAGCTATACGTGGTTCTCCCGCCCGTCGCACCCTCCTTCGCCGATGAGCAACAACTTCATGGCATTCGAGGCGCCACTGGTCACTAGATGTCGCTTGAACAGTAACGAAAGCCTTTTGTAGGTTAAGGAAAACCGTAATGAATTTATAGATACAAAAACGCCACATATAAAAAAGCCTTCCTCAAAGCAGAGATTAACTAAGTACGTGATAATAGAGACAATTTATTACGCAGATATTTTTAGAAATTCACTGGAAATATTATCCCACCCAGGCGCACTGATAATGTTCATCAAAGTTGTATAAACTTTATGACAGTCCGTCTTCAAAAGTGTAAAAGAAGAACTTACATTTTTTCTTAAGCCAGGGAGCCTATAATTAATATTCTCTACTAATGCTCTACCTATATTTGGAAATAATTACGAGTATTAATATTTTTGACATAATATGCTGTAAGTAAGGATTTGGTTTCTAGTAATTGTGTGTGTTGTTGTCCTGTGGCTGTGAATTTACTATCTGGTAAATTACTATCAATATTTAAGGAGAATACTCGGTACATGATTATCATTCGAATTATGTAAAAAAAAATAGGTACTTAATTTTTGACCAAATTTTCATAAATTTCAATTCAAATAAATGAAGCGTTGACACTCTACAGTCATGCCGGCGGCACGTGCACAGGTGTTGTACTGTGCCGCTTGTTCACATCTAAAAATTGCCAAAGTTCACATCATTTACCTAGTCAACAAATTTGTTGCTTAAACGAGTAAAATATCTTAGTATTTTTGCCTATCCTAAGCCAGGATTAAAGTATTAAGGGGGACTGGATCATACTTGTTTATCCTGCTACCCTGTTAACACGTGGCGGGGTTTGGACGTAGATAAACTACCTGTTGTGTCGAAAGTGTAGCTAGCTGCTAGGGTGTCTAGACGACGCGTACATAATTGAATAATTGTTGAGTAACTTTACTTAAAAGTTTATTAATATTTATCTGTTTTTTTACATAATTTGAATGAGAATCATGTACCGAGTAGTCTCCTTAAATATTGATAGTAATTTACCAGTCATTCTGTATATACAGATATATATATACAGGATGACATTGATTGATGTTTTATTTACAATACATATATATATATATATATATATATATGTATTGTAAATAAAACAATCTACCTGCTTTCTTAAGAATAAGTGTTTTATTTGAGTTTTCATACGCACATAATAAGCTGTTCTTTACATTTGTAAAAAAAAAGGTCAGAGTGATTACTGTCGTCGAGGATGGTTAAAGCTTTGGTGAAGTTAACGGACAATTTTGTTTTGAAACTCAAGTTGATGCTTTTCAAAATATTTGATTTTTTATGAACATCATGAAATTATCAGTAGCCGCTGTTTCTAAAACAGCAACGGTAGCTGATTTATTATTCCCAGTATCCAATTTCATCATAAAATGGTCCAAGCAGCTTTTCTTTCTTGTAGGTAGCTTACAGCGGCGTGCACAGGATTATGACACTGGGTATGCGGCGGAGTACTCGGTCACTAAAACTTTTTCTTTTATAGATTTTTAGCATAGCCACAGCCACGCGACGGATCTCTGTTGGATCAGATGTTTTTCTGTATGATCATGCTTCTTTGACGCGGAATAGAAATATTTAAATCTGAATATCCCGAATCAGTCCACACTGTACTAGAATTACTAAATAATGTGCAAGGAAAACAATATAATTTAATCGTGTGTACACAACCACACAGCCAGTTATACGTTTCATAAATTTTATTTTATTAACATTTTTTATTAACATTAACTATAAACACGAAACTTTCGAGTTACATTCCCTTTTTTGCTGGTTTAATTGTTGTACCTACCTTTAGACACAATTTGAATCTTTTCACTGAATGACAATTTGTGAGAACTTGTTATTTTTAATTTTTAATAAACACACATTTTCAACACAAACCTCACAATCAAATAACATTTAAAAACAAACAAAAAACGCACTAGTAAAAGCAAATCACTACAATATTATTATAGAAACTCAGTAATAAACAGTTAAATCTACACACTTTCAAATGTTAAAATGAAAAATCTTCTAAGAAAACTATAAATATACTGGCGCAAATAAAATAGTAAACAATGCTTATCACATAAAAAAGCAAAATGGCCGCCGCGAAATACAATTAAACATTACATTACTCGGATTATAGGTAACTTACATTTCCGAATTTACTCCCGACGAATGCCGAACTTTCGTAGCCTGCCGCAGGAGTCGCGGCTGGTCCGGCTTTCGATATTCATAGATGTGTGCGTTTGCGAACTGTGCACGGACACCAAAATTACTACACACATGCGAACAAATCTCCTGCGGGACGCGACGGCATGACTTGGTTGATTAGGTACATTATTTGCAGCGCCGCTTGCTTGTCGCCAAACGCATAGCAGACATAATGTTTGTGTGCTTGCAAATAGGTGCTATTTATAAAATATTAGGCGTTTTTAAGTTATTATATTTTGTTTATTCATTTATTTACTATCAATTAAAGTCATCTAAATCGTACGAACGTTTTATTAAAATATCTGTGAATGGCAAGTAAAGCACTGCATTTCTGCCTACAAGGAGCGCACGCCCCTGGTAGTTTATGACCCGTCAATATGCCATGTACTGCTAACTAGTTATTAATTCTATTTGAAGTTATCTGGCGATGTTCTTCATTTTTTTTTTTGTGTAAGGTTTATATTGATGTTATTTGTTATAACAATATAATTGTTTGCGAGAGTTATTGTACCAAGATGTTTGTCCAGCGAATCAATAAACCCACTAGCTAGTATATTCTTAGAATTGTAATATTATCAATTCATATTAAATTTGTAAACACGATGAACCATTTACTATAATCTCTGGCATACTATTTAATAAGCAATGTTTAAAATATACGGTTACCCCATCGCATTTATTTATTATGTTTGGTAGTGTAATATTCAGTATAATAATTATGTATTTGGGGGTATAGGTTTACAGGGACTTAGATTAGTTACATTATGTAAGAATTATGATATCGACCTTTGACTGGAGCTTAGTCAAACTAGTAAAAATGTACGGAACTGTTTGTACACGTACAATAAATTAGGACGAGTTAAGGTGCGAAATGACTTTACTCCACGAGTGCTGATTTTACACTGATTTATTCATGTGAATGTGCATGTGAAATGCTGTGTAGACAGAAGTTGTATAACATAAAAATATATTAAATATAACAAATTCAATATACGAGTTTGTGTGTATATACTCTGTACAAACAAAGTCATCAAAATTACTAAAGATACTACAGATAATTTGAGAAATTAATGTTAAGTCGTTGTTATTCACTTTAATTTGTTTTAACACCTCTTTCATTGGGCATAAATATTTTTCAACTACTTCCAGTCTTACTTATACCTAAACGTTTCTTAAAATTTAATCAATTGCTTAACAACTGATTACCAAAAACCTCACTTATAAACACTATTTAGCGTTAAGAAGTCATTAAATAATGCTTAAATAGCTGTCAAAATTAAACACTGTCGAGACATAGTTTAACCCTCGCTTAGCGGCAAGATGGCGGATTTCACATAAATCAGCTGTTCTGTTGTAACGTCTGATCTACTTACTTGCGTTTGTTTGTTAGTAAGAATTAAGTGAAAGATAAAAAGAAGAGATTTTAAATGAAATTCCTTCTATTAAAAATTAAAATATACTAAATGAGCGTTATATATCTGTTTAATACAGATCTTTAGGTAGGTATCTAATTTTAATTATAATAACATAATTTGAATAAGGTTAAATCTTAAGTAAATTAATAAATAAGCGTTGTTGAATTTTGTTATTGAGGATCCTACTCCTATCTATCAAAATAAAATTGATTAGAAATATTAGAATATTGATCCAAGTTCCTATCTGTCAATAGTGGTCACTAGTAGCGACTCACTACAATATCGAGCTAGGGTTTTCTCAATAATGTTAAAAGATGTCGCTAATATGTAATTTTTAACAATTTCGTTCATTCAATTTCTCTATCTAATCGATTATTTAGCTACGCAAAGTTAGCACCCCACTGAAGGATTTTTGAAATCAAAATGACTTTAATCGATAGGTCTACGTTAGGTCTGTATAGGTCCACCAAAATTTTTGTTAGGTCGCCTATTTTTTTTAATAAATATTTTTAATAAATAGGTCTATTTTTTCAACAAAAAAAAAAGACCTAACAACCTATCAATAATAGGTTATTAGGTCTTTTTTTAGGTTGTTAGGTTTTTTTTTTGTATAGCTCGATTATTTTGGGTATAATCTGTGCCAACCATCTATGTATCGTTCTTTGTTCGTTCCTTAACTAAGTAACAGCTAATCAATGTTTATAAGTAAACAAAAGTTAATCATTGATTTATAGCTTAAGAGTGGATTAACTAAGCGGTGGCTAAGTATTACTTAACGAGATTTTTATAAGTAAGACCATTTAAGTTCATTTAATTCATTTGATGGGTAAGTTTACTATTAATTATGAAACGATTTATAAAAAAGACCGTGTTTCCAGCGGGTTCTACCTGAACATACATGAACTATGAAATGACTGTGTAAGAAACTGACATCGAAGCAAAACTGTTTTGACTTGGTCGTACCTTGTCCTCGTAAAGGGAATATTAAAATAAACTTACAGCTCGATAAATGACTGATATTTAATATTAATATGGACAAGACGAAAGTTATGTTCAATAAACATGTCATGCCGAGACCGATATCTGTTGCTGGTAACCTTCTTGAAGTTGTACAAGGTCACACAATCCTACTAACTAGAGGGAAGGGAGTAAACTTAGGACTTTTTTTTTAACTTTAGGAGTAAACTTCGAGAAGGAAGCCGATAAGAGGATTCAATTTCGCTGGGCGGCATTAGGTTGGCTTTGTCGAGTCTTCGATTCGAAGATTCCGAAATGTTTAAAGACAAAAGTCTTCGACCAGTTCGCCCTACCTACGCTTACATATAACGCCGAGACGTTGATACTGACAACGGGACTAGTATACAAACTTAAAATCATTCAACGTGCTTGGAGCCCATGGGAGTTGCTGGTCTCCTACTGTGCGCGTCCCCGGGTGGCGGATAGGAGTACACCACTCGGACGCGGTGAACGAGTGGTATACGAGGGGTACTTCGAACCCCCGCGGACCAAACCAGCAGCGGTGGGCGCGAAAGCGCAGTAGTAAGGATGGAGGGAGATCGAGGGTACTCTCTCCCTCAAGTGGAGTCTCTCTCAAGAATAAGATTAGAAATGAAATTATACGCGAAAGAACCAAAGTGACCGACATAGTAGGTAGAATCACAAATTGAAAGGCAGTGGGCTGGTCACTTATCTCGCAGGAACGATGGCGGCTGAAGCGATGTGTCCTGGAATGGAGCCGGCATATCAGCAAACGAAGTGCAGAGCATCCTCCGATCCACTGGATTGACGATCTGCTCAAGGTCGCGGTAAGCGGCTACAACATGATGTTAGCAGTCTATTTTATTATTATACAAAGAATAATATAAATGTTAGTATTCAGAAATGTTAATGTATTAGTTTCACTCGCAAAAATAATCCTATTGTATTTAAATATAATTTTAATGGCATTGAGATTGGTAGAGCAAAGATGGTCCGTGATTTAGGTGTATACTTTGACAGCAAAATGTTAATGTCTTCTCATATTGACATAATTAGATCCAAAGAACTTTTTTTTTTTTTTTTTTAATCTTTTATTTTTTGAAAGCTTGGTACACAAAATGCGACCATGTCGCCTTCATCAATACAAAACTATTAATACTAACACAGCTTTACTAAGTATGGTAATAAAACAAAAAACTTATTGTCTAACCTTAATACCAAACAAAACTATTTTAAACAGTATACGTGCTTCCTCGGACAATGGGTATGCAAACACACTATTTACCGAACCAATGTTCCAAAAAATATAATTTGCATGCAGCCTCGTTCCGGACACATTCCATCATAATATGGTAAACATCCTCAACTATACCACACTCAGTACAATTTGGGGAGGGTACTTTTCCCATTAAGAATGCAAATTTATTTAACGGAATGTGTCCCGAACGCAGTCTCAAAGCAACAACAATTTCGTTCCTACTCAATCTACAATTATCAAACCAAGGCACTCGTAGAGGATGACTTTGTATTGTACCATACCATATACGCACGCATACGCATTGTACTTATACCATATACGCACATTAAGTGATTTTTCATCAAAATGAACCTTCCATATATTATAACACTCCTTTTTAACTGTCGGCAACAAATCCAAGAAAAAAGGGAGGTAGGTCTGTACATCACCATCCACTATCGCTTGCTTAGCTAGTGTATCCGTAACCTCATTACCATCCAACCCAATATGCGAAGAGATCCACTGTATCCTGATCGACGCCCCCTTCTCCTGCAACTGCTGCAGACAATCCAGTATTTTGTAGGCTATCGGTACTCCTCGAACAGTCGAGGTGCAACGAGCCACATGAAGGAGCGCACTCTTTGAGTCCGTCAAAATAACAAATCTGTCATATCCTTTTGCTATAGCGTAGCATAAGGCTTCATGTATAGCAATAAGTTCCGCGTATATAATGCAAATATTACCACAAATTTTTATCTTGACAGAGAAATTACAAAGAGCGTCAAAGAAAGCTACTCCTATTCCATTATTTTCCTTTGAAGCGTCTGTATATATTTGGTGACAATCTGAATATTGATCTCTTATAAATGCAGAGCATATGGGTCATAAACAGAACAATCAAAAAAACTGTGCTCTTTATAAAACTGTGTGAAAAAATACTTCACACATTATTATTTTTGGGAAAAAATATCGTTAAACGTACATTTTACTAATTTACTTTAAAATTTCTTTATTTTTGTTAAGTGTCGAAGGAAAATTAAAACGAATTTGTCAATTAAATCCCTTTCCGTGGACCGTTACCAGTCGATGCTCATAAGTTATGCACTATATTAAAAATACTCTAAACGATAAATTTTAATTTATTTATTATTACCTTTGTTACTAATATCCTGCAGTTAATAATAAATGATATTGTGAAAAATAATCAGCTTGAGTATACGAATTATCTATACAAATAATAAATCTGTTAAAACCTCTGTTTTATTAATACACTATATAGGTATCATCAAGAATAAATTTCAATAGCGCGTTTTTTTTCGTATCAGCGCCATCTCTTATCGTGTTTTTCTTTGTTCACGTATCACGTAAAAAGTACAAAACCAATGTAAATAACTTTAAAACATAAAAATTAGACATAACTCACAGTATAATTTAGTTTTTGTTTCATTGTAATTAAATTTAAAAATAAATATTTAAGAAAATAGAAATAGATACCTACGCCGCCAACGCCATCTGGTCTAAGGAATCTTAAAAACTCACAAAACTTATTTTTGAGTTATTATTTTGCTAAACTTAAAAGTTTACTAAATATGTCGGATAGGAATAGAAATCGTTTTAATATTTTAGATAAACATCATTTTCAATTAATATAGGTACTATTATGTTAAATGTCACTAAATATAAAAACGATATTCTACTATTATACGATAGATGGCGCATGTAGGTGATAAAAAATATAAATTTATAATTTTTAAAATTTTAGTTAAATACCCGTGCGAAGCCGGGACGGGCCGCTAGTTAAACATAAACATATTGTTATCAGTTCATGCGACCCCTTCGGTGGTGTACCTAAAATGTAGATTCGAAACTGTATTAAACGAAACCCAACATGACTTATTTATTTGTGTTGGCAACACTGTTTAACTGGCAGTTGAACCTCATAGTTGAAAATGGTTCGTTTACTATAAGTAAAAATAAAATAAATCTGTGTTTAAATAAGTGATTGTTTGTAATTTATGTCAAAGATCGTTGCAACTTTTCTGTTACGTTGATATTTCGGTAAGTATTATCATGAAAAATACTTGTTGTAATTTGCCTAGTGAGATATCGGCGGCCATTGATAAAAACTCTACAAGTTGTTTACTACCCTCAAAATTTTGTATGTTGCATAGTATTTTATAACTAGTTTACCCTTCCGTGGACAAACTTCTCAGTGGACACTATGTCCGAAAGTGAATTTTATTAACTTTCTTAACTTATATTATACAAATAGTATAATAAATGATAATATGAAAGCACGTGTTGCTTGGCGCTTTAGTAACTGTGTGAATGATTATTTTATATTTTATTAAACACATCTCGTTTACTACAGTTTTCTATGTGCATGCTCAGCAGGAAAAATCTCATTCTCGTGCCCTGATTGTTTTATTAAATATAATGGTTGAAGCAGTGTATGTACGGGATTTTGCTGTATTTCTGGTAACAATGTTGCGAACATACAGATCACAAATCCAACTAAGTGATAAAAAAAAGAACAGACGACATGAACAAAAAAACATGAGTATGCGCTGAGCACGTAAAAACGGAACGAAACTGTTAAGGAAGAAATACGTAAGACTGATAGAGAAAGATACCATGTAAAGAAAGAAAATGGTGAAACTAAATAAGAAAACCAAATAAGAAAAATGTGGCGAGAATCTCGAAAAAGCCGTGACTAATAAAAAATCCTAAAAACCACCACTACTTTTCTGGAAGATAATACTCCGCCGATGAGTCTTCTTCATCATTTTCGCGCGTTAAAGTTGAAATAGCTGCTCGCAACAAGGAGGAAAGAAAGGCAGAAAATGAGGTTTTGAAAATAAAAAAATTAAATTGATAAATACAGAATATAAGAAGATTGGAAGCACTAGAAGAACAAGAAGAATATTAAAGAGAGATGTAAGAAAAGCCGTGCATGATTTTTTAGTATAAGATGAGTATAGTAGACTGACCACTGGCAAAAACTAAACTATTACCAAAAAGCAAAAGCAAATGCCACATAAGCTTACTGAATGACACTTTCTTAAATACACCAAGTTTCTTTCTTTAGTTACACCAAGTTAACACCAAGTTAGTTTCTTGGAGTCGGAACGTGCCAAACATTTTACACATTAGAAGATTAAGTTTTCTCTCCTGCCCAGCACAAGGGCAAATATTTGAAAACATGCAAATCGCGCGGCGGTTATTAAAGAACGAATGCGGAGTTTATATTTTTACTTTTGTGAATTATTTCTTATGTAAAAAAGTATCTCAAATATGGACCGATAACTAAAAATCTTATTTATAAATTGAGTTTAGAGATCAAAGAGCCAAAATCTAATTCCCATTCGTGTCCAATTCTCCATTTTCAATCAATAATTATCCTAAAATTGTTAAATTCTTCTTGAAGATTATACTTTTGGTAAGATATTCATAAACTTAAGTTGTTAATTAACACATAAAACCATGCTGTAACACGCAAAGAACATAACTTATTAAAAATAAGATCAGTTAAAAAATGTCCATGGACAACTTGCTAATTACCATTTGGGAACATTCCGTAATGATTTTTCTTGTAAAAACTGGAATATTCCAACCCAATAGTACATAGGCGCGTGGGTACCAGTTAGAGCTCGAACACCGAGCGAAGGCTAGTGTCAAAGATCAGTCTTTTTGGCGCCAATTGTGATTATCTCGTCCTCAAAGTGTTTTAGTAAAAATATTATCTAATAACCATTTATTGTTTTTTAGGTAAGTGATCAATTACATATTTTTGATAACATGTTTTATATAGTCCCTATAGTGACTCCTTTTGGATTTTGAGAATAGAATTAGAATGTTTCTAACACAAGACTGATTTATTTAAGAAAATAGTTGAAATACTACTTACCATTTGTCTCATTACCGATATTTGCCGTTCGCACAAGCGAATGGTAATTTGTTTTTTTTAGAAATGGTAATTATGTTGAAATTTCGTCTTAATTTGTGACAGCATTTTTGATGTCTGTGCGGAAAGGAGGTGATTCTTGTGACAACATTTTTGGTCTATTTTGAAGTCTTGGTCTATTTTATTATAGAAGCAACGGCCTAATGCAAGCCTTTTGCAGCCAAATTGGGCTGCGCGCCGGGGAAGTACTTCTCTTTCACTTAACTTGTGGTTTTTAGCCACGTTTCGGACTACACGGCCTTTCTTGCAACAAGAGTTCAGGTATATTTTCCCGCCAAGGTTCCCTGAATGAAACCATTAAAAGGGCTCTTGCCACCATCGACGTTCCTGCTCTTATTGAGCCTACTGGAATTGGTCGCGATAATGACAAGAGGCCTGATGGTTTAACACTGATTCCCTGGGAAAGGGAACGGACGCTTTTATGGGACTCAACCTGCGTTAGCTCCGTCTCACGTCAGGGAGACAGCTTTAAGAGTGGAAGCCGCTGCGGAGAAAGTTGAAATGACTAAATGGCACAAATATTTGTAACTTATCCCATGTTATGTTTTTGTGCCGTTTACAGTCAAAAAACTTGGATCTTAGAGTAGCAGTGCAAAAAAAAATCTAAAAGAATTAACTCTACGTCTCATATCCTCCACTAGTGACAGGAGGATTGGTGCATTTTTTGCCTTGCACGGATTTTGTCACTAGTAAGATTTTACGTCAAATTTTCACGAGTATTGTGAACTAATGGCGTATCGCAAAGTTTTTGTTTTGTAACTTCCTTGGGGCTATCGTCATAGGACACACCAACCTCCAGTTTTCTACTGCGTCTGTAGCCTCTGTAATTTGGACTGAACCTAATTTTAAATTTTCGGAACATAGGCCTTTGATACTATGCACAGAAGCAAAAAAAGCAGGAAGAGCGACACTAGAAATTTTTCTCACGCCGATGCCACCATCTCTAATTGGTAAAGCAGCTTTTATATCTTAGTTATCATCTCTAATTTTTTTTTCATAATTACTATTTGAAAACTATTCATTACATTGTGAGTGACCTAATTACCAATTATTCATATTTATCACTACCGTTCGTATGAATTTTGAATTGCCTATCATACAAAAAGTAAATATTTTAAGGCATTCCCTTAGATACTATTTTAAAAAGAAAGTACCTGAGATTACAAAAATCATATAAAGAATCATTTTCCTCACCTTTTTTTCTTAATCTCCGAAACTATGCCATATGCGCATTTTCAAATATTTACCCACAAACGATTTGTACACATCTCGAAATCGGGTAGATAACAGTTCAGCAAAAGAGAGCTTTATCACATTCTACTCCAAGTTCTGTGTCTCACGTAGGTGCATTGTCTCTAAGAAGAATAGCCACGTCTGAAGTAGACAAAAACTTTTAGGTCTGATTTTATAATGGCAGAAGAAGAAATTTCACATAGTTTTCCTGTTCGTGGTAAGAAAAGATTGGAAATAATTTGCGATACCGATGAGTATGATATAATTTTTCCTTTGTCGCTAACTAAAGAGAACAATCATTTTTACAGACGTTGAAGATGAAAATTCTAAGGGCAATTATAATATTTTGATTAAAATATTATAATTGCCCTTATTATTATTGTTATTTATTAATTTTTATTTATTTATTTTTTTTGATTACTTTTCTTGATATTTCTAATGTCAACAGAAGAGAAATCACTTCCTTGGACAATTTTATTATATTTTTTAAAGTTAACAAATATTGTATAACTCGTTTTGTCTTTTATATTAAGCACTTAAGTACAGTGTAATTATTATTTTGTATAAGTTTACAGAGTTTCGAAAGCACTGTTATTGATTGAAAGCCCAGTTTTATCTTTTCTGTTGATTTTTTCGTCTTTTCGGTGGATACTAAAAAATTAAAATGTGGCCAATTTTGTAGAAAATAAGGTATTGATCTCTGAATTTAATCATAAAATGATCCTTTTGTTTCATTTTATAATAAACGTTGATTTTTTAGATAAAAATTTACTTTTTTTATTTTCAAGTTTTAATTCTTATTTTTGTTTATGACCCATATTTCTCTTAAATATCTATGATTAAAACTACTTTTGGCTTTATCAACATTTGTCACATCCCATCGAATTACATCTTGAACTTCAATTGCAGTGACCCACGTACTTAATGAGAACATTTCTAATAGATGACTAGTATGACTGGGAATATCCTGCAAGGTGTGTTGTATAGAGGTTAACAGAGGTTTCCTTTTCCTGGACCAATAAGGATGTTCCTGGGACAGGACTGACAATTCATCTAAGATTGATATATTCAAGTTTCCTTCAACGGAGTGAGTACGTAGCCAAAATTTCGATGCCAAGAATCTCCGTCTGAGATTTAGCGGCTGCAGACTCAATTCACTCTCCATAACGTGAATAGGAGTTGATTTTATAAAGCCACCGATTACCCTCATTGCCTGGTTTTGTATCTTTTCCAGCTTATATAAATGATTTTTCGCACTAGTATCATAAAGGAAACTTGAATAATCAATCCGGCTTCTAATAATTGAAATGTATATCCGCCTCAAGTGTTTTGGATGTACACCCCAAATCGACCCCGATAAAACTTTGATTATTTTAAGAAATTTTGCAGTCTTATTATTCAGCTCGTTAACGTGTTTACCCCATATTAAAGAACGATCAAACCATACACCCAAATACTTTACTTGACTGACCAACTGAATCACACTATTATTTAACTTAACCGTAATATCATGTCTATTTATACCTCTGCGGAACAAACAAATTTTTGTCTTTCTATATGAAATATCTAAGCCTAAATCATTAACTAATCTAGAAAAGCAAATCAAAGCGGTCTGTATTTCAGTTGTAGCATCAATGACAGATTTGGAAGACACAAATAATACAAAATCATCCGCGTATTGTGAGATCTTAACACTAGAAATAAGTTTGCAAATATGTGCAGTTACAATATTAAATAAAAATGGAGATAGAGGATCTCCCTGAGCTAGTCCTCGTCCGGTTGTTCTGTTGATATTGTCAGCGCTATCAGAAAGCTGAAGACTTAATTGTCTTTCTTTTAAGAAATTCCATAAGTACTTACAAATATTCGAATCTATACCAAACTTATCCATAATTGACAACAAACTAATTATATCGACATTGTTATAGGCGCTGTCAATGTCAACAAAACAACTTAGTGTAATTAAGTTCTTCGTTAAACCAACTTGTATATGGGAAGTAAAAGTTTTACTTGTATTATTTCTATACCTGGATTAGTATGAGTAACCTCACTGACCTGTGTCTTCACAGAATTGTGAATCAATATAGCTGTACCTCCATAAGCGTCATCTCGGTCCTGGCGATATGTGTTGTAGCCACTAACACGTAAAGAACTCTCTGGCTCCAACTAAGTCTCACTCAAAATCGCTAAGTGCACTTTTTCTTGACTAAGAATGTTCTCAAACGCTGGTAATTTTGGTCTCAAACTTTGACAATGCCACTGTAAAATATTCAGTTTGTACTGACTGTTTCTATCCATTATTGGAAAATAAATTAAGCCACGGCCACTCTGATATGCAACTCACAACAAAGGAATAAACCCATTCTATTATTATCTGTCCCACACTCTTGATTTTCTCCTCCCATGACATCCTCTTAACAAAAATAATATTTTAAATTTTTTGAATCAGATCAGAAATCCTAGGCTTTATTCTTTCTTCATCACTATCTGAATGAGACTGTTCCTGGCAATCTAAGTTACTATCAATTTCTGACCAGCTTTGTATATCTTCAACCCTTTTTTTTTAATTTCCTTTTTATTTTTCTTCTTTTTTTTCTTATTGAAGTTTGTGGGGTTAGGTTGAGTACTCTCATCAATGTTGTTTGATGCTGTAACCTGAGCATAAGAAGCCGTCCTCAAAGTGGAAGGTACTTCACGAGAATCTAGACTACCAAGAGTGGGAGGGAAATCTTCTTGAGATAGCAAAGGAGCAGGTCGAGGCGAGGGAGGTACGTATATTGTCATAGCTCGTCTGTAGGTACAATTGAACTCAGCCATGAGCTCCCGTAATCGTTTTTCTTTTTTATATATGGGGCAATTCTTAGCCAGAGCTATGTGGTTTCCTGAGCAGTTGGTACAGTTAAATGTGACCCTGCCGCAATTCGCATGATTATCTCCACATTTAGGGCATATAATTTTATTTGATGGACACATTCTATGGGAGTGACCAAACCTCCAGCATCGAGAGCACTGTGTCACTGGGTATACATACGCAACTACACTTACTCTTACTCCATGTGAGTAAATGTAAGGTGGTAACGTTGCGCCTTTAAAGCCAATTCGTACAACCTCACTGTCAATCCATTCAGCAGAGTTTTCAACCCGTTTTTTTAGCCTTTTTATATTTATAATTTGGACGTCGCTGTCCAGATTTTCCAAGATCTCCTCTTCCGTCAGGTCTAAATCGACATCCCGTATTAAGGCTCTTTGTATGCGCCAACCTTTATATTTATTTTAATTTTAAAATATTTATTTTAATTATGTATACACAACACATAATATCTTCGACGCTTGTAACGGAATTAAATTGCATTAAAACCTTATATGGGTTCACATATTTTACTCTAACAACATCTTTTATGTTCTCCGATTTCAAAAGACGTGCCATGCTTATTTGTTTAGGTAATTTTTCTTTTGACGTAAGAGTAACCTCAATTAGTTCTTCGGGAATTGGCAGTATGGTTCTACTACCATATTCAACTTCATTGCTGCTGCGTGCCAAACGTTTCCTCCCCCGGCCTACTGTAGTCCATATTTCGTCTTGATCTAGCAGACGGTTCCGTTTTTCCGCTCGCGATCCGCTACCCAATACTTCCAACTCCATATTCACACTTTGTATTATATCTTCGTTATCTAAAACCTCGTTCAACGGCACATTATCTGCACTATTACAAATGTTATCCATACGAAATAGGTAAATTACTCAGCATAATAAATATAATCCGCCTGATTGTACAGCTTAAATGATGTTAGCTTGTATCTTTAACTTTGTTCTTTGTTTTGGTGTGCAATAAAGTATATTATTATTATTATTATCTTTATAAACAAAAGTACGATGCGCTCGAAAACAAGACGTAAACCGGTCCTGCCGCGACGAGCACTCGAGTGCGAAAAAAAACATCCAAAGAACTTAAAAATTATGGTTTTGTAATGCGAATTTTTGTCCATTTAAAGATCCTCTAACCTTCAAAATAGTTTATTAAGCATACGTCCGAAGCATCTTAGAATATGCTGCTCCTGTTTGGTCTCCGCGGTACGATGTTTATATAAAACGCATCGAAAGTGTACAGAAGAAATTTATTTATCACCTTAAATTGAAATGTATAAATGCTAATATTGGCGATGAATACGTAGGTATCTGCCGAGCTTATAGCCTTCTGACATCAACGGAACCCAGAGAGGTGTTAGAAATGCGGTTATTGTATGATTAAATTCGCCTTCAAGATTGTCCAGAGGTAGCAGAAACATATTTTATTGAACACTCCTTCACGGCGAATGCGACACACTCCCTTATTATATGTCCCGAACTGCTACACTAACTATCTACAGAATTCTGTACTTATAAGATTAATCAACATATAAATAACAATATATAACAGATACATTGTTAGAAAGGAAATAAATACATAAATATACAAGTGCCTGTAGGTTAATTGAGGCGGTTGCGTAATTTTATTTCAATATCAATCAAAATTGCGTTAGCATATTCTCTTTTGCTTTCGATTTTCGACTACTTCGTCAGCTTAATAAACTTTAGCGACTTCAAAATGTTACGAACTTTCATAATATTTGACTTACATAAATAATAATATATACATACATATCAGAATTTCGTTAAAAGCTCCTTCTATTTTTTAAATAGAAATTGTTATTCAGCAATATGACCACTTAATTGTACAGCTTAAAATTATGTTAGCTTGTTTCTTCAATCTTGTTCTCTGTTTTGGTGTACAGTAAAGTATATTATACGCATTGTTGCGATTTATTTTATCAGCGTTGTATTATAGAAACTAAATTTTAACCGATACTGAAATAAAACTAAAGAAAATCACGGAGCACGCTCAGTGTAATTTTGAGTGTGCTACAGTTAACAAGGGTACTTCATGATGGTATATGTTCCACAATGGGTGTTCAACAACGGACACGCTTGCCCTGTCATAGGACTGGGGACTTGGAAGGTAGGCTTACGATACTACTTTTACTGAACACTAGTTTTTGCCCGCGATTTCATTCGTAATCGTTTTAGGTAACAGCCGAATGACATATATATACATTTTTTTTGTAACATATATAATAAACGTCAATAAACGTCTCCCACTCAACGGCCCCTAGTACGATGTAAATCCTGTGTCGGGGTTCCGGAAACACAAAAAATATACAAGCACAAACGCCCGAAACACGACAAACATCTGTATGGCCTATACAAATATTTGTCATGTGCGAGGATCGAACCCGCGACCGCTAGCGCATCAGCCAGTTGCTGTGACCACTGCGCCAACGCGTCGTCATACATACATAATATAAAATATAATTAAATAAAATTAGTACACTTTCGCTTACGACCTTTTTTATAACAATTTTTAATAACTAAAGCCGAGTTAAAGGAGAAAAAAAGGAAAAGGAAAGGAATAAGGAAATTTAATTGATTCATAAAATATTAGTCAAAAATTAAATAAAAAAGTTCTTTATTCAAATACGTTTTTGGTTTTTTAATCGTCACTGTACAAAAATATATTACCTACAGTTCGGTAAAGTATGTAAGTTTAATTAAAAGTCTAAAACGGATTTTATCGCGTTTATTTAAAATCACAGTTTAACAATATGTTATTTTAAATTATTTCCCGACGTTTCGGAACCGTTTACAGCGTCTATGATCTCGGGGGACTGCGGTGGTGGGTGTCCGAATAATTATAATTTTAATTAAATGAGTAAAATTGGCGTAAATATAAGAGAACAGTAAAGTATGTAAGTGTTTAGATACCTAACTTTAACAGGCTGATACAGTACAGCACACTATGTCCTTTTGGGTTTCCCCAACGTGACTAGGAGAGTACATAAAGCCGTCGTTCCCAGTTGTTATCATAGACACCTGGTAACGGAAATGCCGAGATTGCTGAGGTTTTCCCACAGGGTTACAGTATGGGGTCCTTCAAGAGAGGAGTAAATAGGATTTTCAAGGGTCGGCAACGCGCATGTGATGCCCCTGGTGTTACAGGCGTCTATAGGCTACGATAACTGCTTACTATCAGGCGGGCCGTATGCTTGATTGCCACCGTCGCGCGTCGTGGTATAAAAAAAAACATATATATATATAAAACAATCGTTAGTCCTGGTAGGGAAATTATCCACCAACCCGCAGTGGAGCAGCGTGGTGGATTAAGCTCCAACCCTTTCCCTACATGAAGAAGAGGCCTTTTCCCAGCAGTGGGACGTTTACAGGCTGATTCAATCCAGTCCAGTTAAGTCATCAGTTTAATTCTTATATTCCCACTGACAGACTTTATGGCCAGTTCCTTTATTTTATTACTAGCTGTGCCCCGCGGCTTCGTCCGCGTAAATTTGAAGGAAAAACGTACTTAAATATTTTTAAACAATTACTCTAAGAGTAGGTACCCGCCTCGTTGATCGAGTGGTCGCAAGCGTTACTGCCGAGCAAGGGGTCACAGATTTGATTCCTGGGTCGTTCAACGTATTATTGAGCTTTTTTTTTATTTTTTGAAAATTCTCAGTAAAAGAGTGATGTTATATTTACTATAAAAGTAGAACTATAGTTAAAAAATGTCTCGAGAAGAGAAATAATAAAGGACGCAACGAAAACTCTGTTTTTGTAATATTTCTTATTATTGCTCAGCCTCTATTGGTCGTAGCGTGATTTTATATAGCCTATGGCCTTCTTAGGTAAATGGGCTACCTAACACAAAAATAATTTTTCAATTACAACCAGTAGTTCCTGAGATTAGCGCGTTCAAACAAACAAACAAACAAACGAACATTTCAGTTTTATAATATTAGTATAGATTTTTTTATGCAAGAGGGAGCAAATGGACAGTCAGTTCGCCTGGTGGTAAGTCAAAGCGACATCCATTGACACCCGCTGCATCAGAGGATTAGCGAGTGCGTTGCCGGCTTTTCAAATAAGAGTAGGTATGCTGTTTTCTAGAAGGTGCCTGTAGTGTTCTTGTTATATATTTGGATATTTAATAAAATACGACATAAATTAATTGGTATTTATTTTGACAACGTCCACCGCATACAAGAGTTACATACCGACTAGCGTCAGTGTGAGGACTTAGAATAAATATGCTGAATAAGCTACATGTGTCCCTTTTTTTTTTTTTTTTTTTTTTTTTTTTTTTTTTTTTTTTTTTTTTTTTTTTTTTGTTTTGGCGGGAAAAAATGTACCTGAACGCACATCCCGTCGCCCGGGGAGACAACGTGATAGTGTGGGGCCCTCACCCACTAAAATAACCCGCCGTGCGCCCTCACCCGCCCTTACAAGGCGGGCCACGGGTACCGCGTACGTTGCTCCGTGGTCCGCAGGCGGCAGCTCCATCGAGCACTCTCTCCTGTGCGACGCCCCGCGCACTTGAGCATCGCACCTTCGCGGTAGGCAATTTCGGCGGACGGTGGGCAAACCCCGACCCTACCGTCCGCAGCCTCGGCTAGGGCGGCATCAGGCGCGTGTGAGCGCGTCTGCGCCGCCCCGCGCGCCGGCGGCGAATTGGGTCCGAAAGGAGTGAGTCCTCCCGGGCCCTCTCCGCCGCCTCCTTCTGCGAGATGACGTCCTCGCAGAAGGTGGCGACCGCGGTCCAGGCCCTGTCACCACCGACCATCGCTCGCGCAACGGCCGGCAGCGACAGGTCCTCTCCAATGACTGCAGCGAGATCTCGGCGCTGCTCAGCCCAGGCTGGGCACGACTCGAGCGTGTGTTGCGCCGAGTCCTCGCTGCAGTCGCAGTGGTGGCAGCCCGGAGTCGTCTCCCTCCTTGCGACAACGTGCAAGTATTTGCCAAAGCAGCCGTGCCCTGACAACACTTGCACGAGTCGGAAGGTGAGGACTCCGTGCTGCCGCACCGTCCACTTCTCCAGTATCGGCTGAAGCGCCCCTATGGTCCGGAGACCAGCCCGGGGCGTCTCCAGCCGAGCCTTCCACCGCGTGAAGGTGGTTCGGCGGGCGTCGTCCCGCCATGCGGTGATTTGATTCGGCGGGGGATTAGTGCCCCCCATCCGCGCCGCCGACACCCGCCGATAAACTTCAGCGAGCGCTTCCGCCTCCAAATCCCATGGAGGGGTTCCGGCCAATGCGCAGGCAGCCTCGACACCTACCGTGCGGTAGCCACGTATGGCCCTGACCGCCATGACCCTTTGTGGACGCCACAGACGGGTTCTATTGTGGGCAGTCAGGGACTCCGCCCACACGGGGGCGCCGTACAGCGCCATCGACCGGACCACCCCAGCGTAGAGTCGTCGGCACGCTTGACTCTGTCCGCCCATATTCGGCATTAGCCGACCAAGGGCGGACGCGGTGCCGACGAGCTTCGGCGCGAGTTGGCGAAAGTGCTCGTCGAAGCACCACCTTCCGTCGAGTACCAGGCCCAGATATTTTATGTGGGCCCGGATACCGACCACAGTATTATCAACCGTTATCGAGGCACCGGCGGGTGGACCACGTCGAGGCCCATGGAAGAGCATGGCCTCAGACTTGTTAAGGGCCACCCTGAGCCCCAGTGCCTCGATCCTCCTGACCACCTCCGCGGTACCTGAGGTGGCCAGGGATGCCGCCTCCTCGAAGGTCCCGCCCCGGGCTGTGACCAGTGTGTCATCAGCATAACAAATTAAGCCCAGCCCGGGGGGGAGCCGGCCACGGAGGACCCAGTCGTAACCGATGTCCCACAGGAGCAGTCCGAGAACAGAACCCTGTGGGACACCGCACGACATGGGCCTCCTGACAACGTCCCCTTCCCGGTTGACGAAGAGGACGCTACGGCCGTCGAGGTAGTCTGCCACCAGCCGCCTTAAGTAGAGGGGCACTCCATGGAACCGGAGTGCCTCCGTGATGCAGCTGAATGGCAGACTATTGAATGCGTTGGCAATGTCGAGAGACACTGCCAACAGCACTCCCTTCGAGGCGACGGCCTCCGAAGCCACGGCCTTCAGACGCAAAATTGCGTCGATCGTCGACCGACCAGCCCGAAACCCAAACTGAGCGTCGGACAGATCAGGACCAACCCGCGTGAGGTGCTGGACGATGCGAGCAGCGACTACCCTCTCAAACAGCTTGCCCGCCTCATCCAGCAACACGATGGGCCTGAAGGCCGCGACTGATTGCAGAGGCCGTCCCGGCTTCGGCAGGAGCACGAGCTTCCCCTCCTTCCAACAGTCAGGGAACTGTCCGGATACCAAGCTAGCGTCGAACAGTCCCCTGAGGCGAGGCTCCAGGTAATTGAGGACCAGGGCCAGCACTCGGGCAGGAACCCCGTCCGGCCCGGGGGCAGCACTTTTCCGCATACGCGTCTCCGCCGCCCCCATTTCCGACTCACTCACCGGCGGTACACTTTCCTCATCGGCCTCCCGGTCTGGTGGAGCCATGACCGGGGGCGTGTGAACCGCCCGCGTTGGGAAAAGGCCCTCAACTACCTCAGAGAGGAAGCCCGGCTGGAGGGTCTCCGTAAGGGGGAGGCCCTGCGCGCGGAGCTTGTTCAGCGCCGCGCGGTACGGGCGTCCCCAGGGGTCACGCTCTAGACCCTCCACCATCTCCTGCCGCTTCGCCTCTTTGGCGCGACAGATGGCCAGCTTCAACGTAGCACGCGCGTGGTTATACGCCGCATACAGCTGGCCCTCCCGCTCTTCGTCGCGTATTCGGCGACGTCGGCTGTGGGTGTAAGACCTCCGGGCACGAATACAGGCCTCGCGGAGGTCCGCCAGCTCCGGGGACCACCAGTATACCCCCTTCCGTCGGGGCGGGTGCCGCACGCGGGGCATGGCCGCATCGCAGATCTGCGCTAACATACCGCGAATGCGACCAGCTTCGGCCCCAACGTCCTCCGTCAAGGGGGGAGACAGCCAAGACTGAACAATGGCTGCCTCCACCAGTAGGTCCCGATCGAGTTTACCCACAGCCCATCGTGGAAAAGCGGGAGCTCTGTCCGCCGCGTGACCCCTGCTGGGGCCCCGGAGGGACCGGGAGACCTCTATCCGGATGTAGCGGTGATCGGATAGGGTCTCAACCTCCTCCAGGACACACCAGCTCCTTACCCGTGCGGCGACACCGGGGCTAGCGAACGAGAGGTCCACTATCGAACCACCCCAGCGCCGCACACACGTTTGGGCGGACCCTCGATTTAACAAAACGAGGTCCGCCGCCGCCGCCCATTCTTCAACCGCCGCACCGCGAGCGTCCGTCCTGGGAGACCCCCACGCCGTGGATTTGGCGTTGAAGTCTCCCAGCACGAGCACGGGACCCGGTGCGCGCCGTAACGAGGTCTCCAGATTGTGTAGAAAGACCTCGTAAGCCGCCAGACTGCGATTAGGGGAGAAGTACACGCCATACAACGTAATCCCTCCCCATTCGGCCGCCACATATCCCGTGCCCTTGTCTTTGACCGACAAGGGCGGGGAATGCGGTGCCGTTGATCCGACAACCGCCACGGAGCCGTCCCTACTGCCCACCCAATTCAGGCGGTCCGGGATCGAATAGGGCTCCGCGACTACGGCGACACCGACCGACCACTCTACCATGGACTGCAGGAAGAGGTCCTGTGCCCTGGCGGAGTGGTTGAGATTCCCTTGCAGGAGGACAATGTCACGGTCCATAATCAGACCATTTCCATTGCCTCCTGCCGCTGCGGCGGTTGAGCCGCGCTAGGTGGGGCAGCCGGGACCGATTGGCTGCCTCCCACCCCCTTCTTTGGGCCTGACGCTGGAGGTTTGCACCCGTTCCGCCCTATGCAGTGCTCAGCGGGGCGATTGCCCGCCGCGCACGCAGGGCAGAACGGGGCAGCGGTGCAGGTTGCGGCTTTGTGCCCTGTTTGACCGCAGCGGAAGCAAAGCCCGCTGCAGTCAAAGCAGCTAGTGCACAGCGGCCGGGTGTGTCCGACTGCCATGCACTTATAGCACCTGGCAGGCCGAGGCTCCAGCACGCTCACTCGTGCGGAGCTCCAGCCCACCAGGAGTCTACCTGCGGCAGCCAGAGACTTGGCCGCCGCAACAGGACACGATGCCCAAGTGGAACCTACACCGCCTGGGCCTGGCCGAATGGTGCCCACCCGGACGACGTTTGCTGGAGACCCAGTTTTCGAGGCGATGGCCTCCCGGATCTCATCCGCCGTCACGGAATCGTCCAGCCCGGAAATACGCAGTTCAGCACACTTCACGGGCCTGGCGATACGGACACCACTCTCCTCTGGGAACAGACCCAGTAATCTCTCGGCCATCATGTCAGCCGTCCTCGCACCGTCAGCCCCGGGGAACTCAAGAATTCGAGCCCCCGTTCGGGCTTGACGGGTTCTAGCAGCGACGCTCCCAATATCGGAGACGTCGATGTCCCGCCGGGCGCGTTTTAGGACGGCCTCGTACGTGAGGCCCTTCTCCTTACCCTCCGGCAGCACGGTGATAACCACCGCAGCTGCCTTGGGCACCTGGAGCCTGCGCAGCTTCTTCTTCTTGGGCGGCGGCTTAGTCTGCCTTCTATTTGGCGTTGGCGCCGCCTCACGTTCCGCGGCAGGGTTGCGACCCTTTCCCCGGGATTTCCGGCCCCCCACCACTTGCCATCCCTCTTCGATGGGCGCGGCAGCAGCGGGGACAGAACCCCGAGGTGTAACTTCAGCAGCCCGCGAGGGCGCAGAAGTTACTTTGGGCACAGCATCCCGCAGGGGCGGAGCAGCGCGAACAAGAGGTGGGAACTCCTCTCGAGGCTGACCCCTCAAGGCTTGCCCCGTCTCCGCACTCCTTTCCTTCTTCTTCTTCTTCCTCTTCTTCTTCTTCTCAAGCTCATCTGGAGCCCGAGAAGAAACGATCCTCGACGACGTCGATGCGGTCGCCGCTGCAGTCGACGTCATTGCGCGTCCCCCTTGGCACGGTGGAGGTGCCTTGGCCGTGGGAGGCGCTGTTTTATTTTTGTCGGCCGCTAGCGGCGGCCGCACTATCGGCTCCGGCGGCAACCTCGCCGCCAGTGCGTCAATCCGCGGACCAAAGACCGCAGAAATGCGATCAATGATTGTCCGGATTATATCCTCGGGTATGGTGGCCGGTTGGTCAGCGGGCTCTGAGGAGGCAGCCGCAGGGAGCCCGAGCTCAACCCGCATTTCAGCCTCCCCCTTTTCAAGTGCCGCCAACCGAGTCTCCATTCGTCGATTAGCCTCATCTAGACGCTTATTTGCGGCCTCAAGGCGCGCATTTTGTGCCTCGAGACACTTATTTTGTTCAATGAGGCGCTCAAGCGAGACCTCCAACTCGTGCGCGGCGTCCTTTAACCCGCGCACAAAGTTACCCTTCAGGTTTTTTGAGCCCGCGGCCACTGTTTCTATGATGGCCACACTGCTCATTGCTCGCATCTCCATTTCAGCCGTTGATTGTGGCTCTTTGGTTGGCAGCGCGAGCTGCGCCGTGAGCATGTTTAGGCGCTCCTCCGCTCCTTGCCTCGCCTCCTGCATCCTTCGCATGGTCTCCTCCGATCGCTCCGCTCTTGTTAAGCTGACGGAGCGCGGTAGGCTGTGGGTGCGTGAATGCCGTGAATCACTCCTTGTCACGCTACACCCTGCACTAACTGCCGGCAACTTCGTCGGCTGAACGAGAGACAGGTCCGCACCAATGTCGCAGTCCACCGCATCGCTCCTCCGCGCCCGCTTCCTTCTTGATTCGTGCCGTGCTGAGACTGGTCGTGGCACAGAAAGAGGAACAGCAGAAGAAACACCGCTCTCTTCTGCAGCAGACATCTCCGCAGCCGAATTGGCCGCTGAGCTATCTGTCGCCGAGGCTCCTGCTCTCCCCCCCCTCCTCTTCGTAGACACGGATCTGCCTTTTGATTCACGCGTTGAGAGATGAGGCGCCACGTCACGAGGCGCATCACTGCCCTTCTCATTTTCATCTTCTGTTGTGTTTTGTTTTTGTAGACTTTCCATATTTGGTCCCACGAGTATGGGATATGTAAACGTCCATCCGGGCAGTGATCCCTGTACCCGGGTAAGCGTAAATTTGTGACCCAACACAGGGGGTCCGCAGGTACCCTGGCTGGGAGCGCGCTATTGGTTGAACTACCCATCAACCATGCATCCCCTCGCCGCGCGCCAAAACTTGGGATTCGGGGTAATTTTTTATAGAGGTTTTCTTCCTCGCGATCCGGGCGGTTAAGCCAAGACCCTCGGTCCCGTACGTGACCGCGAGACATGACCACGACACCACGAAACGGGGTTACGATATTGACGGTGAGCAAACAGGGCTTCTGTTCGCTCGTCCGACGGCGGTGTTAGCGCACGCCAGACCCGCCCAGTCTCCGTGCTAGCACAGCGCGCGAGCGCAGCACCGCTGGAGAAATCCCACCCTATACGCGCTCAACGGGACAACTCTGCTACGAGCAGAGCGCCGGAGCGCGTTCCCTCGGAGTCGGTCGTTAGCCGTAGGCAGCAGCAGTTCCGCAATCGCAACTGTGCAGCTGCTGCTGCCTACGTTTCCAGGGTGCACCACGCGGAGGTCACCGACTGTAGCACCCCAGCTACATGTGTCCCTACAGTAACCTCCTTCTTAAAAAAAAATTTTAAATTACACATCATTTAGTAATAATTTTAAAATTTTAAAACACAAAATTCGTAAACGTTTATAACAATGACAAAAGCATATTGTTGTTCTTTTATTACATTGATATACAACTTATACATGATTTTATTTAATACAATTGACATTCTTTCAAAATAACACAATATTATAAACAAGTTTAAAAATATATATACTATCTTATATCTTATATATATACTACTTTCTATACGAATGTAATACAATTTTTATTTAAATTGATATACATTGAAGTTACTTGAAATTTTATTTTTATTCTTAACAATTACTTAAAAATAATAATATAAATCTACGCACATTACATTACACAAATCCAGTACACGTGTCCTTTCCGGTTTGAACTTTAGGCATAGTAGTTGGTTGAGTGACTTGTGTAATAGTGAAAGGGAGTTGAGAGTTTTTTTCAGCTATTATTTCTTTCTTTAACCACTTGCGTATATTCTTACGACAACTAACAAATAAGAAATAGGTAAAGGCAATCACCATAGCTACGATAACAACCAACAGTCCCACCGTATAATATCGTAGATTTTCTAGGTGATCTATGGTTGTCTGGTTGATGACGTTAACTTCCTTTCGTTCCTCTTTAATCGAATTATTGCCCATTTTGAATTATAGAAATACAAAACAAAGTATTACATAAATCGGTAAAAATAGTTGTTTACCCTTAAGATGTTCGTAATAAAATAATTATTTAAAATACTCTTTACTTTATTATATTTATTTAGGCTATAAGCTAATAATCAATTTATGACACAACAATTTACATATAATATTTAATTACATACACAATTTTATGCTTACAATACTTTTCAGCATTAAATTTGTTTTCAACTTATTTCATCACACAAAAATCGTACTGGTCGTTTAATATTTCGTCCACTACGCGTTTTAATAATTTGTTTATCACTCGGTATTTTTACACTAGGCATATTCATATGACTTTTGTCAAATACAGTTTTTTTTATATAACAATCATTATCGGTAGCACAAAAATTATTAAATGAAACGTCATCGTTAAGTACATATGCGGGTTTTAATCTATCTATAGATATATTCGTTTGCTTATTCGGTAAAGAAATTTTGAAAAATTTTGGTGATCTCTCTAGTACTTCGTATGGCCCTGAATATGAAGGGTTCAATGAGCAACGATTTATTTCGTTCCTAACAAAAACAAATTTAGAATTATTTAAGTCAGGGTGTACAAATAAATTATTTTGTATTCTATCTTTTTGAGGTGTCGGCTTAATTTTTTTAATACTATCTCTAATTTTCTCTACATATTCTGCGTCTGTATAGCTATGAGTTACGTTAGCGCCACAAAACTCCCCTGGTAACCTTATATTAGTACCGTAAACCATTTGTGAGGCACTTATACCATTATCCTTTCTAGGCACTGTACGTAGCCCATATAAAACAGTAGGTAAATGTTCTACCCAAGTACTGCCTATTTGATCTATTTTCGCCCTTATTGCCGTTTTCAACGTCCTATGCCAACGCTCAATAATCCCGTTACTTTGAGGATGGTATGGGGTTGTTCTAAGTTTCGTAACACCTAAATATTTTAACAATGAATTAAATAATCTACTTTCGAATTGTGTACCCTGATCGGTAGTGACCTTGATCGGAGTACCAAAACGTACTATCCATCCTTCGTACAACATTTTGGCTACTGTACTAGATGATATATCTTTTAATGGAAATGCCTCCGGCCATTTTGTAGCGCGATCAATTATTGTTAGTAAGTACCTATATCCTTCTGATGAAGTAGGAAGGGGACCTACTATATCCATATGTATGTGATCAAAACGGTTTGCCAGTTGAAATTCGCCAAATTTAGAAACGGTATGTCGTGTTATTTTAGTTTTTTGACAATGAATACAGGTTTTAGCCCATAGGCCTACGTCTCTATTCATATTCGACCAAAAATATCGCTCGCCTACTAAACGTCTTGACGCTTTTACACCTGGATGGTTTAAATTATGCAAAATATCAAAAATATTTTTTCTAAATTTTTTTGGTAAGTATGGTCTTATATTATTACAAGAAGTCTCACAATAAATCATCTCCTTAGAACCTGGTAGACATAACTTTCTAAGTTTTACATTGTTGCTTGTCGACTTTATTAATTCTAATAACTCCTTATCATGTTGTTGTTCTAAAGCGATTTCCGAGTAATCTACTACGGTCGGGAATGTGACCGTCTCTATACGCGATAAACTGTCTGCTACGCTATTTTTGTTACCTTCTACATATTTAATATCCGTTGAATATTCACTAATGAACATTAAATGTCTAATACGTCTAGGCGTCTCTTTTTCACTTGTCTTTTTACTAAATGCGTAAACTAATGGTTTATGATCTGTTAAAATTGTAAAATTACGTCCTTCTAATAAATACTTAAAATGTTGGACAGCCTGGTAGATGGCAAGCAATTCTCGATCGTATGTACTATATTTACGTTCTGTTTCAGACATTCGTTTTGAAAAGTAAGCTAAAGGTTTCCATTTACTTTGGACTTTAGTCTGTAATACTGCACCTACGCAGTCATTCGACGCGTCGCACATTAAACATAGAGGAGCGTTTTCACTAGGGTATGTTAACAACGCTGCCTCTTGTAAACTTTTTTTACATTGTAAAAATGCATTTTCTGAGCGATCGTCCCATATTATTGGTGATCGATCTTTTTTCTTAGAACCATGCAAAAACTTATTTAACTCGGCCTGATGTTGAGCCGCTTTCGGTAAATGTGCTCTATAAAAATTAAGCATTCCAAGAAATTTACGTAATTTATCGACTGTTTCCGGTTTCGGATAGTCGACAATAGCTTTAACTTTATTTTGTAAAGGTAAAATTCCGTCCTTAGAAATTTCAAATTCTAAAAATTCAATTTTCTTTTGACCAAAAACACATTTTGATAAGTTTATAGTGACTCCAAATTCATCAAATCTTTTTAAAACAGCTTCTAAGTGTATTTTATGTTCTGATTCGGTTTTACTGGCTATGCAAATGTCATCAATATAACAAAAAATAAATTCAGAACCATATGTAACCTGTCCCTTTGAATCGACTACTTTTATGTCATGCAATACAGAATTTACCATAAAACGTTGAAATGTCTGTGCACTGTTACGAAGACCAAAAGGCATGCGTGTAAATTCCATTAAAGACCATGGTAAAATTACAGCCGTCTTTTCTATGTCTTCGGGATTCATTGGAATGTTATGATAAGCTCTACACAGGTCTAGTCTACTAAATATTTCTTTATTAGCTAACATATACGTAACATCTTGGATTCTCGGTATCGGATAACGATCCGGTTTTGTTATGGCGTTAAGCGCCCTATAATCGCCACAAGGTCTTAATTGACCTCCAGCCTTAGGAACTACATGTAAAGCACTCGACCATGCTCCCTTAGATGGTCGACAGATACCCATCTCTTGCATTATCCTAAACTCTTCCTTAACTTTTTTATACCGGTCCGGTGGTAGCGGTCGCGCGCGCGTTGACACCGGACGGCCAGTAGTTTCAATAAAATGCGTTATAGAATGAGGAGGGTTTATCTTAAAATTAACGTTTTTTGTAATGTCAGGATATTTCAATAATAAGTCACTATAAGGATGGTTTAACTCGATAGTCCTTAACGATGATTCATTAAAATTCACAATTGATCCTATAACTTGCAAGTTTGTAACTTGATCAATTAATTTACGACCAGACAAATCTACTAATAATTTATGATACTTTATGAAATCTGCACCGATAATTGGTTGTTTCACATCTGCTATTATAAAGGTCCATTTGTATGGACGTCTTAATTTTAAATTTAATACAAGCGTTTTAACACCATATGTATTTATTTGAGAGCCGTTGGCTGCAAAAAGTTTATACTTAGACAATGGTAAATTATATGTTTGAACTAACCTGTTTTTATGCGGCAAAACTGACACATTAGCGCCTGTATCAATTAAAAATTGTAACCCTGTTGTTTGATCTGTAACACTAAGACGGTTATTAATTACTTGAGTACAGTCTCCCGTCGCAGCCTGCACTTCTACTGGTTTCCCGACTGCGTTCTTGCTGACCCTCTTGAGTCTTTCCAAGCGCATGGAGCCACGCACTTATGAGCCTTTTCACGGAAACGTTTGTGATAATAACACAACCAGTCGGGGCTATTTGGAGTACGTCTTCCTCTGGAGCTGGATCTGTTCCTGGGTTGATGTCTGTGCTTCTTTATGTTGTAATATCGTGGCCTTGTACGTGAGGTGTTACTTGCTTGCATCTCATCCAATCTCGTATTTAAGGTAAAAGCTCCCATTACGGAGGCATTTCGCAACATTTGAAAGTAAGAAAGAAAAATAAGCATTTGTAAGTGTCTTATCAAGTGTAAAAAATTATTTTCGGCAAGAATAGAGATTAAATTTCATATTACTTCTGACACTTTATTTCTTTGTAAAGGATTTATTATATAAAACAAATGTTTAAAAAATCAAGTCGATTTTCCCTAATACGGAGGTATGAGAGCCAATTACGGTCATAGTCGGTTCCTAATACGGTGGGTAAGAAGTTTGTTTACGAACATAGTTTGTTGGTTTCGTACAGTAAATTTTATCCTTCCTAACATATGTTATAAATGCGAAAGTGATTATGTTTATTTGTTTGTTTAGCTTACAGGCTTTTAATGATTGGCTGATTTTAGTGAGATTCGATATAGAAACAGCTTATGACCCGTGTTAACTAATATGTACTAACGTACTATACCTCAATGGCAAAACTCACACGGGATGGGGAAATATGCGAGTGGTTCCAATTTTATAGTATAAAAATACATTTATAGGTAACTTTACTAACTATCAATTTATTATTTTTATTAACTAATTATTAAAAAACAATTTCATGTAACAATTGCTTCAAATCTGAACCTTTCAAAAATCAACAGTTCGTAGAAAATAATTATCAAAAACTTAAAAAAGTACAGTACAGTGTTCAGTACAGTTTTCAACTAATTTAGCGACAGTGTGTAGCAACTGTTCTTTAGTCACTGGAAATCCACATTTACCAAGGTAATGGATCCAATCAATGACTTGTTGCTCTTCGTTTAGGTTAAGTACTGTCTGTTTCCCACACTTTTCATTGTCATAAAGCTCATCACGTTTGCTCCGTAAAGTAGTCTCGGGCACATTATATTGTTTTCAGGCTTTGTAAATTCTCATGCCTTGTCGAATTGGGAAAGTGCTTGTGCCACCTCATCATTAGTATAACACTTGCGTTTCTTTCTGTCCATATTATCTGCAAAAACAGAAATAAAATTTATATTTATTTAAAATCAAAAATTTATCTATAATATGTATATTCTATGAAGTTCCTTTTACAGAGATATATCCACCGTATTAGGAGGTCATAGAGCCTATCACGGTGGTACTTGAAAATTCCTACCTCAGTAATAAGAGAACTTCTCGTATTTTTATAATCCTAATTCTGACCCATCAAAATTTAGATCATAAAAAATGTAAGTAACTTAGTCGAAATACAATAAATTTTTGAATAAGATACGTAAGACTCAAGTTAACAGCTATACAAAATTACTACTTTTTAATCAATTAAAATACACCTACTTTTTTAAACCTTTCTATGAAAACGACATTTTGCTTTCAATAGTTTTCGTATTTAAATAAGATTTCTAGCAGATAAAACATAACGCAGAAAAAGGTTTTTAGTTTCTGAAATTAAAAATTATTTAAACTAAACTTGGAAATCATTAAATAAGTTATTATATTGAAAGTTATAAGCAAGTAAATATAAAGCAGTAATTCCCCTAATACGGATGATACCGCCGTATAAGGATTAACCTACGAATTTCGTGTCCTATTACCGTGCTATTTTGTTTTTGGTTTTTAAGGTATATAATCAGTTAGAAATAGTAAAAGACCTGAATGAATAGTAAGTATAATAATAGAAAAAAGTTATAAATGCCATATTCACCAAGTTGAACTGTATTTTCGTATAAGAAACTTAGTTAAAAAATATGAGTACACTTACCCAAATCGTTCCGCGTTTATATGGGAAATTCTGCCGCAACTCCGCCGTGGCACAAACTGATTGATTTTCATAAGTTGCCTTTGTGTTACAGTTGCAAATGTCAGATATATAATGAAGTAAAAGATTATGAATTAATAAATTCCATTTTAGTGACTTTAAATATACTCAAACAAGAATAAAACACGAAAATAAAAATACCGCCGTAATTAGAGTCGATTTTAACTACCGCCGTAATAGGAGCTTCTACCTTAAACGTGCGATTTCCGACACTAAAGATGCAACCGTATCCGTACCGATGTTCTGTGTCACTTCCGTAATTTGTAATGGTCGTATATTTTCGACGACCTTGTCTGCCATTTTCGCTAGTTTTTCGAGTTCCGTGCTATCTGCTACGGACAGTACAGCACGAACTGATTCTGGTAAATGCCCTTGCCAGAGTATTCTTAGTGTCTCACTCGAGATTTTACCCCGAGCTAAGTCAGTCATCTTAGTTAGCAACTGTGAAGGCCGTTGGTCGCCCAGTTCCATCTCGCCTATTAATTTTTGCAATCTTCGGGTCTCAGTTTCTTCGAAAATTGTAAGCAGACGTTCTTTCAACCCCTCATACTTTTTCGTATCCGGCGGCTTAAAAAGGTAATCAGTAAGTTGGGATATAACATCCTTACCCAATTTCGTTATGGCTAAATTATATTTGGCTTCGTCAGACAGCTTCTGAGGTGCTATAATCGCATCTATTTGGACAAACCACAATCGAGGCTGATCGGTCCAAAATTCGGGAATTCTTGACGCCACTGTAATTTGTGCCATTTCTCCGTATTTTTCTTCTCCCGTAACTGTCGTCATTATATTAAAAACGGTGCGGCGTATTATTTTAACCTCAGCACGTAAAGCTGAGAGAGTCGGTATGCTATCTCGGTAGAAACTCGGTACACTATCTCAGTATAAACTTGCAAAGTTCGTATAACACCACAGTTAATTGGCTCCATCTAGTTAGCACCCCAAATAGTGAAATTCGACCTCTTAAAAATTGTCCAAATTGGTCACGAAATGGTCATTATAGGTCAGTTATTTTTAGTAATTGGTCGATACTTTGACAATAGTTACAGAGGGGTAAAAATTTCAAGGACATCGAAAAATTTTTGGCACCCCAAATTAATCCTACGAATTGGTTCTAAAATTATTTCAATTCATCTCAAAATAGTCATAATTGGTCGATTGATTTTAATAATTGGTCAACGTTTTATTATATAAAAATTAAAAAAATTATAAAAAATTAAATTAGCTTCATCTATTTAGCGGCCCAAATGATGAAATTTGACCTGTTAATAAGTAGTCCAAATTGGTCATGAAATGGTCACAATTGGTCAGTGATTTTTAATAATTGGTCAATACTTTGAAAATAGTTACAGAGGGGTAAAAATTTCAAGGACATTGAAAAAATTTTGGCACCCCAAATTATTCCTACAATTTTGTTCTAAAATTATTTCAATACATCTCAAAATAGTCATAATTGGTCAATTAATTTTAATAATTGGTCAACGTTATTTAACTAATTATTAATAAATAATAAAAAAATAATACAACTTTTATAAATCGCGGGGTGAATAGGAATAAAACTGGAAGTTTCACTAATTTGTCTATTTTATCGATTATTTTTAGGTTTAACCGAAGGGCAATTAAAATCGACGTAAATGCAAATTTTTAATCGTTTATTAGATTTTTAGAAACGTTTTGGTTAAAGAGATACGATTATTTAAAGTTGGAATGACATTTAATTTATTTATTTATTGTGAGAAAAAGAGGGCAAACTCAAAATCGTAGGTAGAATTAAAGGGCAGTTAATGTCTATAGTTTAATATTTTTAATTAACAAATTATTAATAAATAATACAAAATAACAAAACTTTCATAAATAGCGGGGTGAATAGGAACTAAACTGAAAGAAACTACTAGCTTCATCTATTTAGCGGCCCAAATGATGAAATTTGATCACTTAATAAGTGGTCCAAATTGGTCACGAAATGGTCACAATTGGTCAGTGATTTTTAGTAATTGGTCAATACTTTAATACAATAATTACAGAGGGGTAAAAATTTCAAGGACATTGAAAAAATTTTGGCACCCCAAATTAATCCTACAATTTGGTTCTAAAATTATTATAATACATCTCAAAAAAGTCATAATTGGTCAATTAATTTTAATAATTGGCCAACATTTTTTAACTAATTATTAATAAATAATAAAAAATAATACAACTTTCATAAATCGCGGGGTGATTAGGAACAAAACTGGACGTTCCACTATTTTATGTCTATTTTATCTCCTATTTTTAGATTTAACCGAAGGGCAATTAAAATCGACGTAAATGCAAATTTTTAAGCATTTATTAGATTTTCAGAAACGTTTTGGTTAAAGAGATACGATTATTTGAAGTTGGAATGACATTTAAATTATTTATTTATTGTGAGAAAAAGAGGGCAAACTCAAAATCGTAGGTAGAATTAAAGGGCAGATCAATGTCTATAGCTTAGTATTTTTAATTAACAAATTATTAATAAATAATACAAAATAACAAAACTTTCATAAATAGCGGGGTGAATAGGAACTAAACTGAACTTCTTTGAAAACTGTAGCTTAGGTAAAGTTGCCAAAACGGTGTCAACTATACCTAGACTACATTTTTGGACGCTGTAATGTATCTATGTGGAATTTGGCAGATTTCAATCGTTGAACAACAAGATACTAACTTGTTTTATCGACTGCTAAAGAAAACACCTAAAGAGCTAGCTCCGTACTTAAATAAGTTTATAAAATGTCAAAAATATGGTAATGATGCCACAGTTGACGGTATTAAATACCTACAAAATACTAGTGATGAGAAATTCACAAATATCGGTAAATATTTATCATACTGTTCTGTTATATTTACGTGAATTTTACTTATTTAATTAAAAGTCTTTATCGGACTTTATCGCGTTCATTTAAATTTAAAACATTAGGAGGGCACAAAGTTACTCATAGAAAGTGAAGATGCCACCTTTGACGGTAGTTAAAAGTTGGCTTGGCGTGGAGGGCACACTTCCCATGCGCTGCGCTTGGCGGTCAAAGGGTTAATGCTACTATTGAAATTTTTTTTGATAAATTTAATGCCTATATATAAATTTAACACCTTAATATGGAAAATCTATTACAGAAGGAGTGATAAATATTTATCGATATTTGTGACAGTCTCATCACTAGCATTGTTTACCTTATTATATTAAATAAGTGCTTATATCTGTGTCGAACTGTAAAAGTAAACAACATGTCACAATGTCGCCTATTCTTAGCCTTTCGTGATTTTTTTCACAGATTTTCAAATTATAGATTTTGAGGTGCTAGTGAATATTTGTGGCCTTGAAAATAACAATCACAACAATTGCTATTAAATTAATGCTGACCAATTTTCGGAATACCCTGACCTTATGTGGAGTTACTGCAACGATGCGTTTTGCTGTTGAAAACAGGAAATCCGTTGGAATTGGGGTGCCAAAATTTTTTCAATGTCCTTGAAATTTTTACCCCTCCGTAATTATTGTTAATATAAGTATTGTATTAAAGTATTGATCAATTACTAAAAATCACTGACCAATTGTGCCCATTTCGTGACCAATTTGGACCACTTATTAAGAGGTCAAATTTCATCATTTGGGCCGCTAAATAGATGAAGCTAGTAGTTTTTTCCAGTTTTGTTCCTATTCACACCGTTATTTATGAAAGTTTTGTTATTTTATATTATTGATTAATAATTTGTTAATTAAAAATACTAAGCTATAGACATTGATCTGCCCTTTAATTCTACCTACGATTTTGAGTTTGCCCTCTTTTTCTCACAATAAATAAATAATTTAAATGTCATTCCAACTTCAAATAATCGTATCTCTTTAACCAAAACGTTTCTGAAAATCTAATAAATGCTTAAAAATTTGCATTTACGTCGATTTTAATTGCCCTTCGGTTAAATCTAAAAATAGGAGATAAAATAGACATAAAATAGTGGAACGTCCAGTTTTGTTCCTAATCACCCCGCGATTTATGAAAGTTGTATTATTTTTTATTATTTATTAATAATTAGTTAAAAAATGTTGGCCAATTATTAAAATTAATTGACCAATTATGACTTTTTTGAGATGTATTATAATAATTTTAGAACCAAATTGTAGGATTAATTTGGGGTGCCAAAATTTTTTCAATGTCCTTGAAATTTTTACCCCTCTGTAATTATTGTATTAAAGTATTGACCAATTACTAAAAATCACTGACCAATTGTGACCATTTCGTGACCAATTTGGACCACTTATTAAGTGATCAAATTTCATCATTTGGGCCGCTAAATAGATGAAGCTAGTAGTTTCTTTCAGTTTAGTTCCTATTCACCCCGCTATTTATGAAAGTTTTGTTATTTTGTATTATTTATTAATAATTTGTTAATTAAAAATATTAAACTATAGACATTAACTGCCCTTTAATTCTACCTACGATTTTGAGTTTGCCCTCTTTTTCTCACAATAAATAAATAAATTAAATGTCATTCCAACTTTAAATAATCGTATCTCTTTAACCAAAACGTTTCTAAAAATCTAATAAACGATTAAAAATTTGCATTTACGTCGATTTTAATTGCCCTTCGGTTAAACCTAAAAATAATCGATAAAATAGACAAATTAGTGAAACTTCCAGTTTTATTCCTATTCACCCCGCGATTTATAAAAGTTGTATTATTTTTTTATTATTTATTAATAATTAGTTAAATAACGTTGACCAATTATTAAAATTAATTGACCAATTATGACTATTTTGAGATGTATTGAAATAATTTTAGAACCAAATTCTAGGAATAATTTGGGGTGCCAAAATTTTTTCAATGTCCTTGAAATTTTTACCCCTCTGTAACTATTTTCAAAGTATTGACCAATTATTAAAAATCACTGACCAATTGTGACCATTTCGTGACCAATTTGGACTACTTATTAACAGGTCAAATTTCATCATTTGGGCCGCTAAATAGATGAAGCTAATTTAATTTTTTATAATTTTTTTAATTTTTATATAATAAAACGTTGACCAATTATTAAAATCAATCGACCAATTATGACTATTTTGAGATGAATTGAAATAATTTTAGAACCAATTCGTAGGATTAATTTGGGGTGCCAAAAATTTTTCGATGTCCTTGAAATTTTTACCCCTCTGTAACTATTGTCAAAGTATCGACCAATTACTAAAAATAACTGACCTATAATGACCATTTCGTGACCAATTCGGACAATTTTTAATTTTATTTTCTTCACTATTTGGGGTGCTAACTAGATGGAGCCCAGTTAATTCGTTAAAATGTTCACAAGAAAACAAAAGTCAAAGTTCACTATAGTTCACGTTGTAATTTTATTATGTCGTAACTTGATCACGTCGGGGTCACCACTTGTAGTGTTCTTGTTATATATTTGGATATTTAATAAAATACGACATAAATTAATTGGTATTTATTTTGACAACGTCCACCGCATACAAGAGTTACATACCGACTAGCGTCAGTGTGAGGACTTAGAATAAATATGCTGAATAAGCTACATGTGTCCCTACAGTGCCTAAGTCGTATCGGTTCGAAAATACCGTAGAGGGCAGCTGGTTCCATTTAATGGTCGTACGAGACAGGAAATGCCGTGAATATCTAGTTGTTGTGGTTGTATCTAGGTGGTGGAATTCTGCTGCAGGTATTAATCCAAAGAATTCCTCAGAACACTCCCCGTAATATATGCGGTAGAAGATGCAAAGTGATCCGACATCTCTACGTAGCGCCAAAGAATCGCGTGACGTTTTTTCCGATTTAAATATATTATAATATATTTACGAGAATTTTATTCATTTTATTAAAAGTCTATATCGGATTTAATAGCGTTTATTTAAAACTTTACAAGTTAACAATATTTTTATTATTTCCCGACGTTTCGGACCCTTTACAGCGTCCGTGATCTCGGAGAACTGAGGTTGTGGATGTCCGAATTTATTTATTTATTTATTTATTTATTTATAAGATCACCAACATACTGTACACTGTTGCTACATAAAATATAATAATCAACATTAATATATCTAAGTGCCAGCACAATTACAGGTGACGACAACATGCAAATGAATAACAGTATTTAAGACCGCGTACGTTACAGTGGTAAAAATATACAGTTTACTTAAGAACAATGTTTGAAATATAACAATAGGTATAGAATAGATAGTTTTAGGAACAGTATAATAATTCATGATTACACAAATGAATAAAAACTCACATAATATCTATTTAAAAATGTCTTAAAAATAAACCTATTAATTAAAACAAGTAATTAAAAAAATGCATACAAAATTAACATCATTTGACAAAAAAAAGATAGGATTTCATTCAAAAATGTCATAAAAATTAAAAATTATTAATTAAAACAAACAATAAATAAAATAAAATAAAAGTTGAATTTCATTAAAAAATGTCATAAAAATTAAAAATTATCAACCAACAACCAATAATTGAAATGAAATAAGAATTGAATACGAAATTAACACTACCCGACAAAAAAAAACATATAACATTAATTTTAAAATGTCATAGTAAAATTTAATGTAATTAAGACAATTAATAAATAAAATAGAACAATGCATATAATTATGATGTTGTAATAATATGTAATTATGAGTAACGTTAATAATAAATGAAAAATTGTGTACAAAATTAACTTTAAATGACAGTAATTGACATGTTCATTTATTATATATTTTAGTAATTTCTTTTTTAAATTTGTAAAGGCTGTCTGAAAAGAGGTCTAATTGATCGATTTTAGCAGTTTCATTGAATTCTTTTACAAATCTATTTAAAGGAGCATTTTTGCCTAAATTTGTATAAAATTTCGAACAACTTAAGAAATCATAAGACTTTGATATTCTTGGCAGCTTATAAGGAATAGAAAAATTCAACGATGAAAGTAGTTCGGGCACGTCTAAAGAGCCATTAACAATCTTATAAAGAAAAACTATGTCTAGCATGCGTCTTCGATTCACCAACGATTGCATTTTAAAGAAGGCGAGTCTATTCTCGTACGACTTAACTTTCTTGGCTACATTAAGCGAGTAGGTTAAATGCCACAAAAATCTTTTCTGGACACCCTCAATTCTTTTAATGTAAGTGTCATACAGTGGGTTCCAAGCGACACTGCAGTATTCCAATCCGCTACGCACAAGGGAATTAAACAATGTTATTTTAGTAACAGGAGATTTAAAGTCTTTACTGTTCCGTAAAACAAATCCAAGATTTTTAAATGCTTTAGAGCATATAAGATCAATATGGTTGTTTAGCCGTAACTTACTGTCTAGCATTACTCCTAAGTCCCTGATGTTGTCTACCTTAACTAGGGTGTAGTCATTAATTTTATACTGGTAATGATTCTCAATCATTTTGCGGGTGAACCTCATTGAAAAACACTTTGATACATTTAAATTCATGGCGGAGGCACTGCCGTGCCTCCAGATTATTATCAGCACACCATAAAACAAGGCGGTCTAAGTCCTCCTGCAGCAAAACAGCATCCGAAGGAGAGTCCACTGTCCTGAAGAATTTCAGGTCATCGGCAAATAAGTAGTACTCAGAATGTCGGAAACAGCTCCCAATGTCATTAATAAAGATATTAAAAAGAATGGGATCCAGATGAGATCCCTGGGGCACACCTGAGTGCGATGGAAAAGGTTGTGATGAGTACCCATTGACAACAACCGTGGAAGTTCTGTTCGACAAGTACGATTCACACCAACTCAGCAAAGGTTCAGCAACTCCGTAGGCGGAAAGCTTATAAAGTAATATTTTATGATTAACTCGATCAAACGCCTTGCTAAAGTCGGTGTAAATCGCATCGACGGACGAGCAGCGATCGAGCACCATAGAGACAGAGTTGACAAAACATGTGAGATTGGTAGACGTAGACCTTGCTCTCATGAAACCATGCTGACGAGGGCTTATCAGAGGCTTAAAATGCCATGCTAAGGTGGGGTAAAGCAGCTGCTCAAAGACCTTCGCAAAGACTGGGAGAATAGAAATCGGTCTGTAGTTCTTGACTAGGTTTCTCTCACCAGTCTTGAATAGAGGAGTAACAAGTGCCGCCTTCCAACTGGCAGGAAAGACCCCAGAACTTAGAGACCTATTGTAAATGAGAGTAAGAGGTTGCACCAGTGCAGTTGCACATTTGGATACGAATACGGACGGAAATCCATCCGTTCCCGCAGCTTTATATAAGTTGAGTCTTTTTAACATCTTCAACACTTGATCGTCTTTAAACTTAATAGAGCTCAAGTAAACACTCGTCAACATGGCCACAGAGCAGCCATGTTCATGAAAACGATGCTGGGTGGAGTTGTCAGAGTAACTTGTAGAAAAGTTCTGAGCAAAGAGTTTACAGATATCGTGTCCATCGGATGCTGTGCTGTCGCCCAGCGACATTTGCGCGGGGTAATGGCTATTGTTATTTTTTTTGTTTTTAATGAAACTCCAGAAGAGTTTGGGATTGGATCGTAGATTTTGTTCCAGTCGACCAATGTATAAGTTATAGCACTCCGTCATTAAGCGCTCTGATCGTTTTTTCGCCAATTCAAACGAAAGCTGATCCAACGGATTATTATTGAACTTTCGTAGCTTGTTCCGATATTTAAGCTTTTCCCGTAAAAGGTTAATAAGATCTTTTGAGAACCATACAGGGTATTTTTTGCATTTCGGTTTAGTTTTTGGAACATATTTTACAATGGCTGCTCGGACGTGAGTGTAAAATATGGTGACCATATCATTGACAGATGGACAATTACTAAACTCCTTTTCCCAACATAGCGAATTAAGTTCATTATTAATTTTGTCGTAATCTGCTCTATGAAAACAGAAGCGATCGTTTACGTTGTAATCTAGAACTTTATTTGCCTTAAAAGAAACAAAGAACTGTAGTGGTGGATGAAACGGATCAACAATCGACATAGGGCAGCCAGTAGTCAGGTCCGAAACCTTGACATTACTTAAAATTATATCTAAAAGTTTACCTTTGGAATTTGTGACGTTGTTATATTGCCGTAAGTTATTAAGTTCAGTAAAGTCCAAAAGCTGACTAGTAAATAAGCTATTAGAACTCACAGAGTTATTGGAACTCCAAGGAATTGATCCCAGATTAAAGTCACCGACGAACAAAACATTCGAAATATTATTTTGTTCGAGGGTGCGATTTGAATTAGATATAAATTCTTCGAGTATATGTCTTTGTATAGGAGGAGGTAAATAGACAGCGCACAGATGTAATAATTCGGTTTTGCCGATGCTATTCCGGCATTCAATCTCTACCCATAAGTCTTCACAATTGGACTCGAAGTTATACAAGCGTCTTGAAGTGTACTGTTTGGATACGGCAATTAGTACGCCGCCACCATTCTTGTTCTTGTGAAATCCACTAGCTTCTCTGTCACGCCTATAGACCACATAGCGGCTATCGAAAAGTTCTGAATCAAAGACGCTGCTGTTCAACCAAGTCTCGCACAAGACTATGACATCGTAATTGTTGCAGATGGAATTATTAAAGAATTCAACAGTTTTAGACCTTAAACCTCTAACATTTTGGTAATAAAAATGTGTCATAAAAAAAGAAAATGACAATAAAAACAAATTCTGACAAAAAAAAGCAACTGAAGTAACTAACTAGCGTAAAAATTTATGATAACTTGTTTAACACGAGTGAGTCTTTAACAAAGATGTAACTAGAGCTATCAGTCTTTCGAAGAAACACTTTTCCGTCACGTACCCAGCAGTAACGGTAGTTCAGTTCCTTCGCTTTGCGACGAGCTTCGGCGTGTAATCGCTTTGTATCAAGAGTGAGATGCTCCGACACAAACACAGCACTCTTCTTTTCTCCGCCGTACCCGAGATGACTGGTGTTGAGTATTTCCGTCGGGTGATTGCGGTTGAACTTAATAACTCCGGCTAAAAAGTTATCGCGGAGACGACGACTGCTAAACTTTACTAGTATTGAGCGGGGGCGAGGACTTTTTGAATTAAGTTTAGCAATGCGTGTGCAGTAATTTATATCTGAGTCAGAAAGAGGGCACTTGATGGTATTGGCCAGCTGATGAACTGTGTTGTATACGTTCTCGTTTTTATTTTCGGGCACGCACTGTATTTCGACGTTACAAGTGCGCGACAATTGTTCTGCTTGGGTAATTCGTTGGGATAAGTCTGTACAAGTAGCTCGCAGTTCTTCTTTGTCCCTCTGCAATTGAGTGATAATTGCTGTTTGTGATTCACATTGACTTTTAACCCTTTCGAATTCGCTATTGAAGTGAGCCAAAACTTCGTCGAGACTAGCCAATTTCACCTGAATATCTCGGATTTGAGTGTCAAATTTTTTATCCAGCTCTTCTCTGATTATCGCACGAATAGTATCCGCTGAAAGGCTTTCGCATGTGACCCTTCCGCGAGGTTTTATACGCTGAGTTACGTTCTCACACTGCGGAGTCACGGGTACCGCTGCAGCTACAACACGAATAGGCGTGTTAGAATTATCACCTAGCCGTGGTTCTTTGGAGCGACAGGTCGGACAAACCCAAGTGTCTTTATATTCTTTCGTTAGACTTAAAAAGTGCTCTTTACTGAAATTCACGCAAGTGTGGTGATATTTATCTTCACAGCGACAGCAGTGCAAGAATAAAGATCCTTTGTGCTGATTAGGGCAGCCTGCACAGTTGTTACTCATTGCAAACAATCGTCCAATAAGATTGTAAACTTACACAAAATACGGTATTAAACAGTGCTCGACGGCGGCAAGTTCACTCGCTCAGTCATTTTGATGACTTCCAGCCTCTCGAACAAGCCGGTTTCCGAAAAGGCTATGGTATCATAGACCACATACATACGCTGCAGCAGATTATAGAAAAGACCGGGGAGTATAATCGGCTATTATGCTTGGCGTTTGTGGACTATGAGAAATCGATTCGATTGAAACTTGGGCGGTGCTGCAGTCTCTCCAGCGGTGCCACATTGACTACCGGTAATAAAAGGGTTGCAGTGCTTGTACAATAACGCTACTATGTCGGTTCGACTACAGGAGCATAGCACGAGAGCGATTCTAATGTACCGAGGTGTGAGACAGGGAGATGTCATCTCTCCGAAACTGTTTACCGCAGCATTGGAAGACGCTTTCAAGCTTCTGGAATGGAAACGATTCGGCATCAACAAAAACGGCGTGAACATCACTCACCTACGATGTGCTGACGATATCATGCTTATGGCAGAATCTCTGGAAGACCTTAGCATTATGTTCAATGAACTCGATGGAATTTTCCTAAAAAAAGTTATATATATATGTCTGAATTAGTTTATTACACGTTGGCCCTTTAAAAATATTCAAGGTAACTAGATGTTTAGTTTAACCTAGTATACGTTAAGAATAGAATTACAAGGTTGATTTGGCCAATTTCATTCTATTAATACTTCAGCGACCGTTCTTCCTATGTCACCGACAGTTTTGACTATTAATTTGTGATTGGATTAATTATTACTAAATTAACATTAAACCTGTTAGAACGGTCAAACACCACTTTTGAGACTTTAATTAAAATTGTTAAATTTATTTGTTCTGCCAACAAAAATACATTAATACAGTGGCGTAGTTTGCCTTAGATGGGCCCCGTATCAAAATCTGTAAAAGGTCCCAAATGGAGGGTAAAGATTTTTCAATAACGGAACAAAAACACTCGTATTGAATTAAAATAATTACATATTGATTATAAGTTATTACTTACAATGAATACTCCTGTCTTTTAATCGGCGAATTTTTATTTTTAATCATTCAAAACTGAACACGATTTCAGTTTTTCTAATATATTTTCTATCTATAGATAAAAGTGACAAGTCTGATAGTCTTTCATGTCCGTAAGATATTTTTTAAGTGCTTACATAATTTATTTAAGTTCTTAGATAACATTTTACGAATTTTTGTTTATACAAGTTCTAGGCCCCTGTAGGCCGGGGGCCCCGTATCATTAATACGGCTTGCTCTATATATCTGTTTATGAATGTCTCCATTTAGTCTCTCATTCCTATTATCTGTGCTCAAACGGCGTCTTTCGGGTCTCTCGGACATAGAGGGAAAGCGCCCTCTGGTTCCGGCTTGCGTCTCGACATCCACGCTTATCGAGTGTCTCCTTATAAATATTTAAATTTAATGGTAAATAGTACACGGCTGATGCGGCGGTAGCTTGGCCAAGTATATCCTCAATTACAGGCGCAAACTGCCTGCACATGAGCGAACAATTTATTATTAATATACTATAATATTTAAAAGTTAATATAGGAATAAATTAACAAAAACCAAAATTTGACAAAATATAATCACCAAACAAGACAATTTTCAAAAAAGACAATTACAAAACAATTATAATACATCATCCGATATGAAATTAATAAGATGATAAAAATGAAATTCCGATTAATATAAAAGTAATAAATTATCAAATATAATGTCAATTTAGCAACCCTTGGATTATTAAAAATTGTTAAAAACATCGAACTATGAAATATATTTGTGTTGTGTTTTTTTCGATTTTGATTTTGATTATTATAATTTTGAAAATGATGAAAACCACCAGCTGCACAAAAACCCAGTTTTAACAATTGTTTTTTAAAAAAAAATAATTATCTTAGGATCGGAATATTTTCCGTAGATTTTGTTTTTGCAAAAGCATTTTAAAAAGCAAATATTACAAAAACGAAGGATGTTATGTTACAGAGAGGTACATTTTTTGTTAAACAATTTACGTGTTAACAATAAAATAGTTTATTCGTAGTACTGTTTGATTTTATTACTATTATAATATTATTATTTTAGTTTTAACTAGCGGCCCGCACCGGCTGCGCCCGGGGTATGTATATATACTTTAACCATACTCATGAATCACTCTATCTATTGTTAAAAACTGCATGAAAATCCGTGCAGTAGTTAATTAAAAAAATCAAAAGTTTATCGCGAACAGACAGACAGACGCGACGGAGGATGTTTTTGTTTTATAATATGTAGTGATTAGTGGAACATATATATATTATATTACAAGGAACCTAACAGATATACTATTCGAAACATTATATAGGACCATTTTATAATTTAAACATTTGAATTCAAATCACTCAAAAACTCATACAAAATATTTATCGATGTTTAAATTTTTGCAGAAGTTCAAAGAAGAGTTCTTTGACATACACGGATACAAAAGAAATGTATGGATGAGATAATACCTAACGTTAATTGTAGTATATTTTGTATTTTTATTTGTTTGAAAACGCATATTTCTTTTTTGTGACAACCAATCGATACCGAAGTCAAAATTATAGTTTTTAGGATTTTTGTCTGTTTGTCTGTATGTATGTCCGGGATAAACTCAAAAAGTACTGCACGGATTTACTTCAAATTTGACACGAATATTATTAAGAAGTCGGGTCAACATATAGGCTACATATTATCACGCTATCACCTACGGGGAACGAGCAGTGAACCTTGTGTAATCTAATAGCGTTCACGCAGACGACGCGCGACGTCGCGGGCAGCAGCTAGTTAGTAAATATATACTAGTACTAGCTTTCCGCCCGCGGCTTCGCCCGCGTGGAATTCGGCTATATCGCGCGACATGGTAAGCCTACTGCCCGATACGCCCCCCCTCCCTTTCCCCGTGCACGCTTTTTTGTCTTTGTCTTAAACAATTGAACAATCTTACATGATTTATTTTTATGTTTGACAATTAGGAACTTCTATACAAATTTTCGTCCCCTATTTCAACCCCTTCTACCTTTATTTTCGCCATGAAAAGTATTCTATGCCCTTCCCGCACGCGCACCCCAGCCTTGGTGACGCCCCCGCTCTTCGCAACGGCCCGTGCAGCAGAAATCGCAATATTTTAATTTCGCCATAACTTCAAAACCAAACGTCCAATTTTAATCATTCAAAGACCAAATATTATCTACGTAAACTGTACTTAGTGATGAAATGAATTTATTTTGATAAGGATTAATAGCATGAGTAAAATAAACGCGTTTAAATGTAGTCCAAAAAATTCAAGATTTTTAAATAAAAAAATGGTTGTTGTGCCTCACTCGACATAGATAGGTATAGTGTGTCGCGGACTTTATTGTAGATATTTATAAGATCTACAATTAATTGGAACATTTTATGGATCTATCTTTTATAGTTTAGGCAGCGTACGCAAAATAAGTAACTTTTCTGGTTAATTTCTTACACCTTGTGTCCGAAAAACCCAAATATCTTACGGAACCCTATTTTTTCCAAAATAAAATATATCCTATGTTACTCGTGGATAATGTAGCTTTCAAATGGTGAAAGAATTTTTAAAATCGGTCCAGTAGTTTTTGAGCCTATTCATTACAACCAAACAAACAAACAAAGTTTTCCTCTTTATAATATTAGTATAGATTATTAATTGTTAATACGAATTTGTTATTTCTCTCTCTCTCTCTCTCTCTCTCTATTCTTTTTTTAAACTTAGTAAATCGAATGATTCTAGATTGTACTGCTGGTAGTCGCTACTTTGAATAAAAATATTCTTATTCCTTGCTTAGCAAAAAATGTCCAATACAAATAAAAATTATTTTCATGCTTCATGTAACATATTGAAAAATCTTTGAAGTAATAATTTATTAACATCGAATCAAAAGATTATTCGAATCGGGATATTTACCATGTTTTTTTGTTTTCATTTGGTGGAGCTCGATATTTCGACATTATCTACGAATGTCTTGTTCACGAGACTAAAGTTTGCGGGTAGCGGCGGGCTTATCCACTAAATAACTAAATTTTTCTCGCTTCAATAAAATATCAATCAAAATCAAATCTTACTTTAATCACTTTTAACTCAACACTTTACAATGTATGTAATAATCTTTTATTAATTAACTATAGTTAATGTGATGTTACCACCGATTCGGAATGTTGATTCTGGTGAGGAGAATCGGCAAGAAATTCAACAGTTACTCTTTAAAAAGTTTTTAACACATTATTTAACAATTATAAATTCAGTTAGTCAATTAATTACAATCCCCTAATTATCGACTTCCGGTTCCGGTAGCGCCCGTTATGAATAGAATTAAAAAAAAAAGACAATTTAAAAACATTTTTTATAGATAACTTATTTTCTTTTCCTTTAACATAACCCCCACAAGGACCCTCAGACAGCAGACGTTTTAATTACAATGTAATATTGTATACCAGCTGAATTTACCCGTGCAACTTCAGACCCTGTGAGAATCTGCAGCTTTCTACGGACTGAGTAAAAAAAAAACTACTGAAACGATTGCAGTGAAGCAATCGGTTCAGTAGTTTTTTTTTTTTTGTGAGAGTAACAAACATACACCCAAACTTTCGTATTTATAATACTAGTAGGATTTTGTTGTTATATTTTAAAGTAATAACATGATAATAAAAATAAATTTTATAACATCTATAACCATAAAAGATATAAAATTGTGTTGTATAATTTTATGTAGATACCAAATTAAATTATATACGAATATTAATAAAGAAATTGTACCTATATAGTTTGATAACGATAAAAAATTATGACATTTAACACAAATATTATGCAACTCCTAAATAACTATAACTATGCTTATAACAAGTATAATAAAGAAAAAATTAATCAAAATGTGAATAAATAAATATGTACATTATATATATATTTATAAGTACGAGTATTATATAATAATATACATATTTACAATACAAAACTTAAACTAATTATTTAGAAACAGTTTTGGTGTAAATCGTGTCCGTGTGGATAATATATAATACTCGTATATAATATAATATGTAAATATACCAGGCTTATAAATAAATATACTTATAATATATAATATACTAGGCTATATAATTAAATAGCGGGTGAGAGAGGAGGCCGCCGACGTGGCCTTCATCCGCAGGCGACGAATGGGGTGCGTAGGAGGCGCTACTTAATGCGCCTCCAGTAACGCCTCTGTGTCCGTGTCGGGCCGGGATGGGAACCCGGTCCTGCTAGACACGGCATCGTCGGGACTGTTCAGAGGTGAGCCGGACAGTCCCCATGGAGGAGAAGTTTGGCCTTTTCGCCGAGGTCAGCCTGTCGCTGGAGGGATTCTGTTGCCTGCAGATCCGGGACCCTCCAATTAAAGCGGCTGAAGACTCCCGCAGGGGTTTAGTATGGTATTGCACTCCCAAAGTGCCGAGTCCGACATAGGTCTAGGACTGCCGACCCGGGCGTCCTGGATATCATCCGTAAATGGATTCCCCTGCGAGAAAACAAAAAAATTGGCTATATAACTAAATACTATGTTTCTCCCTCATGTATGTATGTGAAGAAGAGGCCTTTTCCCAACAGTGGGAAGTTTACAGACTGATTCAGTCAGTCAGTCATTATGCAACTCTTCTATAGTTCTGGTGTAGTGATGACGAAAGTTGGCTTGATAGGTTCCACTCCCACTAGGATCGTCTCTACATAGATATCTAGTCTCAATGGATCCTTGTGGGTCTACCCAAATAACATTATATTATACATATTAACAATGCAAAACTTAAACTAATTATTTACAGACATTTTTGGTAAATAACATCTACCTACATCATCATTATCAATATAATCATTTCCCCGTTGAATCGCAATTCTCATATTTTTCCTTCTTATATATAGATATCCCCTCCATCACCAGTGTCCCGTTGGTCCACTACTTACGGGACACCCGATACCTATATAAAAGAGGATTGCATTAGCCGCCACGCTGCTCCATTGCTGACTTTGCAATCTTCCATAATTTGTGTATTCAGCTTATGTCGTGTCCATCAAATCAAAATAATCATGCAAACTATATAATAAACATTACAAAGAATTGTCAAATTGAATAATAATATGTTTAACATACACACACGGTCGTATGTTTCTAAGGTATGGCAACTTAATTATTGTTTTTTAGGTGACAGTATGCATATTTATAACTATAATAACTTAATGCCATATTTTATGTAACAGCAGACTGATATAAATGTTTTTTTTTTGGAATAAATATACATATAAATAATAAGTACCTGGACGACCGAGCCTTGCTCGGGTAAATTATATTTAGACACATTTATATATACTGATGAAACATAAATAATATTTTCGATCTTACCGACATCATAGTAAAATAATAGGAAGTGGTAATTTAAATTTAAAAAAAATAAGAGCTATCAATAATAGTTTTTCTCACAAAAAAAGAAACTTGAAAAAAAAATGAAAAAAAAAATCGGTCTGTAGACCTGGATTCGAACCCTGGATTTCAGGTTTCAAATCCGCCCGATACCCATCCGAGCTATTATAAGTTTATAAAAGACAGCGAAATTTACCTTCGTATTCTAATGATATTTTTTAATTGCGTAAAAAAAAGGGATAAAACGACATTTTCTAAAAAAAAATCTTAGCTTGATCGATTTATCACCCCCGAAACTCCCTGCATACTAAATTTCAAGAAAATCGTTGGAGCCGTTTCCGCGATATATATATATATATATACTAGCAAACCCGGCGAACTCCGTTTCGCCACCAACTTATTTTCGTGAGGGATACTCACACCACGTACTGCTACTATCAGAGATGGCGCTGTATGTGAAAAATGATTTACCATGTTTTCCTGCTTTTCTGTTGAAAATTTTCCTGAATTTAGTTTGCTATAAAGCTCACGGAGCCCGAGACCTTTCCAACGAATGCAAAACCGTGGAAATAGGTTCGTACGTTCTGGAATTATAGCGTCAGGAAGGAAAACCCGACTTATTTTTATATTATAGATATATATATATATATATATATATATATATATATATATATATATATATATATATATATATATATATATATATATATATATATATATATATATAGATATATATATATACAAGAATTGCTCGTTTAAATATATAAGATAAGATATATAAATAAATATATCGTACATGTTATACTCAGACTCGGGGCGGGAATCGAAACCCCAGAGCGACAGGCTGGATCACTGCCAATAGCGCCACCTTCAGGCCAGAAAAAATAAATATATCCCTAAAAGTAGCTTTACATGTTTTATGAATTATTTCTAATCAAATCACATGAAATTGTTCACACTATCTAATGGACCGCCGATGTTTACCGACATTGAAACACAATTATCAAAACCATGTCATTTATTGTTTTGGCGAGTTGTGGTACTTTTCACACGTAGAGTTTTGGTAAACAATAGTTTGTTTTTCACACATTTTAGTTTCCAGTTTTCAGTTGTAAAGAGAAAAATAATTATTATTACAAATGCCTCTCATACAACGGTCACCTGTATTATAAAATCCAGTGCCGTGTATTACAGGTACTTGTGGTTCACTCTCTACATCCCTGCATTCAATATGTTGTGTATATATATATATATATATATATATATATATATATATATATATATATCAAACTCAAATAATACCTGTTCACTCTTGCCTTAAAAATCCCTAAATTGTACGTATCTGGAAACAGTGACGCAGGAAGAGAATTCCATTCCTTTGCAGTTCTAATAATGAAAGAAGATGCGAACCGCGAGGTGCGAACCGGAGGAATGTCGACCACGTATGGATGAAATCCATACCTATATATATTTCAATATGGTCCCGCTGAAACTATCAAAATGGCAGATCTGTAAGAGTTACATTTCGTAAAGTTCTGGATATTTTCGGTCAACATAATCGTCCTTCTGAGATCGCTATTAAGAATGGTCAATAAATTTGAGTCGACAGGCTCGGTACATAATGTGCCAACGCTAACGCGTGTTCGACCGGGTTCAAGTGAAAACATCGCATCCATGAGCCACAGTGTTGAAGAAGATCCAAATTTGTCAATTCCTTGACGTTCTGAAAAATTGGTTATCCTTAACGACCACATAGCGAATTCTGCGTAAGGATTTGGATTTAAAGCCTTACAAGGTGCAATTGTTGCAATTGAAGCCAGCCGATTGAACATATATACAAGAACCTGACAACAACCGTCGGGGCAGTAGCCCACCAGACACAACACCCGTCTGGTCGGAGGATTCTCCCTTTCCACTGGCCTTCCAAAAGGTTAAGCTATTTGTTGTAATCTTCAATAAAGTCGATGATATTAAGGTTATATCTACCAAGACACTATAGATTATCTTAGTTAAGTAAATATTGTAATTAAATTACGGTAGCTAGATAACATTGGGTATATTACCCAAGTTTGTAATGTACCTAATGTAAAAAAACAGCCATTTCTAAATTGTATGTTGTGTTTCTTACTATGACGTAATTATTTTAAATGTAGATTTTTTAAACATTCTAATTATAAGCTATAGTTTTAACATTAGCGCCCAGAGCTCCCATTATTCTTACTTGCCCTAGTTAAAGACGCGTTTGGTTGTAGGTAGTCGTTTGTCTAAAATAATATATATTATGACAGGTTAGCACAGTGGTCACAGTACTCGCTGTTGCTCTAGCTGTCACGGATTCGACCGCTTATGACAAATATCTGTATAGGCCATATTAATGTTTGCCGTAGTTTGGGCGTTTGTGTTCGTGTTGTTTGAATCTAGACCCCCCAATACAGAATACTAATCCTACTGTTGGCAGTTGAGAATGTAGTGTTTATTCACATATAATTTATTCATATACTTATATATAATTACAGTCAAAACCAGGTGAAGTCACGCAAGCAGTGAAAGATGCTATCGACGCTGGCTACCGTCACCTCGACTGCGCTCACATTTACGGCAACGAAAAGGAAGTTGGTCTTGCGCTGAAAGAGAAATTCGCTGAAGGAGTTATTAAACGGTAAATATTCAAAAACAGTAAATAATCTGTTTAACCTTGAAAACCGTTTTGGTGATGTGGTGTGAAAATATATACATTTGTTTCTGGTCTGGGTGCATATCCTTGTGGGTGTCACCATACCACGGAAAGTATGTAGAGCCGTCGGTCTCGGTTGTTGTCATAGACTGACAGCAATCATTACTCATGGCAGGGAAATTATTCGCCAACCCGCAGTATCTGTTGCTGTTGGTTCGCTGGGCTGATCCCTTCTTTAGACAGCCAGGCTTCCACTCCCCTGGTTTTTACAAAATACACTGATACTAGTATAAATATCACTATCACGAGTTATCAATATTTTTATTTTATTAGTAAAACTTTATTTAAAACTAAATATACCCGAGACAGAAAATACTATTTTATTTTGCTGCAGTTATCACAGATAACGTAAACTTAATGTCAATCAAGAAACCAAAATATTACCATAATGAGAATGGCCATATGGGGATAGTCCTTTTTTTTTTGATGCTGGGAAATGCATTTACGCATCCCGCCGCTGTAAAGGCGACGGGTATGTGGGACTCGCTGACAACGGTGCCCTCATCGTCGTGGTGGGGTGCCACGGGATCGCCTTCGCATTTCTCGGGCAAACGTGACGCCCCGACGGCAGGCCCGCCTTGGCGGGCCGCCTTCGCTTATAGAGCGCTCGCGGGCACCATGAGCGCTCTATTGCCCTGGTGGCGAGTGGGAGGATGTGGTGCCCTCTCTCACTCTATTGCGGAGGGTGGAGGAGTGCATCCGTCCTCATTCATCATTGCCGTCTCCTCCTCCCCGGTCGTCTTCTTGCCTCCTTGAGTGCTATCACCTCTTCGCAGTATGATGTGACTGCCGACCAGCACCTCTCGCTGCCAAGCATGCAGCGGTCTACACTCGATACCGACAGGTATCCGCCTATTACTGCCACCAGGGCCCTGTATGGGGATAGTCCTGTCTGAATATTGAAAATATTTTACAAACGAAAGCTATAAAACCAATCACTCAATCAGTTAATCAAAAATATTTTATGTTATGGTCAATTACAAAAAGCTTACTATTTCTACGGTTTTGAACAATATTATGTTAAACTTGTAATCTCGATTTATCTCGTCCGTGTCTTCTCTATTCTACGTGATATTGTGCTATTTTAGCACTATTGGAAGCCATTAATCCCAATGATTAAATATTAAAGAAAATACCATATTATAGCGAGGACATTTTCATCACTTCCAAATTGTGGTGCACGCATCACCGACCGGACCTCGTGGAGGGCGCGCTGAGGACCACACTGAGTGACCTCGGCCTAGACTACATCGACTTGTACCTGATTCACTGGCCGCAAGCTTTCAAGGTATGTAAAGAGTAAAGTTATTATACTTCGATAACCATTGTAAAATAAAAATAAAAACTCGATCAATACTGACGACTTGAATTATTAAAACTTTTCGATCGCACTGTAAAACGAATTCATTTACTGTCGAGTTTTCGATGGCGCATTTTGCAAATATAATATAGAGTATAGTAAATGATAAAATACATACGTATTTTCAATATTACACATTTTAATCTGTATTAGTGTAATTGATTAATTAATACACATTTATCCTTTTCTTATAATGCCGAGCGGAATGTCTTATATAATATAAATCATAGACAGTATCCTCAAAAATAAACACAAGCTCACAGAGTTTCAAACTGGTTAAATGTAAACAAATAGTCAAACGAAAAGTCGATAACAAATCATTTAAATTTGAAAGTTATGATGAAATTCATCACAATCTCTTGAAATCTCTCAATTAAAACTTAATTGTGTATGTTTCTGACAAGTATTTTTTTCCCTAATGCTACATCCACTACCCAAGATATTACTCAGTAGAACCTACACAAGAAAATAGAAAACCGACAAAAAAAAATACATTTTTAAGTATTTAGTAAATTGCTTCAATGTTTTCAACGCGTATAATTTGAGCCTTAAAATGTCTTTCATAGATAACAAGATAGGTGGGACCGAGTTGTAACCGTTTAAGTCGAATTAGCATAAATCGATTAAATTTTATATACCAAGCGGTTTCATACTTGACGAATTCCTTCACTATATTAAAAACTATAATTAAGAATAATATATATATTCTTTATTGTACAGTAAAACATTTATACAATTTTTTGTTACATTGAAATTTGGCAAGGATGAACTTATCTCTACAAGAGATCTCTGAAGGTAAGAGATAACGTTACCGCGGGGTATATAGTGTAAAAATCCTCCTTAAAAAAAAAGTAAGAAAAAAAAAAGAAAACAAGACCGTAAAATATAGTTAAAAGCATACGCTCAACATATATTAATTAATATATAACATACACTACGTACATAATATCAAGAAACATAAACACAAACATACATACATAAATACATACAACCATAGATACAGATATAGAGATATATAATTATGTGTTATAAGTCTGATTTGTTATGAGAAAGGGTATGAATAAAAATTAAATCAAAAAATTCGGATATCGCGTAAGTCGGGGTAGCGTAAGTCGAGGTATTATTAAACAGCCGCAGTAGAGATAGTTTTAAGGAAATGTTTATCTTTTTAATTAATTAATTATAACTTTATGTTTTATTTTTATTTCGTAATTTTATTTATGTATTAGTTCATGTTTTTTAATCTTTGTATTTACGTTTTTTTGTTTTAATTGTATTAATTAATATAAAGATATCGGAGTTTGTCGTATCGTATACCACGCGAAAGGTGTTTCGAAGACTAATAAATTTATACATATCTATAATAAAATTGTAATCAGCCGCTGTCTGTACATAAGAGTTTATGTTTGTGAATTTTGTGTTATTTGATATATTTATGCACCACCCTCCATTTTACTCCGGCTATGTAACGGCAACGTAAGATTGTCTGGAAGAGATTGCTTATTAGCAATAAGACCGCCTTATTGTGCAATAATATTTAAGCATATATCTCTGTAATTTTGTTCCAAAAGTGGTGTACAATAAAGAATTATAAATAAATAAATAAATAAATAAGAGATATTTAGGAAAACAATAAAGATTTTTATAAGAGCAATAAAAGGTCGATGGGGGAGGCATACGTTCAACAGTGGACATCCAACGGCTGATATGATGATAATGATGATGAATAGAAGTCAAAAGAATTATTTTTACAATTATTTTATTTTTCTGTATGTATGTTTATTTACGCAACACACGAAATCAATTCCATGAAACTGGATGCGGTTTTCAATCATGTGATCCTGGAAATTTACTCTCTAAACATAAATCAGTGGGATTTCACTAATTTTAAGTGACTATTCATTTTTTATCATTGTGAGAATCGTACCACGTATTATATAATAAATATAATTAGTGACAATTCAATGTATGAATATCTGAACATCATAATCCACTGATTTGATCATTAAATATGTGTTACTGAGTAATCACTAAGTTGTTATTGAAATTTACTGATATTAATAAATACAGCTTCACTAACGAAATAAATTAAAATTTAACTAATTCATGTTTAGAGAATAACATAACACCTTTTAATGTTTCATCTCGATACAACATCTAGAAGTGCAATAATTAGTCTATAATTTTTTTTAGTGAAATAGTAACAGTCTCATTTCATTACACACTTACCGCGAGTGAAACCGCGTGGAACAGCTAGTAAAAAATAAATATGTGTTCTTTTATAGGAAGGAGGAGAACAATTTCCAGTTGACAGTGAAGGGAAGGTGATACCATCTCCTGTGGACTACGTGGACACATGGAAGGCTATGGAAAAGCTCGTCGACCTCGGCCTTACCAAGAGCATCGGCTTGTCCAACTTCAATAAGAAACAGATCGACAGGGTGATGGAAGTTGCGAGGATAAAGCCAGCATCTTTACAGGTCATCAGTTTAAGCTTGAATTTGTTTTGTCATTTTAAGCTTAAATTAATATTATCTTCAGGACAGTTAGGTATTTCTATTTTACAATCATTGACAACCATTCTGGTGTATTGGTGCGAATAGTCACCTTAACGCCAGCGGTCGCCAGTCCGATTCCATTTTTGGGCAGATTTCTGATTTTGCATAATAATATGTTTCTAGTCTGGATGTATATGCTTGAGGATCTCCCCAATGAACCTCGGAGAGCACGTAAATCAGTCGGTCCCGTTTTTTATCATAGACACCTGATAGCGTTCGTTACTCAAACTAGGGGAAATACTTGCCAAACCACAGTGGAGCAGCGTAGTGAGTTAAGCTCCAACACATCTCCTTTATGGAAAAGAGGCCTTGTCTAGCAGTGGGACATTTACAGCCTGAATTAGTTCTCAGTTCTTAGTTCAGTGTATTTATTGTTGGTATTAATTTTTAAATAAATAACCTCAGATCGAAGTACACCCCTACTTGAACCAAGAGAAGCTGATCGACTACGCGCGTTCCCTGGGTATCACAGTCACCGCGTACTCGCCGCTCGGATCCCCTGACAGACCCTGGGCGAAGCCGGGCGATCCCCAGCTGCTTGAAGACCCATTGCTGAAGACCATTGGTGAAAAATACAACAAGAGTCCTGCACAAATTCTCATCAGGTAACGACCAATTAATAAGATTTAAATTCAGCTAATTGTGGTCAGTTAAACTTTAAAATGAATGAATGTGTAACACTCAAGTTACCTTAGGACACTCTTTTTTTTTGGATGATATCCAGGATGCCCGGGTCGGCAGTCCTAGACCTATTTCGGACTCGGCACTTTGGGAGTGCAATACCGTACTAAACCCCTGCGGGAGCCTTCAGCCACTTTAATTGGAGGGTCCCGAATCTCAGGCAACAGGATCCCTCCAGCGACAGGGCTTACAGGGCACACCTGTGTTTTGAAACACATGATACACGCACAAACACAAAGAATCAATCACACAAACATTTGTAGCCTTCAATATATTTGATCGAATTCGCAACTAGTAGACTACTGTACTGTACTGTATCAGCCTGTAAACAACCCACTGCTGAGCGAAGGCCTCTTCTCCATATAGAAGAAGGGTTCAAGCTTAATCCACCACGCTGCTCCACTGCGGGTTGGCGGATAATATCCCTACCGTGAGTAACGATCATTACCAGGTGTCGATGATAACAACCGGGACCGAGGACTTTACGTACTCTCCGAGGCACGGTGGAGGAACCAGCAAAGACATACACACAGAATGGAAACACATCTATACAAATGCTTATATCTGCTCCGAGTGGGAATCGAACGCACGAGCGCCGGTGTTGAGGCGACTAGTCGCACCACTACACTAGAACGGTCGTCTATCACTAATATTATAAATGTGAAATATAAGTTTGATTGTTACGCTTTCACGCGAAAACTACTTAACCGATCATCATGAAACTTTGTACACATATTCTTGGAGGTATTAGAAGTAACATAGGATAGGATATTTGCACAAATACAAATATCTGTCCCGAGCGGGAATCGAAATAATATGGAATATGTATACACATTGTATATACACTATAGTGTGAGAACGTAACCAATTGTATGTTTTTAAAAGTGTTTTTATTAAAACGCTGTTGAAGTTTTTAATAGCGTCATATAACGATTGTAATGAAGCACTTGAAGTAATATGAACCGTCGATAAGTGTTCTACAAAACAGGTTGTTATCTAATTGAATGTCTGATGAGTATGAATTTTAAATACACAACTTTAAATACAGTGTGTAATACTATAGTTGTATCCAACATCGAATCTTACTAATATGAATTTTAAATACACAACTTTAAATACAGTGTGTAATACTATAGTTGTATCCAACATCGAATCTTACTAATATGAATTTTAAATACACAACTTTAAATACAGTGTGTAATACTATAGTTATATCCAACATCGAATCTTTCTTCCCTCAGACTTCGGTCAAACATGATGATTCTACCGGTGGCAAAAAAAAAATTTTACTTAATAATTTGAATGAATATTTTTTTGAAGACCCCCCCAGAAGTTACCCCTCACCAATATCCCACTCAGCTCTCCGTCAATTTCGAACCCCCTAAATCGATCCCCCACGAGAAGACCCTCCCCCCGACTTGGTCTATACCATAATATCTCGGGAACAAGAAGAGCTAGATATCCCGAGTTTGGTGTCAATCAACTTAGGAGAACTTGGCTCCAACAGAATTCCTAATTTGTACTTTTAGGTAAAAAATGCTTTAAAAAATCAAGAAAATATTCATATATAAAGATAAGCAAATTTTTTTTTACAAATTGTGTTGCTTCTATATTATCCGAAGGAACTTCCTACCTGATGTCCCATGACACCATTCATTCTTTTTCACCATTAATCTCCACTTTATATGTCATTTATTTCTATTCGCAACATGTGAAAACGAAAGTTGTAGTTTATTAATTTCTGATAAACCCTATCTAGCTTGAATTGTAACTTATGTGTGAGATAAACTTTATCAATAACTGGTGAAACAGGTGTACATACTGGTACAAACAAGGTTACAAAAACTGGTGTAACTTTTATATCACAGTAGTTTGTATCAATAGAGCAGTATATTTGATGTTTGATAACCATTCTGGTATAGTTGTAGATAGGAGGTAGGAGGGTTTGATTCTCGCTCGGAGCATACATTTGTACAGTAATCTACAAATATTTGTTTCCGGTCTGGGTGTACCTATGTTCTTGTGGGTCGCCCCACCGTGCCTCGGAGAGCACGTAAAGCCGTCGTTCCCGGTTGTTATCATAGACATCTGATAGCGACCGTTACTCATGTTACCATAAGTAACGGTCAAAATTATCCGCCAATCCGCAGTGGAGCAGAGTGGTGGTTTATGCTCCAACCCTTCTTCTATATGGAGGAGAGGTCTTCGTACAGGATACGGTTGTTTACAGGTGGATTCAGTTCAGTCAGCTTTTGTCTGTATTAAAAATCTTTGCAAACTTAATTGATCTTCGAATTATTGTTCTACGATTTATCTATAATATAAAAATAAGTCGGGTTTTCCTTCCTGACGCTATAATTCCAGAACGCACGAACCGATTTCCACGGTTTTGCATTCGTTGGAAAGGTCTCGGGCTCCGTAAGCTTTATAGCAAACTAAATTCAGGAAAATTTTCAACAGAAAAGCAGGCAAACAGGGAAAATCATTTTTTACATACAGCGCCATCTCTGATACATAGCATATACTACAAACCAATATGGTTTTGCATGGCGGCAGTACGTGGTATGAGTATCCCTCACGAAAATAAGTTGGTGGCGAAACGGAGTTCGCCGGGTTTGCTAGTGTGTTAATAATAGGTATATTGTACTATATGTTTGTCTTGAAAACAAATTAATTAATAAAGTCAGGCTGAGCCTTTGACTGGCCAGTTGGTGCAGCTGGAAGTGACCCTGCATCCTGCTCCAGAGTTATGGGTTCGATTCCACCCCGTATCTGGATGTAAAGAAAGAAAGAAAGGAAAGTTATTTATTGGCCTCATAATAGAACAGTTACATCTTATACAGAAAACACATAACAATAAATTAAAACAAGAGATAAGAGAATACAGCGGCAAGATTAGAAAATTAAATACATAAATAACAAATTCAAGAAGGCCAATAAGGTCTCTGCCTCAGCATTCTCAGCAGCTAATATTTACTGCTAAGGCGCTGTTCTTCAGTCAGAGCCTGCATTAGTGACATCAGACGTCAAACGCCATCAGTACACACTGAACATAATAAAACATATAAAATAAAAATTAAGGAAAGAAAAACAATGTAATGTAATATGTACACTTGGACCTTGATGTAGCAGTGCAAAAAAAAATCTAAAAGAATTAACCCTACGCCTCCACCGGTGACAGGAAGGCTGGTGCATTTTTTGTCCAAAGAATCGGAATTGCGATTCAACGGGGAAATGCTGCTAGTATTCTCGGCACCATTCCACGCGGACATGATTTGTAATAATTAGTTTGTAATAATTAGTGTAAGTTTTTAATTGTAATTGTTTTTAATTATGTATAATATTGTAAAATTAAAAAAAAAAAAGCTTAAAAAATATATGTTTTTAATTATATGTATATTTATTCCAAAAAAAAGTAAATTTATATCAGTCGGCTGTTACCTAAAACACGGGCATTAAGTTGCCTACCTTAGGAACAGATGAACGTGTGTGTATGTTAAACATATTTATATATGTATTTTATATAACATGCTACGATTTACATAGCGCCGCACTCATCACAAAAGCAATTGAAACCGGACGCGTTTTATATTTTATTTATACACCTTTTTATATATTTCAGATACGCCATCGACCGCGGTCTGATCGTCCTTCCTAAGTCGGTGACCAAGAGTCGAATCATCCAGAACTTCAATGTGTTCGACTTCCAGCTGACCGCTGAAGACATCAAGACGATTGGAAGTTTGGAATGTAATGGACGATTGTGCACGATGGGCGAGTGAGTATGCTTATAGTAATACACACCTAACGAAAAGACGGTTGCCTGATGTTTTGTGATCACCAGAGGGTCTGAGACAAAATCTAGTGTAGATAAATACTCAAATTAATAAAAAAAAGTTTCGAAATAATCGAAACGTATATACGAAATAAATTATTACTGATAATAATTCATTAATGTTAATTGATATTTTTTTTTCATTACATAAATTCAACGTATTACAATAACTATTTATAATTTCAATAACATTAACCAGCGTCATTAGTGATGATAGAACAATATTTATATATTTATATCCAATACTTAAATATATTTATTGTTGGAAATTTAATATAGAAAAATCAATGATGATTATGGCTATGTACGCAGCTCGCTTCTAAGTGAAGATTTCCTTCACTTTGATAGGACCGCATGCGCACGTCATTCGACATTTCCGCTCATGTTGAAACTAGCTAACCCAAGAAATTTATATACAAACTGAAATGCTCACGAGCACTCAAAAAAACGTTCCTACGGCAGGGATTGCATCTCTTTCTACCATGGATTCAAGGCAACTCTCGTAAGAAAGAGACAAAATACCAGTAGTCAACGAAATGCTCGGAACGAATTTTCACTTTACATGTTATGCCAATGTCAACCTTATGTCAGTTATTTCAAGGTGCATATTTGAATATACAATTTTATTAAGTTATGATATAAATTCCTTACCGCGAACATAGCCCGTGTTAAAGCTCTTCTAAATATATCTGTCAAAGCCAGTATTTATTTTAAAATAATTCCATTTTCCACCCTAATTTGATGAATTTCGACGACAATTTTCGTAATAGAAGATGATACTCCTTAGTATCTATACTCCATGCTCGTCTGTGTTGAAAAGTGCACGCACACATACAACTATTAGATATAGTGTATAATAATATAATAATTATGATGATCGAAAATAATTATTGTTGTTTTTTTTCAGCGTTCATCATCCTTCTTATCCGTTCCACGACGAGTTTTAGTCTAATTGGGTTATGTGAAATAAAGTATTTTATTTATATTAAATTATTACTTTTAATTTTCTATTTTATACTACTACCCAACATTGATACAATTAACAAAACTATTAAAAATATTCCTTATTTTAATAATCAGCGCGTATATTGATTGGAAAACGGTAAAAAATTGTAAAAATATATAACTTAATCTATATGTATAATATAATATACATATAGGAAGAAAAAACAAAAAAAAAAGAATATTTATTACAAGAGAAAACCATCACTATAACAAGCGTTGGGGATACTTTTAAGCAACAATGTACTTGTGTTAGCAGCCCCGCTCCTCCAGGTACATAACTATTTTAGCAATTGAAAATTTAAATATTAAATGAAATAAATTTTACAAGACTTATATTAAATTCAACTAACTTTAAATTTAATTACACATAAAAAGAATCAGAAATTATATTTTGCGTAGTAAAATGCAACTATTGTTATTAGTTAATAGGGTTCAACCAGTTTGATATCTATGTAAGTTCTTTCTTTGCTATATTTCGTACTGATTCCCACGAAGAGACAGTGAAGACAACTGCAGTATCATCAACGAAGCAGAAGGCATGCCCGTTTTGAATATTGATATTACATAAATTATTTATGTAAATTAAAAATAATGTTGGTGCTAAAACTGAACCTTACGGAACACCAAAAATCACGACCTCGTCCTTGCTGACGAAACTGCCAATTCTCACGCGCTGTTTTCGTCCACATAAATAACCCCTAAAACTACTACTACTAAAACTGTTTGTAAATTCAAATTGTTCGTATTATATGTGTTATCAAGATCAATCGGTATTAAAACTACATTTCCCTCTAGTCTTCGCACAATAATGCGAGTAGATAGGTAACTGTTCGTAAATTCAAATTGTTCGTATTATATGTGTTATCAAGATCAATCGGTATTAAAACTACATTTTCCTCTAGTCTTCGCGCAATAATGCGAGTAGATAGGTAACTTTTCGTAAATTCAAATTGTTCGTATTATATGTGTTATCAAGATCAATCGGTATTAAAACTACATTTTCCTCTAGTCTTCGAAAAAAAAGCGTTACAATTTAAGGTTTAAATAATAATAAATGAATAATATGAAGCTATACGTGGTTCTCCCGCCCGTCGCCCCCTCCTTCGCCGATGAGCAACAACTTCATGGCATTCGAGGCGCCACTGGTCACTAGATGTCGCTTGAACAGTAACGAAAGCCTTTTGTAGGTTAAGGAAAACTGTAATGAATTTATAGATACAAAAACGCCAGATATAAAAAAGCCTTGCTCAAAGCAGAGATTAACTAAGTACGTGATAATAGAGACAACTTATTACGCAGCTATTTTTAGAAATTCAATGGAAATATTATCCCACCCAGGCGCACAGATAAGGTTCATCAAAGTTGTATAAACTTTATGAAAGTCCGTCTTCAAAAGTGTAAAAGAAGAACTTACATTTTTTCTTAAGCCAGGGAGCCTATAATTAATATTCTCTACTAATGCTCTACCTATATTTGGAAATAATTACGAGTATTAATATTTTTGACATATTATGCTGTAAGTAAGGATTTGGTTTCTAGTAATTGTGTGTGTTGTTGTCCTGTGGCTGTGAAATTACTATCTGGTAAATTACTATCAATATTTAAGGAGAATACTCGGTACATGATTATCATTCGAATTATGTAAAAAAAATAGGTACTTAATTTTTGACCAAATTTTCATAAATTTCAATTCAAGTAAATGAAGCGTTGACACTCTACAGTCATGCCGGCGGCACGTGCACAGGTGTTGTACTGTGCCACTTGTTCACATCTAAAAATTGCCAAAGTTCACATCATTTACCTAGTCAACGAATTTGTTGCTTAAACGAGTAAAATATCTTAGTATTTTTGCCTATCCTAAGCCAGGATTAAAGTATTAAGGGGGACTGGATCATGCTTGTTTATCCTGCTACCCTGTTAACACGTGGCGGTGTTTGGACGTAGATAAACTACCTGTTGTGTCGAAAGTGTAGCTAGCTGCTAGGGTGTCTAGACGACGCGTACATAATTGAATAATTGTTGAGTAACTTTACTTAAAAGTTTATTAATATTTACCTGTTTTTTTTACATAATTTGAATGAGAATCATGTACCGAGTAGTCTCCTTAAATATTGATAGTAATTTACCAGTCATCCTATATATATATATATATATATATATATATATATATATATATATATATATATATATATATATATATATATATATATGTATTGTAAATAAAACAATCTACCTGCTTTCTTAAGAATAAGTGTTTTATTTGAGTTTTCATACGCACATAATAAGCTGTTCTTTACATTTGTAAAAAAAAGGTCAGAGTGATTACTGTCGTCGAGGATGGTTAAAGCTTTGGTGAAGTTAACGGACAATTTTGTTTTGAAACTCAAGTTGATGCTTTTCAAAATATTTGATTTTTTATGAACATCATGAAATTATCAGTAGCCGCTGTTTCTAAAACAGCAACGGTAGCTGATTTATTATTCCCAGTATCCAATTTCATCATAAAATGGTCCAAGCAGCTTTTCCTTCTTGTAGGTAGCTTACAGCGGCGTGCACAGGATTATGACACTGGGTATGCGGCGGAGTACTCGGTCACTAAAACTTTTTCTTTTATAGATTTTTAGCATAGCCACAGCCACGCGACGAATCTCTGTTGGATCAGATGTTTTTCTGTATGATCATGCTTCTTTGACGCGGAATAGAAATATTTAAATCTGAATATCCCGAATCAGTCCACACTGTACTAGAATTACTAAATAATGTGCAAGGAAAACAATATAATTTAATCGTGTGTACACAACCACACAGCCAGTTATACGTTTCATAAATTTTATATTATTAACATTTTTATTAACATTAACTATAACACGAAACTTTCGAGTTACATTCCCTTTTTTGCTGGTTTAATGGCGCAAATAAAATAGTAAACAATGCTTATCACATAAAAAAGCAAAATGGCCCCCACGAAACACAATTAAACATTACATTACTCGGATTATAGGTAACTTAAAAAACTAGAAAAAAAAAGTTGAGGAATCTGCAGCGGATGCACGGCCTCTCGCTTAAAGTGCACCTCACGAATATCCGAGGTCTGCACTCTAATCTCCTTCCAGTTCATCACCATCTCGAGACTGCCAAGCCGCATCTGCTCTTGCTTACCGAGACGCAAATCACAACCCCTGCCGATACGTCATACCTCCACTACCCAGGTTACATCCTGGAGCACAATTTTCGTCCCAGAGCTGGGGTTTGTTTCTTTGTGCGCGATGACATCTGCTGCAAACGTCTCCGTAACCTGGAGGATCCCTCTTCCTCATCTATCTGGGTGCTTGTGGATACCGGCATAGAACAAATTGTTTATGTTGTATGACCAGGAGACAACAAGGCTTTTCCAACATCTAAGTGAGGCTGCCGACGTGGCTCAACAAAGGTACCCCACTGCGCAAGTCGTCTTTCTGGGGGACTTTAATGCCCATCATGAACAATGGTTGTTCCCGTACCAGAAAACTGACCATGCTGGTAGAGAGGCGTACAAGCTTGCCTTGACCATGAACCTCTCCCAGCTGGTTGACCAGGCGACTCGAGTACCGGATGTTGAGAACCACACAGCAAATTGCCTGGACCTTCTGCTGACGACTGAACCGGACCGATACCAAGTGTCTGTTTCAGCCCCTCTTGGGAGTTCTGACCACTGTCTGGTGAAGTCCGTCCTCACGTGTCCTCCACCCGACTCCAACCCTAGAAGAACTAGGCGGGTGTGGCGATACAAGTCAGCGGATTGGGATGAGATGCGACATTTCCTAGCATCTTACCCTTGGTTGCAAGTCTGCTTTTCTTCAAGCGATCCGTCGAGCTGCGCTGGCGCTATTGCCGAAGTTATTGGACAGGCGATGGAATATTATATTCCATTCTCCGACCAGCCCTCTGGCATCAGAGCTCAACCCTGGTTCAATGCTGTCTGCTCAAAAGCTGAGGCTATAAAACAGTCAGCATACCACGCTTGGTTAGAAGCCAGAAATCGCAAAGCTCCAGATACGCGAAATAAGAAGAAAGCCTTTAACTCAGCAGCTAAGTCCTACAAAAAAGTGCTCAAAAAAGCGCGCTTTAACCACATAGGCCGAGTGGGAACCAAACTCGCTTCGTATCCATCGGGCAGTAAAGCTTTTTGGTCCCTGGCGAAGTGTGTTGAAGCAAACTTCTGTCGCTCCTCACTTCCTCCCCTGCAGAAACCTGACGGAACACTGGCACACACGGCTTTGGATAAGGCTAATTTATCTGCCTCTCTATTTGCCGAAAATTCTCGTCTAGATGCTGGTAATAAAACTCCACCTCAGTTACCTCCTTGTGGATGCAAAATGCCTGAAATTCACATTTACCAAAAGGAGGTTCTCAAAACACTACGCAATCTGGACGTGAACAAAGCCAGTGGTCCTGATGGTATTCCTGCTATTGTGTTGAGAAATTGCGCAGCCGAACTGTCTCCAGTCCTGACACGTCTGTATCGCCTTTCTTTTCGATCTGGGACTGTTCCGAAAGCATGGAAGCTCACGAACGTACAACCCGTACCCAAGAAGGGTAGTCGTGCTGATCCTGCAAACTACCGCCCAATCGCGATCACCTCCACCCTCTGCAAGGTAATGGAGCGTGTTGTCAACAATCGCCTTCTGGCTTACCTGGAAGATAATGATTTCCTCAGTGATCGGCAATACGGATTTCGCCAACGCCGCTCTACTGGGGATCTTCTCGTGTACGCTACACATCTCTGGGGGGAAGCCCTCGATAAATATGGTGAGGCCCTAGCTGTCTCACTTGACATTTCGAAGGCATTCGACGGGGTCTGGCACGATGGTCTTATTGCGAAGCTTCCTGCTTACGGTATTCCCACCAGTCTATGTACTTGAATCTCTGATTTCTTGAGGGAACGGTCAATTCGTGTAGTTGTTGATGGCTACACGTCTGACCAGTGCCGGATTAGCCTATAAGCTATTTAAGCAATTGCTTAGGGCATCCCGTCTTGGGGGGCACCAGAGACGACATGACAGAGACGAAGAAATCATGTTGTGTCGACCCCACCTAGCATGGGATAGGGGTGTGCGATAATTATCGATAATTCGTAAGTACTCGATAAGTTTTCATTCGATGATTATTGATAATTGTTTGCGATCCGATAATGATCGATAATTTTGTGCCATCCGATAATTATCGATAATATTGTGGTAGTAGATAATTATCGAAAATTGTTTTTGGATCCGATAAGTATAGATAATTATGATACGGTGGAGGACCTTTTTTTTTTTTTTTTTTAGGTATTCGGATAGGGTACGGAGGATAATGTCGATATTGAACGGCGGATGACCTTTTTTTTTTTTTTTTTAGGTATTCGGATAGGGTACGGAGAATAATGTCGATATTGAACGGCGGATGTTTTTTTGTTTTAGGTATTCGTATAGGGTACGGAGGAAAATGTCCATGCTGAAGGCCGGATGACCTTTTTTTTTTTTTTTTTTTTTTTTTTTTTTTTTTTTTTTTTTTTTTTTTTTTTTTTTTTTTTTTTTTTTTTCGTCGTCAGAAAATTTCACCGATAATTTTTATCCGGCCAAACAACAACACATACATATTGTACCTACGATGTGTATTCACATTTTTTTCAAATCATTCTTTGTACTTCACTTAAGGATAGGGGGCCCCACAGGGGGAAATTGCTTAGGGCATCAAGTTACAACGAACAACACATAAATATTCTACCTACGATACGTATTCACATTTTTTTTTTTTTTTTTCAATTCATTCTTTGTACTTCACTTAAGGGGGCCCACAGGGGAAGATTGCTTAGGGCATCAAGTTACCTTAATCCGGCACTGCGTCTGACCTATTGACTATCAATGCCGGGGTACCCCAAGGATCTGTTCTCTCCGCAACGCTATTCCTGCTTCACATAAACGATCTGCTTAAGCCCGGTATCTTTGGGTACGCAGATGACAGCACCGTCGCGGAGAGATACTTCTCCAGTGCAAGAACAAGACAAACTGAAGTGGACGATCTTAGAGAAGCAATGGTCGACCGTGCCAATCTTACTCTTCAGGCTGTCTCCGACTGGGGTGATGCCAATCTAGTAAGATTCAATGCTTCAAAAACCCAGGCGTGTCTCTTCTCCGCTAAAAAGAGCCCGTTTAACTTGGCTCCCACTTTCCGAAATGTGCCTGTTCCAGTCACGAACCACCTTGAACTACTCGGTATAGACTTATCGTCCAAACTCAATTTTGGAAGCTATATCGAATCCAGGGCTAAGACTGCTTCAAAAAAACTGGGCATCCTCTCCAAGGTCCGTCACTATTTCACACCGGACCAGCTGCTAAGACTTTATACAGCTCAAGTCCGCTCCTGCATGGAGTACTGTTGCCATCTGTGGGACGGTTCCGCCCGGTATCAGCTCGAAGCCCTGGAAGCTATCGACAGGCGGGCCAGAAAACTCATTGGTGATGAGATGCTTACTTCAAGACAGCTCCAGAGCCTCGAACATCGCCGACTGGTTGCTAGTCTGTGTGTCTTCTACAGGTTACATTTCGGTGAGTGTGCGCAGGAATTGCACGAATTGATTCCCCCAGCACCATTCCACCATCGGACAACTCGACGAGGGCAGGGGTTCCATCCATACATGGTCGACATTCCTCCGGTTCGTACCTCGCGGTTCGCATCATCTTTCATTATTAGAACTGCAAAGGAATGGAATTCTCTTCCTGCGTCACTGTTTCCCGATGCGTACAACCTAGGGATTTTTAAGGCAAGAGTGAACAGGCATTATTTGAGTTTGCGTGCTTCACCTTAGACCTCATCATTGTTTACCATCAGACAAGATTGAGGTCAAACGCACTCAAATTTCCAATAAAAAAAAAAAAAAAAACTTACATTTCCGAATACTCCCGACGAATGCCGAACTTTCGTAGCCTGCCGCAGGAGTCGCGGCTGGTCCGGCTTTCGATATTCATGGATGTGTGCGTTTGCGAACTGTGCACGGACACCAAAATTACTACACACATGCGAACAAATCTCCTGCGGGACGCGACGGCATGACTTGGTTGATTAGGTACATTATTTGCAGCGCCGCTTGCTTGTCGCCAAACGCATAGCAAACATAATGTTTGTGTGCTTGCAAATAGGTGCTATTTATATAATATTAGGCGTTTTTAAGTTATTATATTTTGTTTATTCATTTATTTACTATCAATTAAAGTCATCTAAAACGTACGAACGTTTTATTAAAATATCTGTGAATGGCAAGTAAAACACTGCATTTCTGCCTACAAGGAGCGCACGCCCCTGGTAGTTTATGACCCGTCAATATGCCATGTACTGCTAACTAGTTATTAATTCTATTTGAAGTTATCTGGCGATGTTCTTCATTTTTTTTTTTTTGTGTAAGGTTTATATTGATGTTATTTGTTATAACAATATAATTGTTTGCGAGAGTTATTGTACCAAGATGTTTGTCCAGCGAATCAATAAACCCACTAGCTAGTATATTCTTAGAATTGTAATATTATCAATTCATATTAAATTTGTAAACACGATGAACCATTTAGTATAATCTCTGGCATACTATTTAATAAGCAATGTTTAAAATATACGGTTACCCCATCGCATTTATTTATTATGTTTGGTAGTGTAATATTCAGTATAATAATTATGTATTTGGGGGTATAGGTTTACAGGGACTTAGGTTAGGTACATTATGTAAGAATTATGATATCGACCTTTGACTGGAGCTTAGTCAAACTAGTAAAAATGTACCGAACTGTTTGTACACGTACAATAAATTAGGACGAGTTAAGGTGCGAAATGACTTTACTCCACGAGTGCTGATTTAACACTGATTTATTCATGTGAATGTGCATGTGAAATGCTGTGTAGACAGAAGTTGTATAACATAAAAATATATTAAATATAACAAATTCAATATACGAGTTTGTGTGTATATACTCTGTACAAACAAAGTCATCAAAATTACTAAAGATACTACAGATAATTTGAGAAATTAATGTTAAGTCGTTGTTATTCACTTTAATTTGTTTTAACACCTCTTTCATTGGGCATAAATATTTTTCAACTACTTCCAGTCTTACTTATAAACGTTTCTTAAAATTTAATCAATTGCTTAACAACTTATTACTAAAAACCTCACTTATAAACACTATTTAGCGTTAAGAAGTCATTAAGTAATGCTTAAATAGCTGTCAAAATTAAACACTGTCGAGACATAGTTTAACCCTCGCTTAGCGGCAAGATGGCGGATTTCACATAAATCAGCTGTTCTGTTGTAACGTCTGATCTACTTACTTGCGTTTGTTTGTTAGTAAGAATTAAGTGAAAGATAAAAAGAAGAGATTTTAAATGAAATTCCTTCTATATAAAAATTAAAATATACTAAATGAGCGTTATATATCTGTTTAATACAGATCTTTAGGTAGGTATCTAATTTTAATTATAATAACATAATTTGAATAAGGTTAAATCTTAAGTAAATTAATAAATAAGCTTTGTTGAATTTTGTTATTGAGGATCCTACTCCTACCTATCAAAATAAAATTGATTAGAAATATTAGAATATTGATCCAAGTTCCTATCTGTCAATAGTGGTCACTAGTAGCGACTCACTACAATATCGAGCTAGAGTTTTCTCAATAATGTTAAAAGATGTCGCTAATATGTAATTTTTAACAATTTCGTTCATTCAATTTCTCTATCTAATCGATTATTTTGGGTATAATCTGTGCCAACCATCTATGTATCGTTCTTTGTTCGTTTCTTAACTAAGTAACAGCTAATCAATGTTTATAAGTAAACAAAAGTTAATCATTGATTTATAGCTTAAGAGTGGATTAACTAAGCGGTGCCTAAGTATTACTTAACGAGATTTTTATAAGTAAGACCATTTAAGTTTATTTAATTCATTTGATGGGTAAGTTTACTATTAATTATGAAACGATTTATAAAAAAGACCGTGTTTCCAGCGGGTTCTACCTGAACATACATGAACTATGAAATGACTGTGTAAGAAACTGACATCGAAGCAAAACTGTTTTGACTTGGTCGTACCTTGTCCTCGTAAAGGGAATATTAAAATAAACTTACAGCTCGATGAATGACTGATATTTAATATTAATATGGACAAGACGAAAGTTATGTTCAATAAACATGTCATGCCGAGACCGATATCTGTTGATGGTAACCTTCTCGAAGTTGTACAAGGTCACACAATCCTACTAACTAGAGGGAAGGGAGTAAACTTAGGACTTTTTTTTTAACTTTAGGAGTAAACTTCGAGAAGGAAGCCGATAAGAGGAATGAATTTCGCTGGGCGGCATTAGGTTGGCTTTGTCGAGTCTTCGATTCGAAGATTCCGAAATGTTTAAAGACAAAAGTCTTCGACCAGTTCGCCCTACCTACGCTTACATATAACGCGGAGACGTTGATACTGACAACGGGACTAGTATACAAACTTAAAATCATTCAACGTGCTATGGAACAGGCTATGCTTGGAGCCCATGGGAGTTGCTGGTCTCCTACTGTGCGCGTCCCCGGGTGGCGGATAGGAGTACACCACTCGGACGCGGTGAACGAGTGGTATACGAGGGGTACTTCGAACCCCCGCGGACCAAACCAGCAGCGGTGGGCGCGAAAGCGCAGTAGTAAGGATGGAGGGAGATCGAGGGTACTCTCTCCCTCAAGTGGAGTCTCTCTCAAGAATAAGATTAGAAATGAGATTATACTCGAAAGAACCAAAGTGACCGACATAGTAGGTAGAATCGCAAATTGAAAGGCAGTGGGCTGGTCACTTATCTCGCAGGAACGATGGCGGCTGAAGCGATGTGTCCTGGAATGGAGGCGGCATATCAGGAAACGAAGTGCGGAGCATCCTCCGATCCACTGGATTGACGATCTGCTCAAGGTCGCCGGCGACGGCTGGATGAGGATTGCGGACAACCAGGATATTTGGCGCGAACTTGGGAAGGTTGGGAAGGCCTATGGCCAGCAATGGATTTCGATAGGCTGATGCGAACTGACATAAAAAGAATTATTAGCTAATTTAAATGTAAAGTTTACAAATATTTATGATTTTATCTATCAATAAAAAAATTGTTAGAAAATGAGTAAGTACAAGTTGACGTGGTCTATATGGATTTTGAAAAAGCTTTTGACCGTGTAGACCATGTCGTCCTTCTTCAAGAGCTACACAGTCTTGGAATTCATGGTGACTTGTTACGTTGGATACAGTCATATTTTACTAACCATGCACAAACTGTTGTTCTTGGAGGTTATAGGTCTGACTATATCCATGTACCCTCTGAGATACCCCAGGGATCTGATCTCGGCCCTCTCTTTTATAGCGCGTATATTTACGATATAGGTACGGTTCTTGTAAACTCAAAACACTCTATGCTGACGACAAAAAACGTGTACATGAGCGTGCGCACGGTCGATGATTGTAAGCGGCTACAACATGATGTTAGCAGTCTATTTTATTATTATACAAAGAATAATATACATGTTAGTATTCAGAAATGTAAATGTATTAGTTTCACTCGCAAAAATAATCCTATTGTATTTAAATATAATTTTAATGGCATTGACATTGGTAGAGCAAAGATGGTCCGTGATTTAGGTGTATACTTTGACAGCAAAATGTTAATGTCTTCTCATATTGACATAATTAGATCCAAAGAACTTTTTTTTTTAATCTTTTATTTTTTGAAAGCTTGGTACACAAAATGCGACCATGTCGCCTTCATCAATACAAAACTATTAATACTAACACAGCTTTACTAAGTATGGTAATAAAACAAAAAACTTATTGTCTAACCTTAATACCAAACAAAACTATTTTAAACAGTATACGTGCTTCCTCGGACAATGGGTATGCAAGCACACTATTTACCGAACCAATGTTCCAAAAAATATAATTTGCATACATCAAATTTCTTTGAGCCTCGTTCCGGACACATTCCATCATAATGTGGTAAACATCCTCAACTATACCACACTCAGTACAATTTGGGGAGGGTACTTTTCCCATTAAGAATGCAAAGGAGATGGGGACTTTTGGGCCAAAATGTAATAAGAAGAGATATGGTTTAAAAAATTGGTTCTATTTTTTTATCTTACAATATAAAAAATCAACTTAATTCTGAATCTGGAAGCGGAGAAAAATGAAAAAGATTGTTTTCATCAAATTAATCGGGTATCGATTCAACTAAAATCGATTACAGAATTAAAAAAGAAAGGAGTTTCTACTAGTTAATTAACTCAAAGTATTTAGATGCACAATATTGAAGCTGTAAACGATAAAGTTCATTTAAATAAAGTTACATTAATAGCGAAAATATTATTTAATATTAAAAAATAATATCGATTTCGTATCGATTTAAAATAAATCATATCTTTTGTGACAGCTAACAACTGACTGACATTGATACTAGCCGTTTATTTTTTACCTACATTTCCTAGATGACATTTAAATAATAATAGAAGAAGAATTAAGTATGAAATACATTTAAAGGTTTTTTTTTATTCTGAACGATATTTATTAGTGTTTCAAGTTATTGTTATTTGTAATGAGTTTTTAAACATTCTTCACTAAATATAAGAAACATTAGTGCTTTAAGAAGTTAGTGATCGAGTTTTTTAATAGACAATGTAACATAGGTTATGTTTTACAAAACGTTTAATAACTCGGCTCTCAGATAGCCAAAATATAGAAAATTTTCAGCGAGGGATCTATAAGCCTGAATGCATTAATTGATACCATTTTCATTTCATTACATTTTGGCCCAAGAATGTATGGAATCGTATCCATCTCCTTTATTTAACGGAATGTGTCCCGAACGCAGTCTCAAAGCAACAACAATTTCGTTCCTACTCAATCTACAATTATCAAACCAAGGCACTCGTAGAGGATGACTTTGTATTGTCTTATACCATATACCCACATTAAGTGATTTTTCATCAAAATGAACCTTCCATATATTATAACACTCCTTTTTAACTGTCGGCAACAAATCCAAGAAAAAAGGGAGGTAGGTCTGTACATCACCATCCACTATCGCTTGCTTAGCTAGTGTATCCGCAACCTCATTACCATCCAACCCAATATGCGAAGGGATCCACTGTATCCTGATCGACCCCCCCTTCTCCTGCAAATGCTGCAGACAATCCAGTATTTTGTAGGCTATCGGTACTCCTCGAACAGTCGAGGTGCAACGAGCCACATGAAGGAGCGCACTCTTTGAGTCCGTCAAAATAACAAATCTGTCATATCCTTTTGCTATAGCGTAGCATAAGGCTTCATGTATAGCAATAAGTTCCGCGTACATAATGCAAATATTACCACAAATTTTTATCTTGACAGAGAAATTACAAAGAGCGTCAAAGAAAGCTACTCCTATTACATTATTTTCCTTTGAAGCGTCTGTATATATTTGGTGACAATCTGAATATTGATCTCTTATAAATGCAGAGCATATTTCTCTTAAATATCTATGATTAAAACTACTTTTGGCTTTATCAACATTTGTCACATCCCATCGAATTACATCTTGAACTTCAATTGCAGTGACCCACGTACTTAATGAAAACATTTCTAATAGATAACTAGTATGAATGGGAATATCCTGCAAGGTGTGTTGTATAGAGGTTAACAGAGGTTTCCTTTTCCTGGACCAATAAGGATGTTCCTGGGACAGGACTGACAATTCATCTAAGATTGATATATTCAAGTTTCCTTCAACGGAGTGAGTACGTAGCCAAAATTTCGATGCCAAGAATCTCCGTCTGAGATGTAGCGGCTGCAGACTCAATTCACTCTCCATAACGTGAATAGGAGTTGATTTTATAAAGCCACCGATTACCCTCATTGCCTGGTTTTGTATCTTTTCCAGCTTATATAAATGATTTTTCGCACTAGTATCATAAAGGAAACCTGAATAATCAATCCGGCTTCTAATAATTGAAATGTATATCCGCCTCAAGTGTTTTGGATGTACACCCCAATTCGACCCCGATAAAACTTTGATTATTTTAAGAAATTTTGCAGTCTTATTATTCAGCTCGTTAATGTGTTTACCCCATATTAAAGAACGATCAAACCATACACCCAAATACTTTACTTGACTGACCAACTGAATCACACTATTATTTAACTTAACCGTAATATCATGTCTATTTATACCTCTGCGGAACAAACAAATTTTTGTCTTTCTATATGAAATATCTAAGCCTAAATCATTAACTAATCTAGAAAAGCAAATCAAAGCGGTCTGTATTTCAGTTGTAGCATCAATGACAGATTTGGAAGACACAAATAATACAAAATCATCCGCGTATTGTGAGATCTTAACACTAGAAATAAGTTTGCAAATATGTGCAGTTACAATATTAAATAAAAATGGAGATAGAGGATCTCCCTGTGCTAGTCCTCGTCCGGTTGTTCTGTTGATATTGTCAGCGCTATCAGAAAGCTGAAGACTTAATTGTCTTTCTTTTAAGAAATTCCATAAGTACTTACAAATATTCGAATCTATACCAAACTTATCCATAATTGACAACAAACTAATTATATCGACATTGTTATAGGCGCTGTCAATGTCAACAAAACAACCTAGTGTAATTAAGTTCTTCGTTAAACCAACTTGTATATGGGAAGTAAGTCGTGTAAGGCTGTCAAGGCAAGATCGACCCTTTCGAAACCCAACAGTAGCGTTAGAAAACGTGTTAGTTTTTTCAAGAAACCATTCTATTCGATTGTTCAAAATTGAATGAAAAATTTTGCAGCAACATGACATCAAAGCAATAGGTCTTATAGCTGGGTCAAAATTAGGAGCTTCATTAGACTTTGGGACAGGAAGTATTTTAACACTTCGCCATTGGCTTGGAACAAAACTATGCTTTAAACAGTGATTATATAACTGAGTCAAAAAAACCTTACCTACATCCGGCAAATTTTTAATCATTGAAAATGTTATACCATCGTCTCCTGGGGCAGTATCTTTGCCTTTTATGGACCGCTCCAACTCTTGAGTCGAAACAGGCTTACACAGATTCGAATTACTAGAAATAAACTGAGGAGGTGGAGCAGAAACATAGTCTGGGGCTAAGCTCCGCATCAAATTATTATCTTTACTCATACTAATATGTATTTTTGATGATTTGTAACCTTTAAGCCAACGCATTTTTTTCCACATACCACAAGCTGAAGTATTATTATCTACAAAGTCACAAAACTCTCTCCATGCTTTTCTTTTAGCTGCTCGAATAAGTTTCTGTGCTTGAGCTATTTTTTGCTGAAGAATGTTAAGGTTTTGAGGGGTTGGATTCTTTCTTAGTAGTGTCAGAGCAAGTCTCCTTTCCGCTACAGCTCGCGACAGGTCTTGATTCCAATAAGGTTTAGGCTTGAACTTATCCATTCTCTGAGGATCGTCGCAAATTGTAATGAAAGGGATATGTGTGTCCGCGGATTTAATAATGATGTCAATGAACCGATCATAAGCGACCTGTGGATCTTCCATGGTCAATCCATCAATAAGCGCCTCTTGTATACTGTCCCTATAACTTTTCCAATCCGCTTTCTTAAAATTCCTGCGCTTACGACCGTTTTCAATGGGAATATTCAAAGCCGTAGCAATTTTAACCATAATGTGGTCACCACCTAATGATTCATTTGTCACGTTCCAATCGAATCTTAAGCTGATATCTGTGGTCACGAAGGTTACATCAGGAGCTGACTTCTGTAAAATATCTTATATCTTTAAACGAGCAATTCTTGTATATATATATAATCTGAATCTCGGAAACGGCTCCAACGATTTTCATGAAATTTAGTATACAGGAGGTTTCGGGGGCGATAAATCGATCTAGCTAGGATTTATTTTTAGAAAGTCGTTTTATCACTTTTTTCAGGCAATTAAAAAATATAGTTAGAATACGAAGGTAAATTTTGCTGTCAATGATAAGTTTAAAATAGCTCCGATGTGAACCGGGCGGATTCAAAGTAAGAAGATCCCAGGTTCGAATCCACATGTCTCCAGAACTATTTTTTTTAAGTTTCATCTGTTGTGAGAAAATCTATTATTGGGAGCCCTTTACTAACTGTATGACCGAGCTTTGCTCGGTATTTTATTTTTTTATTTTTTGTAATTCATGTTTTGGTAACTATATTTACATACGAATTACGAACTGATGATATATAAATAATATTTTTCGATCTTAACGAAATAATAATAAAAAAATATGAACTGGTTATTTAAAAAAAAATCACGAGTACAATTAAAAACTGTTAGAATAGGTATTATTAGAATACGAAGGTAAATTTCGGCATAATCTACAAGGTTATAATAACTTAGGTGGGAAATCAGTATACCTGGGTTCGAATCCCGATGCCTCAAGTCCCATTTTTTTTCCTTTTTTTTTTAAGTTCCCTCTTTTGTAAAAAAAAATAACTATTATTGAGAGCCCTGTACTACCTGGATGTCCGAGATTTGTTCGGTATTTTTTTTTTTAATTTATTTGTTAATCGTTCTTTTTTTGGAAATTATATTTAGATACGATAGAACTGATGAAATATGAATAATATTTTTCGATCTTATCTATATAATAATATAGTATTTTGTGTCACAAGGGGATGAACGTACTATTTTTTTGACCCTCATGTGAAATTGCCGCCCGAGCCGAAGGCGAGGGTAGTAAACATACGGGAATGGATGTAGTACTTTCGTCCCATGTTACACATACTTTTTTTTTCTCCCTAGGACGAAAGTTCAGGTTTTGTCCCTGTAAAGCGGGAACAGAAAATGTCACTTTTGTCCCGCTTCACAGGGACGAAAATCGAATTTTCGGCAGAGGTAGGAAAAAAAATATAAACTGGTTATTTAAATAAAAATCTCGAGAGCAAATAAAAACTGCTAGAATATCATTAGAATAAGAAAGTAAGTTCACTATCTTAAATTTATAATAGCTCAGGTGGGAAATCGGGCGATCTCGAAAACGGAAGATTTTTCCTTTTTTTCAAGTTCCTTTTTTGGTGAGAAAAAATATTACTAGGATCTCTTTTTATTTTTTTTTATTTAAATAACCAGTGACTATTGTTTTATTATTATATCGGTAAGATTGAAAATATTATTCATATTTTATCAGTATGTAATTTGTGTCTAAATATAGTTTAACCGAGCAAAGCTCGGTCATCCAGGTATTTATTTACTAAGCGGAATCTTGTAGGCAGACCGTTGTTGAGAGAAACAAAGTCATTGTCCATCGATGCGTCAAATAGCTGTTTTCCTCGAGTATCTATTTTAAAAGACCAATTCGTGTGATGTCCATTAAAGTCACCGGCAATTATTGTTTTATGTTTACAAATGGAAAAAACGGCATCCCAATCACTCTGAACGGTGCGTACTGTTGATGGACAATAAATGGAAATAACATTCTGGAGATATTGACAGTTTAAAAGTTTTGCTTGTATTATTTCTATACCTTGATTAGTATGAGTAACCTCACTGATATTCACATATTCATACATTGAATAGTCACTAATTCTGCGTGGTACGATTCTCACATTGATAAAAAGTGAATAGTCACTCAATTGAGTGAAATTTCACTGATTCATGTTAAGAGAGCATTTTTCAAAGTATTACTTACGATTAGCTACTATTCTCGTGAAACCCAATCGGGTAACGGTAACTTCTTTTGAAATTGCAATTTTAGGCTCCGTGGTCCGCAGGCGGCAGCCCCATCGGGCACTCTCTTCTTTGCCTTCACAGAATTGTGAATCAATATAGCTGTACCTCCATAAGCGTCATCTCGGTCCTGGCGATATATGTTGTAGCCACTAACACGTAAAGGACTCTCTGGCTCCAACCAAGTCTCACTCAAAATCGCTAAGTGCACTTTTTCTTGACTAAGAATGTTCTCAAACGCTGGTAATTTTGGTCTCAAACTTTGACAATTCCACTGTAAAATATTCAGTTTGTACTGACTGTTTCTATCCATTATTGGAAAATAAATTAAGCCACGGCCACTCTGATATGCAACTCACAACAAAGGAATAAACCCATTCTATTATTATCTGTCCCACACTCTTGATTTTCTCCTCCCATGACATCCTCTTAACAAAAATAATATTTTTAATTTTTTGAATCAGATCAGAAATCCTAGGCTTTATTCTTTCTTCATCACTATCTGAATGAGACTGTTCCTGGCAATCTAAGTTACTATCAATTTCTGACCAGATTTGTATATCTTCAACCCTTTTTTTTAATTTCCTTTTTATTTTTCTTCTTTTTTTTCTTATTGAAGTTTGTGGGGTTAGGTTGAGTACTCTCATCAATGTTGTTTGATGCTGTAACCTGAGCATAAGAAGCCGTCCTCAAAGTGGAAGGTACTTCACGAGAATCTAGACTACCAATAGTGGGGGGGAAATCTTCTTGAGATAGCAAGGTCGAGGCGAGGGAGGTACGTATATTGTCATAGCTCGTCTGTAGGTACAATTGAACTCAGCCATGAGCTCCCGTAATCGTTTTTCTTTTTTATATATGGGGCAATTCTTAGCCAGAGCTATGTGGTTTCCTGAGCAGTTGGTACAGTTAAATGTGACCCTGCCGCAATTCGCATGATTATCTCCACATTTAGGGCATATAATTTTATTTGATGGACACATTCTATGGGAGTGACCAAACCTCCAGCATCGAGAGCACTGTGTCACTGGGTATACATACGCAACTACACTTACTCTTACTCCATGTGAGTAAATGTAAGGCGGTAACGTTGCGCCTTTAAAACCAATTCGTACAACCTCACTGTCAATCCACTCAGCAGAGTTTTCAACCCGTTTTTTTAGCCTTTTTATATTTATAATTTGGACGTCGCTGTCCAGATTTTCCAAGATCTCCTCTTCCGTCAGGTCTAAATCGACATCCCGTATTAAGGCTCTTTGTATGCGCCAACCTTTATATTTATTTTAATTTTAAAATATTTATTTTAATTATGTATACACAACACATAATATCTTCGACGCTTGTAACGGAATTAAATTGCATTAAAACCTTATATGGGTTCACATATTTTACTCTAACAACATCTTTTATGTTCTCCGATTTCAAAAGACGTGCCATGCTTATTTGTTTAGGTAATTTTTCTTTTGACGTAAGAGTAACCTCAATTAGTTCTTCGGGAATTGGCAGTATGGTTCTACTACCATATTCAACTTCATTGCTGCTGCGTGCCAAACGTTTCCTCCCCCGGCCTACTGTAGTCCATATTTCGTCTTGATCTAGCACACGGTTCCGTTTTTCCGCTCGCGATCCGCTATCCAATACTTCCAACTCCATATTCACACTTTTTATTATATCTTCGGTATCTAAAACCTCGTTCAACGGCACATTATCTGCACTATTACAAATGTTATCCATACGAAATAGGTAAATTACTCAGCATAATAAATATCTTTATAAACAAAAGTACGATGCGCTCGAAAACAAGACGTAAACCGGTCCTGCCGCGACGAGCACTCGAGTGCGAAAAAAAACATCCAAAGAACTTAAAAATTATGGTTTTGTAATGCGAACGTTTGTCCATTTAAAGATCCTCTAACCTTCAAAATAGTTTATTAAGCATACGTCCGAAGGATCTTAGAATATGCTGCTCCTGTTTGGTCTCCGCGGTACGATGTTTATATAAAACGCATCGAAAGTGTACAGAAGAAATTTATTTATCACCTTAAATTGAAATGTAGAAATGCTAATATTGGCGATGAATACGTAGGTATCTGCCGAGCTTATAGCCTTCTGACATCAACGGAACGCAGAGAGGTGTTAGAAATGCGGTTATTGTATGATTAAATTCGCCTTCAAGATTGTCCAGAGGTAGCCGAGCATATTTTCTTGAACACTCCTTCACGGCGAATGGGACACACTCCCTTATTATATGTCCCGAACTGCTACACTAACTATCTACAGAATTCTGTCCTTATAAGATTAATCAACATATAAATAACAATGTATAACAGATACATTGTTAGAAAGGACATAAATACATAAATATACAAGTGCCTGTAGGTTAATTGAGGCGGTTGCGTAATTTTCTTTCAATATCAATCAAAATTGCGTTAGCATATTGTCTTTTGCTTTCGATTTTCGACTATTTCGTCAGCTTAGTAAACTTTAGCGACTTCAAAATGTTACGAACTTTCATAATATTTGACTTACATAAATAATAATATATACATACATATCAGAATTTCGTTAAAAGCTCCTTCTATTTTTTAAATAGAAATTGCTATTCAGCAATAAGACCACTTAATTGTACAGCTTAAAATTATGTTAGCTTGTTTCTTCAATCTTGTTCTCTGTTTTGGTGTACAGTAAAGTATATTATACGCATTGTTGCGATTTATTTTATCAGCGTTGTATTATAGAAACTAAATTTTAACCGATACTGAAATAAAACTAAAGAAAATCACGGAGCACGCTCAGTGTAATTTTGAGTGTACTACAGTTAACAAGGGTACTTCATGATGGTAAATGTTCCACAATGGGTGTTCAACAACGGACACACGTGCCCTGTCATAGGACTGGGGACTTGGAAGGTAGGTTTACGATACTACTTTTACTGAACACTAGTCTTTGCCCGCGATTTCATTCGTAATCGTTTTAGGTAACAGCCGAATGACATATGTATATATACATTTTTTTAGTAAGATAATTATATAATAAACGTAAATAAACGTCTCACACTCAACGGCCCCCAGTAGGATGTAAATACTGTGTCGGGGGTCCGGAAACATAAAAAATACACAAGCACAAACGCCCGAAACACGACAAACATCTGTATGGCCTATACAAATATTTGTCATGTACGTGTTCGAACCCGCGACCGCCAGCGCATCAGCCAGTTTCTGTGACCACTGCGCCAACGCGTCGTCATACATACATAATATAAAATATAATTAAATAAAATTAGTACACTTTCGCTTACGACCTTTTTTATAAAAATTTTTAATAACTAAAGCCGAGTTAAAGGAGAAAAAAAGGAAAAGGAAAGGAATAAGGAAATTTAATTGATTCATAAAATATTAGTCAAAAATTAAATAAAAAAGTTCTTTATTCAAATACGTTTTTGACCTTTTTAATCGTCACTGTACAAAAATATATTACAGTTCGGTAAAGTATGTAAGTTTAATTAAAAGTCTAAAACGGATTTTATCGCGTTTATTTAAAATCACAGTTTAACAATATGTTATTTTAAATTATTTCCCGACGTTTCGGAACCGTTTACAGCGTCTATGATCTCGGGGGACTGAGGTGGTGGGTGTCCGAATAATTATAATTTTAATTAAATGAGTAAAATTCGCGTAAATATAAGAGAACAGTAAAGTATGTAAGTGTTTAGATTCCTAACTTTAACAGGCTGATACAGTACAGCACAGTACGTCCTTGTGGGTTTCCCCAACGTGACTAGGAGACCATGTAAAGCCGTCCTTCCCGGTTATTATCAACAATGATATATAAAATATGGTTGACACCTGGTAACGGAAATGCTGAGATTGCTGAAGTTTTTCCACATGGTTATAGTATGGGGTCCTTCAAGAGAGGAGTAAATAGGTTTTTCAAGGGTCAGCTACGCGCATGTGATGCCCCTGGTGTTGCAGGCGTCCATAGGCTACGGTAACTGCTTACCATCAGGCGGGCCGTATGCTTGATTCCCACCGTCGCGCGTCGTGGTATAATAGTATATATATAAAACAATCGTTACTCCTGGTAGCGAAATTACCCACCAACCCGCAGTGGAGCAGCGTGGTGGATTAAGCTCCAACCCTTCTCCTACATGGAGAACAGGCCTTTTCCCAGCAGTGGGACGTTTACAGGCTGATTCAGTTCAGTCCAGTTAAGTCATCAATTTAAATCTTATATTCCCACTGACAGACTTTAAGGCCAGTTCTTTTCCGCGGCTTCACCCGCGTTAATTTGAGGGAAAAACGTACTTAAATATTTTTAAACAATTACTCTGAGAGTAGGTACCCGCCTCGTTGGTCGAGTGGTCGCAAGCGTTACTGCCGAGCAAGGGGTCTCAGGTTTGATTCCTGGGTCGTTCAACGTATTATTGAGTTTTTTTTTATGTTTTGAAAATTCTCAGTAAAAGAGTGATGTTATATTTACCTTAAAAGTACAACTATAGTTAAAAAATGTCTCGAGAAGAGAAATAATAAAGGACGCAACGAAAATTCTGTTTTTGTAACATTTCTTATTATTGCTCAGCCTCTATTGGTCGTAGCGTGATTTTATATAGCCTATAGCCTTCCTCGGTAAATGGGCTATCTAACACAAAAATAATTTTTCAATTACAACCAGTAGTTCCTGAGATTAGCACATTCAAACAAACAAACAAACTCTTCAGCTTTATAATATTATAAGTAATAAGTAATAAGTATAAGTAATAAGTATAGATTTTTATTATGCAAGTGGGGCTAATGGACAGTCGGTTCGCCTGGTGGAAAGTCAAAGCGACATCCATTGACACCCGCTGCTTCAGAGGATTAGCGAGTGCGTTGCCGGCTTTTCAAATAAGAGTAGGTATGCTGTTTTCTAGAAGGTGCCTAAGTCGTATCGGTTCGGAAATACCGTAGGGGGCAGCTGGTTCCATTTAATGGTCGTACGAGACAGGAAATGCCGTGAATATCTAGTTGTTGTAGATTTCCGGACATCGAGGTGAAATGTATGGAATTTGGAATTTTGACGAAATTGAAAATTTTGTCCGGTGGTGGAATTCTGCTGCAGGTATTAATCCAAACAATTCCTCAGAACACTCCCCGTGATAGATGCGGTAGAAGATGCAAAGTGATCCGACATCTCTACGCAGCGCCAAAGAATCGCGTGACGTTTTTTCCGATTTAAATATACTAGTGTTCTCTTATATTTACGCGAATTTTATTCATTTCATTAAAAGTCTATATCGGATTTAATAGCGTTTATTTAAAACTTTACAATTTAACAATATTTTTATTATTTCCCGACATTTTTTTTTTTCTTTTCTGCCGGTCACTATACGGCCTTCACTTTAAACACGAATCAGTGAAATTAAACTAATTTTAAGTGACTATTCACTTCCACGCAGAATTAGTAACTATTCAATGTATGAATATCTGAATATCAGAGTCCACTGATTTGATCATTTAATGTGTGTATGTGTATTAGTGAGTATTACTAACTTGTTATTGAAATTCACTGATATTTAGTGAATACAGCTTCACTGACGTAATTAATGAAAATTCCAATGATTCATATTTAGAGAGTAGTTGTATGAAATGTGCCAGGATCCGGAAATAACACACACACAAACACCCAGACCACGTCATACATCTCTATGGTCATACATACATATGACATGTGACGTAAATATCTACAATACACTGTTAAAAAAATTGTAAAATTAAAATCATTTTACAAAACAAAGATTAGTAAAATTAGAAATCGATGTTTACCACTGCGAAATCATGACAAAATTCTAGTAATTTTTCAAAAGATGTCAGAAAAATTAAGGTGTGTGTTGTAATTTAACGATCTTCGTGTAAAAATCCCACTTGTATTGTAATTTTACGGAACTATTCGTCGAATTTCATTAAAAACTTTGAGATTTACAAACATTTTTTGTAATTTGGTTTACTAGAATTTTTTTTTAAATCACAGGACAAAGTTGTAATAGAAATTACAATGGAGTTATTGAAAATTTGGTAATTTTCTTTGTGATATTCAAATTTCGATTGTGAAATTATATCGTGAATTGTAATTTCACCAACAATTATTTATTTTTTAAATGTGTGTGGTAATTTTACAAAACTATTTACTGTGTTACTCTATAAAAACGTCTTATATATTATGCAACAAAAAAAATATTTGTAATTTTATTTACTTTTTTTTTGTCTATTGTTCGATTTCCGGAAGTTTCCATATCCATTTATCTGATTATTATTGACGTCAATTAAAACTTTATAAAAAAATAAAATATGCATATTAAAATTATTATGAATTTTATAAAAATATTTAACATAATATCATTATAATTTTTAAAGTAGAAAAAAAAATTATTTATCATAGAATCGGAATACTTTTCAAGTATTTTGTTTCTGCTAAAGCATTTTTAAAATACTAGCCGACCCGTGTGAAAATTTCGCACAATATTGTATTTAATTTTTTTTTTTGTTTTTTTCTTTTTTTTCAAGTATATTTTTATTTACGATATATTATTTGTATTCAAATAATATATGTTATATCTTTAAACGAGCAATTCTTGCATATACATACATTTTTAGAAAATTTCGTTTTATCCCTTTTTTTACGCAATTAAAAAATATCATTAGAATACGAAGGTAAATTTCGCTGTCATTGATAAGCTTATAATAGCTCGGATGGGAATCGGGCGGATTCGAAATTGTTTTCGAAGTTGACATTGTTTACAAACTAACCGCAATAACCTCAAGCGCCCGTGTCAAGTAATGGTCGCCATGGCTATATTGCCCATGTCAACTTTTTTTCGACACGGGCATTAGTACGCGAAGTGCACCTGTCAACTACTCGATAATGTTGATTAACGTATATTACATTATCACCGGTGGGAAATTACGTAACAAAACGTGAGAGGCTTTGGGCAGTTTTGTGCCGTTGGTAAACTAAAAGGTCATTGCCCGGACAATCAAGCGGATAAATTCGTTTGCCTCCGTACCACCCAGATTTTAATCCCATAAAAAAAAAAATATGCGGGTAGAATTAAAGGGATATGTTGCTTCTAAAAATATAGACATGAAAAAAACCACTATCAAAAAGCTACTGTTAGAAAAAAATTATATGATAGCACCTGAAGAACGGACGAAAGTTTGCAATCATGCGATTAAATTTGAAGAATTTTTAACCGAATAAGAGAAGGTGGATGGTGGAGTATTTAGCGACAGTTTTATTTTATCAATGCCTCTAATTCAGACAGTGAAGTGATTGAGACTGTATGGTTTAATTACGCATTATACAATTAGTACTTATTGTAAATAACGCTTTCAAAGAGATAAATTCTTCTAAGAATTTCATATTTGTGTTTTTAGTAATGCGATGTATTAATATAATTAAGCCACATCTGTGTTATTCATAGTACTACTATAAAAATTGGTTGTCTGTAAAGTCGGTTTACGGACGATAATTTTTACGTGATAACGTCATAAGAAAACATGAATGGAATTGAATTATTATCACTGAATTATCATTATTTTGTATAATTTATATATAAGCTACAGGTAATTAATTGTATTTAATATAAAAGCGAAATAAAGTTAAATACTTTGATATGTAATACAAGAAATAATTAAGTTTAATAAAGAAGCTAAGTTTAATAACTTAAAGTTAGCAAAACAAATTAGATTATCATTAACCACTTATGAAAATTGTAAAAATATACTAAACTAGCGGCCCGCCCCGGCTTCGCTCGGGTATTTAATTAAAATTTCAAAAAATATAAATTTATATTTTTTATCACCTACGCCTGCGTTGATACTGGAAAATATTAAATAATAGACGGATTGTGTTGTCAAACATAATATTTTAGCCCGCGACTTCGTCCGCGTAGAAGTCGAAAATGATTATAATAGGATTTTTATTTGTTTTTTTTTTTTACGTTATTAATTTTGTTATAACATATAAATTACTATGTTAAAATATTTGAATACTTATAAAATATAACAATCTTTTTTATAGAGTCGGAATTTAAAGTTAAATTAACATTAAAATAAAAATAAAAATTGTTATATTTTATGTTCAAGAAGCTATGCCTTTGATCTGGAGAAAGTTACACGGGGGTATTATATTTTTACTACGAAATCGAAATACTACACCTTCCGTAGTGTTTCTTTATAAACAATATTTTTTGTTTTTCGTTCGAAGTGCTAGAATTACCAGGCTATTCTGGAATATGCCACATACAACTGACTGTGAGAGAAGCAGCTTTCGTTTAAGTATACTCCCGCTACATACTCATATACACTCATACATTATATTATTATATGGTTCCCGGAAATCACCATTTCCTATTTTAAGCAACAGGTCTGAGAACTGTCAGGCAGTTACATCTCCCCTCAGATAGACTCTCATATTTATGGTAAGGCTCAGTTTCGTCACTGCAGGCCACAAATACTCCTGTACTGTAGTGTATTGTATCATGCCTGTAAATAATCCACTGCTGAGCGAAGGCCTTTTTTTTCATATAGAAGAAGCGTTGGAGCTTAATCCACCACGCTGCTCCACTGCGGGTTAGCGGATAATATCCCTACCATAAGTACCGGGACCGACGGCTTTACGTACTCTCCGGGGCATGGTGGGGAAACCCACTATACACCCAGATATACACCCAGACCTGAAACAAATATTGGTACAAATACAAATATCTGCCCCGAGTGGGAATCGAACCCACGACCACCGCCATTGAGGCGAGGCGTTGAGGCGACTACTTGTACCACTATACCAGACCGGTCATCAATGCTTCGTTCGTTGTATCGTAGCTATAATTACACCACAAGTCAATACGATATTGTCTCTTATTGTTAGATTTGAATAAACCCGCAAGTAATTATTTTTTAAATTTTAATTGACTCGGCACAGTTGGTGGTGACCCTGCTTTCTGCTCCAGGATCGTGGGTTCGATTCCCGCCTCAAGTCTGGGTGTAATATGTCTTTATTTCTATATGTATATTTATAAAAAATGTATATCAGTCGGCTGTTACCGAAAACACAGGCATTAAGTTACCTACCTTAGGAACAGACGATCGTGTGTGTATGTCAAACATATATTTATATTTAATAACAGGCCAAGACAGCTTTTATCTCCTCCTTCTTAGTTTTAGTATAAGATGAAGTTAAATGGGTACATGATTTATAATGTTTTCTGATCTTGTTCCAACATTAGTCCGTGGTGCCAATCTGTACTAATTGGGGTGTTAATGCCGTATAATTCAAAAATATTTCCAAGTTCACTTCGGTGTCTTCTATATCTGTATCATTGTGAACTACAGATACCTTGCTGATGAGTCATTTAGTTAGTCATTTAAAACCCTTGATTTAACACAACACCAACATTGAAGTAAAAAATATTATATAAGACACTATTTTACAATAAAACGATCACACGGTATATTTACAACTCAATTTTGTTACGTTTACTATAAAGTCTTGCCTGTTCCATTAGGAGCATCAAAAAAAAGATATCACCTACACGTCAATACTGGAAAATATAATAATTATATTATAATAGACGGATTGATTGTCAAACATGTGTCAAAAAAAAAATGCAATTTAAATCAAAAGCACTAAGGAGTATTTATATCAAAATAACTTTCTACCCCCTTTTAACCCCGTTAGGGAATGAACTTCGACAAAATACGAAACACGTCTTCAATCAATTCTGTTAAAGAATATTTATGCAAAATTTGAAGTAGATTGGACCAAGGAATCACGTTGTCCCATACAAACTTTGCCTCCCTTTTTCATCCCCTTAGGGCGCTTGTGCACTACACGGAATTTTACTGGCCGGCGTCCGATTTTTTACGGTCCGATTTGGCAATGAAAAACACGAATAGGCGTTTGTGCACTACACGGAATTTTACCGGTAGTACCCTTGCGAATTTTATATCACTGAAAAGATAAGAGATTTTAGACTAGTTATTTAACATAATTATTCTAATATAGTGTTCTGTGATAGAATAGAATTTATTAAACAATTATTTTATAGTTTAAAAAAAAAAACTGCAGATACGTATAGCGCCATCTTGTATATCAATAAGATACCTGTAGTTTTGAATCCAATGAAACCAATCAATAACTAATCACGCTCAAACGAGATGGCGCTTAGAAGTGATTTTCTTTAAGATTATAATGTAAATAATAATAAAATATTTGTATAAAGACTTAACTGTGCATAAATATGTAGATAAACTAGGTTTAGATCGTTTTGGTAAATAATATTATAACAAAGTTGATAGACAAATCGTAGTTATGAAAATATATATACGTATAAATGTACATATTTATTTATTCGAATATTAACTAATAAAATACAATCAATTTATTGATAAATATTCCTTATATATAATACTTAAATATTTCGTATTTTATTATTATTTATTTTTTAAGACTCAAACCAATCAATAACTAATCGCGCTCAAACGAGATGGCGCTTAGAAGTGATTTTCTTTAAGATTATAATGTAAATAATAATAAAATATTTGTATAAAGACTTAACTGTGCATAAATATGTAGATAAACTAGGTTTAGATCGTTTTGGTAAATAATATTATAACAAAGTTGATAGACAAATCGTAGTTATGAAAATATATATACGTATAAATGTACATATTTATTTATTCGAATATTAACTAATAAAATACAATCAATTTATTGATAAATATTCCTTATATATAATACTTAAATATTTCGTATTTTATTATTATTTATTTTTTAAGACTCAAACCAATCAATAACTAATCGCGCTCAAACGAGATGGCGCTTAGAAGTGATTTTCTTTAAGATTATAATGTAAATAATAATAAAATATTTGTATAAAGACTTAACTGTGCATAAATATGTAAATAAACTAGGATTTAGATCATTTTGGTAAATAATATTATAACAAAGTTGATAGACAAATCGTAGTTATGAAAATATATATACGTATAAATGTACATGTTTATTTATTTATTCGAATATTAACTAATAAAATACAATCAATTTATTGATAAATGTTCCTTATATATAATAATTAAATATGTTGTATATTATTATTATTTATTTTTTAAGACAAAAAAAAACGGCCCGGAATGGGGAAAAGTAAAATGTCGGACGGTACAATGCATCACAGTACAGGTTCGAAATAAAGTATTTTCACATACTTTATTCAAAATTATAAAGTATAATTAACAATTATGTTGTTAAATTGTGTTGTTTGTTATAAAATTAAGTTGACAAGTGTGAATAGCGCCATCTATTTGAATTATAGCGAACATTGCTTCCAAACTGCGATCTCTTATTTCTAGTGGTCATCTTTCGTACGATTATAATCCAACAATATTAAAAAACACATCTAAACTTATTTTGTACAGGGACTACATATACTTTGTGATTTTGTATCATTGTATTCATTGTTTCCAGATTAGTAGGTAAATTGAAATTACAGTGTAGGGTAGATATAATTTCAGTATTTTTATTATAATTACAGTGTTTGGTTATCATAAATTACAGTATAATTACAGTAAATCAAAAATATATTTTAATCATTTTTTACAGTGCTTCTTAAACACTGTATTAAGAGCAATACAGTGTACAGTAGATGAAGTCAAATTACAGTAAATCTACTAGCTAATCATAATGTATTGTTGCATTTCTGGATGTACCAATACATCCACAAAAAATTAAAATAAATCAAATAGCGTAAAATTTTATTACTTTCCAAAGAATAATACTCTCATGCCATGGTTATGTGAAAAACGCAAATAATGGATAAACGCAGTAAAGAAGCATACGTAAGTATGAGTTTTAAGCATTTAGAAATAATCTATTATATTAGTAATGAAAATAACTAAGTTTTGTGATTAATACAGTCAGTTTATATTATATTATCTTTCAATCAATCAATGAAAAATAAATAAAATTAACTGTATAATTATGTACTTTAAAAAATTAATAGATAAATGAAAAGGTAATTCAGAAAATTATTTATCATTATTTACACGTCGTAAACATTGGATATTTTACATAGTTTGTGCGACAATTTATTTTGCGAGTTATCACAGCATAATTTTTTCTTTTATTATCTCTTCACCCTGCAATACATGACTGGCCTCGAAGAGCTTTTAACCTTTTGACATATTTTGGCCACGCTGACGATCATTATTGATAGACCGGAACCCATATTTTATAACTGTTATCATATTCAAAAATAATGTAATTGAATAATTTTGTTTACATAATTGAAAGCACGATGACAGGTCTAATAAGTTTCCTTTACTGTCCGCATAGTGTCGCATTGTCGATTTTGTGCTGCCATCTATAGTTCCTGCACGTTCCCTAAGACACTGCCCGCGCCCCCCTGCGCGCGTCCCGCCTTCATGAATAATACTAAATTAGCCTTGCGAATTTTATATCACTGAAAAGATAAGAGATTTTAGGCTAGTTATTCCACGTAATTATTCTAATATATTGTTCTGTGATAGAATAGAATTTTAAAAACCACTATGACAGGCTTGTGTATTTATTAAACAATTATTTTATAGTTTAATTTGAAAAAAAACTGCAGATACGTATAGCGCCATCTTGTATATCAATAAGATACCGGTAGTTTTGAATCCAATCAATAACTTATCACGCTCAAACGAGATGGCGCTTAGAAGTGATTTCTTTTATGATTATAATGTAAATAATAATAAAGACAACTGTGTATATGTAAATAAACTAGGATTTAGAACGTTTTAGTAAATAACATTATAACTAAACTTGATAGACTAACCGTAGTTATAAAAAATATATATATATAAGTACGTATAAAATATGTACATGTTTATTAATTTATTCGAATATTAGCTAATAAAATACAATCAATTTATTGATAAATGTTCCTTATATATAATACTTAAATATTTTGTATTTTATTATTATTTATTTTTTAAGACTCAAAAAAACGGTCCGGAATAGGGAAAAGTAAAATGTCGGACGGTAAAATTACGGATAGTGCACAAACGCTCTATACATTTATATGGCGTGCCATGTCGGACCGTAAAAAATCGGACGCCGGCCAGTAAAATTCCGTGTAGTGCACAAGCGCCCTTAGAGGTAGAATTTCGTAAAATCCGTTCTTAGCTGACCTCTACTCGGCAAAAGGAATATTCCTACCAAAATTCAAGTTTTTAGGTCTCATAGTTTCAGAGATATCGTGATGAGTGACTATATCTATAGAAAGTCTCCTATATATATATACTAGCGGCCCGCCCCGGCTTCGCTCGGGTATTTAATTAAAATTTCAAAAAATATAAATTTATATTTTTTATCACCTACACCTGCGTCGATACTGGAAAATATTTCATAATAGACGGATTGAGTTGTCAAACATAATATTTTAGCCTGCGACTTCGTCCGCGTAGAAGTCAAAAATGATTATAATAGGATTTTTATTTGTTTTTTTTTTACGTTATTAATTTTGTTATAACATATAAATTATTATGTTAAAATATTTGAATACTTATAAAATATAACAATCTTTTTTATAGAGTCGGAATTTAAAGTTAATTAAACATTAAAATAAAAATAAAAATTGTTATATTTTATGTTCAAGAAGCTCCGCCTTTGATCTGGAGAAAGTTACACGGGGTTATTATATTTTTACTACGAAATCGAAATACTACACCTTCCGTAGTGTTTCTTTATAAACAATATTTTTTGTTTTTCGTTCGAAGTGCTAGAATTACCAGGCTAATCTGGAATATGCCACATACAACTTACTGTGAGAGAAGCAGCTTTCGTTTAAGTATACTCCCGCTACAGTAAGAGTTTGACCTTAAGCTTTGTTTATGGTAAATACATACTCATATACACTCATACATTATATTATTATATGGTTCCCGGAAATCACCATTTCCTATTTTAAGCAACAGGTCTGAGAACTGTCCGGCAGTAACATCTCCCCTTAGATGGACTACCATATTTATGGTAAGGCTCAGTTTCGTCACTGCAGGCCACAAATGCTCCTGTACTGTAGTGTATTGTATCAGCCTGTAAATAATCCACTACTGAGCGAAGGCCTTTTTTTCATATAGAAGAAGCGTTGGAGCTTAATCTACCACGCTGCTCCACTGCGGGTTAGCGGATAATATCCCTACCATAAGTACCGGGACCGACGGCTTTACGTACTCTCCGGGGCATGGTGGGGAAACCCACTATACACCCAGATATACACCCAGACCTGAAACAAATATTGGCACAAATACAAATATCTGCCCCGAGTGGGAATCGAACCCACGACCACCGCCATTGAGGCGAGGCGTTGAGGCGACTACTTGTACCACTATACCAGAACGGTCATCAATGCTTCGTTCGTTGTATCGTAGCTATAATTACACCACAAGTCAATACGATATTGTCACTTAGATTTGAATAAACCCGCAAGTAATTATTTTTTAAATTTTAATTGACTCGGCACAGTTGGTGGTGACCCTGCTTTCTGCTCCAGGATCGTGGGTTCGATTCTCGCCTCAAGTCTGGGTGTAATATGTCTTTATTTCTATATGTATAATTATAAAAAAATGTATATCAGTCGGCTGTTACCGAAAACACAGGCATTAAGTTGCCTACCTTAGGAACAGACGATCGTGTGTGTATGTCAAACATATATTTATATTTAATAATAGGCCAAGACAGCTTTTATCTCCTCCTTCTTAGTTTTAGTGTAAGATGAAGTTAAATGGGTACATGATTTATAATGTTTTCTGATCTTGTTCCAACATTAGTCCGTGGTGTAAATCTGTACTAATTGGGGTGTTAATGCCGTATAATTCAAAAATGTTTCCAAGTTCACTTCGGTGTCTTCTATATCTGTATCATTGTGAACTACAGATGCCTTGCTGATGAGTCATTTAGTTTAAAACCCTTGACTTAACACAACACCAACATTGAAGTAAAAAAAATTATATAAGACACTATTTTACAATAAAACGATCACACGGTATATTTACAACTCAATTTTGTTACGTTTACTATAAAGTCTTGCCTGTTCCATTAGGAGCATCAAAAAAAAGATATCACCTACACGTCAATACTGGAAAATATAACTATTATATTATAATAGACGGATTGATTGTCAAACATGTGTCAAAAAAAAAATGTAATTTAAATCAAAAGCACTAAGGAGTATTTATATCAAAATAACTTTCTACCCCCTTTTAACCCCGTTAGGGAATGAACTTCGACAAAATACGAAACACGTCTTCAATCAATTCTGTTAAAGAATATTTATGCAAAATTTGAAGTAGATTGAACCAAGGAATCACGTTGTCCTATACAAACTTTGCCTCCCTTTTTCATCCCCTTAGAGGTAGAATTTCGTAAAATCCGTTCTTAGCTGACCTCTACTCGGCAAAAGGAATATTCCTACCAAAATTCAAGTTTTTAGGTCTCATAGTTGCAGAGATATCGTGATGAGTGACTATATCTATAGAAAGTCTCCTATATATATATAGATATATGTATATATATATATATATATATATATATATATATATATATATATATATATATATATATATATAGATAGATATAGATATAGATAAAAACAGTTTACTTTTTATACGATCGTAATTATATGAGTCCTAATAACTTTTTAGTCAAAATTGTAATATAACCAAATATTACTGCACTCGCCCACCGATGCTACTTATTTTATAATCAAAGAACAAATATATGAGATTATCGCTAATCGGATTCTTAAAATGCAAGAATTAATTACCTTTTTTGCTGCAATTGTTGTTGTAATAAACTATGGTACCTAACCATTTTATGATTTTATTAACTTTTATATTATTGACTTACATTTATTTACTTATAAACTCTTTTGCAAAAAAAACTGGCGGTTTCGATTTTCTTCCTGGCTGAAAAAAATAAAATACCAAAAAGGTTTTAATCATTTGAACATGTTACTGGCCAGTTATAAAAGTGCCATAATGTTTATAAGAGTACATTCCAAATTCAAATTTTTGACTGAGCCTGGTTTTCAAAGAAAATAACTTTTAACTACATTTTGTGGCGCGAATTCCCTATAGTTAATATCGACTCTAATTAACTTTTTGTCAATTTTTATTAAATTATCTGGTGTCCTTGACATTTAAAAGTATTGTTATTGCTGTTTAGCAATCTCGAAAATGGTAGATAAAGTGATAAAAGCGAGCAAAATTATTGCGCTGCTTGAAGAAGGTTGCAGTCAATGCTTCGTGGCTCAGAGGCTAAATGTGAGTCGGTCGACAGTTCAAAGGACCTGGCAGCGCTATCAAGAGACCGGTTCCGTCAAGAGAAGGCCTGGTTCTGGCAGAAAGACATGTACCGAACCACGGGATGATCGTTTTCTAGTTAGTCAAGCGTTGAGAAATCGCAAATCTTCTTATGTGGACCTCAAGAACACCCTCGAAGAAGTAAGAAATGTGCAAATTAGTCTATGGACGGTCAGGAGGAGGCTTCTCGCTGCTAATATACACAGTCATCGCCCGGCACGCGGCCCTAAATTACTCCGTGGACATCGAGTTGCCAGGCTTAGCTTCGCTCGAAATTGTGTGTCATGGACTCATGAAGACTGGGATAGGGTATTGTTCTCCGATGAAGCCAGGATATCTCTGCATGGTGAAGACCGACGTCGGCGAGTGCTACGTAGACGAGGAGAACGCTTTGCAGAGGCATGTTTTGAAGAAATCACACCTTATGGAGGGGGCTCTGTTATGTTTTGGGCAGGAATAAATTCTATGGATCGTACGGAGTTAGTCTTCATCGAAAACGGTACACTGACTGGACATCGATACATAACGGAAGTTCTAATTCCTTATGCACAACCCGCTTTAACCGCTCTTGGCGCAAACTCAATTTTTATGGACGACAACGCTCGCGCCCACCGGTCTGGCGGTGTGGATGCGTATATGCTAGAAGTCGGAATTCGTCGCTTGGACTGGCCAGCTAGAAGTCCGGACCTCAATCCCATAGAGCATGTCTGGGACGTTCTGAAGCGACGAGTGAGATCAGTGCAGCCGGCTCCGCAGACCATCAGAGAGCTAAAGAATGTGATTACCGCGGAGTGGGAACGTATTCCCCAAGAAACCATAAAAGATATACTCACTAGCATGCCCAGACGAATGCAAGCTGTGATTTCAGCAAGAGGGGGTCACACTCAATACTAAACTTTTATCTGCTTTTAATGTATTCAAGAAAAACAAAGAAATTAACGCGTTTCATTTTTATTTAGCGAGCAGGTACAATCATAGTGTTTTGAGCTTAAACATTATTTCTTAATAATTTAATTAAAATGTTATGATAAAACTGATGAAAACTATTCCTTCCTAATTAATTTATAAAATTCTGAGGATAACAATACCTAAAATTGTCAAACAAACTAATAGTAACTATAAAATAGTTCTTTGCTTAAGTGCCCGTTTTTTTTGCAAAAGAGTTTATATTATTACATTACATTATATTATCAACTTTTCACTATTTGACATTACTTCAATATTGACAAAACAGTTTCCCGCCATTTGCCGCTGTCATTTCTACTCGGACGCGTCGTAAGTTAGGCCGACCGCCGATCGTGAGCCGAACGCTTAGGCCGAGCCGATCGTACCTCTCTACCGCTTGTTCCGCGCTCTCGCTCACTAATTGTGACAATGATGACGTCATCTTCTTCAAACGGGCACCCTATCATCAATTTACTAGACGTTATCACGTCAATAAATGACATTTTGGCAGATGATTTACATTACTTTTTAGGAGGTTTTGGACCATAATATCCTAGTAGGATGTTATGAAGATGCAGTAATGTATCTCGTGTCATTTATAGTTTCGATCTCTCCCAATAATAATAGGAAAATGGTAGGAAAGTCAAAACTGTACATTGAATATTTTTTTAAAAGAATACTTGGGGTGTGATCTACAATCGATACCGAAGCCAAAAATATAGTTTTTAGAATTTTTGTCTGTTTGTCTGTTTGTCTGGGTGTACGTCCGGGACAAACTCAAAAATACAGCATGGATTTACTTCAAATTTGGCACGAATATTATTAAGAAGTCGGGTCAACATATAGGCTACATATTATCACGCTATCACCTACGGGAAACGAGCAGTGAACCTTTATTTCTTCAACTCATTCTGTAACAACGTGTAATCTAATAGCGTTCACGCAGACGACGTCGCGGGCAGCAGCTAGTAGTGTAATATTACGTTATTGAAAACCATTTAAAATGAAATATTTAAAATATAAATACTGGTTTTGACAGATTTATTTAGAACAGCTTTGACGTGATCATCATAAATTTATATATTAAAAGACAATGATGACCATTTTTCTATGACGTTGTAGCCCGGTACGTGCCTCAACATGTATAGAAAATGATATTTTAAAGTATCCTTTAATAATTGAAACTAGATTTTTAATAATAGTCTAGAAGTGATCAAAGAGGCGGTATATAATCTATAATATAAAAATAAGTCGGGTTTTCCTTCCTGACGCTATAATTCCAGAACGCACGAACCGATTTTCAAGGTTTTGCATTCGTTGGAAAGGTCTCGGGCTCCGTGAGCTTTATAGCAAACTAAATTCAGGAAAATTTTCAACAGAAAAGCAGGAAAACATGGAAAATCATAATAATATAATCTTATACTCTCATAATGAACTGAAGTGCATTGAATCAACTTCTAAACAACACATTGCTTGGCAAAGGCCTCTTCTCCATATAGAAGAAGGGTCATCATTGACTCTCATCAAATGATTTAAAAATTATAAATTTTGTAATATTATCTATAATATAAAAATAAGTCGGGTTTTCCTTCCTGACGCTATAATTCCAGAACGCACGAATCGATTTCCACGGTTTTGCATTAGTTTGAAAGGTCTCGGGCTCCGTGAGCTTTATAGCAAACTAAATTCAGGAAAATTTTCAACAGAAAAGCAGGAAAACATGGAAAATCATAATAATATAATCTTATACTCTCATAATGAACTGAAGTGCATTGAATCAACTTCTAAACAACACATTGCTTGGCAAAGGCCTCTTCTCCATATAGAAGAAGGGTCATCATTGACTCTCATCAAATGATTTAAAAATTATAAATTTTGTAATATTATCTATAATATAAAAATAAGTCGGGTTTTCCTTCCTGACGCTATAATTCCAGAACGCACGAATCGATTTCCACGGTTTTGCATTAGTTTGAAAGGTCTCGGGCTCCGTGAGCTTTATAGCAAACTAAATTCAGGAAAATTTTCAACAGAAAAGCAGGAAAACATGGAAAATCATAATAATATAATCTTATACTCTCATAATGAACTGAAGTGCATTGAATCAACTTCTAAACAACACATTGCTTGGCAAAGGCCTCTTCTCCATATAGAAGAAGGGTCATCATTGACTCTCATCAAATGATTTAAAAATTATAAATTTTGTAATATTATCTATAATATAAAAATAAGTCGGGTTTTCCTTCCTGACGCTATAATTCCAGAACGCACGAACCGATTTTCAAGGTTTTGCATTCGTTGGAAAGGTCTCGGGCTCCGTGAGCTTTATAGCAAACTAAATTCAGGAAAATTTTCAACAGAAAAGCAGGAAAACATGGAAAATCATAATAATACAATCTTATACTCTCATAATGAACTGAAGTGCATTGAATCAACTTCTAAACAACACATTGCTTGGCAAAGGCCTCTTCTCCATATAGAAGAAGGGTCATCATTGACTCTCATCAAATGATTTAAAAATTATAAATTTTGTAATATTATCTATAATATAAAAATAAGTCGGGTTTTCCTTCCTGACGCTATAATTCCAGAACGCACGAATCGATTTCCACGGTTTTGCATTAGTTTGAAAGGTCTCGGGCTCCGTGAGCTTTATAGCAAACTAAATTCAGGAAAATTTTCAACAGAAAAGCAGGAAAACATGGAAAATCATAATAATATAATCTTATACTCTCATAATGAACTGAAGTGCATTGAATCAACTTCTAAACAACACATTGCTTGGCAAAGGCCTCTTCTCCATATAGAAGAAGGGTCATCATTGACTCTCATCAAATGATTTAAAAATTATAAATTTTGTAATATTATCTATAATATAAAAATAAGTCGGGTTTTCCTTCCTGACGCTATAATTCGAGAACGCACGAATAGATTTCCACGGTTTTGCATTAGTTTGAAAGGTCTCGGGCTCCGTGAGCTTTATAGAAAACTAAATTCAGGAAAATTTTCAACAGAAAAGCAGGAAAACATGGAAAATCATAATAATATAATCTTATACTCTCATAATGAACTGAAGTGCATTGAATCAACTTCTAAACAACACATTGCTTGGCAAAGGCCTCTTCTCCATATAGAAGAAGGGTCATCATTGACTCTCATCAAATGATTTAAAAATTATAAATTTTGTAATATTATCTATAATATAAAAATAAGTCGGGTTTTCCTTCCTGACGCTATAATTCCAGAACGCACGAACCGATTTTCAAGGTTTTGCATTCGTTGGAAAGGTCTCGGGCTCCGTGAGCTTTATAGCAAACTAAATTCAGGAAAATTTTCAACAGAAAAGCAGGAAAACATGGAAAATCATAATAATATAATCTTATACTCTCATAATGAACTGAAGTGCATTGAATCAACTTCTAAACAACACATTGCTTGGCAAAGGCCTCTTCTCCATATAGAAGAAGGGTCATCATTGACTCTCATCAAATGATTTAAAAATTATAAATTTTGTAATATTATCTATAATATAAAAATAAGTCGGGTTTTCCTTCCTGACGCTATAATTCCAGAACGCACGAATCGATTTCCACGGTTTTGCATTAGTTTGAAAGGTCTCGGGCTCCGTGAGCTTTATAGCAAACTAAATTCAGGAAAATTTTCAACAGAAAAGCAGGAAAAAGGGGAAAATCATTTTTCACATACAGCGCCATCTCTGATACATAGCATGTACTACAAACCAATATGGTTTTGCCTGGCGGCAGTACGTGGTGTGAGTATCTCTAACGAAAATAAGTTGGTGGCGAAACGGAGTTCACCGGGTTTGCTAGTTACATTTAAAAAAATCTTATATTTGATATATGAAGTGTGTGTAATCACACACTTAACGAATGTAAAAATAATTGACACAATTATATTTCGGATGGACCTGAAACTGGTTGTAAAATTGGTGAAGGTGGACCATGATCCTTAGGATCCTTATCGGCACTAGGTCGACCGTCAGACATGACTAAAATGAAAACTTCAGTAATTACGTAGGAAACAGATTTATTAAACCCAAATAACAGTTTAATATGAGGTTGACTAAATACGTTATTTACAGTAATCTTAATTCAAAATCACAATATTACGTAAACACAATAATTATAAACAATAATAGTGATAACTGTGACTCAGGTGTGAGTGTGACTCTAGTCGTTTTTACTCGGACTCACGGAGTGGTAGCAGCGGATATGACGTATCGCTGCACTTGCGTACGTTTGTAAACAACTTTGTTTTTTGCGCCGACATATAGCGAAATAAATATTTTCATTTCATCATTATACATAACAATGTTGTTTGTTCCGGCTAGTCAGTATTGTAAATTTTCACCGGCAAATAAATAATATTACAAGGATTAACTTGAGCTATAGTTTTGTTATTTTCTCATAGGGGTTATCGTAAATCATATTTATTATGACAGGTTAGCGCAGCGGTCGCTGTTACTCTAGCTGTCGCGGATTCGACCTCTCAAGATAAATATCTGTATAGGTCATATTAATGTTTGCCGTAGTCAAAATAAAAATAAAAAACAGCTTTATTCAAAAAGGCCCCACAAGCAACTTCGAATCGTCATTTTACAAATTAACACTATAAAGTGATTATTGTTTTTTGTAAAAGTAAAGCTAACACCGATTCGGAATGTAGATTCTGCAGAGAACAATCAGCAAGAAACTCCGCAGTCACTGTCAACTGTGTTTTAGTACAAAATTAGTATTATTAGTATTTTTAATATTAGTTTGGGCATTTGTGTTTGTGTTGTTTGAACCTTGACCCCCAAAACAGAAAACTCGTCCTACTGGGAGCAGTTGAGATTATAAATAAATAAATAAATATTTAACATACACATACGGTCGACTGTCCCTAAGGTAGGCAACTTAATGCCTGTGTTGTTAGGTAACAGCCGACTGATATACATTTTTTTAAATAAATATACATAATTATTAAATATACATATAAATAAACATATATTACACCCAGACTCGGGACGGGAATCGAACCCACAACCCTTGGAGCAGAAAACAGGGTCACTGCAAACTGCGCCAACGGGTCAGTCAATGAAAGTCAGTCAAGAATGGAGCGTTTATTTATTAATGTATTCATATATTTATTATATTACAGTCAAATCCAGGTGAAGTCACACAAGCAGTGAAAGACGCTATCGACGCTGGCTACCGTCACTTCGACTGCGCTCACATTTACGCCAACGAGACGGATGTTGGTCTCGCGTTGAAAGAGAAATTTGCTGAAGGAGTTATTAAACGGTAAATAATCTATCTGTTTGACTTTGACAACCGTTCTGGTGTAGTGGTGCGAGAAATCGCGGGTTCAATTCCCACTCGGGGAAGATGATGAATGATGGAATGTCCTTGTGGGTTTCCCTACTGTGCCATGGAGATTACGTATATACCATCCAGAGATGTCTTGGGACATTGGGGTCTTGAGGGGGTTTTGGGAACTGTCATCTTGGGAGGCCTTCGTTCAGCAGTGGACATTTAACCACTGATGTTGTGATGGTGATGCTTATGGTACTCGCAACTTCCTTCACGATTACATATTTTAGCTTCCATCCCTTCTCCTAAGTGAACTAGACTGAATTTTGATTTAAAAAACCTACCTAGTATCCTATATTATAGTATTAATACATTTGGTGCCAGCCACTCGTATCCGAGTGGGGCTAGGTGCATTAGCTAGGTGCCGTCCCCTCGGATCCGAGTATCTCGCACGTTCATTTTCCTTAGGCCAGTTGAAACTCGGCGTTCGTGGATAACGCGTGTTGTTTTGCGTGGCATCTCTCCCAATATCGTTTTAGGAAAATTAACCGAAAAAAAAAAATGGTTTCTGAGTTAAAAAAATTTCTCATTAAAAATTCAATGGCACTCAATGTGTTAACTTAAGTAATGCCAAGATTCATTTAAATCCATTTTCTAGTTTCGTCATGATGCGCGGAAATTCCAAGTTTGGCTTGACCGCTTGAGTATCGAAATACCCTCCAAATTCTTTTTTCAAAATATCTTCAGTGTCACAGAATTGGACCTGTTACAGTTTTATTATAAGTGTACATAATAAAGTAGATCATACGTACTTTTTCTCATTTCTATACTAACCTTGTAAATGCGAGTGAAAGTGTCAAAAAATTATGAATTTCTTCATACATAGTTTCTTTTTTAAGATAAAAATAAATAAATAAATAATAAATAAACGACTCACACTCAACGGTCCCCAATAGGATGTGAATCCTGTGTCGGTGGTCCGGAAACACACATAATACACAAGCACAAACGCCCAGACCACGACAAGCATATGTATGGCCTATACAAATATTTATCATGTGCAGGGATCGAACCCGCGACCGCTAGCGCATCAGCCAGTTGCTGTGACCACTGCGCCAACGCGTTGTCTAAAGTAGTAATAGGTAGATACCATGATATAGTTTTTTGACGTTTTTCTTTTCAATATTTCGGGCCAGTTATATAGTCCGTGGTTATGACGAGACTGCTGTAGAGCGATTTGTGAACTGTCAGCCATTACGGTATCTCTCTACCCTTTCTAGTTCTTTTAGGCCTATCTCGCCACTTATTTTCGACACACTCCCTTCTTCATACATACGTATTTATACATGGTTTTGGAATGGTACCAAAATACTCGAACCAAAAAATTTTATACCGACATTTTCTGCTCCACCGAGGGTACTTCGACGCTCACTTTGCTAATTTCTGAACATTGAACAACTGTCAAAACATATGTTTTATTTGATTGGGCTGGGTCGTCGAGGCTAGCTTCACGGACGTAAATTCATTCGGTGTAAAATTCCGATAAAGTATCCTGTAAATCTTCTTGTCTTCAATTGTAACTATTAACGTAAAGTTAATATCAAGTATCAACAAACTAAAATGTAACCATAATTATAATGGCGTTTCGGGGAAAGTCCTGTCCGAATATTGAAAATATTTTACAACTGTAAGCTATAAAACCAATCAATCAATCAACTAATCAAAAATATTTTATTTATTTATTTATTTTGTTTCAGACATAGTCCATATGTTTATGTTAGTAAATATTATAAAATAAACTATATATCTAATGGTACTGAATCAATAAAAATAACAAATAAAATTAATAAAAAGCAAAAATAATAGTTCTCTGGACACGACCCACGTCAGTCAGACTGTAGCCGTATCCAGTGACGCAGTATTACCGAGTCCCAGCGGTCTGCCAGTGTTCTCAGAATGCTATTCGAGCTGGTTCGTAGCCTCCGGGTAGCCTCTTTATGTTTAGGGTTAACTACAAAATATCGACTATTTCTACGATCTTATGTTAAACTTGTAATCTCGATTTATGTATATCCTGTGTGTCTTCTCCATTCTACGTGACATTGGCGAAATCATCTGTGCTATTTCGTCACTATTAGAAGCTATTAATTCCAATGAGTAAATATTAAAGAAAATACCATATTCTAGGGAAGATATTTTCATCACTTCCAAGTTGTGGTGTACGCACCACCGACCTGACCTCGTGGAGGGCGCGCTGAGGACCACACTGAGTGACCTCGGCCTAGACTACATCGACTTGTACCTGATTCACTGGCCGCAAGGCTACAAGGTATGTAAAGAGTAAATTATTATAACTTTTTTTCAACGACCAGCTGGTCGAGTGGTCAGGCAACTGGCACTTTACGCAGCGGTCGCAGGTTCGAATCCCGCCAGGTGCAGATAATTTGTATGACGAATATAGATGTCTGCACCGGGTCATGGATGTGTATTTATGTATATATGTATTTATATAAATTTATTTCCGTTCCTAGTACCTGTAACACAAGTTCATACGAACTTAGCACGGGGCTAGGTTAACGTGGTGTGATTGTTGGTTAATATTTTATTTATTTTTTAAGACGAAAAACGGGATATTTGTCATATTTGTCATTAATCTTACTTTGCGATAATCTCCGAGAGTAATATCTATAATTATCTACATTAGAAATGTCACAGTTTAAAAATGTCAAATGTCTAAATTGTATATTTAATCCAATGAATTTATATACAAACTGGAATGCGCACGCGCACTTAAAAACGGTCCGAAAAAACGGATTGCATTTTCTTCTACTATGATTCAAGGCAACTCGTAAGTGTCTCGCTCGTTAGCGAGGGAGAGAGACGGCAAGACTAGCTTGTTTCGCTCACACACGAGTGAAAGAGACCGCCTTCGACTGCTCTCCTCGGTTGTCTCGTACAACGTACAACATACCACAATATATTCTTTGACGACTTTGTGTGCGGACCAGTTACATGGTCCGTGGTCACGGCGCGACTTACAACGGTATGTACCTGTCTTATCTTCAAAAATAAAATTTGTAAAACGAGAGTGTCTAAGCCTAAATAGATTAAATCAAGAAATTTATATAATAACTGGAACGCTCACTTAATAAAATTGTATATTCCAATATGCACCTTGAAATAACTGACATAAGGTTCAAATATGCACCTTGAAATAACTGACATAAGGTTGACATTTGTTTCAAACATATAAAGTGAAAAATCGTTCCGAGAATTTCGTTGACTACTGGTATTTTGTCTCTTTTTTATGAGTTCCCTTGAATCCATAGTAGAAAGAGATGTAATCCATCTCATAGGAACGTTTTTTTAGTGCACGTGCGTTTTCCAGTTTGTATATATAATTCCTTAGATTGATTGAGGGCGCGAGTGTGCCACCGTTCATATCAGCTCCGTATTTTTTATTCGAAAAAAATAGCAGAAAATGGTTATTAACGTCAAAACAGTGATAAATCGCAGAATTACATGAAGAAGTATACAAACAATATAAAACTATTTCGTAAAAGTGAAGAATTGTTGCAAAAACTGTCCAAATACGTGGACACAAACAAAGGATAAATTATCAAATATTTCACAGGGTAGTGACACCCAAAATAAATAATTACAGCGCAGTGAACAGTAATCAATATAAATACAAAAAAAAACCACTGCTTTGCGCGTAAGTAACACTTTTTCTTATAAGCGCATAACCTAAAAATTTCAAATCGAAGAGTCATTAATCGTTACAAGAATAGTTACCATAAACGCCATCTAGTGACGAGTAGCGGCACTCGCAAGACAATCTCGATAACGTGTTCGCTAACTGCGCTACTGACCAAAACAGGGCACATTCATACTGTGCACACGCAAAAAAATAAAATTGTCATAAATAATGGACGAAATAAAGTGTATACTCCGGAATATGCAAGAGAAAATGCGACAGCAAAAAGCAGACATGTTAGATATGAAAGAAGATATAAAAAATACCATTATTAGCAACATGAGCGAAAATTTTAACAGTTTAGAAGTAAAAAATTAGCAACTAGAACAACAATTGGTATCACACAAAAATAAAATAGAAAGTATAGAGAGACTTGCGCGAAGAAGAAATTTACTTTTTTTCGGAGTTGAAGAACGAGAAAGATCTTATCAGGATCTTGAGAACAAGGTGCTAGACATCATAAACAACATGCTTAACATCAATTGCAATGAGTATAGTATTTAATCAGTGGGGAGACTAGGGAAAAAATGGGAAAAAAGTTAGACCCATTGTAGTTACCTTGACCACTATGTGTCTAAAAATAAAAGTACTAAAAAATAAGATAAACTTAGCGTCTTCATCTTACTACATAAAAGAAGTGTTTCCCCTAGAAGTAGTCAACAAACGAAAGGAGCTTCAAAAAGAACTAAAAAAGGAAAGAGAACTGGGTAACAGGGCTTTTATAAAATACGATAAACTTATCATCTTAAATGAGAAATCCAGAGAAAACGAACAAGTGACCCCAAACGGACAAGGGCAGGAGAAGAAAGATAATAATAAAAGAAATCTATCAGAATCCCCAAAGGATAACCCAAGCTCTAGCAAGAATAGTAACAAAAAACAGTCGACAAAAATAAATAACAAGTACCTATGCTTAATTAAAAAAATCAAAAACCCGACTGCTTAAAATACTCTTATTATAAACTAAAAAGAATAAAACAATTTACTAGCTTTCATTTGATACCCATATTGCTACAGTAAGAAAAAAAAAATTCAACTCCTCCCCCTCATACCGCCATTTGCGGGCGCTATTTTGAAAATTTGTATAGCCTATGTTACTACTACAATTTAGACAAATCCAACGACACCTCATATGTCAAAAACCGTCCAGCCGTTTGGCTGTAGGGCGTGCCAAAGAAATGGACATACATACATACATACATACACTCGAAAAACATAACCCTCCTTCTGTCGCAGTCGGGTAAAAATAGCAGTATGAGTAACTACCTCATAAAGAAGCCAACATTTACATACCATGGATCTCTTTCGCCGCAAAAAACAACACGAAACCCAACTCAAACTACACTCTAGTAATCAGCGCACCCCCTCTTTCAACCCTAATCTCCCAAGACGGCTGGTCACCGCGGGAGTATCAGACCAAAACCCTCCAGAGATCTCTTGACTTACAACAAAAGATAAACAATATAAAACTATTTCGTAAAAGTGAAGAATTGTTGCAAAAACTGTCCAAATACGTGGACACAAACAAAGGATAAGTTATCAAATATTTCACAGGGTAGTGACACCCAAAATAAATAATTACAGCGCAGTGAACAGTAATCAATATAAATAAAAAAAAAAAACACCTCTTTGCGCGTAAGTAACACTTTTTCTTATAAGCGCATAACCTAAAAATTTCAAATCGAAGAGTCATTAATCGTTACAAGAATAGTTACCATAAACGCCATCTAGTGACGAGTAGCGGCACTCGCATAACTCAACCTTATATTTTAAAGAATGAATGGCAAAAACTGCGGATAGAGACAACTGGGCATCTCTGGAGGAGGCCTTTACCCTCAACTAACAATAAGAGGAGTTCACGCTTAAATGGCACAAATATTTTATTTAATTTAAATCATTTCTCAAATTGTTAATAAATTTTATCTTAGATTTAATATTGATCAAATATTGTATTATACCTCGCTAATTATATTTCTTAAATGGTGATTAATTATGGAATTATTTTATAGTAAATTAAATATGGTATATTTTAAATTTTAAATGTGGTAATTCATTTAAGATGATATTAAATTAATCAAATTTTAATTATGTTTATTTTATAATTCTATATTTTTTATTTACCATTATTCAAATTATTGTAATGTTTTTTTTTTTTTCTAATAAATATTATTATATAATTCCCTAGTCAAAATTTTAATTTTAAATATGTTAATTAATTAATCAAATGTTAATATTTTAATATTGTTTTAATTCGGATTACATATTAGAATAGGTATACCTACATATTCAAAGTAATAAAATTTGATTAATGCATGTAATTTAATGATTCATATTAATAGAGTTTCTGCTTACTAAAAAATTTTGTAAATTTGCAAAGGTATGAATTAAAGGCTTTTTTATTTTTTATTTATTTTACTTATATAATTCCTTGTCAGGATCATTTAAAAGGCGACGCCATTGCGGGTATCGCAGGTTATTCTTTACATACTATAGTACAGCAAGGATCACATAGAAGCTAGCCAACAATCTTCTCCTCACAAGCGGAAAACTCTTCAACAATATAGCGGCGTTATATTGAAGACTCCCTCGTTTTACGAAGAAACACGACGTATTAGAAGCAGCACTTCGCAAGTACCGGCCCTAGAATAACAGACGTCTAAAATACAGTCCACTCGTTTTCTATCGACTAGGGTCCGGTACATACATTTTATATTCAAAAATTAAATACAATTGTACATTTGTTGTTGTTTCATTTCGACACACCGTCTAGAAATTACATATTTTAAAACAAAGTCCATCGCCGCGTCTGTATGTCTGGCTGTCTGTTCGCGATAAACTCAAAAACTACTAAACAGATTTTCATACGGTTTTCACCAATATATAGAGTGATTCATGAGGGCGACTTAGATATATATAAATTCATAAGGCTTTATGTAAATTGGTTGAAATGTGATGACAATTGTTGAAAATGTCAGAATAAGTCAAGCCAAATGGGAGCTCTCATCGAAAACGTTGCCTAATCCCTTTGAGATACAACAAAACAATGTATGGTGGGATATTCCTATTCTATATATCTAAAAAAAAGTCCGCGATGGCATATATCTATCTTTTAGGGATAGCTTACTATACCCATTCTAACTTTTATAAAAATTGTCACATAGAATGCGGTAATTGGAAAGCTTGTAGCGACAACTATCTCGCCACATATGAACTGACCTATCCTACATCGCGCTATCAAAGTTTTCAAAGCGATTGAACATATGTATAAGAACTCGACAACAAACGTTAAGTGGCGCGTAGCCCACCAGACGCAACACCGCCTGTTCGAAGGATCCTTCCTTTTCAATGGCAGCCTCTCTACGCCAAAAGCTATTTCGACGGATACAGTATTAACCCTTATCAATTTAAATACGTTAGTTACATTAAGCATTTCATGCATATTATGATACTCGTTTACAAGGAATATTCAAGCGCGGGTCTCACGCTGATGACGCGTTTCGCTTGATGGAGATGAATTCGCTTGATGGCCGCTGTCGCTAAGACCAATATACTTGTATACTACACGTACGAAGCCGGGGCGGGTCGATAGTTACTGTATAAATAATTGTAGTTGCTCTATATATCTATTGTTTATGAATGACTTTATTTAGATCTTTGTAGACATAGAGGAAAGGCAGTCTCTCTGGTTCCGGCTCGCATCTAGACATCCACGCTTATCGAGTGTCTCATTATAAATATTTAAATTTAATAGCATATATGACAGGAGTGAAATCATAACAATGTCATTTAATTACACTTTTACCGCAAGTGAAACCGCGTGGCACAGCTAGTAAAATAAATAAATATGTTTTATTTTATAGGAAGGTGAAGAACTGTTACCACTTGATAATGAAGCGAAGGTGATACCATCTCCTGTGGACTACGTGGACACATGGAAGGCTATGGAAAAGCTCGTCGACCTCGGCCTTACCAAGAGCATCGGATTGTCAAACTTCAATATGAAACAGATCGACAGGGTGATGGAAGTTGCGAGGATAAAGCCAGCGTCTTTACAGGTCAGTTTAAGCTTAAAGGAGGATGGGCATTTTCGGCCACGAGCGAACAAAGATGACACCTATAATAAAGTGTAGGTCTTATCAATTTATGCATGCCGCTATAAGACATTTTCCTAAAGAACCACTCTTTGACTTAGTTATGGTACAATTATATAGTACCATAAAATCTGCTTGAAAATGTGAAGTTTCTTGACGTTTTCTAAATAGATACTAAATGAAATTGATAGATATTGTATTGAAATACCTTTTTAGTTATCATTTAATCTATTGTTTCTTCCTCTGAGCTTGTTTCTAAAACAGGGAATATATTGTCATGCTTAGTGGATGGAGTGTAAATGTTTTGGTGAAAGTTTGCAAATATCCCAAAAACCAGATGAGGGTCATAATATGGGCACAGCAGCCTACTGTTCGAGACCCATTCTTACACGTGCAATAGTATTCTAGTATTGCATCAACCCCTTCTCCATGTTTTTCAACGAGAATGTACACCTTGTTTGTCACGAAAAATCCTAATCATGTACAAAACTTTCATTTGTGTTCGCTCATGGCTCAGATATCCATATAAAATGCGCATGGTCCTTTGTTTTATCTTCAGAACAATTATATATGTTTTACGACCGTTGTAGTGTATTGGTAGGAGTAGTTGTCTTAACGCCAGCGGACCCACAGTGGAGCAGCGTAGTAAATTAAGCTCCAACCCATCTCCTACACGGAGAACAAGTCTTTGCCTAGCAATGACAAGTTTACAGGATGGTTCATTTCAGTGTATTTATTATTGGTATTAATTTTTAAACTAATAAACCCAGATAGAAGTACACCCCTACTTGAACCAAGTGAAGCTGATCGACTACGCACGTTTTCTGGGCATCACAGTCACTGCGTACGCGCCGCTCGGTTCCCCTGACAGACCCTGGGCGGAGCCGGACGAACCTCGACTGCTTGAAGACCCGTTGCTAAAAACTATTGGTAAAAAACACAACAAGAGTCCTGCACAAATTCTCATCAGGTAACCACCAATTAATACTATTCAAATGCAGCTAACAGTGCCCAGTTAAACTTTTAAATAAATAAACGTATAACTCTCAAGTAAGCTAAGTGTCCACCACATGTGTCCTGTGTTTGGAAACCCAAAAAAAAAAGCACAAACGCGATGAATCAATCATCACACAAACAACTGTAGCCTTTAAAGATATTTGATCGAATTCGCGACTAATAACGAAGTGAATGACATGCGACTATAGGTTGGTTTTAGTGTTGCGCTAACTATCAGCGCTGACAGCTCAGCGTCTAGCAATCTGTATGGATGCTATAGAAACCTTTTAGAATAACGCCGACCGTTAACCGACGTATAACCTGACCGTGGTACTACGCTTTCTGCTGGACCTCACGAGGAATAATATACATACGTAAAAATGAAAAATCACCACAGATAAAAATTACCACGGAAGCGGATTTAGAAAAACTTAGAATCAGCGCATGACTAGACTTAAGTAATATACAACATCCTATTTTTTATATACTTTTAAACTTATTAAAGATATTTTTTACACTTATACACTTAAATATAATATTATTACACAAAACCAAATACACAATTACATCGTACATTTTTAAATTTACACAAACAAATAAAAACATTAAATACATTACAATAAGTAATTCAAGGTCATATAGGACAAAACATAAACTATTTTAATTCTACTTTACTTGTCATATTATACATTAAAATCTTTACACATATACACTTTTATATTTTACTATTCAAATTAAAATATAAAACTTTATTAAATACTTTTAAATTTACACAAACAATTAAATATAACAATAACAATCAATTACACAATTTATACTCATTTTGGTTAAAGCATATAATTTTTACTATCGTATTCAAACGACGAAACTTAATAATGAATATGTATATATACAGATTTAAAATTCGATAGAATAAATGAAATCTCAGATGATCTAGACAATGTGTCTATATCACAAAAATTAACCTGTGATGTCGAAGAATGCTTTAACCATATAAATTTATCTAATAGCAGCAATTTTAATATAATTACTCAAAATATTCGAAGTATAAATTGTAATATTAATGCTTTTGAAATATTGCTTACCGGGCTAAAAATTAATTTTGATTTGATCGTTCTAACTGAGTGTTGGCTTTCTAACATAATAGCTCCCCCGTATATTGATGGCTATAGATCGGAAATGTCTAAAAGTTCTATAAACCAAAACGATGGCCTTGTCATATATATTAAAGAGCAACATGAGTACAGAATAGAGGAACCAACCTTTCAAGAAGGTAACTGCTTGATCATAAAGATGAAAGATATGGTCATAATAGCAATTTATCGACCACCGTCATATAAAAATATTGATAAATTCCTATCCTCATTGAATTTAGTACTAAATAATGTCACAAATTATAACAATATTGTGGTTATTGGAGACATGAATATAGATATTGGTACAGACAAAACTAACATTAATTCAGATAAATATATGAACCTAACCGCTTTCCATGGTTTATTGCCTGCCCACAATTTCGTTACACGGGATGCCAGTGGCACTTGCATTGATCATGTTTTTATAAAAACCAGGTAGGGGAGAGTTGGATAATACCGCGCGTTTGATAATTCCACGCCCTAGCATATTTCAAAAACTAAACGCTAATTGCGCTATCCAGTCCTGAAAGATCACAGTCCGAGTCCTCTACCCCTCCCCGTGCACGAAGGTAATTTACTCGGAGCAGCGATTAAGACACATCGTGTCTTATAAGTTTTTACTCTCGTTCCTTTTATAATTTCGCGGGCATTTTTGACAAGAGGTAAGCTATTCTATATTTGTATTGTAACACATTGATTACTTTTATTTTAATCCTAACATATTATAGAATTAATGACTAGATTGATTTGAATACACAATTAACTTGACTGTATTATTTTGAGGTTATAAAATGAAATAACAGAGTTTGTCAATTCCGCGCCCAGGGCGTGTACGAGTGAACACCACGTACCGGCAAGCACAGTGTCGGACGGCCATCCACGAGATGAACAGACGACTTAAAGAGTGTCGCCGGAAGTCGTTGGATGGAGGCTGCTTTGAAACGGAGTCGATGGGGGGAGGCCTACCTTCAGCAGTGGACATCCAATGGCCGATATGATTATGATAATTAATCTAGTCGTAAAATAATAATTTTATCTAGGTATGGAAAGGAGTCTATGCTTCTTTTTCTACGAACGAGTTTATTCAACGTTGCATTTTTTTTTAATTCTAAGTTTACTGATAGAAATTCACGAAATTATTATGGGCACGGTTTTATCAGACCAGTCTGATAATACCACGCTTTCCTGTTTTTTTATTATTTTCCAATAATTAATTTTTGTTTATTTTTTGAAATATTTTGCCGTGATGTATGCGTAGCTAAATAAATTCTGTACTATTTACTGCATTTTTGAATATATATATCGAACCTTCTCCGAATTATAGGTCCAAGTTCTTAGAGGCTCGGTAATATCCAACTCTCCCCTACCCCTCTATGACAATTGTACCACAAACTCAAATAACTGACCACAAGCCCGTTTTGGTTAATTTTTACCTAGAACAGCCTAAGTCTCAATATACAACTACAATGATTAAAAAGATTGACACAGAAAAACTATACTCAGACATATTTGGCTGCGATTTTGGCCCAGTGTTAAGTAATTCGAACCCAAATAAATCCCTTGATTATTTCTTGACTAGAATAAGAACTGCTATTCAAAATAACACTAAGGTATTAACGTTGTCTAGACGTAAAAAAATTATTAAACCCTGGATTACACCTGGACTTTTAAGATGTATAAGACATAGAGATAAATTGCACGAGAAGGCCAGGTGCTTTCCACAAAATGAAATTAATTGCTTGATTTATAAAATATATAGAAATTTCTGTAATAGACTTTTAAAACAAATAAAAATAAACTATGATAAAGAACAAATAAATATGGCCAAAAATGACAACAAAAAGTTATGGAAAGTCCTAAAAGATATGACTAATGTAACAAAGAAATCGGGGTACACTAAGGAATTGCTAAATCTTAAAGACACACCACAATCATCAGTTGATAGCATTAACAGTTTTTTTATAAATGTAGGTAAGGAATTGGCAGAGAGTTTCGATGGGTCAGATAATCTTAAGTTCAATAAACCTTTGAGCAATAATTTGAATTCTTTCGTTCTATTGAACACTAATGTTAATGAGGTAAACAGGATAATTTTAAGCCTAAAAAACGAATGCACTGTGGGTTGGGATGGTATCAGTAATAAATTGATTAAGCGCTGTAAAGATCACTTAATTATTCCATTAACGCATATTTTTAATTGCTGCCTTCAAAACGGTACATTCCCAATGGCACTGAAAAAGTCTGAGGTTAGACCAATATTTAAAAATGGTGACAAAAATATTATCAGCAATTACAGGCCGATCTCAATCCTGCCAGCTTTGTCTAAGATTTTGGAAAAAATAATAAATATAAGATTAGTACAGTATTTAGAAAAGAATAATTTATTATCTTGTAAACAATTTGGCTTTAGACACGGTAAAAGTACAGAAGATGCAGTGCACTCCTTAACCAATTTTATAGCTACCAATCTTGATCAAGGTAAAAAATGTATATCTATCTTTCTGGACTTGGCTAAGGCCTTTGACACCGTGTCTATTCCTCTTTTGCTCAGGAAACTGGAGAGTATCGGTGTCAGAGGCCTGCAGCTAAAACTTTTTGAGGACTATCTCTCTCATAGATACCAATGTGTTAAGATAGATTCCCACACTAGCAGTTATCAATTGGTTACACATGGAGTCCCCCAAGGTAGCATCCTAGGGCCGACTCTTTTTCTTATATATATTGATTCCCTAACTCGGCTTCAATTGGGCAGGGGTCAGATTGTTTCATATGCTGATGATACGGCTATAGTAATAGCCGCTGATTCGTGGAATGACGCCTTTAAAGAAGCTCAACTAAGTTGTAATTCTATTACAAAATGGTTGTATGAAAATAAACTTTCCTTGAACATTGGCAAAACTAAGTAGGTATATAGTTTTTTCAATGCGTCCGTTAATTAAATTACCTGAAAGCTGCCGAATCATTGCACATTCTTATTTCTGTCAGTCTGACTTCACCTGTACATGCAAAATATTAGAGGAAGTTAAGCATATAAAATATCTCGGTATCATTCTAGATAGTAATTTAAATTTTAAAGAACATATTAATGACCTCCAAAAAAGACTAAATAAAATGATATATATTTTCAAAAATCTTAGACGTGTTGTTGAATACAGAATATTGAAACGTGTGTATTTTGCCCTTTGTCAATCATTAATGACATATTGCATTTCTATATGGGGAGGAACCTCAAAATCTATTGTTAAAAAGATTGAAATAGTTCAACGCGCAATTCTTAAGGTATCCACCTATCGCTCTTTTATGTACCCAACATCATTGCTTTACCAAAATTGCGAAGTTCTTTCAATAAGAAAATTGTTCTTATTGAGTATCTTATTGAAGCAACACAGTGAACTCGCTTACGACGCATCACATTTAAAACGACGTAGAATAATTGCTGTAGCTAAAGTCCCATTTCCAACTAATACTTCATTTATTAGAAAATTTTATCATTATTTGGGTCCATACATATACAATAAAATTAATGCATTAATAACAATTTACCCACTTAACAAAAAAAAGTGTAAAAATAAGATTATTTCATATTTACAAAAATTATCATATGAAGATACGAAAAACTTGCTTACTATAATGAAATAAGTATAAAATAAATAAAACTAATTAAAAGTCTACTCTGTGTCTAAAACAGTATCAACAAGTATATTATAAAGACCTAAATATATAAAAAATAAACAAATAATTAAATTTTCAATTACTAAAAGTTTTTTAGTTTTTTCTACCCACTACTACTACACACCCTCTCATAACATTCAATCATCATTCACGCACAACACACACATTCACCTATATTGTATTTATTAGTTTATTACAAGAGAGGAACACTTTTGATATTTACTCATATGTAGAGATGGGCAATCTGTTTCTGCCCGGCGGGAATAAATGGTAAGTTACGGGCATATTGGGCATAAATGTTTTTATGCCTGAATAAATGCCCAATCATAGGGCAAATCTTTTAATATAAAGTTAAACAAGATTTAAATATTTCTCTTTTGTAAAATAGGAAGTATTCAAAGAGTAAAAAGAAAATGTAAATCCTGAACGTATTTTAATAAAAAAAATAATAACATTGGTGAATATTTCACAATAAAAATAATACTTAGCCTTATCGTCACTTTTAGATCAAATAACATTTTGTATTCTGTTGTGTGTTAACACATAAAGGGTAAAACAATTAAACAAAAAAGTATGTAATTTACCTATAATAGAAACAAAACTTTCGAATTTTTTATCTAGATTACAGTAATGAGATCTACGATTAGTATGCGGGACGAAGCAGCATGATGTCTTCATGTTTAAATTAAGATACATGTATTTTAAAGCTACTATAAATAAAAATAAAAAAATCTGCGTATAGTATAAGCATACAAATAACAGTAAAAATATAACCTCTATATATATATATATATATATATATATATATATATATTACCGAATATTATATATATTACCGAAGTAGTGTAAAAATTAACGCGCCATTAGCGCCATGCTGCTTGCAGCTGAATGGGCCGGCGCGCCCGGGAAGAACTTCGCTCTCACTTAATACTGACGTGAAATGACGGCACTGACTGATCTGGTGGCCCATCCCTCCCCTCCCCCCACACACATGGCAGCACAGACTTCGTAAAGACTACCCCAGGAGGGTACCAGTCACCAAAACATCGGAGAATCCCTCTCTAGACTTCCGGGCTCAAGACCTCAACCTAAGCCCGGAAGCCTCAGGGGGCTTCATACTAATCTTAACACCGTTCACTACCACCTCCAGACAGTGAAGCTGGCCTTGCTCTTTTTGACAGAGACACAGATACCTCTTATCTCTCTTGTCTGGGGTACAAATTAGAACACTTTTTTTGTACCGTGGGCTGTAGTTTGCGCGTGTGTCAGGGAGGATGTCTACTCTCGCCACCTTGGCAGTCTTGAAGGTAGAAACCTCTCCATCCTCTGGTTGCGCATAGACAGCGACGACCATCCCCGTGTCTATGCCTGCCTATATACGTCCCACAGCGGTAAAGACGAAACTGATCGTCTCATAGAGTTCATCCAAATGGCTACAGATTCCGTGCTACAACAGATCCCATCGCAGAGATAGTGATACTTGGTGATTTAAACGCCCATCACACCGAGTGTCTCGGCTCGCGAACAACCGATTATGCGGAAAGATCTGTTTACGACGATCACCAACGCGTACCCCTGATGTGGAAGATCATATGCCTTCCCTGTTGGACCTTCTGCTGACCTCTCATCCGGACAGTTATGTGGTTTCGGACCACTGTCTAGTCCGGAGTTCTGCGCCAATCATACGCCCACTATGGCCTCGCTTTGCAGGCAGCCACCGCGTTTGGCACTATAAGTCAGATGATTGGGATAGGATGCGGTTCTTCTTTGCATCCTACCCATGGGGGCGAATTTTCTTCTCGCTGGATGATCCATACATCGTTGCTGATTCTGTTGCCGAAGTGGTGCTACAAGCCATGTAACTTTTCATTCCATGCTCTGCGGTGCTTATTTATAGGCGGCAAATTCCAACCAGTCGGCCCTGCAAAATGGCTGCACGCCACAAGCTGGAAAGCTACCGAGCTTGGGCCAATGTGTTGATTTCCAAGGATGTAACGACCAGCGCATTAAAAAAGGCGTATAACTTTGCCTCCAGGTTCTTCAAAAGAGTAATTGCTGAGACAAAGGCGGAGTACGTGAGCAGAATTGGCGAGATATTGGTTCGACTTCCTTCGGGAAGTCGTGCATTCTGGTCGCTTGCCAAGGTTGTTCAAGGGAATTTTTGTAAGGCATCAATTCAAATTGTAGCCTATGTGTTATTCTGATGAATAAATTATATTACTGTAAAGTTTTACGTAAATCCGTTCAGTAGTTTTTGCGTGAAAGAGTAACAAACATCCAAACAAACTGTCGCATTTATAATATTAATTAATAGGATATTGTTGAGAAAACTTACCTTGTAAGTCGCTGTAAATCAGAGAACACTTTTATGTACATCAACCAATTAAAAAACAGCCAATTGCTAACCGCGATAGAGACGAACATGCGTGGTGAAAACGGGAGAGCAAAGAGTAATATAATATACTACAGGCACGGGAGAGCGACTGAGCGATTAACTACAAAATAGGGGTGTGCGATAATTATCGATAATTCGTAACTACTCGATAATTTTTCATTCGATAATTATCGATAAGTGTGATTCGATAATTTTGATCCGATAATTATCGGTAATTTGTCATTCGATAATTATCGATAACTTTGTTTTTATATTAGTTGGATAGGCAAACTGGCAGACGTGCCACCTGATGGTAAGTGGTCGACGTCGCCCATTAACATAAACCAGTTTACCTGGAACTAACCCAGCCAACTAATTTATGTGTTGCCCATCCTGAGACATATGATGTTAAGTCTCGGTGCCAGTAATTACACTGCCTGTCTTGCCCTTCTTTCCGAAACACAGCAAAGCTGTTTCACAGAAAAAACAAGCAAGATGGTGGTACCCATGCAGCCGGGAGCGCGGCACAGCGCATCCTTCCCACCGGTAACTTTTCATCCGACAATTATCGATAATTGGGATTCGATAATTATGGATATGCGTCAGCCGATAATTATCGAGTAATAAGTTTGACAGGGAGAAATGACGACCTTTTATAGGGGTAAACTGACACTGGATGTCGGATGACCTTTCTTTAGGTATTCGGATAGAGTATAGGGGTAAACGTCGATACTGGATGTCGGATGACCTTTTTTTTAGGAATTCGGATAGGCTGCAGGGGTAAATATCGATGCGATACACAAAAATTAGCGATACTTGTCATCTTTCACCCGATAATTCTGTGGTACATTCGATAATTATCCAAGCACCTGCTAATTATCGATAATTTTCATTCGATAATTATCGATAACTGTTGCCAACTATCGATAATTTTCATCCAATAATTATCGATAACTGTTCATTCGATAATTATCGATAACACGATACGATAATCGATAGTAAAATTATCGATAATTTTTCCCACTGATGATGAACATCCCTACTACAAAATGGCGGCGGCGCGTACGCACATACGCATTCCTCTTAACTCGTTCTCTTAGTAGTCTGTGTTCCTCTTCCCGCATCCTTTACGCGATGCCAATATCATAAGGTCCCGCGCCCGTGTTATTTAAATTGTGAAACGTACTTTTTGAATTATAGGTATATTTCTAGTGAAATGTTCTTAAATTTATAAAATTTTACTTTAAAACAATAAACACTAGCTAAAAACTATTACTTTAGTTACTTCCAATGCATGAATCTAATAAACAAATAATTTTTGAAACAATATAATTTATGCCCAGTTAAATGCCCAAGGTAAGAAATTTATGGGCGCTTATTAGGAATTTATCCAATCTGCCCAAAATGCCGGGCAGAATGCCCATCTCTACTCATATGTAAGTATATTACACACCACATATTAACACACACACACACACACACACACACACACACACACACTCAGACACACACACATAAATATATATATGTACACATTTATTTTGTCCTAATTTTATTTCTTTTTCTGAAAACCGCTACTGTTGATCAGTTGACTGATTTTATTATAATATAACTAGCGGCCCGCCCCGGCTTCGCACGGGTATTTAACTAAAATTTTAAAAATTATAAAAATAAATTTAATTTATACTTTAGCATCAACAACACGTGGTAATTATGCTGTTAAAATGTAGCTTATAATTATGACACGTTCGTAGATTTACCATAGCAGCGCCATCTATTGATTACTTACTCAACCCAGTCGAAAGGTATCGACATCTGTTAGAATCATTTGGAGTTAACAGATAATTGTGACTGTCAAATAATAACAGACAAATAATTAGCAATAAATTAAAATTGCGACTAGGTTTAGGTTTAAAGAACTTTATTTCTCATAAGAATTTAACATTCACTTAAAATGAGATACAATGACATTTTTTTATACATTTACAAAGATAGTTTTAACATCTGGGCCGTTGGATATAGAAGGCTTTATTAGTCACTTTAATGAGGATATAATATGATTTTTTAGTTTGGTTTTAAATATTTTCATACTATCACATAGTTTTATTTCATCTGGTAGTTTGTTAAACAGTTGTACTCCTTCAAACAGAATTGTTTTTTTACCATAATTAGTTCTTACACTATCAATATGAAGTTTATATTTATTTCTTAAATTCGAAATATGTGATCTCTCATAAATTTTTATTTCTGATTGCATGGAACCTGATTTAATCTTTTTGATCAGAATGCATGTATTGTATGTGTAAAGTTGTGATATATTCATTATTTTTGTGTTATTATAAAGTTGTGTCGTCGGAGTTAAGTAGTGATAATTATATAGAATTTTGATTATTCTATTTTGTATTCTTTGTAAAGGGTTTAAATTTGAAGTAGTAGCGGATCCCCAAACCTGTATTAGGTATTCTAAATGTGATTTTACTAATGAATTATATAAAATATTTCGGATTCTTTTTGGTACACAAGTGGAGATTCTGTGGATTGCTCCTAATATTGATTGTAACTTTGTTTTAATGTGGTTAATATGTATATTGAAATTTAGTTTGTCGTCTAACCATAAGCCAAGGTATTTTTCATGATAAGAGCGTTGTAATATATCGTTGTTTATCGTCAGCGGAGTAAAGTCAGGTATCTTTTTATTTTTAGCAGAGAAAATAATAAATGAAGTTTTAGCTGTATTGATTGTTAATAAATTGTGTTTTAGCCACTCATTTATCAAATTTAGATCATTTTGTGCATTGATTATAATTTCATGAATAGATTTATGGAAATAAAAAAGGCAAGTGTCATCTGCATATAGTGTAAGGTGGCCAGTCAATCCTATCTTTTCTATGTTGTTTATATAAATTAAAAATAATAAAGGTCCCAAAATAGATCCTTGAGGGATACCGTACGTAATATTTTGGGAAGCACTACAATAGTTATTAATTTTAACTACTTGCTGTCTATTTTCTAGATATGACTTAAACATTGCTAAGGCAGTACCTGTTACGCCAATGTTATATAATTTTGATAAAAGCTTTTGATGACTAACTGTGTCAAAGGCCTTTTTTAAGTCAATAAAGATACCTAATGCAATGTTCTTTTTATCAATGTTAGTTTTAATTTTAGTAATTAAGTCAACTACAGCTGAGAGAGTACTAGATTTTGGACGAAACCCATATTGATGTTTACTTAAAAACTGTTTTTCAGACAAGTACTCATTTAAACGATTATATAAAATACGCTCAAATATTTTTGACATAACTGGCAAAACAGATATTGGCCTATAATTACTTGGATTGGATCGGCTTCCAGATTTAAATATAGGACTCACCTTTGCGATCTTAAGTGTATTGGGATAAATTCCTTGTGCAAGACATATATTTATACAATTTGTAAGTCTAACAAGTATAATACTTTTAAGACATTTAATCGCTTTTGTGCTAATGCCATCCAATCCCGTGCTGGTATTACAGTCCAGTTTATCAATAATTTTAGAAACTTCATCTGTACTGCAAGGTGTAAAGTTTGTTAAAGTAATGTTATGTATGTAATTATCTTCATACATGAAAATGTTCTCTGTACTTTCATGGTATGGCTTCGGTATTTTAGAAGCTAGCTCAGTGCCAATTGACGAGAAAAAGTTATTAAAGAGATCACATATTTCGTTACCATCGGAAATAATTCCTGAATCTGACATCAGTTTGGGAGGAGCAAAACTATCCTTAATCTTATTTAAAGCTAAATTATTTATTACTTCCCACATCTTTTTTGGATTGTTATTTGTCTTATCGAATAGATTATTATAATATTCTTTTTTATGTATCTTAATGAGTTTTGCTACTCTGTCTCGTTCTTGGTTAAATTTTTTATGTATGATTTCATTTCCAGGTAAGGCTTTCATTTGCTTCCATAGGCTGTTGCGTATATTTATTGAATCAATTATATTTTTATTTATCCAGTCTTTTCGAGGTGGGTTAAGTATTTTCGTTTTATTGATTTTATTTTTCATTATGTATTTCAATATAAATTTTTCTAAATAATCATAATCGTCAGTTTCATTATTGTATATAGCGTTTAGTGCATCATGGTATAGTTTTTTATAATTAAGTGCCTGGTAGTCTATCTTTTTATTTATTTGTGGTGGTAAACTGCTAATTTCAAGATATATTTGCTTGTGATCAGACAAGGCGGATTCAATTATCGATATGCTAAATGAATGATTATTAATGTCTGTACATATATGATCTAATATTGTACTGGTTTTAGTGGTTTCGCGGGTATTGTGTGTTTTAGTTATTTTATTTATAATTTTATATCCAGCTTCCTTTATGTTGTTTAGATATTGCGTAACGTTTGTTCCAGTACTTAGAAGGTCGATGTTAAAGTCTCCTAAGATGATCGATCTTTTTCTCTTATTTAGTTGTGTTATGTATTTATTTAAAAAATCCTTTAAGTTAGTTTCCCCGGGTTTGTAAATAACGCCAATATTTAGCGATAATTTATCAATGTTTATCCATAAATAGTGATTGCCATTTTCTTCCAATTCTTCTGTAACGTCATATTTTATACTATTGTGTATATAAATTGACACTCCGCCTCCCTTACTATACTTTCTATAATTGTATATGTGTTTATAATTAGGTAAATAATATAGTTTTGCATCAGATTCCGACGTGATCCATGTCTCAGTGAATATACACAAGTGCGTAGTTTTCGGTATCGCTTTGAGTATACATTTTATCTCTTACCATGTTTGCGAATACTACGTATATTGGCATAAAATAATCTTAGTGATGACGAGTGTAAGGGAATATCTTCGTATTTTTTTATAATGTAGTGATTTATTTCTTTTATTGATTTTATGTTTTTTAATGTTTCTGCGTTTTGTTTTACTGTGCTTGTTAGTTTTTTTTATTGGTTTTATTAGTAATAATAGTGGGCGTACCTTTAATATATTTTATAATTAGATCTTTCTCGCCATTAGCAGTTCTTTTTTGCAATTCGTCTTTTAGCTCTTGCATGAATAGTTTTTGCATGGGTGTCTGATCAGAAAATATTTTTACGGTTTCTGGTAATTTGTGTTTGTTGGAAAGAAGGTATTTAGAAATGTCTGTATTGTTAAAAAATACTTTTATAGGTCGCGACTTATTGGGAATATATTTTCCCAGGCGCATTGTTTTTATTGGTTTAGGACAGTTAACGTAAAGTGGTGATATTAGTTCCATTATTTTATTCTCATCGTGTTGGCGCCTATTTTTATAGTTGTTATCATTTTTTTCCGAAATACCTACTATTATGACGTTTTTTTCCCGTTCGAAACGATCCTTAAGACCCCGTTCAGATGACAAGCGCTTAACGCGCGTTATGATAACGCGCGCTTACAACTACATACATTTTATTCAGGCCGTACACATGCTAACGCGCGTTTAACGCGCGTTAGCATGTGTACGGCCGTACGTACGGCATGTGTAGTTGTAAGCGCGCGTTATCATAACGCGCGTTAAGCGCTTGTCATCTGAACGGGGTCTAACTTCGAGAATTAGGTTTTCATTCACGAGCGGAAGCGAGTTTGGTTTTAAGAAACAGGTACACTTTTGATTTTTGATTATTGTTATTTCATCTTCTACAGCTTTAATTTTATTTTGAGCTCCAGTATAATTTAATTTCATTTTTTCTATTTCCAAATTTATTTGATTTAATTGTTGGATAAGGTTTTCGTTACTAGTTTGGATAATTTTTATTTCATTTTTTATCGTGTGTATTTCTTCTTTTATCATAATCAAGTTTTCGTTTTGAGTTTGGCCGAATTTTTCTAACAATGACATAATTTCCCTATGAAAATTTTGTTGGTCTTTTTGGTAATTAAATATCTCAGTGCGTTCCTTGCGCTTTCTTGGGTTTACATTAATGTATGAATCTTCGTCATCATATGCAGATAGATTGGGTACTGACCCGCTCACGCTTTCGCTACCGCTTATCAAAATGTTACTGGGCGGCGTTCGTTGTTGTAGGCTCATTGTATATTTTTCAATAGGAGCGACCGAGATCAAAAATGGTAACGATACTCTTTACTCGAGGGGGTGAGGGGAGCTGCACTGACGCCGATGCACCGTAGCGCGTTCTTCGGTAGAAACACAAAACACAATGATATTCGCAATGATAATATTTATACGACAACACTGTTTAAATCTTTGGCAATTAGTAACACTTTTGGCTGGCGAAATTTTTTATAATTTTTAAATATTTTTACGATATTTGCAACACGTCCACTTCCAACGGTCACCTGATGATATAATTTGAGATTTAAACTATCCTATCTCTCAAGTTGGATCGAACTGCACATGGTGTGCGAATTTTATTATAATCGGTTAAGTGGTTTAGGAGTCCATTGAGGACAAACATTGTGACACGAGATTTATATATATTAGATATTACTGTTGTTCCACAAAAATCAATAACCTCTTGGGGAGTTGGCGCTGAAGCTGAGATACAGGTTTATCCTAGTTCAGTGACAGAGGTTAATTCAACAAGATTGTTAAACGTAAGAAACAAAGGGATTACAATTCTCTTAAATATGTAATATTAGTATTAAGATTTACTTTTGTTTTTCTGTTTAACTGTAAATTTGGAATAAATAAATGTTTATGTTTTTTTTTTTTTGTGGTCAGCGCTGACAGTACGCGCGTCGTACGCGCCACCCGTCAGCTTCGCTGAGCGGTCAACAACAACCGATACCAATACCAATACCGGTGGAACACTAGCGGTGTCTGTCAATCCCTACTCAAGACAAATATTTATATAGACCATACAGATGTTTGTCGTGTTCTGGGCTGTGTTTTTAGGGGGTGTTTGCTGACACATCACAAAAACGATTGAAACCTGACGCGTTTTATATTTTTAATATATAGTTTTAAAAATTTCAGATACGCCATCGACCGTGGTCTGATCGTTATTCCTAAGTCGGTGACCAAGAGACGAATCATCCAGAACTTCAATGTGTTCGACTTCCAGCTGACCGCTGAAGACATCAAGAGGATTGGAAGCTTGGAATGTAATAGACGATTGTGCACGTTGGGCGAGTGAGTATGCTTATGGTAATAGACAGCTAACGAACAGACGGTGCCTGATGTTTTTTGATAACAAAATCTAGCGTAGAAAAAAAGAGTAGACCGGGTACGATTGAAACAAGGGACGGTTGAAACTACACGAATATGTCGAAAACCGTTGGGGGCCGGTCGGGAAGTCCTAGGAGAGAACAAAGCGGATGACAAGTCTGAACATGAACCCCAATGTTGAGTTGCCCTCCACGCGCTTTAACTGTTTTTAGAAGGCCTATTGTGTTTTTGTTCACCAAAAGTAAATATTTTTGCTTGGAGTGTTTTCCAATTGTTATTGTTCATTGTTAAGTCACAGAGTATGAAGAGTGTGTTTTTGTTCGAAATGAAGCTCGTGAATATGATATCGTGACTAGATTTTATTATCATTATTTTCACATATATAATTATATTTCACTATAACTGTTTTTTAACTAAAATTGGAGATGGGGACGGTTGAAACATTTTTGAGTTTAAATAAATAATTAATAAAACATGTTATAATATTATATTTTGTAGTATTCGAATGTGGTTCAATTGACCCTAATCACTGTTTTAACCGCCCGCGCCCCCTGGTATGGGGACGATTGAAACATTTTTTTTTTAAATTGATCTACTACTAAAAATAACACATCTGTAACTTAAGTCACATTACCCATTCGTAGATAGAAATATGCTCTTTTATTAAACACACATTCTTCATTGCTCGGATAATAAATAGCAAAACTATGGACGATAGAAGCAAAATTGTTTCAACCGTACCCAGTATACCCTTTTTTTCTTTTTTTTTATCGCTGGGAAATGCATTTACGCATCCCGCGGCGGAGAGGCGGCGGGTATGTGGGACTCGCTGGCACGCAAAACGTGCCGGAATACCCGCTAAAACCCAGCGGTGCCCTCATCGTCGTAATGGGGCGCCACGGGATCTCTCGCGCATGCAACCGTGACGCCCCGACGGTTGTACCCAGTCTACCCTACTCAAATGAGCTTACAATACATCTAATTTTGCGTTATTTTAATCATTATAATTAATGGGTCACTTGGTTACTTATTGTCAGATCTTTACGACTGGCCTGTTAGTGCAGTTAGCAGTGACCCTGCTTTTTGCAAGAGATTTGTGGGTACGATTCACGCCCCGAATCTGATTATAATATTTATAATGTATATCAGTCAGCTGTTACCTAAAATACAGGTATTAAGCTGCCTATACTAGGAATAGAAGATTGTGTGTGTATAACTTATATGTATAACTAATACTACTACTTAATATATATATATATATATATATATATATATATATATATATATATATATATATATATATATATATATGTATTCTACAACGAATACATAGTACTTCAAGATTTTATAAACAGTTAACGACATATACTAAACAAGAGAGTAGTAGAGTATTAAGAAGTGCATGCACACAGACAAATATTAGACATAGTATAATATAAACTATACTTAAGCCAAATTCGATATGGAATGTTTACCAACAAACCGTTGCCAAGCAACCAACCATAGGCAGATGTTTACAGCCTATTGGAAAATAATTATAATAGTTATATTTTTTAATATTTATACACAGTAGTACAAGCTACATAAAACTTGAAATAAATAAGCCAGAAAGTTAGATATATTTATATATTATCTATAATTATGTGTAAAATTTACTTGTTAACGTGGGTATAACTAATTTCCCACTGAATGATTTCTAAATATTTTCATAATCATGTATATGCCTACATTAAAAATAGCTATTCTTTATAATGAATAGCATTCAAAATAAAATAACATTTGTTTTAAAATGGATTTAATATGATTAAAAATCTATTTTCAGACACTCATTCTCTTTTATTATTATTTTTACTTTACTTACGTTGAATAAACATAATAATTATGATATTTCAAATTGTGCATAAAATCGATAACAATTTACCTTTAACAATATAACGACTGATTAACAAGTATGCTTAATTAAAAAAATCAAAAAACCCGACTGCGTAAAATACTCTTATTATAAACTAAAAAGAATAAAACAATTTACTAGCTTTCATTTTGATACCCATATTGCTACAGTAAGAAAAAAAAATTCAACTCCCCCCACCCCCTCATTCCGCCATTTGCGGGCGCCATTTTGAAAATTTATATAGCCTATGTCACTACTACAATTTAGACAAATCCAACGACACCTCATATGTCAAAAACCGTCCAGCCGTTTGGGCTGTAGGGCGTGCCAAAGAAATGGACATACATATAATACATACATACATACATACATACATACATACATACATACATACATACATACACTCGAAAAACATAACCCTCCTTCTGTCGCAGTCGGGTAAAAAGTGACCAAATGTTGCTTATCTGCGAAATTTTCCTGTCAGTTCAAAAATTTAGGGTTGTTAGATGTATGTTAGTAATTATAAATATGTTAATTTTTATTATAAGCAAATTTTCTTGTATATTACGTATTTGGTGGTTAAGTTCTAGGAAACAATGTTAACGTAAAATTATTAATGTATAACTAGGAAATTGGTGATAAATTACAAGTTTTCATTACTAAAAGTGTGAAAACTCTATACACGATGACATTTGGTTTGTTTACATAAATTCCACATCGAATTTGGCTCAATTTGGTTATATCTATTCTTTATTGCGATGATCAAAAATAATTATTGTTTTCTTTTTTCAGCGTTCACCATCCCTTTTATCCGTTCCACGACGAGTTTTAATCTAAATGGGTTTATGTTAAATAAAGTATTTTATTAATATATATATTTTTTTTAATTCTTTAGTTTTTACAGCTATTACCCACGACTTTTGCACAGCAGTATGTCACACATATATTTAAAATATTGATACATTTTAATAAAGCCATAAATTTTTTTTTTTTTTTTTATTCTTCAGTGCGTATATTTTTAATTTAATTAACTTCAAAACTGACATAGCTCCAATACAAACATCCATGACCTAAGGGATCAAATGGATTTTTGATTGGAAAACATTAAAAGTTTAGTAAAAATATATAGCTTAATATATTTCCTTTTTTTATATCTATAGGAAGAAAAAAAACTGTGTGTGTCAGCTCTAATAATAAAAATATAAGGAGTAACTTCTACTGATCGAATGTCTTCATTACGTTTTTTGTGTGCAACCTATTTTACTTTTCAGTCGTGAGTATTAAAACGTATAAACCACGCGCGAGCTCCGAGGAATCGGTGGTTGAGGAGCGGGTGGGTGTGCGCCGCGCCCGACCCTCGCTTCCTACCGCGCACTCTTCTACTACTAGTTACGATTTTGACGTGAAAGCACGCTTATCGAGTCCTTTTTATTACGAAGCCAAATTAATAACGGATAATTTATTGCCTCAGAAATCTAAAGGACGGATCTAAGATCTAAGGAGTGTAAAAACTGTAAAATAGACGATAATTGTTATTCTGTGTCACATAAGAATTATTTTTGCCTATTTAGAGAATCGTTCTTAAGGACTAAACGCCAGCCGTGCGTCGGAGCTGATACACACAGTTTCTTTTTTATTGCTTTGAACAAGATGTCATCCTCATTTACTATTTGCACGGCGTATCGCAGTAAAATTCAAAATAAAGATTACCTAAATAGTGCTTTTTGCAAATTAAGATATAATCTAAACGTTTATATCTAAAGGTTAATAGTAGATACTATTATAATACAAAAAATAATTTTTGCAAAGCAGATTATGATCATATTTTAACCGAACTAAATAAAATAGATTGGTCAGTTAAGTTTGCTGAATACGAAACTATTGAAAAAATAACTAATAGATTTTACGAAATACTAAACGCAATAATAGACATTCATGTATCTAAAACTAAACTAAAGAAAGGGAAACATCCTCCCGGTTCACAAAGCAGTTAACAAATCTCATAAAAGAAAAAAAAAATTACGTCTCAAATATAAAGTTTTCAGAAATCCTTTAGATCAATTGTCTTTAAAGCTTCTTGATAAAATATGTAAGACACTATCACATGTTTGTTATGAGGACTACATTGGCAACACTGAGAACAACATTCAAGCAAACCCAAAGTATTTTTGGGCATATTTGAAACATAAACGCTCCAACAGGGTTGAATTTCCTGAAATTATGGCGCTGGGTGGCAATAGTGTAATGGCTCTAATATATGTAATTTATTTGCATCCTTTTTCTTCTCAATTTTTTTTTATTGACACTAAAAATTATAACAATACTTAAGTCAAAATTGATATGGAATCTTTGTAAACAAACCATAAATGATCGTGTATATAATGATAGGGTTGTCACACTTTTATTAATGAAAAATTATAATTTATCATCAATTTCCCAGTTATCCATTAAAAAAATTCCTTTAACACTGTTTCCTATAACTTAACCTCAAAATACATAATACGCAAGAAAAATGGCTTATTATAAAAATTTACAAATTTCACATCACATCATATATAACATACACAAATTTTAGCACAGATGGGAAAATTCCGCAGATAAGTAACATTTGTTTTTTTTTTCAGTCGTTATATTGAGGTAAATTGTAATCGATTTTTATGCAGAACTTTAAATATTATACCAGGTGACTGGTAAATTACTATCAATATTTAAGGAGAATACTCAGTACATGATTCTCATTCGAATTATGTAAAAAAAAAATAGGTACTTAATTTTTGACCTTTTCATAAATTTCAATTCAAGTAAATAAAGCGTTGACACTTTTCCAGTCATGCCGGCGGCACGTGCACAGGTGTTGTACTGTGCCGCTTGTTCACATCTAAAAATTGCCAAAGTTCACACCATTTACCTAGTCAACAAATTTGTTGCTTAAACGAGTAAAATATCTTAGTATTTTTGCCTATCCTAAGCCAGGATTAAAGTATTAAGAGGGATTGGATCATGCTTGTTTATCCTGCTAACCCTGTTAACACGTGGCGGCGTTTGGACGTAGGTAAACTACCTATTTTGTGTCGAAAGTGCAGCTAGCTGCTAGGGTGTCCAGACGATGCGTACATAATTGGATAATTGTAGAGTAACTTTACTTAAAAGTTTATTAATATTTACCAATTTTTTTTACATAATTCGAATGAGAATCATGTACCGAGTAGTCTCCTTAAATATTGATAGTAATTTACCAGTCAACCTGTATATTTATTCAATGTAAGTAAAGTAAAATAAATAATAAAAGAGAACGAGTGTCTGAACATAGATTTTTAATCATAATAAATCCATTTTAAAACAAATGTTGTTTTATTTCGAATGCTATTCAGGGATAGTGTGGCTATTTTTAATATAGGCATACACATATTTATGAAAATATTTAGAAATCATTCAGTAGAAAATTTGTTATAAGAAGTAAATTTTATCTCTATAACAGATAATTATAGATAATAATATAATTTTGTAATTTTATAATCTTATCTTCCTATCATATTATTTTTAGTACTAAGTTATCTAATAATATATACGAGTACTTACTAGATTTAACGAATCTGATGTCCGGTAAAACTCGAATGAGTTTATGTGACATCTTACTGATGTTTGTAATTTATATCCTTCTTTAATTCAATAAATAAATAAATAAATTAATAAATATATCTAATCCCCTGACTTATCCATTTCAAATTTTACGTATCTTGTACTACTGTCTATAAATATTAAAAAATATAATTATTATAATTATTTTCCAATAGGTTGTTAACATCTGCATATAGTTGGTTCCTAAACAACGATTTTTTGGTAAAATCGAAATCAAAAACAACTTTATTCAAATAGGCCCGCACTAAGAGCACCTTCGAATCGTCATTTTACAAATTAACTTTTTCAAGTGATGCAGATTCTGCAGAGAAGAATCGGCAAGAAACTCCGCAGCTACTCTTTTGAAAATAATATATTATAAACTGTGTTTTAGTCAGAGATGTGACTTATTTAAGATACAAGTATCTGAAATACAGATACAAGATACAAAATACGTATTTTGTATCTTGTATCTAAAATACTTTTTTAAAATGTATTTTGTATCTTGTATCTAAATACCTTTTGTTGGGTATCTTAGTATTTTGTAAATACTATGTTTGGTAAAATACTTTTAGTAATCGTTATTCTATGCATTCATTCACAAAATATGGCATAATCCAGTGATTTTAGGCATTTTAAGCCCCAATCTGCGGATAAATTCTAAGTGAGCTGAATTTTTGTATACACTTTTATTACGGCGTTGTAATGAAGATGTGAAAAATCGACATTGTAATCGTGCCGGCTAAAAAAGTTACAAAGGTCAAAAGGTCACAAAAATAAGTTTTGTTGCAAATATCTCGCGACCTATTGCTCGGAGGTCATTCCAGGTCATTATAAAAGTTCTTCATCATAAAATTATCTACAAAAAATGTTTCATGCATATTTCTGTAAAATTAACCGTTTTTGGAGTAGAGCGCTGAGAAAGCGACTAGAATGTACTCACATACGGTTTTGTACACCATACACCAAGGCGTAAACTTTATTGATTTTTATTTGGAGTTTTAACACAAAAACTTTTATTAACTATTTGTGAAACTCTGACAATTATACTGAGTCAGTTGAAAAATATTTCTTGAGTGTTAAAGACTTTATTTTATTAGTTTCATGCTCTTCAACAGTTGATCAACCAATGATGAAAATAATAAAGATTTCGATTTAAATATAGGAATAAGACCACTCGACGTTTTATCAGCAACTGTTAATGATATAAAAAACTGAAGATATCGTCAATTATTGACAAAAAAAAATTATAAGTATACTTATTATTTTTTATGATATATTATTCTTGATATATTATTTTTTCTGTATTTATCATTCAAATAAAAAAATATTCACTCTTAAAAAAAATCTATTATTAAATATCATGGATTATTCATACGGGGAAAACCATATATAAAAAAAAACGAACCTTGGATTCTTCTCGAGGTAGGTAGTGAGGAAAAGTGCATGTAGTCGCTTTCTCCGCGCTCTACTCCAAAAACGGTTAATTTTGGAGAAAAATGCAAGAGGCATTTTTTGTAGATAATTTTACGACAAACAATTTTATAATGATCTATATTGACCTCCGAGTAATAGGTAGCGTGATATTTGCAAAAAACTGATTTTCGTGACCTTTTGACCTTTATAACTTTTTTAGCTGGCAAGATATCAATGTCGAACATCTTCATTACAACGCCGTAATAAAGGTGTATACAAAAAATCAGCTCACAAGGAATTTTTCCGCAGTTAAAACCTAAAATGACTGGGTTAAGTTTCTATGGTGACATTAATTTTAAATGTTTTTAGAGGATTCTGATTCCTCTATTGCAAGTGGCGAAAACACAGGGTCTACTGGTAATACCGCTGACTTAAAAACACTGCAATACCTTAACAATAAAGATACCAACTTGAAGAGTTTAAATGCTTAGGTACTCTACAATAAGAAAAATATTTTTCAAATATAACACCTGTTTGCCAAGTTCTGCTCCTGTGGAGCGACTCTTCTCTTTTGGAGGTATGATTATCAGGCCTTATCGAAGAAAAATGAGTGATAAAATGTTTGAAGAACTGGTTTTACTTAAGTCTCAATTAAAACCTTAATAATACAATATTTTATCTTCTCACTTTTACGCGATCAACGCGATGTAGGTATTTGTAAATAATTCACGTAAAAAATTAAACTTACATTAAATAAAATGTTATTTTCTTACAAAAGTATTTGTATCTTTAAAAAGTATTTGGAAGATACGTATTTTGTATCTAGTATTTCAGATACTATTCCAGAAAGGTATTTGTATCTGCCGAAGGCGGTAGCGGGAGCGGGGGCGGGGCGGGCGGTCCGACGAGCGGCACGTGAGGTGGGGGAAGAAGTCGCTCATTGGGTTTCCACGCGGACGAAGTAGCGGGTGGCCTCTAGTAATACAATAAACCTAAATGTTTTTCAAAGGGGTCACAAACATAAAATAAACTCAGAAAATGTGAAACACTTATTTAATTGTTTTCTATATAACATACTAGCTTCCCCCGGCGGCTTCACCTGCGTAAAAAGTAACTTATGTCCTATCAAATTTCATCGCAAACGATACAGTAGATTAGCCACGGAACATACATTTATATACAAAATACAAACTCAACTAAAACTACAATCCTAATCCAATTATCCTATACGCCAATCGAATCCACGCGAAAAAAAGATCACCGATACGCGTTATATTTAATAAATATAACGCGTTAGTGTGATATTTATTAAAATAAGTTATATTATGGCCAAATTACACAAAATCTTTATAAATTGTAGTCTATGTGTTAATCTGATGTATAAGCTATGTTACTGTTAAGTTTCATTTAAATCCGTTCAGTAGTTTTTGCGTGAAAGAGGAACAAAGATAGAGACAAACTTTCGCATTTATAATATCATAATAGGATTTGTTAACGTGTTAGTTAATAAAATTAAAAATATACGCGCCGATTAATAAAATAAAGAATATTGTTTAATAACTTTATTAAAATTTGTCAATGTTTTCAATGTATATGCGACATACTTCAAAACTTGAACTTCTAAATAAACACTTTTCGTCTTCTAGTCTAATTGAAGATACTGAAAAAAAACTTACTTTTAAAACTCTTTCATCAATACCAACTCCTGATTTTCAACCGTTTGATTTCTCCCCTTTTACGGAATGTGATGTTAAAAGGAACATAGTTTCAATCTCATCGAATGCAATTGGTACCGATGGCGTCGGCCGTAATATGATCCTACCTGTTCTTGATATCCTTTTACCTGTATTAACTCATATCTTCAATGAATCCATTACTTTTGGCCAGTTTCCTAAAGCTTGGAAAAGTGCACAAATTACTCCTATTCCTAAAAAATCCAATCCATCCAATTTTTCTGATTATCGCCCTATTTCCATTCTTCCATTTCTTTCAAAAGTCCTTGAAAAACTAGTCTATAAACAAATAAATTCCTTCCTTATTAAACATTCTATTCTAAATTCTTTTCAATCCGGTTTTCGTCCTGGTCATAGTACGGTCACTGCGTTGGTTAAAGTCACTGATGACATTCGGTGGGGTATGGACAACAAGCAACTTACAGTTCTTACTCTGCTTGACTTCAGTAATGCTTTTAATGTTGTCGATCATGAAATATTGCTAGGCCTCTTACGTACTTTTAACATATCTCCATCCGTTCTGGGTTGGTTTCAAAGCTATCTCGGAGGGGGCCAACAGAGAATAAAAATCGACGACTCGTTCTCTTCGTGGTGTGAAGTCCGAGCTGGCGTACCTCAGGGTGGCGTGTTGTCTCCTTTATTGTTCGCAATTTTCATAAATTCTATTTCCCAAAAAATAACTTCTCTCTACCATATGTATGCAGACGATTTACAAATTTATACGCAGTCAAGTCTCGATAATCTTTCTTCTGCCGTGATAAACACTAACAATGACTTAGCAACAATATATCAATGGAGTAAATCCTACGGACTCAAAATTAATCCTAGTAAGTCGGAAGCCATTGTCATAGGTAGCACCAATATGATATCGAGAATTGACTGGAAAAATCTTCCTTCTGTCGCGTATAGTACTTCTGTAATACCTTACTGTACCTCTGTAAAAAATCTAGGCATATACTTAGACCCAAACTTGTCATGGACTAATCATATAAAAGAATTGAGTAAAAAGACATTTGCGGCTATAAGCTCATTGAGGAGATTGCAATCTATTCTACCTATTTCAACTAAAACTATGCTAGCACAATCTCTCCTTCTGTCCGTCCTTGATTATGCTGACGCAAGCTATACTAACCTAACCGAAGATCAACTTAATAAACTTGAGCGGCTTCAAAACCTTGCCATCCGGTTCGTGTTTGGGTTACGCAAATTCGACCACATTTCTGAATTTCGCTCTAAGCTCAAATGGTTACCTATCCGTCTTCGCCGGAATCTACACATCCTTTCCCTTCTGTACTGTGTATTATTTAATCCAACCAGTCCTCCTTATTTGAAGGACAAGTTTGAATTCATTGGAGATCACAGTAAAGTGCTACGTTCGTCAGAAAACCTGACTCTCAGAATGCCTGTACATAAGTCCAAATATTATCATCGCTCATTTGTTGTTCAAGCTATTCTTTTGTGGAATGCTCTACCCCTACATATTAGTAAGGGTCAGAGTATTATAACATTTAAAAAACTTGTAAAAGATTATTATCTATCTCTCAATATGACATAATTGTATTTATATATTTATTTATTAGTACTTATTGTATGTATTTTTATTATTTATGTATATATATATATATATATATATATATATATATATATATATATATATATATATATATATATATATATATATATATATATATATATCTAGGGTTTACTGTATATTTTTTTATTGTATGTTTATTATACACCACCTACCTATTTCTTCTTCTCAAATTCCTACCCTAAGGTTGCCTGGAAGAAATCGCTATTGAGCGATAAGGCCGCCTTTTTGTGCATTTTTGATACTCTCATACATTTTTTTGTACTATTTTATTTTATGTGTGGTGTACAATAAAGAATATATAATAATAATAATAATACTTCTGTGCAAAGACGCGGGTAATAGCTATAACAAGTATGCTTAATTAAAAAAATCAAAAAACCTGACTGCGTAAAATACTCTTATTATAAACTAAAAAGAATAAAACGATATATAATATATATATATATATATATATATATATATATATATATATATATATATATATATATATATAAACGAAGAATAAACGAAAGCTAGTAAAGCTTTCATTTGATACCCATGTAGCTACAGTAAGAAAAAAAATCCACTCCCCCCCCCCTTATTCCGCCATTTGCGGGCGCCATTTTGAAAATTTATATAGCCTATGTCACTACTACAATTTAGACACATCCAACGACACCTCATATGTCAAAAACCGTCCATCCGTTTGGGCTGTAGGGCGTGCCAAAGAAATGGACATACATACATACATACATACATACATACCTACATACATATATACATACACTCGAAAAACATAACCCTCCTTCTGTCGCAGTCGGGTAAAAAAAGAAAATTAAAAAAGATAATTTAATATTAATAAAATACTTTATTTCACATAAATCCAATTAGATTAAAACTCGTCGTGGAATGGGTAAAAGGGATGATGAACGCTGAAAAAAAAAAAAAAACTTTGATTATTATCATCATAATCAAGTATATATGTATATCAAGAAATTTATATCATAACTGGAACGCTCATTTAATAAAATTGTATATTCAAACATGCACATTAAAATAACGCACATAAGGTTGACATTTGTTCCCAACATGTAAAGTGAAAAAAAACTTCCTTTCGTCTCTTCCTTACGAGTTGCCTTGAATCCATGGTAGAAAGAGATGCAATGCCTCTCTTAGAAATGTTTTTTCAGTGCACGTGCACCTTCCAGTTTGTACATAAATTCCTTGATATCTATAATTGCTCGTGACTGTATGCATAGATGATACACTATTTTTTAGTGATTATATTATAGTGCCCTTCAGAAAAACTGAACCTGTTAAAATTTTATATGTTACTAGCGGCCCGCCCCGGCTTCGCACGGGTATTTAACTAAAATTTTAAAAATTATAAAAATAAATTTAATTTATACTTTAGCCTCAACAACACGTGGTAATTATGCTGTTAAAATGTAGCTTATATGACACGTTCGTAGATTTACCATAGCAGCGCCAACTATTGATTACTTACTCAACCCAGTCGAAAGGTATCGACATCTGTTAGAATAATTTGGAGTTAACAGATAATTGTGACTGTCAAATAATAACAGACAAATAATTAGCAATAAATTAAAATTGCGACTATAATTTGAGATTTAAACTATCCTATCTCTCAAGTTGGATCGAACTGCACATGGTGTGCGAATTTTATTATAATCGGTTAAGTGGTTTAGGAGTCCATTGAGGACAAACATTGTGACACGAGATTTATATATATTAGATAATATCAGGTAAGTATACTCTGTTCATTAGGCTTAGACGAGAATTTAATTTTGTTACGCTTAATGTGTTTATATAATAAGTGATAGAAAGGACCAAACAAAAGCATCAACAAACGTACAATAGTTATTGGACGGAATCCGACATCGTGTGCCCATTTACATACCATATCAAAGTCGGCCTGTATTATTCTTTGTGCCTCATTTAAGTTTATATGGGCTGAAAACAGGCAAGAATCATTCGCAAATTGGTACATGGAAGACATCTTTACCACATTGCAGATATCACTTACATAAATCAAATATTCGGAAGGTCCAATTATTGAACCCTGGGAGGTATACCCTTTTTGCTAAGTTTTTTATCTATTTTGACTGTTGTATAACGGTTTTTATGATAATTTTCTATTAATTTCAGAACGTAGGGTATCAAATGCCCGGCTGAAATCAATGAAAATTACTAATACATGCAATATTATTCATTAAATACAAATTAGTTTTTATTAGATATCGGGGTGTGAACGACATGGACAGTCGACATGATTTTCATCTTGTCCATGTTCATTTTAAGGTCTACCTGTTAGAAAATCACTGATCATAATCTTGAAGTCTTCCAGGGATTCCACCATGAGCACCATATCGTCGGCAAATCGAAGATGAGATATGTACTCGTCGTTTATATTAATGCCAAATCCCTTCCATTCCAGAAGCTTCAAAGGGTTTTCCAATGCATTAGTAAAGATTTTCAGAGAGATAGCATCTCCCTGTGTCACACCTCGCTGCACAATCGCCTTCGTGCTATGCTCGTGTACTCAAACCAAAATACAGGCGTTATTATACAAACACTGCAACACTTCTATATACCAGTAGTCAATGTGGCACCTCTAGAGAGACTGCAGCACTGCCGAAGTTTCGATCGAATCGAATGCTTTCTCATAGTCCTAAATGGTCTCAAAGCCATACTAATCTCGTGCTAGCTGATGTCCGAGATGTCACCGGAATAATGTTGGGTAAGCTCGGCTGTCAGATCGTCAGCCGAGCTACTAACAGTTTAGCTAACTGAGGTATACAACTTTCAGTAAAATCCTCCTTGATATTTCGGCTCGACGCTGTACCTCCATCTCCATCCCTTGTTTTCGCTCGCGTTTCCCAACAGACGAATATATATATACATATATTTATATCGTTCGCAGAAATGCAATCGTCATGGTTATTCCTCTGTTTCGATTGCCTTAACGATAAACATGCATCGGCGGTCGATTAGATAGTGTGAACAATTTTGTGTGATTTAATTAAAAGTAGGTATAAAATATAAAATAAAAGTATATAGGTAATTCATGAAACATGTTATTTTTTGTTAAAATATGTTATAAATTAAAATGCATTTTTAGGGCTATTTTCCAATTTTCTAGTCCATTGCTGCAGTTGGAAGTAATCCCGCCACCCGCGTCGGGATTTTCATTCCCGCTCCGAGTCTAGGTATTATTTATATACGTATGTTATATATGGTGATGATGAAGTTGGGCAAAAAAATATATTATATATTTTAGAATAGCTCATGACTTATCCCGGAAAGTTCCCGGGGGATAGATTTGCTCCTGTCTTTTACAGAGCAAGCACTCGACATGATTATTAGGGGTCAGAGAATGACATATAGGCTTCATCCCGAAAGATATACAGATTCCTAACAGATTGAATAAAAATTGTATCCAACTGCCAACAGGAACCGTGTATTTAAAAGGACTCACATATACATAATAAAAGTAGTATCGTAAGCCTACCTTCCAAGTCCCCAGTCCTATGACAGAGCACGTGTGTCCATTGTTGAAGACCAATTGAGGAACGTTTGCCATCACGAAGTACCCTTGTTAACTGTAGTACAATCAAAATTACACTGAGCGTGCTCCGTGACTCTTTAGTTTTATTTCAGTATTAAGGTTTAGTTTCTATATTTCGACGCTGATAAAATATAAAGGAACTTATCGCACAGTAAAGAAAACAAATCGCAGCAATGTATTCTATATTCATAATAACATAATATGCTTATTTTTATTTATATAAAGGACTAGACTTTTACCGTGATTTTATTTACATTGAAATGTATGGCTACTATTGATATAAGCAATAGTATAAAAAGGCATATATATACAATGAAGTTGGTATAAATTAAATGTAAAGAATAATTAGATAATTATATAACTGAATAAATATTATTATATTAGTACATTATATAGCCTATTTCTATTCTACCTGCCTGTAGTAAATTATTTGAAAAAGTAATTCTCCTGTAAGCTTTTAAATCATTTTATAAGAAAAAATTAAGCTTTTACACAACAAACAATTCAGTTTTATTAGAGGACGCTCACCAACTAATGCTGGTATAGAGCTTTTTTCCTCGATAGTCGATGCTTTGGGTGTGCTCTGATTTGTCCAAGGCATTTGACTGTGTACAACATGATACTTTGATCAAGAAAGTCAGTCACTATGGTAATAAAAATACCGCGTTAAAAATTCTGAGTTCTTATCTTAGTCATAAAACTCAGAGGGTTAAAGTAAATGGTATTACGTCGTCTGGGTCTCTTGTTCAGATGAGGGTCCCACAAGGCTTGATTCTGGACCCGTTTTTATTTTTAATATACATCAACGATCTGTTACCATATTTGGTGGAAAATAATTATGAGATTGTATTGTTTGCTGATGATACTTCATTATGAGTATGATATAATTATGTCATTTTTTCAAACGATTCTCTTTACCTTTTTCAGTTATTTTGAAACATTTCTCTATTGTAAGAGTTCTTTATCAATGGAATCAGATTGACAGTTTTTATATTGGTTCTCTGGTTTAATAAAAATCAGTAAAAAAAATGAAACATTTACAATTATATATTACAATTTATTAATTTTTTTTTCTCGTGTTTGACAATATATTAACATAAATATTATGAAATAGTCAAGGTAAAAGTAAAATAATTAGTTTAATCTTTAGTGTATAATATATATATATTAGTTGCGCCGCATCAGGCACGCGCGAGCGGCGGCACGGGCCCGCGGTAGCGGTGCACGGCGCGCATGTGCTTGACGGCGTAGTGGCGGCAGCTGTAGGCGCGCGCGCACACCGCGCACGCCACGCGCGCCGCGCCGTGGCACGCGCGCCGGTGCGTGTGCAGGCTGTTGTTCGCCTTGAACGCGGCCGGGCACTGCGAGCACTGGGGGGGGGGGGACACCTCTTACTAACAATCCTTAATCTTCAATCCTATATTATAAATGTGAAATGTAAGTTTGTTTGTTACGCTTTCACGCGAAAACTACTTAACCGATCATCATGAAACTTTGTATACATATTCTTGGAAGTATTAGAAATAACATATCATACACTTTTTATTTAAAAAAAATATTTTTTACGAAAGATAAAAAAATTGTTTGTCAAAAAATCTCAAAATCTAGCTACTTCAACGCCATCTAGCATTTCAGTTATTAATTCATTTCTATTGTAATGATCTCTGATACTTATTTAACCCTTTGACCGCCAAGCGCAGCGCATAGAAACTGTGCCCTCCACGCCAAGCCTTTCTTTTACTATTAAATACTTACAAAATGCTAGTGATGAGACTTTCACAAATATCGATAAATATCGATAAAATATACAGGATGTCCCAGAACTCAACGTCAAGCCAAAACAGGGTGACAGGATTGATTGTAAGCATCATGAGAAAAATCAGAAAAAAAATCTATCCCATGCAGTTTGGAAATTATGGGCATTTAAGCAAAACTTAGAAATTTGGTCAAACTGTAACCATTTTTCGGTAATTGTGGTTAATTTTTATTATTTTTGTTCATTTAAACTTTGAAATCGTAACCGTAAATAACATTTCTAGAACCACAATCAAAAATAATGACACAATTGCCCCAAGTTTTCTAGAATTAAGACTATTTGTTAAACTATGAATTTAAAATTTTCAAAATTTGTCGACTTTGAAAGGCCCTCCTTTAAAAAAAATGTAGGTACTAAAGTGCCTTGGCAAGTACCATTAAAAGTTCGCGCATTTAATCAGGATTGTAAAATGGTACAATACTTGTTAGTTTCATACTAAAAAAAAACTAGTAAAAAAATAAAAACCTCAAGTAACCCGATTTTTGCTAACCCATTATACTCAGTTCAAATGTTTTTTATTCGTACAAGCTCTTGGTAGGTTTTTAATTTAACAGCAAAATGATGAGAGAGATGGATAGTGGACATGTTTGTCATTAGCGAGCGAGACAGAGAGTGACGCCGCTTTTACCAAAGTCAACAAAAGTAAGTAAAATTAATAAAATAATGAAAAATCTCGACTTAGTTTAGTTTAGGTTTATTAGAATAAAAGGAAATAACATTTTTTATTACAATAAATGTTCAAATTGTTTGCCATCAGCCTCAATACATGCTCTACATCTTCTTAAAAAAGATCTATTTATTAGCCGGGCATATCCTCGAGAGTTGATGTCCTCAGCAGCTTGAGAAATTCGTTCACGCAGTTCGGCTACGCTGTCAATGGGCTTTGTATAAACTTTTTCTTTGAGAACGCCCCAATAAAAAAAATCCAGTGGATTTAAATCTGGGGAACGGGCTGGCCACGAGATAGTGCCTGAACGTCCAATCCACCTTCCCGGATATTCCTGGTTAAGGAAATCTTTGACTTGCACTGCGTAATGCGCTGGGCAGCCATCTTGTTGATACCACATGTGGCGACGATCTGTTAGGGGTACGTCCTCTAACAAAGTTGGTAAATTTTCTCGTAAAAAATGTAGGTAATTCGTGGCATTCAAGTTCTCAGGCAGCTCAAAAACCGGAATGTGGACCGGAATTTTAAACGGCAAAGTTGTTGGGCCTTTTGAGCTGCCTGAGAACTTGAATGCCACGAATTACCTACATTTTTTACGAGAAAATTTACCAACTTTGTTAGAGGACGTACCCCTAACAGATCGTCGCCACATGTGGTATCAACAAGATGGCTGCCCAGCGCATTACGCAGTGCAAGTCAAAGATTTCCTTAACCAGGAATATCCGGGAAGGTGGATTGGACGTTCAGGCACTATCTCGTGGCCAGCCCGTTCCCCAGATTTAAATCCACTGGATTTTTTTTATTGGGGCGTTCTCAAAGAAAAAGTTTATACAAAGCCCATTGACAGCGTAGCCGAACTGCGTGAACGAATTTCTCAAGCTGCTGAGGACATCAACTCTCGAGGATATGCCCGGCTAATAAATAGATCTTTTTTAAGAAGATGTAGAGCGTGTATTGAGGCTGATGGCAAACAATTTGAACATTTATTGTAATAAAAAATGTTATTTCCTTTTATTCTAATAAACCTAAACTAAACTAAGTCGAGATTTTTCATTATTTTATTAATTTTACTTACTTTTGTTGACTTTGGTAAAAGCGGCGTCACTCTCTGTCTCGCTCGCTAATGACAAACATGTCCACTATCCATCTCTCTCATCATTTTGCTGTTAAATTAAAAACCTACCAAGAGCTTGTACGAATAAAAAACATTTGAACTGAGTATAATGGGTTAGCAAAAATCGGGTTACTTGAGGTTTTTATTTTTTTACTAGTTTTTTTTAGTATGAAACTAACAAGTATTGTACCATTTTACAATCCTGATTAAATGCGCGAACTTTTAATGGTACTTGCCAAGGCACTTTAGTACCTACATTTTTTTTAAAGGAGGGCCTTTCAAAGTCGACAAATTTTGAAAATTTTAAATTCATAGTTTAACAAATAGTCTTAATTCTAGAAAACTTGGGGCAATTGTGTCATTATTTTTGATTGTGGTTCTAGAAATGTTATTTACGGTTACGATTTCAAAGTTTAAATGAACAAAAATAATAAAAATTAACCACAATTACCGAAAAATGGTTACAGTTTGACCAAATTTCTAAGTTTTGCTTAAATGCCCATAATTTCCAAACTGCATGGGATAGATTTTTTTTCTGATTTTTCTCATGATGCTTACAATCAATCCTGTCACCCTGTTTTGGCTTGACGTTGAGTTCTGGGACACCCTGTATATCTGTATACATATATATATCGATAAAAAAAACTCCATTTCCGTAGTTTGTCTCAAGCAAAGAAATTCTGAATCCCTGGTATACGGTATACCGTATACCAAGCTTTTGCCGCATTTTTGTAATAGTTTTTATCAATGACCTTTTCGTGATATATGAGTAATAATGGGTACGTTCGCGGGCCCCCTTCTAATTGATAATTCATCACTTTTATAGGAGCGCATGCGTACTTCATACTTTTTTATCTATGCATTCCACAGACCACATGCGCGGAAATGATACTTCTTTAATCAAAAACTGAATTTAACTGTCGAACTTTAGTAAATAATTGTTTGCTATTGTTCATAAAAGATAATAAACAAAATTATCTTCTTACATTTATTAACTACTTATTATTTTTATTTAAAACTGATAAATAAAAAAACTATTGCGCATGTCCCATTTCCGTTTCCGCGCATGTGGTCTGTGGAATGCATAGATAAAAAAGTATGAAGTACGCATGCGCTCCTATAAAAGTGATGAATTATCAATTAGAAGAGGGCCTGCGAACGTACCCCATGAGTAATGATCGTTATCAGGTGTCTATGATAACAACCGGGACCGACGGCTTTACGTGCTCTTCGAGACACGGTAAGGAGACCCACAAGGTCATACCGGAAACAAATATTTGTTGAAAACCGCGACCGCCGGCGCGCTGTTTGAGGCAACTACTCGCACCACTACACCAGAACGATCATCACACCAGAACGGTCGTCAAAAGTAACATATATCGTAACGTATTATCTAAACATTCAGCACGTATCGGACATACTTTGAAGAGTTTGTCGGTGCGGTGCGAGTGGCGGTGCTGCGCCAGCAGGTAGGCGGCGTGGAACTTGGCGCCGCACGACTCGCACACGAAGGGCTTCTCGCCGCGGTGGCGGCGCTCGTGGTTCTGGTGCGACCGCGAACAATGGTCGAATTATTGCTCTCACATAGGGATGATCGATATTCATCGATGTTTCATAACCATCGATGTTTAGCTGAAAAACATCGATGTTTTTACATCGATGTTTTGACTTCGATAACATCGACACATCAATGTAAAAAGAATAAAACATCGAAAAGTAGGTTACTAGTAAATACTAGGTTTTATTTGTTTGTTACCAAAAACATTGATGTTTTTCAATCGATATACAAGATGAATGGTGAGTCACTATCAATATTTAAGGAGAATACTCGGTACATGATTCTCATTCGAATTATGTAAAAAAAAAGTAGGTAAATATTAAAAAACTTTTAAGTAAAGTTACTCAACAATTACTAATTGTTTACGCGTCGTCTGGACACCCTAGCAGCTAGCTGCACTTTCGACTCCAGTCCCTCTTAATACTTTAATCTTGGCTTAGGATAGGCAAAAATACTAAGATATTTTACTCGTTTAAGCAACAAATTTGTTGACTAGGTTAATAATGTGAATTTTGGCAATTTTTAGATGTGAACAAGCGGCACAGTACAACACCTGTGCATGTGCCACCGCCATGACTGGAAAAGTGTCAACGCTTCATTTATTTGAATTGAAATTTATGAAAATTTGGTCCAAAAATAAGAACCTATTTTTTTACATAATTCGAATGAGAACCATGTACCGAGTATTCTCCTTAAATATTGATAGTGACTCACCAGTCAGCCTGTATATCGTACATCGATACTTTTGATTCGATGTTGACATCGATGTAAACATCGATGATTTTCTAATATCGATCATCGAAATTTCGTGACTTGTACGTGATTCTCAATAGAAATGCGCAAAATGTGTCAGCTAAAAGAAATGAATGAAGTATATCTTTCCGCTCAACGAAGTAGTCCACTCATTTAGTTCAGTACTTCATTTAGTTCAGTGGATGACTAACGAATCCATATCCGTAAATGATATCGGAGTGTGATTGAAAGTTACGATGAATGATGCACTTTATTTAGTTCATTTGTATACCTACCTATCTCGATTTTCCTTCATACTTTAAACAGGCAATATGTTTTCTGTTTTTTTTTTTTTTATTGATGGTAGTTAGATGCTTTTTTGTCTAGGTTGGCGTATTTAAAAATCGAAATACGTACAGTGTTTTAATATTATTTACAAGATATTTAAATACCTATTTTCATTTACATTTTTCACCTATTTATATACGCTGCTGATTATTTGCAATTCGTCTCTGCGCCTGACAAGTTCCATATGTGTTTTTTGTAAGGTTTGGGGAAGCAACATATAATATGTTATTAAATATTTTTTAATTATTTATTAACGGTTAAAATACATATGGAATTTGTTAAGTTTGTTTCTAGTTCGAATATCACAAAAAGAACTTTATCAACACAGAGAATGAAGCTGAGATTAAGTTTAGTAAAAAAAAAAAAACAAAATATAAAAAATGCACATATGGAATTTGATAGGCGCAACGACGAATTACTATTCACAAATAACAATTGGGAAAGTTTTTTGGTTGTTAGTCGTGTCCTTCTTTCATTCAGTATATTTAAAAAAGAGCTTTAGAAAATTTCTTTTTAACTCCATTGCAAAAAGCTCTGTTTTGATTGCATTGTTACATAGAGAGTGATGCCAGATGCCGCGCGCACAGTTGGCGCGAACGAGCGAAAAGAAAGACTGAATCACTGAACTAAATGAAGGAGAGACACATTTGAATGACAACTGAATGAGTGATAAGTTTATTTTGTGAAATGAAGTAGTTCATTTCCTTCAATCGTTCGCGAACTACCCATGTCTAATTCTCAAACATATTAGGATGACCCTAAGATGCTTGATGCAGCTCACATAAAAGCAAATAAAATTTTTATTTATATCATATAAGTAAATATTTTTGTCTTATGTTGTACAATACGCAGAATATAACTCGTAGTGGTATTGTTGTTATTGTGTTGTTGTTGTTGTTGTACAATATGCAGTATCTCACCTTTGTCGCTACGATGATTGTCTGGAAATCGCAGGGGCTGGCACCTGAAATTCTAGTAGTCCTGTTGTTGTTTTTGTGCTGTGTCATGTTGTTAACATTGTGTTGTGTCGTGTTGTATAATACGCAGTACGTCTTACACTCATCGCCATGATGGCGGCGCCCTGGAAGTCACGGTGGCTGCTCTTGAAATTCTCGTAATCCCGTTGCTATATTGTATTTTGTTGTATCATGATGTTGTTGTTGCTGTATTGTCTTGGATTGTTGCTTTATATTATGTTGTTAAGTTGTGTTGTATTGTATAATGTACAGTGTATCTCACCCTCATGGCCACGACAGCGGCACTCTGGAAGTCGCAGTAACTGCATTTGAATTTTTCGTAACCATGCTTAGCGCGATAGTGCTCGTCCAACCGGAACTTGTTGCCGAAGCGTTTTCCGCAGTGCTGGGAAACATTTATATTTAGAACAGCAAGGAGAAATGGTTCCCAAAACGGCTTTGGAAGAAACTGAACTCAACTGAAACAACCTAAAAACTACACGCTACTGGGCCAAGGCTTTATCTCCACACTCGAAAGTTTTGAGCGTTTTTTCTCCACATTTCTGGGCATTCGACTCTGTTACAAGGTTACTCTGTAAAAGGTTTAACACCCTAAAAGTGCGCTATATCTACCATAGTCTCATCCCAAAATAAGCTCCCCCAAAGATTTCAAGACCGTGCCCTCCTCTTGTAAGAGTCATATTAACATTGTCAGGTTTTTATGAGTACAACCGGAACAAAGCCGGACTACGACGGAATAACAACAACACAAGGACAAATAGAACAAATATAGAAACGGATATCCGTATAAATATATGCTCAAAGTGGGAATCTAACCCCAGAACGGTTGTCAAAAAAATAGGTTATATAAGAAATATGTATATTTTACCTCGCAGACAGGTCCCAAGCCAGCGTGTTTGATCGCTTTGTGCATTCGGAGACTTGCTTTCTGCATCTTTTTGTTGCATACATCACATTCTGTTAATTCGCGACTCTATTAATAAATAAAAAATTATATATATATATATATATATATATATATATATATATATATATAATATCTTATACCGTTAAGTGTGAGATGTTCCTTTGTTGTTCTCACTCCCACAAAGTCACAGGAAACTATTAAATAACTATTAATACTCACTGACTTGCAAGTTCTCCTTCTCTTCTTGACCGTACAATTTGTTACATGCTTAACTAGTAATTCCTTATTTTTATGCTCCTTTTTACAATACTGTAATAACAAAAACAAACAATTACGAGTAAAAAAAAATTATTATAATTACATTTAGTCACAACCCTTAAAGTAAGAGACAACCCTATATGACTAATAAAAACTTGTTTAAAAATGTGTTTAACATGCACACACAGTCAGTAGTTTCTAAGGTAGGCAACTTAATGCCTGTTTTAGGTAAAAATCGACTGTTTTTTTTTTTTTTTTTTTTCTTTAATAATATGTGTATATGTATATAGAAAAACTAAATTTTGACTAGCTAACTTCAGGGTGTCGGTTTTTTTTTTGTGACGTTCTTTTCGGAAACCGGCTTGTTCGTTGGGCTGGATGTCATCAAACTTGCCGTCAGACGATTCGTAATGACCCTAGAGAACAGTTTATAAACGTCGCTCAGAAGCAAAATGGGCCTGTAATTCTTCAACGAAATGTTATCGCCTTTTTTTAAGAAAAGCACCACCACGCTTCTGTTCCAAGCTTCCCAGCGTAACGCCGGACAATATAAAAACTTCTCGACCTCCCTCAATATCTCGGTTCTTTTCAACGCTGTACTTCTGTCGTCTGTTTTCAGCTTCGATAACCGGCTTTGACCAACAGACGAATCCCTTGAAAACAATTTGAAGCCCCGATTCCGCTCTATCGATTCTTTAATAAGTTTAGTATTAAAGACACGTATATCGCGTCTCAGAGATTTCCATATCCGTCTGTTGATCCGCCTTTATGCTTCATCGTCACCAGCGTCAGCAGATTCAATAAGCGTCGTTCTTCCATAAGATTTTGAGTTTGGTCGGAGAGCCAGGGCTGGCCTAAAGGGAAATGGCGAGTGTGCAAGACTTATAGATGTTCATCGTAAACTATCGATTTTTACTATCCATAATTATCCTGTGTCGGGAGTGCACACGAGAAAAAAAGCCGCCAGACCCAAAATAAAAAAGTGCATCGCGACCCCCGTACCCATGTTTCCACCACCAGGCTATACGTATTCCTAAAAAAAGTCATCACTAGCACATGAAAAATGCCCCTACGATAAAATTATGCCCATTTGTGCGGCTGCATACTTCGCACATCCTTTAGGCCGGCCCTGCAGAGAGCTTTCGGGAACATTTTACGGCAGGGAATAAAATCGGCTCCCGACTATACAGTCGCAGTTCGCACAGGTCAGCTGGTATTAAATGTTACAATCACTAGTAATATATTCAATAATCAACTTACTCTGCATTTAAAACTATCAGTACCGTGTATAGAGACTAAATGTCGATTCAAATTGTCTTTCAAAATGTAATCATTGCACAATTCACATTGTACTCTCGAGTCGTCGACTCCTGGATGGTGCCGTGCCATATGCATGTTAAAACTACGTTTAGATAAGTTCTTTTGACACAGCTTGCATGTAATTCTAGAACTATTGTCGTTAATATCATACAATGCTTCTTTCATTACTTTGATTTCATTTTTGTATTGAGAATTTTCTGTTAAAAATATTAAAGGTTTGTCGTCCTCATCATCGTCGTAGCCTGATTCGTTAATTTCATTTTTTATATCTATTTCATTGCACGTTTCAATTTTTAATTTTATGTTGTTATTTTGATTGTGTAAGCTTTTTATAGTTATTAATTTTATATCATTGATATTTCCTTTTGTATCAAAATCACTTTTATCATTTTCTTCTTCTTTTTTAATAGCCATTAGCTCAGTTTCTGTATCTTTACATTTTTTCCTAAAGTCCATAATGTATTGGAGAGTTTTCAAACAATCCAAACAAATGTTTTGAGGAAGTCCGTCATTAAATTGGATCTGAAAATGTTCAATAAAATATTTTGAAAATTTAATCATGCATATTTAGCTTATTTGTGGGGATGCGATGCTGTCCGAGCAACTGTTTAAAATTATAAAATTCTAAGTGGTAAGTATTTAATATCAGCAAACAAGTACGCTTAATTAAAAAAATAAAAAAACCCGACTGCGTAAAATACTCTTATTATAAACTAAAAAGAATAAAACAATTTACTAGCTTTCATTTGATACCCATATTGCTACAGTAAGAAAAAAAAATTCAACTCCCCCCCCGCATTCCGCTATTTGCGGGCGCCATTTTGAAAATTTATATAGCCTATGTCACTACTACAATTTAGATAAATCCAACGACACCTCATATGTCAAAAACCGTCCAGCCGTTTGGGCTGTAGGGCGTGCCAAAGAAATGGACATACATACATACATACATACATACATACATACATACATACTTACATACATACATACATACACTCGAAAAACATAACCCTCCTGTCGCAGTCGGGTAAATAGTCTTTGTCTAGTATGGAGTCAAGGGATGTTATGTAATATTGTTAATACTTCATGTTTATGTATTTATTTTAATTTTATCATAATTATATATTTAATTAAAAGTCTAAAAACGGATTTTATCGCGTTTATTTAAATTTACTGTTTAACAATATTTAATTTAAATTATTTCCCGACGTTTCGGACCCTTTACAGCGTCCATGATCTCGGGGGACTGAGGTGGTGGGTGTCCGAATAATTATTACGCGATAAAATCCTTTTTTAGACTTTTAATTAAATGAATAAAATTCGCGTAAATATAAGAGAACAGTATAATTATATATTATTATAAATTTTGAAATATAATATTAAGCGCCTGTAATGTCTTAGTATAATTTGGTATGGATCCTATATCAGATTATTAATAAGCCACTACTGAAACAAGGCCCATGAATATATAAGCTCCCATAGAGTTTCTTGCCCAAAAATTTTTTTTTTAAATTAAGTGTCAATACTTGGTCATTTCTGCTATTACAATATTATTTGAGTGTTGTGTACAGTTATAATTGGTTAACATCAAAATGTTGGAAAATTAATATTTTTTTTATTAAAAAATGTTATATTTTCGTTATAATTTAAATAAAAATTACGTATTTTTGTTATTTATTTTATACTCACATTAACACCAGTAGCAGCGAACATTATATCTAATTTGATTGCGCTGTCTATTTCATTTGTAAATATGGGATTAAGATTATTTCGTGATAAACATGTTCTGCAGATATTATTGAAATCCATTTTTTTTATAATTTTGAAGAAATATTCTTTAAATATTCATTCAAAAATAGCTTTTACATTGTTAAAGCGACTAGTTATTCATCTACCAACTGCGAATATTACGTAAAATATAAATGAAGTTATTGACCATTGAGTCTTATTTACTTATATATAATATACTTTAATTGAATAATAATTATAATAAAAATTTAAAACTAGATAAAAAGAAAATTCAACAAATTGTTTTTCCCTCATGTCAAAATATGAAAATGTGTATGAAAAAATAACGCTACCGTAAATCGAAATGGTGGTCTGTCTACCAAAGAGCTGTCTACATTATTTAAAAATTTTAGCACGCCTTGAATCCCTCAATATTTTCTTTTATTCGAATAAATTCTAAAATTACTGTTATCATTAGTGTAAATAAAATATTTTTATAATAATCTACCCAGTAATATAAAAGTATTATTTGCCAATGTTTTATGGAACGGAACGTAAAATTTTATGACTTCGGTTAACGCAGTAATATTTCCCATTATTGTAAACAATATTATAAAATAAAGTTTTACGATTTCAAATAAAAAATTAAAAATAATCTATTTAATTTAAAAATAATTTAGACAAACCTTAAATAAAACATAAATCTAATCTCAAAAGTCTAAATACATAATTAAATATATGTACTCAATACTGTTCTTCTTCTTCTTCTTCAGTGTTGGCTTCCTCAAGGATTTGCCAATGTCAGTACTCAATACTGTATTATGCGTAAAAAATATTTTCTATCATGAATTGTCATTTGAAATTGACAGTGCATCACAGTGCATCGTAACATGAGTTTCACGTGTTTTTCTTTTTAAAATTTTGTATTTTTTAGAATTAATATTTTTAAAAGGCCATGTGATTATTGTACATCAAAATGTTGATCACAGAAGACAAAGATATTGATATATTCGTAGCCAGTAAGATAGGTTCTTTCAAACGTAAGTTTCCAATGCAAAAATGGCTATTTAGTTTAGTAAATCTTCTATTGAATTAGTTATTAAGAGTTTTTAGAGACTGATTTTAATTTATTAATAAGCCTACAAAATGTTATTTTGTGGCGCCAATGTATTTAAGTATGTAAACATACAATCATTTGCCATCTATTTTTTTAAATTTACGAATTTATGTTTATCTGGATAATAATTTGTATTAAGTTTTTGTATTTCTTTTTGCTGAAGTTCTAAATTGTTTTCACGAAAATAATAAACTTTATAAATTTGAACTATAATAACATTAAAAAAAAAATTGTAAATGTAATATACACACAACTTATTACTAATTAATGTTACCTATATATAATTGTTTTTCAGATATTAAATACCACACAGATTCAACGAAAAATAGTAAGAAATGTATAGAAAATTTAGTGGAAATAAAGAGTTTACAGAAAGACGACTCCATAACGTCAATGGTGTGGGGTAATGAGGATCAAACTGAAATACTAATAGGCAAGAAAAATCAGCAGGTAATCTTCCTGAGACATGCAAATATATAATAAAACTAGCTAATACCCCTGACTTTGTCTGCATTGCTTATCATATTAATAATATATTTAAGTGCAATGGACAAATATTAAAATTCTTATCTGTCTGTATGTATATTTGTTCTGGTATCATGCAAGGCCTGTTGTGATACTGGAGATGTGATTTAAAATCTGGTGTAGGCTTAATGATACACTGTCTGGAAGTAGGGCTGACCTAAGGCGAAAATTTCAAGTGTGCAAGATGCACATCTTATGCCCCTATGAAAACATAATCATGTTTTTTTATCCATAATTATCCTGTATCGGAAGTGTACACAAAAATAAAAGCCACCACGCTGTACGTATTCCTTAAAAAAAAGGTCGTTTGAGATCCACCATCGATGTTTACCCTTGTAGAATATCTGAATTTCTTAAAAAAAAAAGATCACCCGAGATCCACTATCGATGATAACCCTTTTAAGCCTTTCTGAATTCCTAAAAAAAAGGTCAATCATCGTCTGTAGCCTATCCGAATACCTAAAAAATATGCCCTCCCAAAAAGCTTGAGTGTGCGGCTGCATACTCCGCACACCCCTTAGGCTGGCCCTGTCTGGAAGTGGAGTTATTGGAGTTATTACTTCATAAAAAATTGTAAAGAAATTGTATCAAAGTCGTTTTGTACACACATATAATAAGCGATGCAAATGTAGCAGGTATCAGTTAGTTATATGGGCCAATCAACTTTTATTTGTCCTGTAAGTACTATGTCTTGTCTTTGACCAATAATCGCAGTTCTGAAGAAAATTAAGTAGTTTGTTGGCATATGTCACATTTATCTTATTAATAAGCAAACATACGAGTACATTATTTTAAATAAATCACTATTAAACTGGAATTTTAATGGTTGTCCAGGTGACAAAACATCCGATGTAGTGTTTTTTGTTTGTCCCCCAGTAGCTTAGTACAATGAAACATTACTTTATACAAAAAATACAATATGGATTTGAATTACACTTGTATATATATTCATTACAATGTCTACTATGATGCTAGCATATAGATTTTTTTTTGCTTCATAATTTTATCGAGTTTTTTGCATGTTCATTTTTGTCCCTATTATATTTTATTATCCTAACGTCCACCGGACAACCGTAAAAAAGTTCCGAAACAAAAACATAAATGGAGTGATCAGTGCTTTGAGAACAAGTCGATCGATTTGGTGACAATACTCATCCATCCCCCATTTTGATTTCATCTTTGCGGCGGCGTTAGTCGGGCGAGTGCGTTTTGAGAAAGTGCGTGGCTTTTTTGTGTGTCTACCGGACAACCAGCACAAAAACGTAAGTATTTGATATATCGTAGTATATTAAAGTTAAATATATTCTATTTAATCTATATTTTTCACTGCGCGGAAGACCTAATTCAAAATATTATTATTTATTACCAGGAAGCGCAAAGACTGATAAATGTCACTCGGACAACCAGTCACTTGGACAACCAAAACCGTTGTCCGTGGGACATTTTGGTTGTCCATAGGACAATACTGGAATTGACATCAGTGGAACGAACTTGAACCACCTAAGATTCGCTGATGACATAGTACTCATAAGCGATAACCCAGAAAATCTCCAGACTATGCTTCGAGATCTGGCACAAGTGAGCAAAAAGGTGGGACTGACCATGAATAAAACAAAGACAAAAATAATAACAAATAGATCACGAGTAAATATTAAAATAGATGACAACGAAATAGAATATGTAAATTCCTATATTTACTTAGGCCAAATAATAGCATTTAATGACCAAATGGACTCTGTGATTGGAAGACGGATTGCCAGCGCATGGAAGAGATTCTGGACTTTGAAGGAAGTGTTGAAAGGCAATCAGTATAACATGGCCATAAAAAGAAAAATATACAACATCTGTATACTACCAATACTAACTTACGGGTGCCAGACATGGGGAACAACACATAAACATGGCCAAAAACTCATGACTTGTCAGAGGGCTATGGAACGAAGCATGCTGGGCTACACTAAACGAGATCGTAAAAGAGCAGAAGATATAAGAAAAATAACTAAAGTGGAAGATGTAATATTAAAAACAAAAACCCTGAAATGGAGGTGGGTAGGCCACATGCTCCGAGATACTGAAAATAAATGGACGAGGGATGTGTCTTTGTGGACCCCCAGACTTAATACTAAAAGAAAATGAGGGAGACAAAGGAAGCGATGGTCAGATGAGATCAGGGGGGCTGCAGGCCCATTATGGCAGAGGACTGCATTGTCTCGGGAGGAGTGGAAGAAGTTGGAGGAGACCTTTGTGTCCCAAGGACACGCAGATAAATGTTATTATGTACAGTAATAATGTAGATAAACATAAATTGTATGAAACATTGTTAACTTTATCAGCAATAAAGGTTTAATAATAATAATAATAAGGACAATACTGATAGAATCAGCATGAAGCAATACTTTTTCCTTCAATAATTAGTCACTAAAGAGCCTCTTACAAGGGCTTTTTTTTTATCGCAGGGGAATCCATTTACGGACGATATCCAGGACGCCCGGGTCGGCAGTCCTAGACCTATGTCGGACTCGGCACTTTGGGAGTGCAATACCGTACTAAGCCCCTGCGGGAGCCTTCAGCCGCTTTAATTGGAGGGTAGACCATTTATTACTTTTTAATATAAATTAGATTCCGACGACCGTTCTGGTGTAGTGGTGTGAGTAGTTGCCTCAACGCCGCGCGCCGGGGTCGGTCGCGGGATCGATTCCCGCTCGGGACAGATAATTGTATTTGTACAAATATTTGTTTCCGGTCTGGGTGTATGTGCTTGTGGGTCTCCCCACCATGCCTCGGAGAGCACGTAAAGCCGTCAGTCCCGGTTATCATAGACATAGTGGTGGATTAAGCTCCAACCCTGCTTCTACATGGAGACAAATAGTAACTTTATGTGTTCCTTTCTCGAGAATCGAACCAGGGACCTCCCGATCCTGAGACAAACGCCCAAATTACTACACCACGGAGGCATTTAGCTTACTTAACACATTTTTGGTATATCTAATAGTTCTCTATTCTAAATTATTTTTGTTGTTATTTTTAGACTTACAGCAGACCCGGAGAAATTAGCTGAACGAAAGAGAAAAAACAGGGAAAGCTACCATAATAAGAATAAACTAATTTCAAGTATGCCGCCAGAAGATAAAGAAAACTGCAGAATTATATGGAAGCTACGAAAACAGCTATTTAAGCTGATTAAAGAGGCGGTTAATGTTTCTAATTTAATTAGTAAGAGTTATCATGTTTATAGGTCGGTTCATTATTTAATAATTTATTGTAATGTTGATTCTTTTGTAAAAATTATAATAAAACTGATAATTATTGTCATATAGATGTTTCTTTTTTTTTTACATAAAAAGAAGAAATACAGGCGATTTCAATCCTAGTATCTCCTTTGGACTCCCGAGTATGTTCTATGGACAACTGTATATGTCCACTGGACAACCATTTTGTCCCTGTCTCCTAAAGACATATTATCGTCATTTTTACTTAAAAAAAACAGTAAGGTTTACAAAAGTTTCAAATATGAGTGTAAAAATTAAAAGTGAATTCATAAAGAGTGTTATATCACGTATTAAATGTTATTTTACAAGTTAAATGAAATGTTCGTTACATTTAAAGTTTGTCGTTGTCCATGAGACAATATTATTGAGAATAACTTACAAATTAAAAGTTGCGTCATTTATTTACGCAAGATAAATTGAAATCCATCCTATATTAAGTGAGAATAAAGTAACGGTTTACAATTTAAATTTCAAATGGGTCAGATGTCTATTTAGTTAGTTTTCCTAGGCACTATCTAAACTAGAGTCATGTGGATTTCGGAGTCAATTTACTATTTTATTTAAATAAATCGTTCTGCTCTATGTGAATTCTTGAAATATAAATAATTATCTACAACAAAACTGTTAAAATATAAAAAATTTTAAATAAAATTAAAAAATTAAAATTTATCATTGATGTACACTTAAAAGTTGATTGACCCATATATATTATATTATTGGATTTTATATTATCCACAGAATTATTATTATTGGGTTTATTATTATCCACAGGTTCAAGTATACAACACTCTACAAGGCTTTACAAAAACATACACAGCTGATTTTGGTACCGGTGATATCGTTGGTCTTGGTAAACATAAGAGGCGGCTGTTGGCAGCGTTGTCGAGTGGTACCGTGCAGATTTGGAGTAAAAAGGAAAATGTTGTTGTGAATACAGGGGGCAAGTTGGATAGGATGAAGGTTTACGAACAGGACACTACTTTGTTTGCTACAGGTTATTAATTTGACTGTATCAACATGTAAATGTCCCTCCCTCTTCTTTCTATGTTTTTGAAGGTTTTATATTATTCTTATTTATTTTTTAATGTTCCTACATCAAGTTGATTGTTGATTTCAATTTTTCAAATGAATTAAAAAAGATTGTTCTTTTGGCGCCTAGGGCCTATACTTCCTCCGCGCCCATGGAAAGTAATATTATAATTTTCATTAACTGTTAATAAAATGACGAGCGTTCTGGCCTAGTGGTGTGACTAGTCACCTTGACAATGACAGTCGTGGGTTCAATTCCCTCCAAGGGCAATTATTTGTATTTGTACAATATTTATTTCTGGCCTAGGTGTATATCGTAGTGAGTCACCTTACCGTGCCTCGGAGAGTACGTAAAGCCGTCGGTTCCGGTTGATATCATGGACACCTGATAGCAATTGTTACTCATAGGAGGGAAATTATCAGCCACTCCACAGTGGAGCAGCGTAGTGGATTAAGCTCCAACCCTTCTTCTATATGGAAAAGAGGCCTTTGCCTAGCAGTAGGACGCTTAGTTAATAATTTTCTTTTTCTCAAAACAAAACTCAAACCTAAAAACTTGACCAAAAAAAATAATACATTTCAGGTGGTGAAGAAAACGAGTTAAAAGTCTGGCGTATTGGTGAACCAGCACCGATATTCACGGCTAAAAACTTGCCGCACGACTGGCTTCAGCTCAGAAGACCGGTATGGGTGTCGGATCTGACCTTCCTGGCTCCGGAGTTACTAGCAGTCTGCTCGAGACATGGTTATGTTAGGTGAGCTGATTTAGAATCCTATTGATTCTTTCTTCATGTTCTATGTCCCCAGGATGGGGCAGAGGGCGTCCATAGTGCGCTGCCATCTCGCTCGGTCTTGGGCTATCAGCTTCATCTCGGGCCAGGACAGCCCAACATTCTTCATCTTTGCTGTGACATAGCTGCGCCAGGTTTGCTTGGGGCGGCCACGTTTTTTTTCCCCTTGAGGAATCCACTGTAAGGTCTCTCTCGTATGTGAGAGGGAGGCGTCACCATAATTATCCTTCCGCAACAAACTACGCTTACCAACCCGACTGCCAAGCGTGGCAAGTATTGGTAAACCAAAGAGATAATGGCGGAGACCTACTTTAGCAGTGGCGATCCAACGGCCGAAGTAGTAGTAGTAGTAACAGCATTACATTTAAACTGTTTTGTTTATCAACTACTAGCATCCGCCCGCGGCTTCGCCCGCGTGAATATCGTTTATCGCGATTTAAAAAAAGTATGTTCTATGTTACTTCTAATACCTCCAAGAATATGTGAACAAAGTTTCATGATGATCGGTTGAGTAGTTTTTGCGTGAAAGCGTAACAAACAAACTTACATTCGTATTTATAATATTAGTATGATGCTGTTCTTTTTTTTTGTTTAATATTCGTAATTAATTAAATTTTATTGTTTCAGGCTTTACGACACAAGGGCACAAAGACGACCCGTCTGCAATGTGGAATTTGAGTCAATGGCTGCGACTTGCATGGCACCAGGGTTCGATGATCAGTGAGTAATTTTTATATTTTATATATGAACTATCCTGTAACTATCTGGCAGCGTCGAACGGCCGTCCGCGAGATAGGCAGACGACTTGAGGAAAGTCGCCGAAGCCGTTAGATGGAGGCTGCTTTGAACCGGTCGCTCTAGAGGTCGATAAGGGAGGTCTACGTTTAGGGATCGACGGCCTTACGTGCTCTCCGAGCCGTGGTGGGGAAACCCACAACGACATACACCCAGACCGGAAACAAATATTTGCACAAATAAAAATATCTGCCCCGAGCGACAATCGAAACCGCGACCGCCAGCGTTAAGGCGACTATTCGCACAGCACTACACCAGAACGGTCGTCAATATATATCGAAGTACATTGAAGGACTGAGGTATATGACGCGACGACGATGACCATCCAAATCCAAGACTAACGAACAAAACCTATACACCGTCGCGGGGTAAGATAGGGGGATGTAATGTCCCCGAAACTGTTTACCAACGCGATGGAGGATGTCTGTAAGACTTTGGACTGGAGTGGACGAGGAATCAATGTTACTGGAGACTTAAACCTTCGTTTCGGCGACGATATCGTCATCTTCACGGAGGCATTGGAGGAGCTAGGCCGGATACTGGGCGACCTAAACGAGTCCTCCCGACTGGTCGGCCTCGGTATGAATTTGGACAAGACGAAAGTTATGTTCAATAAACATGTCATACCAAGACCGATATCTGTCGATGGTACCATTTTCGAAATGGTACACAGGATTATGTCTTCCTAGGCCATAAAATCATAGTAGGTCGAAACAAGTTCGGAAGCCGATAGGAGAATTCAGTTGCGCTGGGTGGCATTTGGTAGGCCTAGTCGAGTCTTCGATTCGAAGATTCCGCAATGCTTAAAGACAAAAGTCCTCGAACTTCACTGACGACGGGATTAGTACTCAAATTTAAAGTCAATCAACGTGCTATGGAACGGGCTATGCTTGGAGTCTCTCTCGAGGATAAAATCAGAAATGAGATAATCCGTGACAGAACCAAAGTAACCGACATAACTCGTAGAATCAGCAAGTTGAAGTGGCAGTGGGCTAGTTACGTATGTCTTAGGACCGATAGCCGCTGGAGCGGACGTGTCCTGGTGTGGAGACCGCGTGTCGGCAAACGCAGTGTGGGGTGTCTTCCAGCCGCTGGACCGACAATCTGCGCAAGGTCTGTGGATAAGCGAGATAATTGGCACGAACTTGGGGAGACCTACTAGGCGCATCCCCCGGGTGGCGGATAGGGGAAGCCACTCGAACGCCTCGCGAGTGGTCGGGGTCTTAGGAACCCCGTGGACCAAAACCAGCAACGGTGGGTGCGAAAGCGCAGGAGGGGGATGACTCGCTCTCCCCCTCCATTCGTTGGCGCGAAATCGCAGTGGTTGGACACGGAGGCGCACAAGCCACTGGGTCCCTGGACCAGCTGATGTACGGGCCCAGCTCAGGGGGTTCGCCGTCTGGGGTAGCTGGGATCCAGTGGTGGGCGGGGCGCCAAAGCGCGGTGAGAGTGTGGGTCGATGGGTTTTAGTGGGTATTCTGGCTTCGTAGCCAGCGAGTCCCACATACCCGTCGCTTGCGGGCGGCGGGATGCGTAAATACATTTCCCATCTTTAAAAAAAAGGGGGGGAGGCCTATGTCCAGCAGCGGACTGTGATAGACTGAAAAAAGCGATAAAACTAGCTGTATTCTACGGATTTATTCGCGAACTGATTATAGTGTAGTTCCGTAAAAATTCTGTTCTTTAAATGTTGATTCGGATCATTATCTACCTACTCGCAAAGTTTCATCACAAACGATACAATAGTTTAATAAGTTATATTATTATGAGCGGAAAGTGTGTTGGAGATAGCTGGGAGCTTAATCCACCCCGCTGCTCCACTGCGGATTGGTGGAGTTTCCCAACCCAGAGTAAAGACCGTTATCAGTTATTATGATAACGACTGGGACCGACGGACTTACGTACTCTCTGAGGCACGGTGAGTAAAAAATTAACACAGATTTAGAGTGCAGAATTTATTGAGAAAAGACGGCAGGAAACTGGAACATTACTCTATTTTGAATACTTAAATAAATAAATTAATTAAAACAGTTCAATTTATCTTCCCCAGCCATGTTCTGGTAGGATTCGGTCGCGGTCAGCTCCAGCAGGTGGACCTTCGGAACGGCAAGCCGGACAAGGGCTACAAGGGGGCGGTGGGCGCCGTCACCAGTGTAGTGGGGGTGGGGGGAAGGGTCGTCAGTGTCAGCCTGGACCGGCATCTCAGGGTGCACAAAGCTAACACCAAGGAGCTGGTTTACAAGGTTGGAATTTTCTGAAGTAAAATATTAAAATTGTTCAGTAACAGTACAAGATCCGACTGCAAAATAGTGCTCTCATCGATTGTTTGCTAAAATCCTAATTTTTTTATATATTTATTATTAGGAGAATACAAATCTACAGGATTGCCTATCATAAAGTGGCCGCTAGTATTTTAAATGAAACACCATCCACTTCACAGCAATATATGTATATAAAGACGGAAAAACCACGGTTGCCATTGGGCACTTGGCTGCAGCTCTTCCCAGCCAAGTGTAAATTTTTTTTTTTTTTTTTTCGATAAATTATATTTATTTATATATATTTTATTTACTTTACTTTACAAATGTCGGTACAGTAATCTTAATTTATATATGCATTAAAAACTACTGAGGTTTACAATTTTGCATATAATTTACAGTTTTGCAACAATAAAATTGGATTATTAAGTAGGTTAGTTATAAATTTATTTAGAGACAAAACTAGGCAAGCGCATCAAGTGTTTATCTGTTATCTTTAAGGTAGGCACTAAATAAGTGGTTCTTTAATTTGTTTTTAATATTATATGGTGTGATAGTGTCGCGTAAATCGGTGGGTAGATCGTTTATTAAACGTGGAATCAGGTAGCTGGTCGTTCGTTCGCCTTACACATTTGAGGCGCTTATCGTCTGGAGTCGGTTCCGTGCAACTGACCGCGTGTACAAACGATGTTCAATTTCGTGTTTTTTTTTTTTACGCAGGGGAATCCATTTACGGATGATATCCAGGACGCCCGGGTCGGCAGTCCTAGACCTATGTCGGACTCGGCACTTTGGGAGTGCAATACCGTACTAAACCCCTGCGGGAACCTTCAGCCGCTTTAATTGGAGGGTCCCGTATCTGCAGGCAACAGGATCCCTCCAGCGACAGGCTGGCCTCGGCGAAAAGGCCAGACTTCTCCTCCATGGGGACTTCAATTTCGTGTTGTAATATTTTATTAAAAAAAAAAAAAAAAAATTCTTTTAGTAACATAAAAAATAACAAATAGGTGTGATATTGATACATTTATACGTTCGTGACGTACATTTATGATTTATATATCAAATTAAAGCTATTTTCTTTTTGTTCATTATGGTATACGGTTGCTTAACGAAATCTGGCCGCAAATAAGGGTTGCCCGCTGTTAAAGATGTGTGGGTACTGCAGGCGTGCAGGGGCAACGGCTTGTTCACTCGGTTATTTCACTGTTCTTAATCTTAAACACACGAAGAAGCAAGCACCACACTATGGAAGGAATGTCAGCGATAGCAAGCACAATGTAAAAGGAAAACTGAAGCGATACAGCGAGAGATAAAATAACGTACGTTAGCGGTTAAACGATAAAGCAAGTAACAAGCGACACGAGCTTAGCGCGGGAATGCAAAACTGCGACTGGTTTTGTGAGTCGACGGCGGCCGCTCGTGCGCCGCATCGTCTCCGAGCGATATTGTATTGTTCAAGCGTTTCTTAAATATATATGTGCAGCGCGACGAGCGCGGTGTGTCTGTATGTAAATTTATTTATTTTAAAATAATATAATAAATAATATAATAATAAATATATAATAACAATATAATAAATATATAATATTTAAAGTAAGGTAGGCTACAGATGCGAAATATTAAAGGTAGAATGTAAGATTTGTAAGAAGTACTACTTACATCGCTATCAGAGACATTATCAATAAACTACAAGTTTTGGTTTCAAAGATTGCGAATAGAAATATCAGAAAGATAAGATGGAATTTGATAGTGAAACAGAATACCATTTTCCATCCATCAGAAACTTATGTGTTAGATACCGTTATATGCGAAATAAGTAATTGAAACTTTAAATTGGTACTAATCAATGACTGACCCGTTGGTGCAGTTTGTAGTGACTCTGTTTTCTGCTACAAGGGTTGTGGATTCGATTCCCGCCCCGAGTCTGGGTGTAATATATGTTTATTTATATATGTATAATTTATATGTTTATTTATTAATAAAAAATGTATATCAGTCGGCTGTTACCTAAAACACAGGCATTAAGTTGCCTACCTTAGGAACAGACGACCTTGTGTGTGTGTTAAACATATTTATTTATTTATTTATTTATCAATCAATAAATCGGCTTATCTACTATCTGAAACGAGATGAATCCTGTTGGTTCAATTCGTTTCAGATAGTGCTTCTTCTCCACATAGGAGAAAGTTAGAGCATAATCCGTCACTGTTTATATAAATATATCAATTCAAATAAAAACACACTTTTTTTAGTTTAGTTAGTTAGTATATTGAGAAGAACTGTAGGCTGTAAACTATATACTGACTATTGACAGACGAGGTTAATAATCAAAATCAAAATCAAAAACGACTTTATTCAAATAGGCCCCACGAGCACCTTCGAATCGTCATTTTACAAATTAACATGTGCTTTAGTGATTATTATTTTTTGTAATAGTAAAGCTGCCACCGATTCGGAATGTAGATTCTGTAGAGAAGAATCGGAAAGAAACTCCGCAGTTACTCTTTAAAAAATAATATATAAACTGTGTTTTAATACAGACTAACTAATCCTGTACCGAATAATACGCTTTATCTATTATTTTTTTTAAATAAATTTTATTAATTTATGTTGAGACAATTCCAAAATTGTTTGTGGGATTTTATTATACATGCGAATACCATAACCCAGAAAGGAGACGTTTAATTATAATGAAAACCGGAAAAATAATCTTGTGTACAATTATATCTATTGAATTGTCATTTTCAGCAATATTTAACATCGAAGCTGACGGGTGTGCTAGTTCAGACCGCGACCTCTACACCTCTCAAGAGAGGTGACACGGAGATCAAAGAAGAGGACCAGGTCGAAGAGGTTGAGGTCAAAGAAGAGGACATGGATGACATCTTTGATAATATGGAAACTGTTGGGTGAGTTCACGTTAAAAAACTGTCGTTATTGATATTTTTATGTTCGGAAAATATTTTGTAATACGAATAGATATTTGCGACTTCGTCCCCGTTTCTTATCCATATATTAATACGTGAAGCAAAAGCTTTCTACCCCTTTTTCTGAAAATAACGCGGACGGAGAAGTATGAAATTTGCCACAGTTAAAGTTTGTATGGAAAAGAAGTGCAGAATGCTAATATTTTTTATAATAATGCTCAAAAAATACATTAAATTGATTTAATAAAAACACTACACTACGACACACACACACACACACACACACACACACACACACACACACACACACACACACACACACACACGCGCACGCACACACGCACACACACACATATACGTACGTACAATGTACATATATACACAAATTTTATATATTTTCAATCTGTTGTCAACACGGTCTTAAATACAGGTCGAATTTTTTATCGAAATTTTTAAGACTGCTGCATATGTCGCTCACCATGTTGTGCGCAATCATATTTTTATGATGTTGACAATACTGTCAATTATAGATTAGGTCGAACTTCGACCACTGGGCGACCACTAGTTATATGAATACTGTATATATAACATTATTTATTCTACTTAAAAAAATGTACAGTAATTGGTATAAAATGTTTGTTAGCAAAGGTGGACTTATCTCTAGAAGATATCTCTTCAGCCAACCTGCGGTAGTGAGAGATAATGTAATTAAGCAGGCTTAGAAAGTGCAGTGATGTGAATAATACACACAATAAATACATAAAAATAAATAGCTAATTAAATAATGTATTTTATTAATAAAAAGATAATTAAATAATGGATTATAATATTATTTTGTTACGTGCAGAGCAAACAAACGTAAAAAATAACAGAAGCAAAAAAAATACACAATTTAAAAAAAATCTATGTAAAACACATAGCGTCATGTTTCAAAATGTGTTTCTTTCAAATGTTAATTACCTTACATTAAATGGAGATATCACTATACTTTTACCCGACTGCGACAGAAGGAGAGTTATGTTTTTCGAGTGTATGTATGTATGTATGTCCGTCCATTTCTTTGGCACGCCCTACAGCCCAAACGGCTGGACGGTTTTTGACATATGAGGTGTCGTTGGATTTGACTAAATTGTAGTAGTGACATAGGCTATATATCAAAATGGCGCCCGCAAATGGCGGAATGAGGGGGGGGAGTTGTTTTTTTTTTCTTACTGTAGCAATATGGGTATCAAATGAAAGCTTTACTAGCTTTCATTTGATACGCCAAATGTTTTATTCTTTTTAGTTTATAATTAGAGTATTTTACGCAGTCGGGTTTTTTTTTTTTTTTTTTTTATTATTATTAGACAAGGTCCGAGTGTCTGAGAAATAAAACTTAAAAAACATGATTGTAATCTATTCAGTAGTTTTTATAGACTTCGATCATTTCATTTATATAAATATTTTATTATTAAATTTCATTACAGTGAAACACCACGCAAGAAACGTGCAGAAGGTACAGAAGCAACAGAAGCGAAGAAGATGAAACCGTCCGCAGAGGGCAGCACAGTCGAAGTAGAAGATCCAGACCCAGAAGAGAAGATCATGAAACTTCTGAGGAGCACAGAAAAACAAAAGAGGAAGATCGAGAAGAAAAAACGGCAGAAGAAAGCGAAGAGCGTGTTTCATAATGCTTAGAATAAATTATGTTTAGAAATATGTTTTTTATTATAATTACTTCTCCTTTTTTGTTTAAATTTGTTTTAGTATTAATATGTTGATAATCAATTCTGTTGTGTATTTTTACCCGACTGTGCTAGAAGGAGGGTTATGTTTTTCGAGAGTATGTATGTATAATTGTTTGTGTCACTCTGTGGCCTGAACGGCTCGATGGATTTTACATTGAAAGGTGTCATTAGATTGGTATTTACTGTGAGAGTGTAACTAGGTATATCAAAATAAAAAAAGTAAAAAATGGCGGATTTTTAGCGTCAATTTAATTTCATTTCCAAATTACACGGAAACGCAGTCGGATTTTTTAGTTTTTTAACCCTTTCCCGGCCAGATTTTGGTACAGTAATCGTGCCCCCACGGCCAGACGACTTTAGGTATAATTTCAAACAGTGATGGGACATCTGAATAATTTTTATCGATATTACACATAATTATAGTTAACTTTTGTCTGCGATATCGTACGAATTTGTTTTAAGCCTATAAAGGAGATCGTGCCAAAGGGCAGTAAGTAGTTATATGTATATTGACAGTACCATCAGTGCAGTGATACAATCTACCTGTGCCACGGTGAACGGAACGGAGGATATAAATTAATCTAAAATAAAACACTCATAAATAAATTATAAAAATAAAAGCCATGTAATATTAAGTATATAATTTCCCAATTTGGAAGTGGGGCTCCTCCTTAAATCGGGTTGAAATTTTTTTTAACGTTTTTTATGAATAATAAACATGAGAGAAAGTAGTAATAAGTTGACGCACGCCCAAAAAAAAATTAAATTTTTTTTTATTGATAGGTTGTTAGGTCTTTTTTTTAGCGTTAATTCTAGTTTTAACAAAGGCATTTAGCAAGAACTAGTTCTAACTAGCAAAACAAGTATGCTTAATTAAAAAAATAAAAAAAACCCGACTGCGTAATACTCTTATTATAAACTAAAAAGAATAAAACAATTTACTTGCTTTCGTTTGATACCCATATTGTTACAGTAAGAAAAAAAATCAACTCCCCCCCCCCTCATTCCGCCATAAGTGGGCGCCATTTTGAAAATTTATATAGCCTATGTCACTACTACAATTTAGACAAATTTAACGACACCTCATATGTCAAAAACCGTCCAGCCGTTTGGGCTGTAGGGCGTGCCAAAGAAATGGACATACATACATACATACATACATACACTCGAACAACATAACCCTCCTTCTGTCGCAGTCGGGTAAAAAAAAAGACCTAACAAGCACACTCCATCGTACATCGAATAGTGTTTTGTTTTTTTTTCTTTTAAAAATAAAGTAATGCGCCACCTTAATATTGCTTTTCTCATGTTCTTTATGCATAAAACATGAAAAATAAGTTTGTTACCCCGGTTTTAGCAGGAGCCCTACTTCCGAATATTTACCTTAACAAAAAATAAATTTTTCGCTCATAATATAATCTAATCAGCTTTAATGTATTAATTCAATATTTTGGAGACGAACAGGGTGCGATTTCTAATTGAACTTCTTCTGTTGAATTTCTTAAGCTATTTTTATACTAGTTTGCATAAGTTTCCCGCCGAATATTTTTTTTTACATATATTTATTTCCAAGCGGACGAATTTTAAAATGAAGTCTTAAATGGGAACACTAACTACTACTCGAACTGCAATTACTGTCGTTGCTGATATTTTCTTGTAATATATTCAATAATTCGTCGTCGTCCAACATAATATTGTACAGCACTAGGCACATGAAGTTAACGTGTTATTACGGGGATGGCTCTGTAGGTACCGATGTTTACAAACCAATATGCCTACCGTGTCGCTTGCGCCGCACGGAAAATCACGGTGATGGCCGCAAGTGATCGTCTGGCAGTAACTGTATTAGTGACGTCCCAAAATAATATCGAGATCAATAATATATTTTTTTTTGGTTTCGTAGTTTTCTACCGATTCTCTTTAATTGTGGTTTATTATTCAAATAAGAGGTTCAAAAAACACAATAAATAATTAATTTATACTCTAGACATGTATTAACAAGATAATTATTAGTTTTAAAGGATCTCTTCTCTATTATTTAGTTTTTACTAGCGCATCACTAGCCTACGTAAAATTACGGGTTCGGCGCTGTGTGTTAGGGTTGTGATAGCGCCTAATTTGACTATTGCATTTAAATTGCATTTTTATGTATCAGAATGTTAAGCCTATTGTTTTAAAGTTGGATTATTGTAAAGTACACATCCTGAAGTATTATAAATAATATAAATTTTCTTCATATTTTTTATATCTAATCAAGAAATAGACATAGAAAAAATAGAACGTAATATTACGGGCTTGGCGCCACAGGCATTAACATGAAAACACGGAATATTACGGTGACGGCCGGGAAAGGGTTAAATGACTTTGACTTGTGTTTATTGTTTACCTCAAAATCTCAGTCTTGGGTGGATGGGTTTCCGTCCAGGGTTTCATTAGGTATGTATCTGGACCCCAAGTTTGTAAAGGATGTGAAACAGCAACATTGTACATTTATTAATAATATTAATAATCGCCAAAATTGTCTTACGTAATTAATGAATGCCCTCTTAGCGGAATCTTCATTCAGAATAGATGGTAGCTTTACATCTTTATATTTATAATTCTTCTATGTGTATGTAATGTTCACTTAATAATATAGTACATTCAAATATGCATCTTGAAATACCTAACGTAAGGTTAACATTTGTTTTCAACATGTAAAGTGATAAAAATGTTCCGAGCATTACGTTGACTACTGATTTTTTGTCTCTTTCTTACAAGTTGCCTTGAATCCATAGTAGAAAGAGATGCAATCCCTCTCATAGGTACGTTTTTTGAGTGCACGTGCGCATTCCAGTTTGTATGTAAATTCCTTAGACTGAACTCCCACTAAACGGTCGGACCGAGTTTGACTAAATTTTTTGTGTGTTCAAGCGTATTCGAGAATGATTTAGATTCACAATTCGGTCCAATAAAAATGATTTTTTTAATTAGTTTATTTACAAGTTGTTGTTAATCTTGGAATATTTTACATTGGATCCGACAGACAGCGCTGCGATCGCGGTGTCGAATATCCAAAAATATTTTATTTTACTTCCAGTTTGTCCCGATAGTTGGCGTCCTTCGATTTCGCTGAAAATTTTCTTATTTCTACCCCCAAAAGACGTTTTTTTTTTGATAATTTTTTCAAATTTTTTTACCCAACCAAAATAAAGGACTGAATTTTAAAATAAAATTGCTATTTTTTTCTTTAAATACTTATAACATTTAAAAAATATATATTATTGGATTATAGCTATTGGAACTGCCTTCCCTATAAAATTTTTGTTTTTGAATGTAGTTTTCATACATGAAATATTTGGGTTTTTTCTAAAAAACCGTCACACTCATAGTCCGACCATTTTTTTTATTGCTCAAAAAAAAAAAACTTCAACTAATTCTGCAATAATCCACGCTAAATTCAAGTTGTGCCGACAATTGCTTCAATTAAATGACTAATCCGATGGCGCAGTTTGCAGTGACCCTGTTTTCTGCTCCAAGGGTTGTGCGTTTGATTCCCGGCCCGAGTCTGGGTGTAATATATGTTTATTTATATATGTATTATTTAATATGTATATTTAAAAAAAACATGTGAGCCGTCACGGGACGCCTGGCAGATGTAAAACATCGACATTATTTTGTAAAAGTAATATGCAGAAAAGAACATATTGTGATATGAACTAAATATGTCATAATGATAAAATAAAATATTACGATTTTTTTCCAGATAACGATGACTATTTATTGAATAAACATTTATTTTCATTAAATACAAAAATTTACGAATTTATTTCAAATCGTGACTACTTAATTCGTTTAATCAGTGACTTCGAATGCGCATGGCGACGCGTCGCCACGGCATGCGTCGCCACGCCAGAAATCGGTTTTACGTGCGCCTATAGATGTTTCACATCAAAAAATTATATCAGTCGGCTGTTGCCTATAACACAGGCATAAAGTTGCCTACCTTAGGGACAGTCGACCTTGTATGTGTTAAACATACTTAAATTTTTTTTTTTTTTTTTGTTAAAAAATATCTCAAATTTGGATTATGGAACTGGACTGGTGAAACTTCAGAAGTTGATACATAAAATGTTTATCTTCAAAAAGACTGTTATTTTTTCAACTTAGAAACAGACTGTATGTGTGTGTATCTTAAACATATATACACTCATTTGCAAAAAAAACGGGCGGTTTCGATTTTCTTCCTGGCTGAAAAAAATAAAATACCAAAAAGGTTTTAATCATTTGAACATGTTACTGGCCAGTTATAAAAGTGCCATAATGTTTATAAGAGTACATTCCAAATTCAAATTTTTGACTGAGCCTGGTTTTCAAAGAAAATAACTTTTAACTACATTTTGTGGAGCGAATTCCCTATAGTTAATATCGACTCTAATTAACTTTTTGTCAATTTTTATTAAATTATCTGGTGTCCTTGACATTTAAAAGTATTGTTATTACTGTTTAGCAATCTCGAAAATGGTAGATAAAGTGATAAAAGCGAGCAAAATTATTGCGCTGCTTGAAGAAGGTTGCAGTCAATGCTTCGTGGCTCAGAGGCTAAATGTGAGTCGGTCGACAGTTCAAAGGACCTGGCAGCGCTATCAAGAGACCGGTTCCGTCAAGAGAAGGCCTGGTTCTGGCAGAAAGACATGTACCGAACCAAGGGATGATCGTTTTCTAGTTAGTCAAGCGTTGAGAAATCGCAAATCTTTTTATGTGGACCTCAAGAACACCCTCGAAGAAGTAAGAAATGTGCAAATTAGTCTATGGACGGTCAGGAGGAGGCTTCTCGCTGCTAATATACACAGTCATCGCCCGGCACGCGGCCCTAAATTACTCCGTGGACATCGAGTTGCCAGGCTTAGCTTCGCTCGAAATTGTGTGTCATGGTCTCATGAAGACTGGAATAGGGTATTGTTCTCCGATGAAGCCAGGATATCTCTGCATGGTGAAGACCGACGTCGGCGAGTGCTACGTAGACGAGGAGAACGCTTTGCAGAGGCATGTTTTGAAGAAATCACACCTTATGGAGGGGGCTCTGTTATGTTTTGGGCAGGAATAAATTCTATGGATCGTACGGAGTTAGTCTTCATCGAAAACGGTACACTGACTGGACACCGATACATAACGGAAGTTCTAATTCCTTATGCACAACCCGCTTTAACCGCTCTCGGCGAAAACTCAATTTTTATGGACGACAACGCTCGCGCCCACCGGTCTGGCGGTGTGGATGCGTATATGCTAGAAGTCGGAATTCGTCGTTTGGACTGGCCAGCTAGAAGTCCGGACCTCAATCCCATAGAGCATGTCTGGGACGTTCTGAAGCGACGAGTGAGATCAGTGCAGCCGGCTCCGCAGACCATCAGAGAGCTAAAGAATGTGATTACCGCGGAGTGGGAACGTATTCCCCAAGAAACCATAAAAGATATACTCACTAGCATGCCCAGACGAATGCAAGCTGTGATTTCAGCAAGAGGGGGTCACACTCAATACTAAACTTTTATCTGCTTTTAATGTATTCAAGAAAAACAAAGAAATTAACGCGTTTCATTTTTATTTAGCGAGCAGGTACAATCGTAGTGTTTTGAGCTTAAACATTATTTCTTAATAATTTAATTAAAATGTTATGATAAAACTGATGAAAACTATTCCTTCCTAATTAATTTATAAAATTCTGAGGATAACAATACCTAAAATTGTCAAACAAACTAATAGTAACTATAAAATAGTTCTTTGCTTAAGTGCCCGTTTTTTTTGCAAAAGAGTTTATTATTAGAGACTATAAATCGCCCATGACTATTAAAAATGTCGGATATGAAAAAAAATAACTACAGGAGAGGGATGCAAAGTGTAAATTGCATGCGTCTTTTTACATATTTTTTTTTAAATACCGACATTTATAAATTAAGTGATTAAAGAACTATGCATAAAATAATATTTTTCTTTTCAGCTGATGTTAGACTTGGTTATTTAGGAACGTTTTAAGAAATCAATCAACAAAAAAAAAAACTCGATTTTGCAGTTCCGACGATGTTAATAGTCATGGGCGAAATATGCCTTTGTAAAATGATTCAAATGTGCTTTTGAAACCGACTTCAATATTTGATTGATTGAAATATTTGTAAATATAAAATAAAAAAAAACAAAATATATTTAAACTTTTAACTTTTTAATTGGGCGCATTGTTCTCCTTCTCCGGCCACGTGGGATCAGAAACACTCTTAACAAGATCCCACAGGGCGTCACTGTTCACTGGCATTTCAAACGGTAGCAAAAGTTTCCGGGCTTCGTTCTTCACATCTATATATTTATTAAGGATTTATTATTGTTTAATACCGATGACGGCATTGAGGAGCTATAGACCGTGAGGCGTGGAGGAGAATTGGGGAGGCAAATGCCCAACGGTGGGCGTTATAAATGCTGGCGAAGAAGAAGAATAACGATTAACTGAACTGAATACAGATTCCACTGCTAGGCAACGGCTTCTTCTCCATATAGGAGATTGGATTGGAGCTTAATCCACTGATTGGCGGATAATTCAACTACCATAAGTAACGATCGTTGTCAGTCTGTGATAACAACCGGTAGGCAATGGCGTAGCTAAATAACCAAAGGCCCTGGTGCAAAAAATAAATTAGGGCCCCAAATAAACTGTTTAAGTTTTATCAATACAAGCCAAAATATAAATAGTTATATTTAAATATTTTAAAGGTATAAAGCTACTTTATCTTCTGCTCTTTATCATGCACAGCAGAGCCCGTCCAGGTTCTACGCGCAAGCAAATTTCAATAGTTCAATTTGTTGGTCAGGTTCTGAGGGCCCCCTGAGCTTGGGGGCCCCGGCGCAAGACACCGTCTAGCCCTACGGTAGTTACGCCACTGCCGGTAGGCTATTATGTAACTTGCGCGACCGCATCGCAATCGTGGTGTCGAATTTCAATACTAGCTGAGCCTCAATTAGTTACGCAATAGTCGCACAGAACCGTCACCGATGGCTTTACGTGCTCTTCTAGACACGGTGGAGCACAAGAACCCAGACCAGAAACAAGTATTTGTACAAATACAAATATCTGCCCCGAGCAGAAGTCGAACCCGCGACCACCGGTGTTGACGCGACTATTCGCACCACTATACCAGAACGGTATTCAATAATACTGATAAATTTGATTAAATTAAAACAAGATTTCGTCATTACGAAAATTACAGTTTAATTACGTTTTCAGGTTAATTACGTTTAGAGCTGACTATTTTAGTAGTCTCATAACTTAATGTGACTACTCTCATAACAGACTTCGAACTTCATAGCAGATAAATAGTAAATGGATGTGGCATTACAATCGACACGGGTACAACCGGGCAGTTTTTTTTTAATGTTAAGTGAATAGGCGAACCGGCAAACGTTCCACCTGATGGTAAGTGGTTAACGTCGCCCATTAACATAAACTAGTTTACCTAGAACTAGCCCGGCAACTAATTTACGTGTTGCCTATCCAGAGACATAAGGTGTTAAAGTCTCGGTGCCAGTAATTACACTGCCTGTCTTGCCCTTCTCTCCGAAACACAACAAAGCTGTTTCACGGGAGAAACAAGCAAGATGGTGGTACCCGTGCAGCCGGGAGAGCGGCACAGCGCATCCCTCCCACCGGTAAAAGATGGACTAGTAAAGTGATTTGAGTAATTCAGTTAAAAAGGATACATCCTTTAGCGATGTTAGGTGGAGCGCTGAAGTCCAGTCGAATACCAGTCAATTCTTTCGCCAGTTGATAGCTCTCTCTGAAATATTAATGTTATATAATATAATGTATTAGTTGAGAAGAAAGAAAGTTCACGTTGCACTGGTGATGCAAAAAAAAAAGCAAAGAAGAGTACAAAATAAAAACAATTAAATACATAATTTTTAGGGACGCATTATAAAACAGACGCTGCTCAGCATTATCCCGGTATTCAGAAATGTTTAGATAGATACTTTGAACTTTATTACGGGCCACGGCCCATTCAACAAACATCTGTTTAATCTAGGTGTTACTGACAGCCCCCTGTGTGGAGCCTGCCTGGAGGCAGAGGAGTGCATGGGCGTGACCACCTACCGGGCCAAACATCTGCGGTCACCGAAGACTCTCCCCGAAATCATAGGTGTCACCAAAGGTTTGATAAATTTCTTGCAGGAGTTAGGGTGGCAAGACTGGCTGCCCACTCCCACACGCAAAATAGGCGCACAGTGACGTCGAGTTGCGGAAACAAGCCCGTCATTACGTATCACTTACTTTCAACTGAACTGATTCAGTCTGTAAACGTCCCACTGCTGGGCGAAGGCTCTCTCTCCATATAGCAGAAGGGTACATAGATAATTTCAATATTAAGACATTAGATTAGATTACTTGATAAGTATAAATTATTATACACACGCACATTAAATATGTTTGATATACACACACAGTCATCTATTCTCAAAGCCGAAAACTTAAGGACGACTGATAGAGATAATGATCATGACGATGATGATATATAAATGTTACACCCAGACTCAGGGCGGTATTCGAACCCACCATCCTGGAGCTGAATGTAGCATTTCCGACTGTACTACCAGGTCCACCAAATTTAGTTTGTGTTGTCATTTAAAATTTTTCCTCTCCTGTACATCCTAAGGTACCAGAACACATTAGATAATTCATTTAATATTAAATACACCTTTTGTGCAATATATTATTATATATTAAGTATATTATTTAATTAATAAATAATACATAGCACGTCATACTTAGCGTTGTCTAGTCGATGTTGGTCACTGTCCGCAATAGTGAGTCTAGCCTCAAAAGCGGCACACACCCGTTCCAACTCACTGTCCCGACGGGACAGTTCTGACAGTTGCTGTGTTAGTTCATTCTAGAAATATAATGATGAAGATAAGAACAACTTTGTTATCTGACCATCTATCTTCTGTTAACCTAAAGTAGAATAATGTAATAAATAATAACTTACTTTAATCTTCAATTCCTGAGCAAGTTTGTTTTGTAGTTTATTTGTTTTCTCGCACGCCTTAATTTTTTGCTGCTGCTTGTCAATTTTATCTAAAAATTTAGAAGATGTTAAATGTTTATTTATATAGTAAAAAAACACAGTCTTAAATTATAATCTTCCTCTTTTGAAACCGGCTCCTAGCTGTGGGAGCACATCCTCAATGACGGCGGTATCTCTATGGTGAATCTTGAGGGTGTGCTCGAGGATCTCTTTGGTTGTGGCCTCTGACGCCCTCTTCACAAATCGGCCAATTGCGTCGTCCCTGTTGTCGACATAGTAGACACAGGTCTTAGTGTGCCTACATACCGCGACCACCGCACGAGAGACGCTGTCGTTATTACCTTATCCAATAAGTCGAATCTTGTGTCGGGGTCCCAATCGCACACAACACATAAACAGGTCAAGACCACGAAAATCATCTGTATGTTCTATAAAAATATTTGTCATAAAACGGTATCGAACGACCATTATTAAATTTTATTGCACGTGAAACCAGAGGATGAGGATATATCGATATAAAGACATTTTGTATCTCTGCTACGTTTAACATTGCAGAAAGAAGGAATCGAAGTAAGAACACAAAGGTTTCACATTAACTGTTTTAAAATAAATTAAAACGAATCCAGACCAATAAAAAAATAGAAATAAAAAATTAAAATAAACATTAATATAAAATTTTACCATATTACTAACTCTTATCGTTTTGGAATTATTAAAACACACATACGTTCTTCGTCTAATAATATTTTAACATAAAGGAGTTACATCAAGCAATTATTAAATTCTTCGGTTAATATATTTTAGTATTAGTTAAAAAAAAAAAAAAAAAAAAAAATGAACAGATGAAAGATTATTTTTAAAGAAAGTTGTTTACCATCTACTTTTTTACAGAATTCGTCGAATTCTTCACAGACTCGTATGTACCAAGGTTCAGTTACATCCACAATCGTCATTCTAAAGTTTTTAAAAGTATTTTTGAAATAAATTTGATATAAAATCTTTTAAAAATCACGTAATCTGGGTATCGTTTAGGTTTGAATCAGTGCCCTAACACTCCATACAAATATTTTTTCTTAGAGAAAATCAGTTCCGTCACTTTTCAGTAGATGGCGTTACATTGCAGTCATTTTTCGGTCTTTCCGCAGAAATATTATGCATCTGTGGGTCTTTCATAATGACCCTAAAAAATTTCATTTAATCTCTACTAGATGTCACTGTATTGCTTTTCGGCGTGCTCTATTAAAATCTTTAATTATATTAATTATCAAAAAATATATATATCATGAAAAATAATTTCGTAATTTTATATGTATGCAGGATAATTATTATAAAAAATTACTCACATCTATTTTTTAAATACATTATTATGCATCTGTGTACTCTGATGAGACATTGATATGTACTCTGTGATAATGACTCAATTTAAATTGTCATCAAATTCCGCCATTTGTTTTATTGTATTTTCAATTGTTCATATTTATTTATTTTCTACGAAGTTGCTTGATTTCTGGACTCCGAAGACTTCGTAAAAGTGATCAAAATTGAATTTAAAAGTATTCAATGGAATCATTGTTTCTTTCCATCAGTTTTTGTTTTATATCAAATATAATATAACCTATACATCATTTTAAACATGGTAATAATATATTATTTTTTTTTATTATTATTTAATTATTGCACTATTAACTATTAATATATAACATGCCACAAAGTTCTTAAATTCAATATATTGAAAGCAATAATTTTTTTCACATTTGGGTTTGGAATCATCTATCTACCAATGTTCATTTGAATGAAGACATTCATATAATTGTATATTTTTATAAATTAGGTTGAGAATATTATACTTTTAGTCGATTCAAATATATATTCTATTATACATACAACTTTTATTACTTTGATAATAGATGATAAAATCATAAATTTTTTCTAAGTATAATCAAATTTTGAAAGATAAATAAACAATAATATTCATATATCAGTGGAATAAATAATAAAATTTAATTTTAAAATTGTATTTAAATACATCCTTTTTTGTTTTATTTCTCTGAATTGAAAATGTTTATTTTTTTAATGATTTAAAGGAATATCATAATTGCTTAAGTTGGAATGATGTGATACTCTTTAGGTTTTTTACACTTATCTATAGCAGTAAAATAATTATATAATTGAGAGAAAACTAAAAAAACCTAAGTATATGTAAATTCAAAGCCTACTTTAAATAAATATGTATAGATATATGTATTTATTCTATGTAAATATAAATAATATTATTTCTTCTAGTATCTACTCAGATATTATTTATTATGAGCATTTAAATAATAAAATTATTAATAATAATTTGTTTAGGAAAACTAAAACGAAACAAACTCAGAAATTCTATAAAAATATATTGTTTTTTCTTTTTGTATTAATATTATCTACAATCATCTTCTTAGACAGAAGTATTGATATTTCTTCTCTATGAAAAATACAGGACAATAATTTTGAAATTGATGCTATGCTAATTATGTGAATTGTCTGCGGGGTTTCTTATGCTTTTTTATAGATGAAAAATATATGAAAATAATAACACATTCTTATTACTTTTATAGTTATTTGGTATAATTTAAAATATTTCACAGACTACTATCATCATACTTTATCAAATATTTAATTAAAATAACTTAATTCTAGCATATGAAACGAGCATATGGTACGAGACATTTTGCTCAGGCAGCACCAGCAAAACTGAACTTACAAGATTAATAAAAGAGGTAATTAAAGAACTGCATGATACAGGCCTTCATGTTCTAGTAACTGTTTGCGACCAAGGGACAACAAATATCCGTGCTATAAATTCCCTTATTAAACAAACAGAAAAATATATAAAGCAAAATGTGAATCATTACAGAGATACATTTGAAGTTGAGGACAGTGAAATTATCCCTCTCTATGACACACCACATTTAATAAAGGGAATAAGAAATAATTTAATAAATAAAATTTTAACATGCCATATTAGTGGCTCAAAATAACCACAAAATGGGAGCATATTAATAAACTATATGAAGAGGATCCAGCTTATAAATGAATAAGATTAGTAAAAAAATTATCTGAATATCATGTTAATTCTGATATCATCAGATCATATGCAAATCAGGTGTTCAGTCGACAAGTTGCAGTGACCATGGGATTTTTATCAGGTAACTGTTTGTAAAATACTTAAAAGTTTCAATAAAGTATGCAACAATGTTCTCTATGAGCGAGTGATAAGCAAGCTAAACTCAGCGCAGTATATGTGTCCAATGGGAAATGGGATAGTAAATTGCACCAAATGTACCACTGATTAACATGCTGAGCTTCACATTACTATACTTGTTCTATCTTTTTGAAGCTACAAATATCAATTATTTTACATACACCTGCACAGGTGATAAAACCTTTGACAACCTCCCTGGCGCAGTGGTGAGCGCTGTTATCTTATAAGTGGAAGGTCCCGGGTTTGATCTCCGACATGGTCAATTCAGAAATTTGTGATATCTGAATTTTCTATGGTTTGGCCTGATTGGAAGATTCGGCCGTGGCTAGTAACTACTAACCACGCTACTAGTTCTACATGGCATTGTATCGGAATGCTATCTAGCAGTGAATTATTAATTTATATTATTTTATTTAATTAAAAGTCTAAAAACGGATTTTACCGCGTTTATTTAAATTTACTGTTTAACAATATTTAATTTAAATTATTTCCCGACGTTTCGGACCCTTTACAGCGTCCATGATATATTATTTTATTAAATTATTAATTCCCGAACTGACCTTGCCCGGGATCGTGCCCTGGACCTCCCACTTATAAGACCACAGCGCTCATCACTGCACCAGGGATGTTATAAAAATTTCCACTTGTAGTGTAATAAAAAAAATTAAAACTTTTCATTAAATTCTTTCCTCTTAGTTTGTTTAAGATTTCTTGGTATATAGCTCGATCTCTAAATATTATACCTTTCTATTTTCAGAACGGAATATATTGCCAGCTGAATGTGGCGGAGACTGCTGATGTTTTACTATTTTTTGACAAACTATTCGACACATTGAATGGCAGCTTCACTAACTCCAAGAAGAGAGAGGTGGTAAAAATTTATTAATGCTTGTAACGCCCAAATCTGATCATGGTACCGTTTGGTCAAATGCTAAAAATGTTCAGAGCACAATGAAATTTATTGATAAAAATAATGAAATGTCATTTGATAAGCTTGTCACTGTTCCGACAATTAACAATTGGTTAAGAACTGTAAATAATGTGGAATATCTAATACAAAAACTATTTAATGACTACAATATAAAATCTGTGTGGATGCGGCATCTAAACCAAGATCTAAATTTCTTTGGGGCGATTCGAAGCCATAGGTGTAGAAATACTAACCTAACTGTAGCTGGCTTCGAATCGTCCTTTGCTGCTTTACTTATTAAGAATTAAAGAGGACAGCACTCGTCCCAACTGTAAAGAAGACAATTATCAAAGTATTTTTAACTCAATGGGAACCTTGTTTAATAAATCAGAAAATGAGCCCATCTACACAGATATTGTTGATAATATAAACGATTTATATGTTGAATATGAAGAAAAAAAGCCCCAGAGTATTAGCAACTTAACAGTTTCTAACTGGCTATTTATTAAAAAAGGCCCAAATAAAAGTATTAAAGAATTGTAAAATATGCAAACAATGCTTATATGACTCAAATAATAAAGGTGATTTTTTAAAAGTGCAGGAAAATAAAAAGGCAATACATATTTGACTTATCCTAGTGATAACTTAGTCAATATTTTTTCAAAAATTCAATCTACTCTTGAAATGAAATTAAATGAATCATAAAATGGGTTTATTTTTAATTATATAAGTAATTAGATAACTTATATAATTAAAAATAAACCCATGAGTTTAAATATTAAACCACTTTTAAAAACTTATTTATATACAGAGTTCAATTTTGACTTTCTCAGTTGTGAAATTCATAAATCACAGATAATCGACTTATCATTTGACTAATCGTGCATTTTTTTTCTTTTCAACTTGTGCAGAGATGTAAATAGAATAATAAACGGTACCAGATTGGATTTAGACGATGATGATATTGTAAAAATGGCTGCGTTTAATTAATTTAATAAAAAAAAAAAACAAAAAATCAAACAATCGCTAAACTGTTGTTTAATTTTCCCAAATAACCTAAATTTCATTGTCTCCCAAGTAATTTCCAAAAGCCAAATCAAATTATTCAAAATATGATTTGGCTTTTGGAAATTACTTGGGGGGAATAAAAAAATAAAAAATATCCCGAAGAGCGCGGTTCGCTTGGCTTTAGTGACGTCGTATATCGCTAGATGGCGCTACTACATTCATTCTGAGTGTTATCTCTATACCCCTACACTCAATGTACTCTGTGGTTTGAATTTAAAAAACGTTTTATTTTAAATGACATTAATTCAAATAAATAAAAACTATGTTACCAGAAAAAATATTTTTTCTTGTAACATTATTTGCTATTTCAACAAATATATATTTATAATCAATATATTTCATTAAACAGATTTTTTTGTGTTAAGAATATTAAGAATAATGGGAATCTGAATAAATCATAACATTAATGAAAAGCAATTATTATATGTCTTTTTTTTAACTAGAAACCCTTGAGAAATAACAAGTAGTTATGTACATGATGTTTATCTTCAAAAATCGGTATTTAATGAAAAAATCGAATCTATTTAAAATTTGTAGAATTCAAAAATATTAAAGTAATATTTATTACATATTTCATTACATATCTTAAGAAAGGGATTAATATTAAAGTTATTTTACAAAGAAGATTTTTGTATATCATTCGTTTATTTATTATACTATTATCTAATAAGATACATAGTTGGAAAACTTATCAGTAATCGTTATCACTGATAAAATGATAAGAAATATTAATTACATATAATTTAACTTTAAGAATAATTAAACATAAAACTATGTGCTAAATATTAATCGTTAAAATCAACTACTACGACTTTCTTCCATGATATAGAACAGGAATAGGAAAAGCAAGATAATTTCATATACCTAGTTGACGGTGGCGCTGCACAGCGCTGCATATAGTCATCGAACGGAGTAATTTTGTGGCCATTTGTGATGGCGGCCGATATTTATAGATCGTAAGGTGTTGTTAGTTTTCAATAATAAATGTTATAAAATGGAGGAGACTAAAGTTATTTATTACATAGACGACGAGGAGACGCCGTATCTCGTTAAAATACCGATATCACCCGAAAAAGTGACACTGTTGGATTTTAAAAATCAATTGAACAGACCCAACTACAAGTTTTTTTTCAAATCAATGGACGATGATTTCGGTGTTGTTAAAGAAGAAATCGTCGATGATAACGCTCATTTGCCGTGTTTTAATGGTCGTGTAGTGTCGTGGTTAGTGTCGGCGGAGGGTTCCAACCCTTCAGATGGTGCGTCGCAGTGCACCGACAGTAATGCTGGGAAAACGAAACAAAACATCCACGGTGCACCAACTGTGCCTCTGACGAGAGATACCTGTACGGACACGGACAGCACGATAAGTTCTCGACCGGGTCACAGGGCTTCGTGTGACAAATATAAATACAGAGGCCTCAGAATAAATGGACATTCGAAATATGGTAATCATGGTCTGGAATACGAAACCGCGTCAGTTCTCAGCTCAGATTTGGACTCCACGAGCTTATTCGACAGTCAATCTGAAATTACTACCACGACAGGGAGACACACGAACGCTTCAGTCGACAGGGCACTCACAGAATGCAGCAGTGTATCCCATCTTCAAGTGAGCTCTAGAAAAAGACCACAGAGAAGACGAAAGAGGCCCCAAGTAATGTCACGAACGTCTTCCTACTCCTCAATCACCGACTCGACGATGTCAATGCACATAATCACAGTGACTTTGAACATGGATACTGTTAATTTTCTCGGTATATCAATTGTAGGGCAGTCAAATAAAGGTGGGGATGGTGGAATTTATGTGGGAAGTATAATGAAAGGTGGTGCAGTGGCTTTGGACGGACGTATCGAACCTGGTGATATGATCTTACAGGTGAGTTTAAATGTTCCATTATGTCCTGTACAAGTTAGCTTGAGCTTTTTGACATATTATTTCCTTAATTTAATGATTTTAAAAATTGTAAAAATATTAAAAAAAAAATACATCTAACACAAAAATCCCTAAAGATTCAAGTGTTATCCGAAAATTTTAAGACTTCTTATTGCTTCAAAGTAAAATTTAAATAGGAACACTGAAAATAATAGACGCTTGTACAATGTTACATCGGTCGGTTATTCATGTTCCATTCGTCCGTCAAGAAGCTCAAGCTAACTTGTACAGGATATAATTTCCTTAAAATTCTTGTAAGATTTGAAATTTTTTTATTATTGATTTTTATTTATTTATTTCTTAATAACAAGTACAGAAATATTTCCCAAAAATACAAGTCATGGAAATAAACGTATAAAGGTTGCTTATCCCTATATATTATTGTTTTATGTAACACTTGTAGTTTTATAAACTTATCTTTATTAACACTAAACCTACTAGAGCAGTCATATGACCGCTTTTGAGACTAATATTGTTAAATACTAGGCTTACATTTTCCTTGAACTTATATATGACTTTTTCTATAATATTAAGCTACCCAAGAAACCTGTCAACCTAAAAAAGAAAAATGTAAAAGTAGAATTTAACAATTTAAATTAAAGTCTCGAAAGTGGTCATTTGACTGCTCTGGTTGGTTTTGTGTTAAAAAAAAAAAAGATTCAGGTAAATTATATATTCTATTGTATTTAGAATGAGGTTCATTATTTTAAGGAAGTGATGTACCATGTTTATGTTTAATTTTTTCCTTAACATAATAAATACTTTTTCATTGTGTTAGTTTTCAACATATTTTTGTTTTTAGATTTAATTAGGAAAATTAATAATTTAACTTAAACTTAGAAAATTTATGGAATATTTTCTAAGGATTAATTTTTAATTTAATTGTTTTGCTATAGTATCTTTTACCTATTCAAAATTAATCAATAATCAAAATTTCTTTTAAAACTATTCTAATGTGAAGGATGAATCTGATGATTTTTAACAAATTTGTTAATATCAGGTTCCAATTCACTAAAGAACAGCCACAAGTTGCCACATTCTTGTCTATTGGGCCTTTCCATTTTGTTGATTCGTGGGTCCGTCTTTTGTCTTGATATCTTGCTCATGCATTGGTCACATGTTTTGGAGCGACAGTGACACAAATGCAAATTAGTTAACTTTACACCAGATCAGAATAAAGATTATTTCATAGTTCAAAAGAAGATTCTGAAGCATTATTACGGCTAATTATAATTTTAAAATTGTTTTATTATAGCTGGATATTGTGGCATTTTCATTACCAACGCAGATGTTTATGCATAGTATTTTCGAATTAATAAGTTATTTTCGCATATTTTTGCAAATGTGTCACTGTCGCTCCAAATGAGCGATGTGTCCTACCCATTTACAATAGCATTCATTAATCATTATGTAGCTTGTTTTGTTAATGTGTATAATATAGAAATGAGTGTACTATGAGTGTACCAGGCACATCTTGTTTATGTAACTCTAATAAATATAAATTATATATATGTATATATAAACAATGTAGGTGTTATTCATTTCTATGAGAGCCTTAATCTCAACACCCTTGCCTGATGTAAAAAAATATATAATGTTTCAGTTATATTTTGTATTGTTTTTCGAGGAAATTTAAAAACGACATTTATAACAATATGTTACAAATTATTTATTGTAGTATCTCTGTGTAATTTTGCCGACGCGTTGGCTCAGTGGTCACAGCAACTAGCTGATGCACTAGCGGTCGGAGGTTCTATCTCTTCGCAAGACAAATATTTGTATTTATAGGCCATATAGATGTTTGTCGTGGACTGGGCGTTTGTGATTCCGGACACACACCCCGTGTGTCGGGGACACAGGATTCACATCCCAATGGGGCCGTTGAGTGTGAGACGTTTTATTATTATAATGTTTTGATGGTATGGATTTTTAATTTGTTTATCTTAATTACGAAAATATGATTTTGATGTTGTGCTCTTAGGTTTTCGTTACGTAGTCAATATCCTCTAGAAAAATCTCGCGCTTTTTCGAGCTATATTCAAATATGGCGCGCAGCGTTTTGCGCTTTTTAAACTAACAGGTGGCAATACTATGCTACACTACCAGTACTACTACTGATTACCCTTTTTTACTTTTGCAAAAAATAATTTAAAAACATGTTTATGAATTATTACGTGAAAATTTGAAGGGGGTGGGGGAGGGTTATCAAATACTACGGGTGGTCACTAAAGCGGGGAGGGGGGTAGAAAATTGTAAAAAAAAATAGATCACGTAGATTCCCTAAAGTCGTTGGTCGCCAATACGAAAGTAAGTTTGTTTGTTACGCTTTCACGCAAAAACTACTTAACCGATCATAATAAAACTTTGTACACATAATTTTGGAAGTATTAGAAGTAACATAGGATACTTTCTTTTTTTTTTTTGGTCACGTAAACCGAAATAAACGCGGGCGTAGCCGCAAAAGCTAGTTGTAAAATAAAATTATGTAATGTGCAATAATGTATTACAATAAATAACGATTGTTACTATTGGTTGGCAAATTACTCGCCAACTCGTAGTGGAACAATGTGGCGAATTAAGTCTTAACCCTTTTTTTTATAAGAAGGGGAAGCTTTTGTCTAACAGTGGAGCATTTTCAGGCTTATATAATTCGTTTCAGTCGGTAAAAGAGCGCAGTTCATCCAATTACTTTGTAATATAGGCTTTATTACATCAAAACTGTAGTAGAAACCTTAAACAAATCATCATCATCATATCAGCCGTTGGATGTCCACTGTTGAACGTAGACCTCCCCCATCGACCTCCAGAGCGACCGGTTCAAAGCAGCCTCCATCTAACGGCTTCCGGCGACTTTCCTCAAGTCGTTTGTCCATCTAGGGCACGGCCGTCCGACGCTGCGCTTGCTGGTACCTGGTCTACACTCGAGAACCTTTCTGCTCCATCGGCCGTCAGTTCTACGAGCTATGCCCACTGACACTTCAGCTTGCAAATCCGTTGGGCTATGTCGACAACCTTCGTTCGTCTGCGGATCTCATCATTTCTGATTCGATCTCGCAGAGAAATACCAAACATAGCCCTCTTCATTGCACGCTGTGTCACTTGGAGCTTGTTTAAAAAGTCCATAGAGGCCACGTTTCAGATCCGTATTTCAACAATAAAACAAATTATAACACTAAAATTTTCCAGGTGAATGATGTTAACTTCGAAGACATGACCAACGACGAGGCGGTGAGGGTGTTGCGCGAGGTGGTACAGAAGCCGGGACCCATCAAGCTGGTGGTCGCTAAATGCTGGGACCCCAACCCTAAGGGCTACTTCACTATACCAAGGACGGAACCGGTCAGACCTATAGACCCTGGTAAGTCATTTTTATTTATCTTTTATTGCATATCTTCATATAGAATCATAGAGTAATGTTACGCTACCTCGACTTACGTGAATCCGGACTTACGCGATTTTCAAATATTTTGATTTTTTTACTTAAAAATAACATGAATCGTAAATTATTATATATACTAGCTACAAAAACCCGCCCGCCGGCGTCGCCCGTTTTACTTTAGTATGAAGTTATGTAAGTATTTGAAGGTCCTAATTAACCGCGATTCAGAAGTCGCCATCAGCGCCATCTATTGTGATAGTATCGTACTCCAAACTTGTAGTTTGCGTTAAAAAAAATATTTTTTACAATTTTACATTTGGAAATTTTTTTATCGTCACACAATAACATTTACCGTCACATTTAAGTGTATTAACTTACCTACCCTTTTCTATCTCTCACGCAGTCAAAACTTTAACCTACTTACAAGGGAGGGCACGACGTGGAATATTCACTTTGAGATGAGACTCAGTGTAGATGTAGATGTAGTATAGAATATTTAACCTTTAGAATGTTTAACCTTGCAAGTTGCGTTGAATGTCCAGCTAATTTGGAGTAAACGACCTTTAAATCTTTTAAACATCGCTTATAATAGAGTTCCCCACGTCGTCCCCTTTCCGTGTGAGTCTCATCCCTAAGCCAGTTTCCCACTTCGTGTCCATCCCTTTGTGAGTCTCATCCCAAAGTCAGTTTCCCACCTCGTGCCCCTTCCTTTGTGAGTCTTATTTCACAGTTAGTTTTCCACTTCTTACCCTCCCCTTATGAGTCTCATCACAAAGTCAGTTTCCCACCTTGTGCCCCTCCTCTTGTTAGCACTTTAGCGGTGATCCGTGTTCAACCAAACAGTCAGACAGACATTTCTAAAAATGACAGAAATGTTTATAACGAATGTTTTAAAAAAATTTTGTCATTAAGTTCTGAAAAAAAAAAAAAAACAGACACGTGATTACAATTTTATTATATTTATAGATAATATAACAGAGAATATAGTCACAGACGATACCGCGTCGTAATTCAAGTTTATTACATATGCAATGCTGCATTTTGACTTAAGCATTTACGACTCGGTCCCACCTATAGCGTAAGTTCAAGGTATTGGACACTTATTAGGATTATTTTTGTTGTTTAGCAAAGCTGTTGTCGGACTCCCAAACCGATACCCATTAGCTAAAATCATTTAACACGTTGATTGCCACGGCAATTATCAGAAATCTGGCCTAAAATGACAATTGGATTTATTTACATTATATTATTAAAAACTGAAATACATATATTGTTTATCGTTTTTTTTTAATAAATTTTCTATTCATGCAAGCCAGCATTGATTTTTTTTGTTATTTCCCCATAAGCCATCTATCGATATTAGGACTGATATATTTCGATTTAAACCGTAGCTGCGCAAAAATGGCAAGTAAACACAGGACGAGATAACTCGTAGTTGGCGTCCTAGAAAATAACGCAATTTACGAGTTACCTCGTAGTTTGCAGTCAACATGTTAAGTTTATTTATTTATAAAAATATACACCATCGACATTATCTGTAATTTTTTTTTTTTAGTAGTACATCTTGTATCTTTAAACGAGCAATTCTTGTATATATATAATCTGAATCTCGGAAACGGCTCCAACGATTTTCATGAAATTTAGTATGCAGGGGGTTTCGGGGGCGAAAAATCGATCTAACTAGGATTTATTTTTAGAAAATGTCGTTTTACCCTTTTTTACGCAATTAAAAAATATCATTAGAATACGAAGGTAAATTTCGCTGTCATTGATAAGTTTATAATAGCTCGGATGGGAATCGGGCGGATTCGAAATCAGAAAACTCGGGTTCGAATCCAGGTGCCTACAGACCAGTTTTTCTTCCTTTTTTTTTCAAGTTTCTTCTTTTGTGAGAAAAACTATTATTGAGAGCTCATTTTATTTTTTATTTAAACAACCAGTTGCTATTATTTTATTATTATGGCGGTAAGATCGAAAATATTATTTATGTTTCATCAGTATGTAATGTATCTAAATATAGTTTAACTGAGCAAAGCTCGGTCATCCGGGTACTGTAAAGTTAATGATAACAGATACGTCTTTACAGGTGTATACAACATTTGCAATAAAACTAAACAACAAATAAAACTTTTAAACATACCTAAATTAGGGATTAAAGATGAAACGATAAACGAATACAATAAAATTAAAGCAAGGAAAAAAATAAAAATGAGACAAAATTTGAAATCTTAAACACTAATCATTGGGGAAGTGGGTCAAAACAAGTAGTTTCTCTCATTTTCTTCTGAAAAGTCGTTCAGACTCGCTAAAGATGTCGATGTCATGATTGATTATATCGTTATACGTTCGCATACACCGGTTTAACGTTGAAATAAGATGAAAGTTTATACCTTGGCAGACCAGTAGAAAAACCTCTGTCGATGAATAGTAAGAGTATACTGTCAGTAAATAATCTCATCGTTTCAGGTGCCTGGGTAGCACACACACAGGCTCTCCGTGAGGCCTACCCCCCACCGCCTCTATCGACCCTCCCCGCTGCCTCCATACCGGAGAGGGCTTCAGATGCAGGCTCGCTGCCATCGGAGCCCCAGCTGTCTGTTGGGATGGACATGGCTCTTGTCGTTAGAGCTATGCTTAGGCCTGATTCAGGTGAGACATTTAATTACACTATTATTGAGTACAACAAAATAATTTTTATTCTATCTATACTATATATTATATTATAAAGCTGAAGAGTTTGTTTGTTTGTTTGAACGCGTCAATCTCAGGTTCTACTGGTTCTAATTGAAAAATTATTTTTGTGTTGGATAGCCCATTTACCGAGGAAGGCTATAGGCTATATAACATCACGCTACGACCAATAGAGACTGAGCAATAATAAGAAATGTTACAAAAACGGGAAAAAAATAATCTTTTGTGAGAGCTTTCATTTCGGTCTTTTATTATTTCTCTTCTTGAGACATTTTTGAACTATAGTTCCACTTAAAGTAAATATAACATCACTCTTTTACTGAGAATTTTCGAAAAATAGAAAAACTCAATACAGTACAACCTTGATATAACGAGCCTCAATATAACGAATTCCTCGATTAAACGAATTTTTCGAAATCCCCTAGAACTGCCCGTAAGAGATAATACAAAATATACCTCTACATTACGAACAACATTTATCAAAAACCTCTTTATAACGATTTTTCAATCATTGCAGAATATAGGTAGAAGGTATTTTTACATCTATTTAACGAATTTTTTCAACTTAAAACCTTGATATAACGTATCCTATTAATTATTTCCACTTCATTCCAAGTTCTTACCTCGTTAAAACGAATCGCAGTCCAGTCTAACCTCTATATAACAAACCTCATTATAGCGAATTTCTTGGTATAACGAATATTTCCTAATTCCCTTCAGTTTCGTTATATCGAGGTTGCACTGTAATACGTAATAATAACGACCCAGGAATCAAACCTGAGACCCATTGCTCGGCAGTAACGCTTGCGACCACTCGACGAACGAGGCGGATACCTACTCTTAGAGTAATTGTTTAAAAATATTTAAGTACGTTTTTCCCTCAAATTAACGCGGGTGAAACCGCGGGGCACAAATAGTTTTATATAATCGACAACTGTTGTGGTGTAGCACTACGAGTAGTAGCCTGAACTCTGGTGGTCGCGGATTCGATGATATTTGTATATATACAAAATATTTATTTCTGGGTATATTTGCTGGTCGGTCACTTTACTGTGCCTCGGAGAGCACATAAAGCCGTAGGTCGTGGTTGTTATCATAGACACCTGATAGCGATTGTAAGTTATTGTAAGGAAATTGTCCGCCAACCTGCAGTGGAGTAGCATGGAAGATCAATCCTTTTCAAATATATTCAAAAGATGCCTCAGTATTGAGACATTTAAAAGCTAATATGTTAATTGATATTGCTGTATGTTCGAACTACCGAATTAATAAATTATAAATTAATTTAATTCTTTACAAATAAAAATCTTTAAATATAATATTTCCAGGTCTAGAAATACGTGATCGCATGTGGCTGAAGATAACGATACCGAACGCTTTCATCGGAGCAGACGTTGTGGACTGGATACTACAGCACGTGGCCGGCATCGTTGATAGACGTGACGCTAGGAAGTACGCTTCACATATGCTTAAGGTAATTAAAAAGCGATTTTATGATTAAAAAAAAAAAACGATTTGTCGAGTAATTTGACAGACTCGGTTTATATCAGTCGGCTGTTACCTAAAACACAGGCATTAAGTTGCCTACCTTAGGAACAGACGACCTTGTGTGTGTGTTAAACATATATTTATTTATATTTATTAATTTAAAAAAAAAAATATTGGAGGTATATTCTCATGTGTATTCGAAACTTTAACTTGTGGCGCCATCTTTCGCCAAATAGGTGAATCAAGAATGAAATATAATATCTCATCTGGATACTATTGTAGCGACATCTATTTCGCCACATACGAACTAAAAACTGACGTATCGTACATCGCGCTATCAAAATCCGAGCGATTGAACATATATACAAGAACCCGACAACAACCGTCAGGGTTTTTCGTTGAGGTAACAAACTACCTAGGCCGACCGGACGAGATTTCTCTCTACGGTACTCCCATCAAGTGGTCCGATCAAGTTACCTATCTAGGTGTCACTCTCGATAAACGACTCACGTTTAATAAACCCATCAAACGTGTCCGTAACAAGGCCGCCTTCGTGCTGAGCCGACTCTATTTCATGATCGACGGTAAAAGCAAAATGTCTCTTAGAAATAAGATGACACTATACAAAACCTGTGTTAGACCTATACTAACATACGATTGCCCAGTTTTCGCCCGGTGCGAGCCCGGGCTCCTTCAGAAACTCCAGATCATACAAAATAGATTCTTGCGGAAGGCCACGGCTTCCCCGTGGTACATTCGTAATATAGATCTCCATAAGGATTTTGAAATCGATTCGATCGCCAAGCATATCAAAACGTTAGCCGCTAACTACTTCGAGAAAGCGCGCAACCACCGAACCCCCTTATAGCCCAGTCATGCGTCTACAATACACTACGCGGTAATTTCAAAAACCGCTGTAGACGCCCCCTTCATGTGCTCACCAACCCAGACGACCCGATTACGCTAGCCATGTCGTGCTGTGTTTTTCTCGCCGAGGTATCGTAAAAGGCGACTAAGGCAATAGTCATCATCATCATCATCTGAGGCATTACAGCCGCGGGTGGGCCTTAGCCTGGTCCAGCAAAGCTCTCCAGTCTGATCTGTTAGAGGCTTTCCTTCTCCAACTTGTTACTCCCAAAATCTTGATATCTTTTTCAACGCCGTCCAACCATCTGAGCTTGGGCCTGCCTCGACTTCTGCGGCCCTCCGGTCGGCCTTCTAAAAGGCGTTTGGGTACTCTGGCCTCGTCCATTCGCAGCACGTGCCCTGCCCAACGCAAGCGCCCGATCTTTATGGTCTTAATTACGTTTGGCTCATCGTACATTTGGTATAGCTCGTGGTTATACCGCGTTCGCCATCTCTCATTTTCCATCACAGCGCCGAAAATGCGTCTTAGTATTTTCCGTTCAAATACCAACAAGGAATTCTCGTCTTTTTTGCTCAGCACCCAACATTCGGAACCGTAGGTGAGTATGGGTCTTAGTAAGGTTTTGTATAAGAGAAGTTTTATGCTTCTTGAAAGAAGTTTCGAACGTAAGTATCTTAGTAGTCCGAAGTAGCACTTGTTAGCCGCCATTATTCTCCTACTTATTTCTGAAGACACATCGTTGTCATCGGTTACTAAGGATCCCAGGTATACGAATTCATTGACACTAGCGAAGGTGTTGTTGCCAATATTAACTCCCTGTAGTGGAGTTTGCGGGTCTTTTGACGCTTTCAGGTACTTAGTCTTAGCCCCGTTAACTTGGAGACCGGCCTCCGCAGTTGATTTTTCAAGAGCAAGGTATGCACTCTCCATTGCAGGTAGAGATCTTCCTATCACGTCCAGGTCATCCGCATATCCTAGAATTTGAACGGACTTGTGGTAGATAGTGCCTTTGGTCTCAATCTTTGAGTCGCGAATACACTTGTCGAGAGCGATGTTGAACAGTAGGCACGAGAGCGCATCCACTTGTCTTAAGCCGTCATTGGTCCTGAAGGGTTCTGATACAATTGTTTGAACTCTAACAACGCTCTGAGAGTCTCTAAGAGTCATCTCCGTCAGGCGCACGAGCTTTGTTGGGATGCCAATCTCCATCATCGCCCGGTACAGAAAACCTCTGTGCACATTGTCATAGGCAGCCTTAAAGTCTACGAAAAGATGGTGAGTGTTCACGTTGTACTCAAACGTTTTTTCAAGGATCTGCCTTAGCGAGAAGATTTGGTCTACTGTGGACCTGTTTGGACGGAACCCACACTGATACTCTCCCAAGCTGGATTCTACGTATGGCTTTAGTTTATCAAAAAGCACATTGGCAAAAACTTTATAACCGGTGTTCAAGAGAGATATGCCTCGGTAATTATTGCACTCCAATATGTCGCCTTTCTTATGTAGGGGACAGATCACAGATGTATTCCAATCATCAGGCATTTTTTCATCGTTCCAAATTTGGAGCACCAGGTGGTGAAACTCTTTCTCGAAACCAGTTCCGGCATACTTCATAAGCTCGCCTTGGATATTATCCATTCCCGGAGATCTGTTATTTTTAATGAATTGAATGGCTCGTATAGTATCCTCTATAGTGGGGTACAAGGATTCATCAGTCTGTTGATTGTTTAGTAGAACTTCAGGTACTGGTACAGAAAGTGGACGAGTCTGCACTGAACTGTTAAGGAGTTCACGAAAATATTCAGCCCATCTTTCAACGATCTCATCTTTATCATTAAGAAGCTTTCCATTCCTACTTCTACACGCCGTGTTTCTGGGTTTGAATTCTTTTCGTCCCCTATTCACTTGGTTGTAGAAGTTTCTAGTTTCCTTTTGTGTGTAACTAGATGAAATCTCACGCAGTTGTTGTTCTTCGTACGATCTTTTCTTTCTCTTATGTAGGTGTTTTTCTCGTCTTCTTCGCTCCCTATACTCTTCTCTACGCCTGCGAGTGTACTTCTGTTGCATCAATCTGTACGCATCATTTTTCTCATTAGTGACCTTCTGACATTCATCTACAAACCAGTCGTTACGCTTCAGTTTTTCCTCAAATCCCAAAATCTCACCAGCAGCCGTAGATAAAACCTCCCTAAGATTCCGCCATGTGCTATCAGAATCGCCAATGCTGTTGCTATTTCTTTCGCCCACTTTCATAAGTTCCCTATTAACTGTGTCCATATATTTGTATCTGACATCTTGCTCTTTCTTTAGCCCTGTTGTGTCAATCTTTTTCGTTCTTACCGTTTTGGTGTACTTGTATCGTGATATTCGTGCTCTTATTTTGCATACAACAAGATGGTGATCGGAGTCGATGTTTGCTCCTCTACGGCTTCTGACATCCAAAAGATTAGAGCAGTGTCTCCCGTCTATCAAAACATGGTCTATTTGGTTTCGGGTGACGTCGTCCGCGGAGACCCACGTTATCTTATGGATATTCTTATGTGGAAAGCGTGTGCTGCCGACGACCATTCCTAGGGAAGTTGCCAAATCAATGAGGCGTGTACCATTGTCGTTAGATGTTTCGTGTAGGCTGTGGCAGCCTATCGTTGGTCGATATATACTTTCTCTTCCCACCTTTGCATTCATATCCCCAATTATAAACTTGATGTCACCTTTGGGAGATTTGGAATACACGCTTTCCACCTCGGAATACCATCTTTCCTTCTCTTCTGGGTCAGATTCTTCCGTCGGAGCGTGCACATTAATGATTGTGTAATTTTGAAATTTACCTTTAAGTCTGATTTTACACATATGTTTATTAATTGGTTGGAAATCAATTACAAGATGTTGTAGGCGTTTGCTCACGACGAAGCCCGTTCCAAAGGTATGATGCTTTTCATTACAACTATAATATATGGCGAAATCTGGTTTATCAATAACGCCATGTCCCAACTATCTAAGTTCCTGAACCGCTGTTATATCAGCCCTGTGATTTGCAAGTTGTTGACATAAAAGTTGAAGGCCCGCTGGTCTGTACAGTGTTCTTAAGTTCCATGTACATAAGGTAAATTCGTTAGCCATTATTGAGTAGCCAGGTCGTTGGTTTAAAATCCGGTCCGTAAGTCTTGCTTTTCCTTTCACAATCGTTTGTGTTCAGACGAGTGGGTGATTAACCCCCTGCGTCCTAGGCCTTTAGTGGGGCTGCCACACACACACACACACACACACACACACACACACACACACACACACAGCTCAAGACCTAGCTCCGTTTATTTTCAGGTATCGTCCCTTCCGAGTTGAAACCAGTTTTAAGGCGCCGGTTGCTCGCCTTCGCCCTTTGTCCTTAGCATCTGCACTCTGAGTAAAGGATGGTGATCGTACTAGAGTACGGGCGCAGAAGGTCCCAGGGGGTACGACGGGGACGTGGACAGATCGGACTGGTTGGTACCTGCATACTTGTGCTCCACCATCAGAGCACTGCAGTCGGAAGACGGGCTTTTTGTAGGAGTCACTAAGCTCGGCTCTTAGCGACCCCACCCGTACCCAATACCAACTTCACCCCCCTACACTAAGGCAATAGTGGTGCGAATAATTGTACAACAATCAGGATAGTGATGGGCAGCGGCATTACCATATCCTGTTAATACACACAGCGCTCGCCAATCCGCCTGCCAAGTGTGGCGAGTATTGGCAAACCCTCCTAGAGAATTTGGGGACTGTCTATAAGTTCACCAGTGAACATCCGACGGCTGATGTGGTGGTCGTGGTGGTAGATAGGGTCAAAACATAACTTGCAAAAGTAACAATGTATTTGAAGTTTACTAAGAATGAAATGTCCTATGTAATATATATGTAATAGATTTGAAATATTTTATTTTATTGTGGTTACTTCAAAAAACTAAATGGTTTTCAGAATCTAATGACTTAATTCATTAAATTATTTCTACGTTATCTATATATTCTGTACTCACACTGGAGCAGTCATTATAAATTAAAATTCGGGTGAACAAATATTTGAACAAATGCAAATATTTACTCTAAACGCGAATTGAACTCACGACCATAATCTTTGATAAATAACAACTTTAGAATCACTACACCACAACGAACGTCAGCAGATATATATTTATCAAAATTGTCCCGAGATATGAGGGCTTTAAGACGAATTAATTAACTACAACCCTTGAAAATCGTTGAGCAGTTTGTTTCAGCAGTGCAGCGAACCCACGACCTTTAAGGCCCATCCATACATCCATACATATTCTATCTATGTAATCTTAATTCTATTATCTTTTAAATGGATTGATGAGTCAATAATTTTGAAAAAAAATTGGTTGTCTGTAAAGTCGGTTTACGGACGATAATTTTTACGTGATAACATCATAAGAAAACATGAATGGAATTGAATTATTATCACTGAATTATCATTATTTTGTAATAAGCTACAGGTAATTAATTGTATTTAATATAAAAGCGAAATAAAGTTAAATACTTTGATATGTAATACAAGAAATAATCAAGTTTAATAAAGAAGCTAAGTTTAATAACTTAAAGTTAGCAAAACAAATTAGATTATCATTAACCACTTATGAAAATTGTAAAAATATACTAAATAAAAACAGTTTACCTATTTTTTATACGATCGTAATTAAATGAGTCCTAATAACTTTTTGGTCAAAATTGTAATATAACCTAATAGGTAATACTGCACTCGCCCACCGATGCTACTTATTTTATAATCAAAGAACAAATATACTTATGAGATTATATCACTAATCGGATTCTTAAAATGCAAGAATTAATTACCTTTTTTGCTGCAATTGTTGTTGTAATAAACTAGGTAACCATTTTATGATTTTATTATTAACTTTTATATTATTAACTTACATTTATTTACTTATATATTATTAACTTATATTATTACATCACATTATATTATCAACTTTTCACTATTTGACATTACTTCAATATTGACAAAACAGTTTCCCGCCATTTGCCGCTGTCATTTCTACTCGGACGCGTCGTAAGTTAGGCCGACCGCCGATCGTGAGCCGAACGCTTAGGCCGAGCCGATCGTACCTCTCTACCGCTTGTTCCGCGCTCTCGCTCACTAATTGTGACAATGATGACGTCATCTTCTTCGAACGGGCACCCCTTCATCAATTTACTAGACGTTAGCACGTCAAAAAAATTTGAATGTCATTTCCAGGCCGGCTTCATCCGCCACACGGTGAACAAGATAACGTTCAGCGAGCAGTGCTACTACGTGGCGGGCGAGCTGTGCGCCGACCTCGCCGCCCTGCGCCTGCGCAGCGCCGACCAGGACAGCCTCGCCTCCGACACGCTGGCGCCGCTGCCCAACCCCAAGTGCGTATCCGAGTGACGTTACACACTGGCAGCCAAACATACACCTAACACACGAAGACACGAGATGCGCACTGTCAAACAGATACACAAACACTCCAATACACACTAGCATCCACACATACACCTAACACAAAAACACGAGACACACACTGTCAAACAGACACACATACACTAAAATATAGTGTGTATTATACAGTAGATTCTCACTAATCCGGCACTATTAAAAACCAGAGGATGCTGGATTATTGGAATGTTTGAATTACTGGAGTATATAGTAAATAAAATAAAGCATTTAATTAAGAGAATTCATTATTTGTGTTCATGTTCTACGTGGTTTTTGTTTTATAACCATAAACTACAGTTCTCACAATTAACTAGTTACATAGTTTAAAATAATCTTTAATTGAGTTTTATTTTTTTGTGCTGCTTGTAGTACTTGTTTAAAAACCTTTTCTCGCATCTGCCGAAGTTACCGGATTACTGGACGTGTCAGTTCATTGAAGTGCGAGATTCTACTGAATATACATACACGCACTCACACATGCGCACATCCTCGTAAATATTATACTTATATTGCCATTGTCTTTATTTGTAGCATGATAGGCCCCGGCTACATGCCCTACGCAGGCTCCTACGGCTATCAGCCCATACCCTTCAAGTACTCCTCGTGTGTGACCAGCGAACACACAATATATGGGTGAGTTGATGTTGTAATTATTAAAATGTCGGATTAAATTAATCATGCATGCTATAAGAATAACTAGCGGGTTACCACTCAATGCTAAGAGTACTAAGAGATGGCATTCTTATTTGACTATCTCATTGTACAATATTACCACCCTACTCTAACGAGGAAGAAATAATTACCGGGTTAAAGTAATGACTGGCCCGTGGCGCAGTTGGCAGTGTCCCTGTTTTCTGCTCCTGGGTTGTGGGTTCGATTCCCGCCCCGAGTCTGGGTGTATTATGTATATATTTATATATGTATTATTTATATGTATATTTATTAAAAAAAAAATGTATATCAGTCGGCTGTTACCTAAAACACAGGCATTAAGTTGCCTACCTTAGGGACAGACGACCGTATGTGTGTCTTAAATATATTTATTTATTTATTTATTATTTATTAAAGAAGTTGTGTGTTTTATAAAAGACAGTGAAACATAAAATTGCAAACAGTAGATAAAAGTAGTAACATACAAGATATTTTATTGCTGAAAAAAAAAAACACTTAGGCATCCCTTAGATTTCTAGAATATACTACATACACTTTTAGACGTATTTACTAACATCCGGTACCAATAATGTCAGATCATAGAATGATGCATCATCTGGCATTATGTTTTTTTTTTTTTGACTGGTGCAGTTGGCGGTGTCCCTGCTTTCTGTACCACGGTCGTAGGTTCGATGGGTGTAATATTTGTATATTATGTATTTATAATTACTAAAACAAAAACAAAAAAAATGTACATGTATACTAGTTGGATGTTACCTAAAATGGCATTATTATCCACCTTAGGAACACGACCGTGTGTGAATGTTAAACTTATTTATTTATCTATTTAGCTGTAAAAATCTTGCACTCTCAGCATCTATTTGGATTTATGTCTATGATTTCTATGTTATTTAATATTTTCCAGATACAATCGAGAGGAGAGCGTTCTGTCAGGGAGTGGAGGCTCCAGTGCCGGATCAGACCACCTCACTGCTAAGGAACCAGCTGGTAGGCTTATAATGTATAATTTGATCAACGAATCGCCCCGGCTTAGTTTGTATGGATGTTTCTTTTTTTTTTTATTTGTCTGAAATGTTTAAATGAGGAGCGTGCTTAGTGGACAAAAGTAACTGGATATTGTATACATTTATTTAGATTTTTTTATTCAAAAGTGCAACATTTTTTTTTACTATGTCATTTATTTATCTCGTGAAGTTTTCGATACTTACATAAGGTATGTATGACTTGACAACGGGATATCAAAAAATGATATTGGCTTAATAGTGTCAAGCCGATACAATTTATTTTTAAATTAAATTGTTAGGTAACATATCTGAATCACATGTCAAATTGTTTTGTTCATTTTGAAGACAAAATATTCAATATTTCTTCCATAAAGTGTATTACAAGACTTTATTCAATACTATATTTGTTTCCAGCTGCGACTCGCGAGAACGAAGTGAAGTCAACGTCCAGCGGGTCCGGAGCCAGCGTCGTAGCGGACGGTGGCGGCGGCGGCGGCACGCGACGCTCGCACTCGCACTCCAGCGGCTCCGACCGCGCCAACGACCGCCCCGTGCTGTTCCTGTAACGGTCAGTGACCCGACACGACACCACACTACACGACACTCGCTCAGTGTCACGCTCGCACTCGCACTCCAGCGGCTCCGACCGCGCCAACGACCGCCCCGTGCTGTTCCTGTAACGGTCAGTGACCCGACACGACACCACACTACACGACACTCGCTCAGTGTCACGCTCGCACTCGCACTCCAGCGGCTCCGACCGCGCCAACGACCGCCCCGTGCTGTTCCTGTAACGGTCAGTGACCCGACACGACACCACACTACACGACACTCGCTCAGTGTCACGCTCGCACTCGCACTCCAGCGGCTCCGACCGCGCCAACGACCGCCCCGTGCTGTTCCTGTAACGGTCAGTGACCCGACACGACACCACACTACACGACACTCGCTCAGTGTCACGCTCGCACTCGCACTCCAGCGGCTCCGACCGCGCCAACGACCGCCCCGTGCTGTTCCTGTAACGGTCAGTGACCCGACACGACACCACACTACACGACACTCGCTCAGTGTCACGCTCGCACTCGCACTCCAGCGGCTCCGACCGCGCCAACGACCGCCCCGTGCTGTTCCTGTAACGGTCAGTGACCCGACACGACACCACACTACACGACACTCGCTCAGTGTCACGCTCGCACTCGCACTCCAGCGGCTCCGACCGCGCCAACGACCGCCCCGTGCTGTTCCTGTAACGGTCAGTGACCCGACACGACACCACACTACACGACACTCGCTCAGTGTCACGCTCGCACTCGCACTCCAGCGGCTCCGACCGCGCCAACGACCGCCCCGTGCTGTTCCTGTAACGGTCAGTGACCCGTCACGACACCACTCTACACGACACTCGCTCAGTGTCACGCTCGCACTCGCACTCCAGCGGCTCCGACCGCGCCAACGACCGCCCCGTGCTGTTCCTGTAACGGTCAGTGACCCGACACGACACCACACTACACGACACTCGCTCAGTGTCACGCTCGCACTCGCACTCCAGCGGCTCCGACCGCGCCAACGACCGCCCCGTGCTGTTCCTGTAACGGTCAGTGACCCGACACGACACCACACTACACGACACTCGCTCAGTGTCACGCTCGCACTCGCACTCCAGCGGCTCCGACCGCGCCAACGACCGCCCCGTGCTGTTCCTGTAACGGTCAGTGACCCGACACGACACCACACTACACGACACTCGCTCAGTGTCACGCTCGCACTCGCACTCCAGCGGCTCCGACCGCGCCAACGACCGCCCCGTGCTGTTCCTGTAACGGTCAGTGACCCGACACGACACCACACTACACGACACTCGCTCAGTGTCACGCTCGCACTCGCACTCCAGCAGCTCCGACCGCGCCAACGACCGCCCCGTGCTGTTCCTGTAACGGTCAGTGACCCGACACGACACCACACTACACGACACTCGCTCAGTGTCACGCTCGCACTCGCACTCCAGCGGCTCCGACCGCGCCAACGACCGCCCCGTGCTGTTCCTGTAACGGTCAGTGCCACGAGACGACACCACACGACGTGACACTCACTCGGTGTCACGCTCGCACTCGCACTCCAGCGGCTCCGACCGCGCCAACGACCGCCCCGTGCTGTTCCTGTAACGGTCAGTGACCCGACACGACACCACACTACACGACACTCGCTCAGTGTCACGCTCGCACTCGCACTCCAGCGGCTCCGACCGCGCCAACGACCGCCCCGTGCTGTTCCTGTAACGGTCAGTGACCCGACACGACACCACACTACACGACACTCGCTCAGTGTCACGCTCGCACTCGCACTCCAGCGGCTCCGACCGCGCCAACGACCGCCCCGTGCTGTTCCTGTAACGGTCAGTGACCCGACACGACACCACACTACACGACACTCGCTCAGTGTCACGCTCGCACTCGCACTCCAGCAGCTCCGACCGCGCCAACGACCGCCCCGTGCTGTTCCTGTAACGGTCAGTGACCCGACACGACACCACACTACACGACACTCGCTCAGTGTCACGCTCGCACTCGCACTCCAGCGGCTCCGACCGCGCCAACGACCGCCCCGTGCTGTTCCTGTAACGGTCAGTGACCCGACACGACACCACACTACACGACACTCGCTCAGTGTCACGCTCGCACTCGCACTCCAGCGGCTCCGACCGCGCCAACGACCGCCCCGTGCTGTTCCTGTAACGGTCAGTGACCCGTCACGACACCACTCTACACGACACCCGCTCAGTGTCACGCTCGCACTCCAGCGGCTCCGACCGCGCCAACGACCGCCCCGTGCTGTTCCTGTAACGGTCAGTGACCCGACACGACACCACACTACACGACACTCGCTCAGTGTCACGCTCGCACTCGCACTCCAGCGGCTCCGACCGCGCCAACGACCGCCCCGTGCCGTTCCTGTAACGGTCAGTGACCCGACACGACACTCGCTCAGTGTCACGCTCGCACTCACACTCCAGCGGCTCCGACCGCGCCAACGACCGCCCCGTGCCGTTCCTGTAACGGTCAGTGACCCGACACGACACTCGCTCGGTGTCACGCTCGCACTCGCACTCCAGCGGCTCCGACCGCGCCAACACCCACCCCGTGCTGTTCCTGTAACGGTCAGTGCCACGAGACGACACCACACGACATGACACTCGCTCGGTGTCACGCTCGCACTCGCACTCCAGCGGCTCCGACCGCGCCAACGACCGCCCCGTGCTGTTCCTGTAACGGTCAGTGACCCGACACGACACCACACTACACGACACTCGCTCAGTGTCACGCTCGCACTCGCACTCCAGCGGCTCCGACCGCGCCAACGACCGCCCCGTGCTGTTCCTGTAACGGTCAGTGACCCGACACGACACCACACTACACGACACTCGCTCAGTGTCACGCTCGCACTCGCACTCCAGCGGCTCCGACCGCGCCAACGACCGCCCCGTGCTGTTCCTGTAACGGTCAGTGACCCGACACGACACCACACTACACGACACTCGCTCAGTGTCACGCTCGCACTCGCACTCCAGCAGCTCCGACCGCGCCAACGACCGCCCCGTGCTGTTCCTGTAACGGTCAGTGACCCGACACGACACCACACTACACGACACTCGCTCAGTGTCACGCTCGCACTCGCACTCCAGCGGCTCCGACCGCGCCAACGACCGCCCCGTGCTGTTCCTGTAACGGTCAGTGCCACGAGACGACACCACACGACGTGACACTCACTCGGTGTCACGCTCGCACTCGCACTCCAGCGGCTCCGACCGCGCCAACGACCGCCCCGTGCTGTTCCTGTAACGGTCAGTGACCCGACACGACACCACACTACACGACACTCGCTCAGTGTCACGCTCGCACTCGCACTCCAGCAGCTCCGACCGCGCCAACGACCGCCCCGTGCTGTTCCTGTAACGGTCAGTGACCCGACACGACACCACACTACACGACACTCGCTCAGTGTCACGCTCGCACTCGCACTCCAGCGGCTCCGACCGCGCCAACGACCGCCCCGTGCTGTTCCTGTAACGGTCAGTGACCCGACACGACACCACACTACACGACACTCGCTCAGTGTCACGCTCGCACTCGCACTCCAGCGGCTCCGACCGCGCCAACGACCGCCCCGTGCTGTTCCTGTAACGGTCAGTGACCCGTCACGACACCACTCTACACGACACCCGCTCAGTGTCACGCTCGCACTCCAGCGGCTCCGACCGCGCCAACGACCGCCCCGTGCTGTTCCTGTAACGGTCAGTGACCCGACACGACACCACACTACACGACACTCGCTCAGTGTCACGCTCGCACTCGCACTCCAGCGGCTCCGACCGCGCCAACGACCGCCCCGTGCCGTTCCTGTAACGGTCAGTGACCCGACACGACACTCGCTCAGTGTCACGCTCGCACTCACACTCCAGCGGCTCCGACCGCGCCAACGACCGCCCCGTGCCGTTCCTGTAACGGTCAGTGACCCGACACGACACTCGCTCGGTGTCACGCTCGCACTCGCACTCCAGCGGCTCCGACCGCGCCAACACCCACCCCGTGCTGTTCCTGTAACGGTCAGTGCCACGAGACGACACCACACGACATGACACTCGCTCGGTGTCACGCTCGCACTCGCACTCCAGCGGCTCCGACCGCGCCAACGACCGCCCCGTGCTGTTCCTGTAACGGTCAGTGACCCGACACGACACTCGCTCGGTGTCACGCTCGCACTCGCACTTCAGCGGCTCCGACCGCGCCAACACCCGCCCCGTGCTGTTCCTGTAACGGTCAGTGCCACGAGACGACACCACACGACATGACACTCGCTCGGTGTCACGCTCGCACTCGCACTCCAGCGGCTCCGACCGCGCCAACGACCGCCCCGTGCTGTTCCTGTAACGGTCAGTGACCCGACACGACACCACACTACACGACACTCGCTCAGTGTCACGCTCGCACTCACACTCCAGCGGCTCCGACCGCGCCAACGACCGCCCCGTGCCGTTCCTGTAACGGTCAGTGACCCGACACGACACTCGCTCGGTGTCACGCTCGCACTCGCACTCCAGCGGCTCCGACCGCGCCAACACCCGCCCCGTGCTGTTCCTGTAACGGTCAGTGCCACGAGACGACACCACACGACGTGACACTCGCTCGGTGTCACGCTCGCACTCGCACTCCAGCGGCTCCGACCGCGCCAACGACCGCCCCGTGCTGTTCCTGTAACGGTCAGTGCCACGAGACGACACCACACGACGTGACACTCGCTCGGTGTCACGCTCGCACTCGCACTCCAGCGGCTCCGACCGCGCCAACGACCGCCCCGTGCTGTTCCTGTAACGGTCAGTGACCCGACACGACACCACACTACACGACACTCGCTCAGTGTCACGCTCGCACTCACACTCCAGCGGCTCCGACCGCGCCAACGACCGCCCCGTGCTGTTCCTGTAACGGTCAGTGCCACGAGACGACACCACACGACATGACACTCGCTCGGTGTCACGCTCGCACTCGCACTCCAGCGGCTCCGACCGCGCCAACGACCGCCCCGTGCTGTTCCTGTAACGGTCAGTGACCCGACACGACACCACACTACACGACACTCGCTCAGTGTCACGCTCGCACTCACACTCCAGCGGCTCCGACCGCGCCAACGACCGCCCCGTGCCGTTCCTGTAACGGTCAGTGACCCGACACGACACTCGCTCGGTGTCACGCTCGCACTCGCACTCCAGCGGCTCCGACCGCGCCAACACCCGCCCCGTGCTGTTCCTGTAACGGTCAGTGCCACGAGACGACACCACACGACGTGACACTCGCTCGGTGTCACGCTCGCACTCGCACTCCAGCGGCTCCGACCGCGCCAAAGACCGCCCCGTGCTGTTCCTGTAACGGTCAGTGACCCGACACGACACCACACTACACGACACTCGCTCAGTGTCACGCTCGCACTCACACTCCAGCGGCTCCGACCGCGCCAACACCCGCCCCGTGCTGTTCCTGTAACGGTCAGTGCCACGAGACGACACCACACGACGTGACACTCGCTCGGTGTCACGCTCGCACTCGCACTCCAGCGGCTCCGACCGCGCCAACGACCGCCCCGTGCCGTTCCTGTAACGGTCAGTGACCCGACACGACACTCGCTCGGTGTCACGCTCGCACTCGCACTCCAGCGGCTCCGACCGCGCCAACACCCGCCCCGTGCTGTTCCTGTAACGGTCAGTGCCACGAGACGACACCACACGACGTGACACTCGCTCGGTGTCACGCTCGCACTCGCACTCCAGCGGCTCCGACCGCGCCAACGACCGCCCCGTGCTGTTCCTGTAACGGTCAGTGACCCGACACGACACCACACTACACGACACTCGCTCAGTGTCACGCTCGCACTCACACTCCAGCGGCTCCGACCGCGCCAACACCCGCCCCGTGCTGTTCCTGTAACGGTCAGTGCCACGAGACGACACCACATGACATGACACTCGCTCGGTGTCACGCTCGCACTCGAACTCCAGCGGCTCCGACCGCGCCAACGACCGCCCCGTGCTGTTTCTGTAACGGTCAGGATACAATGACACTCAGTCTTTATCACGACATGAATCAATCATATTTTACGTCATTCCTAAAACCATTTTAATGTGATATTTATGCATCTCTCATTGAGGGCTATTATAATTATATTTTAATAAAAAAAATTACTGTTCCAATATTATTTGAAACAACATAATATATTTAAAAAAAAACTTTACAGAATTTTTCTCTGTTTCCAGGACAAGGTTCTGAAGCGTCCGCCACTGCCAAATAATTATAGGAATTTTTCGTACGTATTAAATGTTATGAACAATACTATACACTGTATAATAATAATTATTATTAATCATCGCTATGATGTAAACACCGTATCGGACCACATACGGTCCATGGTTTCAACCATGGGTCAATGAACCATCGAATGATGGACGGCGTTATGCAGACACAACTAATCTTTGCATCAAAAAATTTATTATTAAGTTTTATACAGCAAACAATTTTCTTAAGTTTAGTCCAGATTAAGTATTTTATAAAACTCTCTTAATGCTGTTTTATAATATAATATAATATATAACAACAATGCATATAAAAATTTTGTTATGAAACTTGAAATTATAAACTAAAATTATAACTAAACACACCTTTAGTGTACATCATGAACAGATGTGATTCACAGTTATATAACTTGTTTTATCAACATGTAACATTCACATAAAAACTTCTGAATGACTCTGCTTTATAATTTCTTGTTAGTCTGGACTCGCCTTCAATATCACGATAAAAATAAATTACTACGTTCAGCTGTGGTTTAATTTTGATTTTTATTATTTGCTAATTAATGAATAAGTTTAAAATGTGATGGGATTTTAATTATGTGCCATGATATATATTATTATATTGTTTTTAAAGGTTTTACTTTTTTTTATTTTATTGAAATGACGATCAAAATGTGAGATTTTAAATGTAACGTAAAAATTGTGTATCGTTAGTCGTATTTGTCAGATTTCGTAATAATTTCAAAATACTTCGAAAATTAAATTTTTAAATCCTGTTGCGTATTTTTAGTTAAAAAAAAAAAGTATTTTATAAATCGAATTGTCGAGATTTTTTTAAATATTTAAAGTGGGATCTCCATCTCCATCCGATAAGGAGGGAGAGGAGGTAAAAAAAAAAGTTTTTTTTTTTATAATAAGAATTTTTTATATAAGGATATTACGGATTCTGACAATTAGGTGGAACGATATGCAATTTTATTATATGACTAGTAAAAACAAAAGTATGGGTTTCATACATTTGTCAATATTTTGTTTTAATTGACAAAATTGTCTACACAATGTTACATCAAAGTGTTCATAGTACAATACGTTCCTTCGAGATGGTAATCTTTGGTAAATAAGTGCTTCCAGTGTTAAGAGCGGTGTGAACGATCGAAAAGTTTGTCAAATTTTACCTGTGTTTGTTCAAATGTTTGTCAAATCTTTTACGTGTTTGAAAAAATGTCTTATGATTGGCGATTGTGTTTGTCAAACGAGAGTGTCACGTGACGACAAGGAAAACGTCAAATTCGTTAATTTTGTTTGACGCCAATGTTTGCCAAACTGCTTCGATTGTTTGGCTCTTTACTGTTTTGTACAGTTTGTAAGCAAAGCCGTAGATAATATATATGCACTATTCCATACGGAACATATTACAGTTTAAGGAACCCACACAAAATTTACATTTTAAAAACCTTTATATTGCTATTTGTGTGAATTTTGAGACGTACAGACAAAATCTTTTAGGTCAATAACTATAATATTGTTAAAGAAAAAATATCAGTATTGAAATAACATTTAAATACATTTTTTTTAAATTTTGTAAAATTTTAAATGCAAAGGCATGTATGTATGGCTAGTGTATAAAATATTTATTTTATAAACGGATGTAATTGAAAAGGGACACATTTTAAATCTTGGATACGAAAATTATTTCAAAATATAATCTGGTATACTGACCCGTGCGAATGACGTATTGACTATGTTCGCAGCTCCCTTCTAAGTGAAGATTTTATTCACTTTGATAGAAGCGCATTCGCACGTCATATTTTCAACATGGGCGGAAATGGACATGACGTGCGTATGCGCCCCTATCAAAGTGAAGAAAATCATCACTTAGAAGATGGCCATAGCCATTGACACCAAATTGTACTGATGCGTTATCATTTGACATTGATAACTGAAATTTCAATGAATTTCAATTTAATTCTAAGTCAACTTAAAAATAACCGAACAATTTCAATTACTCTGATGTTGGCAAATCCTGGAGGAAGCTAGAATTTAAAAGAAAAAGAAGAAGAACAATATAATTCTGATTTTTATGATTTTTTGCGTCAATGAAAAAAATATATATTTTCATGAAAAACCCTGACATTGGCGTTATAAAATATTGAAATACATTGGAATGAATGAATAATAAAATCTACTTGAATAATCCCCTCGAGTTTTTTCACCATTAGCGGTGAATATATTTAGACAAAAAATTCGTGCTTTCCTTTTTATACACATTATTGAAAAAAATATTTTTTCAAACTAGACGTCGTTATCGACGCATGAATTGCACTGTAATCACAAAATGTTGTAGATGAATAGAAAACCTATTTTTTCGAAGTCGCTTCAAAATGTCACCGCTTTAATTGCTACTGGTCAGTATGCTAAAATATATTTTGGAAATTAAATTTATTATCAAATAATAAGTAAAAATAAACACAAAATTGACGGAACAGAATTAGAATATTGTTAGGGGGCATTCATTAAGTGAGACAGTTTTGGTGATCAACGCCACCCCCCACCCCCTCTCCGCTTGGTAAGATGTCGTTATATTTTGCTCTACAACCTTTTCCACCACTAATCTAACGTGAGACTTTTTTTAAAAACGTATTTGCTGAGATTATCCTCTGTCCCACGTGAGATTGAGTGAGATTTCGCTCGATAACCCCCTCCCCCCCTCTAAATGTCTCACGTAATTAATAGATACCGCTTTATATATGTGGAATGTAGATAGTTAACCGGTTAATCATATCAATAAATAACTCTTTAAAGTATATATATATTATTATATTTTAAAAAAACATTGTAGCCAGTACAAGTACCTAATAATAGCTTGAATGAAATCGAATAGTATCAAAAGTTGTAAGTCTCGCCGCGGTTTTACCCCACTTATCTTCCAAGCACGATAGAATTTCGTAATATAAAGTAGCCCATCCTTTGTTCCGGATCTCCATCTATCTACTTACCAAGTTTCAACATAATCGGTATAGCAGTTTTTGCGTGAAAATAACAAACATCCATCCAAACTATTGTATTTATAATATTAATTTTTGATATATGATTCCCATACGTGTCAGTAATTTTATATTTTAAAATATGTTTCAATAAATAGGACATTAGAAAAATAATAGAATTGAAATGTAAAATTTTATAGTACTAATGACACCCTTAATGTTCTTTTGACAGGACTGAACGCTATCAAATTCAAAAACTTGCAAAATTAACATCATTATATTACGGATAATATATCAAAAGACGGACACGGATTAAATATATATCTAGCTAAACAAAATAGATACTTTTAGTTAGCTTCTATCTACATCGATTAGTGTTGGTACTTGTTTGTAGATCAAGATTAACCGGATTAACTATAAACTATAAATTTTTGTATATGGACATTATTTTAGTGATTTATTAATTAGAAAGAATAAACGGTAAAACGGGACGAAATGTTTAAAGAGAATGAAAAGAAAACTCGACTGCCTAGATTTAAATTATTTGAAATTCAGTGTACGCAGTAATTTGTGTGTGAAGTGAGTGTAACTAGAGGGGTGTGGAGGGGATGAGTGTTGAGTGGATAATACCAACCCTAGAAAAAGCAGTTAAATCACTATAGACATCGGGGCTAGACTTTCAACGTCAGTATGGATTTCTAATGCCACACGATAATAAGTGAATAATTCAATAAAAATCATAAGTGAATAATACAATAAAAAGCTTCTATATATAAGATGCGTCGGTGCTTAAACCACCACACTGCTCCACTATGGTTTGGTGGATGAGCTACTTTAATTGTACTGTATAACACAGTAAACTTGATTCACACTTATATTGAATAATGAAACTTAAAATAAAATAAAATCAATAAAATACGTAACTAACATTTCCGGGCAGTCGAGTAAACAATGACACGACAAAACCGATTACGATAATCGCACGATAATCGCGCCAATTATTAGTTATTATTTAGCGTCGCCATATTTTTTAGTCTTTTGTACAATATATAATAGTATATGTGAATAGGTCTTAGCGTTTAATGTCAAATATAGTAAACCTAATAATGGAAGCTAGGTAGGTGCTCTAGATTATAGTATTTATGAAATGGTATGATTTTAAAAGTTTTTTTTTTCTGACGGTAATTTGAATCGGTATTGGTTTTTTTTTAAACTCCAAAAAAGATTCTCAAGTCTCGTTTATGTTTTATTTTATTTATTTATTTAATGTTTGTTAGGACTTCATCGTTTATGAACCGATATCAAATCCTTTTTTATTTTGAGAGTAGGTATAATTTTTTTAATTGGTAGTTGGTACCAATAATATAACGTCTAAGTTAGAAAAAAACGGGGATGTAATTTTTATGGCGAGAAATTAGTTTCGAAATTAAATTTCTCTGATCGATTTTTTTTTTTTATTAATCAAGATATATATAGTTTTATTGAATCGTACCGGACATTTAGTAAGTTCGTCGTTACTCATTCTGAGTCCCCGATATGTTGACAGTTGACAGCGCAATGCGACACTCAGAGTGTACTCGTGGCCGTGTTAATACATTAGGAAGTAAAAAAACAATTAATGTGTGACGTTGAGTATTTATTGTTTTTTTTTTTTTTAATTATTATTATTATTATTTTTTATTAGTTTTTATTATGAGATGATTTTTCTTTTTGAATAAAACTGTCCTTTACCATGCCGTGACGGCTTTTAAATAAAACAACACTTAGCCGGTGATTGCAAGCGCTTTTGTTAAGTCAATATTGGTGTATGTTTTGTAAGTTGTCCTATAAAAATAAATAAATAAAAATAAATAAATAAATAAATTAAGCTTTTTTTACAGAAAAGTTTTTTTCCTTTTTTTTCGCAAATATAAAAATTGATAATTCTATAAAGATTTTAATGTTTATAAAGTATATTACTCTTATTGTTAGTAATACGTTTTTCAAATAAAACAAATGTCAGTTATATTATAACAAGCTTTTTTTTTTTATTGAGTATAATTCAAATTAACGTCAGGAAAAAAAAGTCAAACAGTCGGATTTAGATATTAGCGCGAGTATATTTTTCATACAAATAAAAATACTCCCTTAAAACGTTTAAAAAGTCGCCCTGTTGGGGGTAATTTATATTTTGGCTCCCACATAATATATGAACCTTAGGGGGTCGGAATAAAATTGTCCCATTCATATAATTTTGATTTCATAATAATTGCTCCAGCTATTTTATTATAAAAATAATTCGAATTCATTGATAAATTGTATTTACAAATTTTTTATCAAAGCATTTTTTTAATAACAATGATTCTTGAGTTATCGTATTTTTTTTTCTTTTTTTTTTTGTAATAATTATTAGTGTTTAGGATAAAATCTATTATTTTAAAGCCTAAATATAAATTATTTAATCATTCGTAATTTTATTTTGATGTGATGATAAAAATATCGTTTGATATATTTTTTTTAATATGGTCTCAATATGGAAACAAAAATTGAAATTAAATACAAAAAAAAAATCGTAAATTTAATGAGTGGGCAGCTTTATTAAAAAAAAAATAGGGCACACTTTAAAAAATAAAAGAATGTATACGTAGATTTGAATCGGAATTAAAGTATGAGGGTAATAATATAAACTTGTATTAAATATGTATTAGAAGTAAGAGAACGTAGTTATAAAAAAAAAAATATTTATGATTTTTTAGAACTCGGTATTACGCCCAACAGCCTAGTGTAATCTGTAGAGTATAAAAAAAGTATTTATGTGTTATTTTTTAAAAATTAGTTGGAACATATCAAAATGCTTACAGTAGAATTGTTTTAATCTTTGACCTAATTATGTTTACTTTTTTAATAATTTTTAAAATGTGTCGTAACGTTGACCTTTGAGCGAAAAAAAAATATGTGGAACTTATGAGACATAGTTATTTCATAATATTATGTAATCATAATACTAGCTGCACTTCGCAGTTTTACTCGCGAACCTCTGAATATCATGAAAAAAGTCGCCCATGTCTTATTCTGGATCTTTAGCTATCTATGTACCAAGTTTCTTTGCAAACGATTCAGTAATTTTTGCATGAAACCGGTTTTTTTTTTAGGTTGACCAGCCTTAAATATTTTCAAGAATTAAAACTACATAATTTACAAGGTATACAATTATTTGCCATCTGTGTAAAATTTAAAAAAAAAATCATTGATACCAATATTAAATGTAAACTTAACGTTTTTTGCTGAACGTCACCAACATTAATAACGAACTCAACTTTTTTCATTGAAAACAGAAAACGGTAAAAAAACAGTTTTTTTTGTATCATTGTATGAGCCATATTTTATATTTGTCTGTATACAAATCTACTTTTTTATTTCTATTTTCTAGTCCCAAAATTGCAACGATTTTTTTTGTTGTTGGTCATTATTGTAGTGTATGCAATTCATGATATAACATTTTAAAATTTTCATCTTTTGAGTTTTTTTGCCTTGAATAATGTCAATAAATGTCTTATAGAGATGAGGAAATGGGAAAAAAAATCGATATATATCGTATCGATATTTTTCAAATGTATCGATATATATCGATAAAAAAATATCGATAATCGATATTTTTTGTCGCCAGCCTATCCGAATTCGAAAAAAAGGTCATCCGAGATCTACCATCAATGTTTACCCTTGTAGCCTATACCTATATCTCTACTTCTAGACGGTATATCATTAAACCTACACCAGGATTTAAATCATACCTTCAGTATAACCACAGATTTTACGTGATATCAGAACAAATATACATACGGACAAATAAAAATTCTATAAGTAATTGGTTTAGCTTCTATTGTTCTCATGAAGACTATCCTATAACTAAATATATGATGTACAAACATCGACCAGTTTCTTTTTTTATATATATTGTTATGGATTGAATAAAAAAGTAATACATCTCCAAGCTTAAGTGACATTTAATTATTAAGACGCAAAAACTTATTGTGAACATAATTTTAAAAATAATTGGTAAACAGTTAAATAATTTTTTTTAAATAAAACAAATAATTATAAATAAATCACAATTTTATATAAATTGCTGTATATTGCTTTGATAAAATTTTATATTGAATTGCATACTCGATAGGAAATGACGCTTCGGCTTTTATAACAAAATATATTTTTCGATTTTGTATAACATATAGCGTATCTTTAAATTTCATTATAATGTAAATAGATAATTATTTGAACGATTTTATTTTATAATACTCATACGGTCACACGAAATGCATTTATTATCATTTATATAATCCGCCATTTTATGGGAATTTTTTTGACAGTGACGTTTAAAAATATTTTCATAATGGCGGGAATGTTTTTGTGATAGCGGCAGCCTAAGTTGTGTATTTTTTTGTGTATATTAATAATTATCGTTATTAGTTTTGCTAATTACGATGGGCGATGTTTACGACGTGTAATTTTTAATAAACAAATAGCAATTTGTAATTTATTATGTTGTTTTATTGAATTCCTTCAACCATTTAGATATTAAACTTATAACTAGTACATTTCAAAGAGTATAAAACGACCATAGATTATACACTATACCTAAACAACGACTACATTTGGTCGAATACCGTAAAGCCACAAACATTGAGCCAACAAATAAAGACCAACTTGGCGTATTTTAGTAGTTGGTGAATAAACGCTGGCCAACAAACCAGATATTATCCGTGCGCAGAAACTTTGCCGATGACCACCCCTCCCACCGGAGTTGACTGCGTCCCTCGCTCGTCTGATCTGTACCGCTAGCAACGCACCCGATACGTACGTGTAATTTTTTCTTTAGCTCCAAATGAATTAACTGTTGGTTTTACTTGTTTTTTTTTTTTGTTATTTGTTTTCGTTGTTTGGAACTATTTAACTATTATTTTACGGCTTCGTTTCATTCATTCACTAAATATAAATACATAAAAATATATAATCTACGTAATAACAACAGCGTTTTTTATTTACTATTTATATTTACACTTTATATTAAATTTATAATTCTACTGAGACTATTTTTTATTAATTTGATGTAAATTATATACAATAATAATCTACCTTTATGTGACCTTTTTTTTTTCAACCCAACGGCAAAGTTTCTGCGCACGGATAGTTTTATATATTTTATGGTATGGTTTTTTTCTACACATATCAAAACAACCGGGGCCTACAAATTATTAATAATCTTTTATAATATTTGATAAAGCAATTCAATAATGTCTAAGAGTAATAATCAAACCTAAACAAAATATGTACATCCACAATTAAGTTGTGCTAACTATAATTTATTTAAGCTTTTGTTAAAATTAGCACCAAGAAAAAAAAAGCATAAGAGATTTAAAAGTGCTTAACCCTTTCGCGACCAGACCAGAGCTTCGAGAAAAACGCTCAGATCTTATAAACAACTAATTATCGCCAGACCAATAACATTTTTCATTAATTTTATTGATGTACTAGCAAAACCGGCGAACTCCGTTTCGCCACCAGATGGCTTCGTTTTTTGTAACATTTCGTTTGATATATATTGGTTTGTAGTACATGCAGCATGCTATGTATCAGAGATGGCGCTGGATGTAAAAAATGATTTTCCCTGTTTTCCTGTTTTTCTGTTGAAATTTTTCCTGAATTTTGTTTGCTATAAACCTCACGGAGCCCGAGACCTTTCCAACGAATGCAAAACCGTGGAAATCGGTTCGTGCGTTCTGGAATTATAGCGTCAGGAAGGAAAACCCGACTTATTTTTATATTATAGATAACATACATCTATGTGCAGTACAACTTGATACAACAGTTATCATAAACTGTTAATGAGCACCCGTCACATATTTGTGATACCGGGACCAGCAAAGAAAATCGGGTCATCACATATATGTGACGCTGGTAGCGAAATTAAAGAGTTAATTTGATAAAATAATAAATTAACGCCTCGCAATCAACGGCACCCAGGAAATAAAATAATAAATGGATCTATGGAATAAAATCCTCTGTCGGTACGTAAACACACACCACACACACACACAAACGGCCGGCTGGTCGAGGGGTCAGGCAACTGGACACTTTACGCAGCGGTCGCGGCTTCGAATCCCGCCAGGTGCAGATAATTTGTATGACGAATATAGATGTCTGCACCGGGTCATGGATGTGTATTTAATCAAGGTCTGACGTCGGTCATCGGAGGGGACTTGTCGCTCCCGAGCGTCATCACCGCGATGCTCGGCGACGACGAGTCCTGGAAGGCGATGGTCTCCTTCTGCGAGACAGTAATGTCCCAGAAGGAGGCCGACGAGCGGATGAGAGAGGAGGCCGCCGACGTGGCCTCCATCCGCGGGCGACGAATGGGGGTGCGTAGGAGGCGCTACTTAATGCGCCTCCTGTAACGCCCTTGTGCCCGTGTCGGGCTGGGATGGGAACCCGGTCCTGCTAGACACGGCGTCGTCGGGACTGTTCAGAGGTTAGCCGGACAGTCCCCATGGAGGAGAAGTCTGGCCTTTTCGCCAAGGCCAGCCTGTCGCTGGAGGGATCCTGTTGCCTGCAGATCCGGGACCCTCCAATTAAAGCGGCTGAAGGCTCCCGCAGGGGTTTAGTACGGTATTGCACTCCCAAAGTGCCGAGTCCGACATAGGTCTAGGACTGCCGACCCGGGCATCCTGGATATCATCCGTAAATGGATTCCCCTGCGTTAAAAAAAAATGGATGTGTATTTATGTATATATGTATTTATATCTTAAATTTATTTCCGTTTCTAGTGCCTGTAACACAAGTTCTTACGAACTTAGCACGGGGCTAGGTTAACGTGATGTGATTGTTGGTTAATATTTATTTATTTATTATTTATTAAACGTCTAGACAACGAAAAACATATGTATGGCCTATTTACAGACTATAATGTATAATAATCAGATAATCTAATGCGAAAATCATTATTCTAATTGATCACATAGCTCAACTGATCACTGACGGCCGATGGACCAGCAAGGTTCTCGAATGGTGACCACGTACCGGCAAGTGGAGCGTCGAACGGCTCTCCATGAGATAAATAAATAAATAAATAAATATTAACCAACAATCACACCACGTTAACCTAGCCCCGTACTAAGTTTGTAAGAACTTGTGTTACAGGTACTAGGAACGGAAATAAATTTAATAGATTTATATAAATACATATATATGTAAATACACATCCATGACCCGGTGCAGACATCTATATTCGTCATACAGATTCTCTGCACCTGGCGGGATTCGAACCCGCGACCGCTGCGTAAAGTGTCCAGTTGCCTGACCACTCGACCAGCCGGCCGTCGGAAATGGCCGAGATGGACAGATAGATGACTTGAGGAAAGTCGCCGGAAACCGTTGGACGCTGCTTTGAACAGGTCGTTCTGGTGGTCAATGATAAATATGTTGGTGATGATATTGAAATTAATATATCGCAATATTTTTGGATATGGGTCTATTTAGTGTCGCAGAAATAAAACTTCGAAGATTCAAATGAAATCTATTTATTAGCTATTCCATGTCAGTTTTGCTAAGTTTTTTCTTAATTTAATAAAACCATTAATAAGACCACACCAGATTAATAAAACCACACGAAAATGCGTCGAAAGTGCGTTAAGCCTTGTGCAAATTGCTCAATTTTGTAAAAACAACATCGTTGCGTTGCAAAATATGCTAAGCAATTACGAATCCTCGTCAAATGACACAAATCTGACCTTTGAATTATAATGCTGCCATCTGTCCAGGTTTTCATGTAATTATTTAATTAAAAAAGTTTCCTGGTGAAACTCTAACATTATTTGAGTCAGGAAAATCCTACACGTACTGGTGGTGGCCAGGTGTACGAGAGTAATGCTGGACGAACGGATACTCGAGATGGCGAAAACCATAACGGGCGATCCTGACATAGGCGTTACGTTCGGGGCCTGGGAACTACCAACATTGAAATGGATAAACGGGGTTCCTGGGTGCGGCAAGACAACACACATAGTCAGGAACTTCGACGAGAACAATGAAGTCGTAGCCACAACCACAGTCGAGGCGGCTAAAGACCTTAAGGAAAAGCTGGAGCACCGCTATGGCGATAAAGCCAAATCGAAGGTGCGCACTATGGCCTCCATCTTGGTAAACGGTTTTCGTGAGGGCGTAAGAATAAGCCGTCTAACGGTGGACGAAGCCCTTATGAACCATTTTGGGGCTATAATAATGGCCGCCCGGCTGTCGGAGGCGAAAGAAGTGGTCCTCGTCGGAGACATAAACCAGCTGCCGTATATCGATAGGGAAAACCTTTTTGAGATGCGGTACTGTAAACCAAACCTGACAACAGGAATATCATGTGAGTTGCCTTGCACGCATCGGAATCCCAAGGACGTTGCATTCGCCATCAGCGAGGTCTACAACAACATTTAGGTACTCATCTAACCCCATCGTCCGCTCCCTGCGCATTGAGAGGTTCACTGGCGCTCAAATACCGGAAAAACAAGCCCGAACCTTATACCTGGTATTTACGCAAGAAGAAAAGAAGGTTTTGATAAGCCGGGGATATGGTACCGGAGAAGGATCGAGCGTCATGACCATACACGAGGCGCAGGGACAAACGAGCGAGGAGGTTATCATTATCCAAATGAAGACCAGGAGGCTGCGAATTCATGACAGTGTCTCGCATGCTGTGGTCGCGGTGACTAGGCACACCAACACCTGTGCCTATTACACCGACGACGGAGATGATGCGATCGGTCGCTTCATGGGGAGGGCAGCGGAGGCTACACACAAAGAAATCCTCGAGCACAGCCTCAAGATGGCAATACATAATAGAGACGATGCTGTCATTGAGGAAGTACTCGCGCTGCTGAGCGGGGGTCGTGGAAGAGATTAGAAAAAGCAAATAAAACCAAACTATTGAATGTGGATACGTGGATGTGGTGAGTGAATAAATTAAAAAAAAAAAAAAAAAAAAAAAAAAAAATAGAAAAAAAAAATTGTATGTAATGTATGTATATATGTATATAAATGTGTGTATGTGTATATGTATATATATAAAATTATATACTTTTGTATATACATATACACTTACACTAATCTAGTACTCTTAAATAAATAATTTTTTAAGGTCAGTGTGGACTTGCGTCCTTCTTAGAGATACTAAGATAATTTAAGTACCTACTCGCTGTAATTGAGCAAAATGCCTGCATGTAAAAAAAATAAAAATAAAGTAATAATTATGAAAAAAGGCATGGGCAATCGAGAGCCCGTGGATGTACGAAACTTAATAAAAAAAAAAAAAAAAAAAAAAAATCCTACACGTAACTGTAAGCGTCCCACAGCTGGGCGATAGCCTCTTCTCCATATGGGAGAAAGTTTTGAGCTTAACCACGCTGCTCCATTGCGGGTTGGCGGATAATTTCCCTACCATGAATAACGGTCGCTATCAGGTGTTTATCGTAATAACCGAGACCGATGGCTTTACGTGCTTTTCGAACCACAGTGGAACAGAAGACCAGAATCAAATATTTTTAAAAATACTAATATCAGTCCCGAGCGGGATTCGAACCCGCGATCGTCGGCGTTGAGGTAACTACTTGCACCACTACGCTAGAACGGTTGCTGAAATGTTACAAGTACATACACACTTGCCAATTTCAAAAAAAGTGTATATAATATTAGTCAATATATTATTGTCAAAGCTTACGAAAGCTTTTAACACCATCGTAATTCGAAAGAATCACAACACTTACAAGAAATCTTACAAACAAAACAACACAAATCGTATACAACCAGTCGCTAAAAGTCTCATATACTTAACAAATTTTTAATTTCAATTGAATTATCATTGGTACACCTTTTCATTTTATTTCCTTCATTTTCTTTGCCCAAATCTCTTGAAGAGTGTTGAGTTGAATCTCATTTAGCTATAAGAACGCCTTTTTTTTAAATTTCTTTTAATGTGTATTGTACGATAAATAATATTGGTATTTGATTGAAATTAATGTTCCACTCGTCAACGTTTAAAGTATAAAAGTTCACTTTCTGTCATACGTATCGCGACATGCTCAATGACAGTTTACGGCGGTATTTCTTCATGACTTCGAACCTAAATGAGTAGCCTTTTTTTATTTAGTGTACATCAAAAATAAATTATAAAATATAGATAAAATATAATTAGAATATTAGTTGAGTTTGAGTTGTAGAAGGGAGGATTTTATGGCAAATTAGCCATTTCATTAGACAATCAAATGGAAAAAGGAAAATATTGAGACCGGGTTAAATATATAGTTATATAATAAACTTACATACCTATATGTAAAAATAAACTAATACACACAAAATGCATAATATACACAAATTAATAAATAATATACATATATCCCTATTATACAAATTATAAAATATTAAGTACAATAAGTTAAATTACAAGTAAAAGTCCTAGCTAGGCTGTACATTTAGCTTCTTGGGACGAAATACTCGTTTTTATTAATTATTTTTATTAATTTTGTGACATTTTAATAAAAGTGAGAAATGGCTGATGAAGAGTACCATGGTGAGGATGCGGTAGTAGTTAGAGGTGGAGTGGTAAATTACAAGCGAATAATTATAGTAAAATCCGCATAATACGATAACGCTTAATAAAATTTCACGCATTATAGGTTATATTACGTCAGTTCCCAGCACCTTGAGGCATTGTTTTCATATATATTATCACGCTTAGGTAATACGATTCGTCATCCCGTTGTTTAATACACCATCTGTACACACGTAACCTTCGTGTACCTACGTTTCAGGGCCGTCCTAAGGCGAAAATTGCAAGTGTGCAAGACTCACATCTTATGCCTCTATGAAAACATTATCGAGTTTTATTATCCATAATTATCCAGTGTAATGTCGCTGCCCAACGCTCTGCGCCCCTCTTCGGCTGCTCTTGCCTGCTCCTCGAAGTCTCTTTCAATATCGGCGCAGGGCTCATCCCGCTTGATAATGCGCCTCTTGCAACCGGTGAGGATCAAGCTCCCCCCGCCGGATGAACTCGGACTTCCATGGGGCCGTTTAACCCTTCCACCACCGTTGCTGACTGTCGCCGCCGAGCTATAATCATCGGAGTCGACTGCAGTCTACTCCTCTTCCGCAACCTTACTTTTGTATAATTTTAATTTGATAGGTTCTTAGGATATTATTTATTTCTAAAAAAAAGGTCGTCCGAGATCTACCATCGATGTTTACCTACCCTTGTATTGTAGCCTATCCGAATTCCTAAAAAAGGTAGTCCGAGATCCACCATCGACTGTAGCCTATCCGAACACCTAAAAAATGTGCCCTCCCAAAGAGCGTGCGGTGTGCGGCTTATTTATTTTATTTATCATTTATACCTACTTCGCACACCTTAGCTCGGACGGCAATGGTACCTTACCTTGGTTTTTTTGGGGTGATAGGAATAGGGTGCCTGCCGTTGAAAAGGAAGAATCCTTCGACCAGACGGTGTTGTGTCTGGTGGGCTACGCGCCACTTAACGTTTGTTGTCGGGTTCTTGTATATATACTGAATCGGTTTGAAAACTTCGATAGCGCGATGTAGAATGCGTTAGTTTCTTCTAGTTTGTGTATGGCGAGATAGATGTCGCTACATCACTCCCCCTCCGAGACCGGAGGTCGATAGCAGGTTGAGTCGTCCATACTACATCTTGTGATGCTTGCCGGGCCAGTGGAATGTTCCAGTGAGTCGGAACCAGATGCCGCATAGTTCACGGTGAGTCGGAACTGTCTGCGGTGATGCCCCAGTGAGTCGGGGTGGTGCAGTGCTGCGTAGTGGCTGGCTGCTGCGTCGACCAGGAGAGAAGTGCGTCTCTGCTTGCTGACCGGGTGAAGTGCAGTGTGCTGTGCCAAGGTCGCTGCGAAGGCTGTGGGCGATGACCAGGAATGCGCGTCCGCTGCATGCTTGTGGTCAGGATACCCGTAGTAGCCGTGAATGCTGGCTGGCTGTATGACTCGTTGCTCGAAAGCTTGAGGAAGTGATGATGACGTTATGATGACGTAGATTTGCGAAGGCTGCGCTGATGTCCAAGCTCGGGGTCACCAGTTTGGGGGTGATAGGAATAGGGTGCCTGCCGTTGAAAAGGAAGGATCCTTCGACCAGACGGTGTTGTGTCTGGTGGGCTACGCGCCACTTAACGTTTGTTGTCGGGTTCTTGTATATATACTGAATCGGTTTGAAAACTTCGATAGCGCGATGTAGAATGCGTTAGTTTCTTCTAGTTTGTGTATGGCGAGATAGATGTCGCTACAGTTTCATCAACTGGTTAAAAGCGTTAGATAATCACTTACAGATTTAATATCGACATATTATACTGTTTATTAATAACTGACCTGCTCACCAGCTCACCTTGAAGATGTTGAGCTAAAGTATATCTAGCTCGTTTTCTATGCGACAATCAATCAATGTAACCGATGAATCAGGATATTATAAAAGTCCTTAAACAATGTTACATAGCACTACAAACTCTATACGAGTCCCTTGAGTGTGCATGACCCGCTCCTAAACATTAAAGCGGTATGGGAAGCAGTTAAGCCTGAAACCATACAAAATTATTTCGAGAATTTAGGCTTCCGAAATTGAGCGGAAAAACGTTGGAAGGAGAACCCTTTTTTTTTTTGTGACGCAGGGGAATCCATTTACGGATGATATCCAGGACGCCCGGGTAGGCAGTCCTAGACCTATGTCGGACTCGGCACTTTGGGAGTGCAATATCGTACTAAACCCCTGCGGGAGCCTTCAGCCGCTTTAATTGGAGGGTCACGGATCTGCAGGCAACAGGATCCCTCCAGAGACAGGCTGGCCTCGGCGAAAAGGCCAGACTTCTCCTCCGTGGGGACTGTCCGGCTAACCTTTGAACAGTCCCGACGACGTCGTGTCTAGCAGGACCGGGTTCCCATCCCGGCCCGACACGGGCACAGGGGCGTCACTGGAGGCGCATTAAGTAGCGCCTCCTACGCACCCCCATTCGTCGCCCGCGGATGGAGGCCACGTCGGCGGCCTTCTCACTCACCCGCTCGTCGGCCTCCTTCTGGGACATTACTGTCTCACAGAAGGAGACCATCGCCTTCCAGGACTCGTCGTCGCCGAGCATCGCGGTGATGATGCTCGGGAGCGACAAGTCCCCTCCGAGGATTGGAAGGAGAACCCGCTATATTGAAGAGTTTTCCTAAATATTCTTCTACTGATGACAATGTTGCACCCTACGAAATTGGTTTAATTTAAGATCTTATCAAAGATGTAAATAACACATCGAATAGCCCTAAGTGATCATGAAGATAAAGAGGAATCAACTTTTTTAACGCCTAGGCATTATTAGCAGTTAAAGATTTAAGGCACTATGTATCTCCTTTGGGTGAAGCAAAAACAAAAGTTAAAATATGTTGAAACTTTTGTAATTAGGTACTAATGCATCAAATTCACTTTGACAAACCAAAATTGAGGAAAGTCACCGATACTATTTTATTCCTGGAACCCGTTGGATATACCAGTCTTCTAGTCACTGGGAACGCTGTATCATGTATTTTATACGAATTTGTTTATACGTAATCGTACAGAAATTGATACTAACTAATACTGCAATATTATTTGATAGTTAGGGCCTGTATCACCGGTTGCTGATAGTTTATCTGACATATAAGTTACTGATAGGCTTTACAGCAGGAGATAAGTAGCCCGTAGGGCCTATTTCACTTCAAGTAATAAACTCAAACTTATGCATTCACAGTTTGAGAATAGAAATATCTGACAGATAAAGTGGAATTTGATGCTGAAAAAAGAAAAACTGTTATCTGTTGATATCGTTTTACGTCCAATAACTTTATCAGCAACCTGTCAAAGAGGAACTAATTTTTTTTTAAACATATTTGACAAAGATAATTTCTTATAAATAGGTAGATAAGAGTTAGATATTATTTACATACTAGCTTATATAAACTATTTATTAGTAACATCCTTTTTCACGATAAAAAATACTAAAATAGTAAACTAATAAAATAATTATTTACGTAAATCATTAACAATTTATCTAATGATATTTTTATCAGTCATTGGTTTATATTTTGATTCTCCAATTGCTTACCAGAGGCAGCACTGTATCGCGCTTGGTTAAATGCGATTTCATAGCAATTCTTTTTTATTTTAATTTATTTTATTTTATTTGTTTATTAATACATTAAAATATATATACATGCAGTGTCCCATAAACAAAAGTTAGTTTTACTGTGCACTGTAGTTAAACTATACAATATAATACATTATATTTATTTATTTCTCGCGATCGCTCACGTCTTTTAAGCTATGTAACAGCCCCGCTGGTTATATAGCATGCCTCTTTGATGTATATATTATTATAGTGATATAAAACAAAATGGAGAACATCAGACGTTTGATCAATGTTATACTTCACAAAACGTTATCAGGGCCGTCTTTAACCTATTGAAGGCCCATGAAAGCTCAGAGTATCATTTATGGGAAGAACGGTTTCTATTTTGAATTTCTCTCTTCCATTTAGTTCAATTGACGTTGCAGAGCCATCAAAAAAGCTTCTGTGTTTTGTTCTTTGAGATAGGTCCTTGTAGTCCGATTCCGGGTTTTTTTCATTGGCGGACAATTCGAATTAAAAAACTTCGGTAGTAAATATCAGTTATCGTTCAGTGATCTGGCAAGAACTAGTGGGGCCCCAGGCCCTAGGTGATCACGGCGCCCTGGGCAAGTGCCCAGAGTGCCCAGTGGGAAAGACGGGTCTGAATGTTACTGTATCGCTCGAAGTACATTTTCGATTGCAGTGTCGACGTAAAAGAGTTTTTATATTTATATTCTGTTTGTGAAATAATAATTTACATAAAATAGTAGGTTTGTTTGTAGGAATGTTTTATACAAAGTGATCTTCTTTCTGTAGTCTTTCGAAGAATTTTCGCCTATCGTCGGATATTACCCGCAGCTGTGTTTGTATTACTCGTGTGCAGAAGGTTTGCCCGTTGCCGATGACTACCCCTCCCACTAGAGATGACCGCGTACCTCGCTCGTCTGATAGGTACCGCTAGCAACGCAGCCGATACGTACCTACGTGTAATTTTCTCTCCGAATTAATTTATTGTTGTTGTGATAGGTTTAACTTTTTTTTTTTGTTAGTTATTAGTTTTCGTTGTTTGGAAACATTAAACTATTATTTAACGGCTTCGTTTCATTCATTCATTAAATATATAATCTAGGTACGTAATAACGACAGCGTTTTTTATTTACTATTTATAATTACACTTTATATCAAATGTATAATTCGACTGAGACTATTTTTATTAGTTTGATGTAAAATATATACAATAATAATCTACATTTATGTGACCTTTTTTTTTTCAACCCTACTGACTATCGACGTGTGACGTCACAAAGCCATCGGCAAAGTTTCTGCGAACGGATAGTACATACATATTTTTTTTAGATTCCGTATCCAAATGTATGGGGTTCATAATACTAAAACCTAATATGGATATGAGACCGCTGATCTTCTGTTCCAATGACATTTTTGACCGTACCAGGTAAAAACATGAGATTTCTCCAGCATCCGTATCATTAGAGCCGTTACGACGTATTTTAAAGAGATTAAGTAAATTAAAGGAAGGTCTCGTATAAAACGTTATTTCGAAGAAATGAACTTTGCAGATACATGATATGACTCCTTAATGATTAGTTAATCAAATGTGATTCAATAAGATTGTTGAAATTTTAATTTTGTAAATAAAAAAAAAATAAAAAAAATTTAGTTTGCATGACCTTCCTTTCTGTAGTTTTCTCAATGATCGTGGGTTCGATTCTCGCCCGAGTCTGGATGTAATCTTTATATACATATATTATATACATGTATGTGTATACATTAAGATTAGGCATTAAATTGCCTACCTTAGAAACAGACTCCTGAGTATGTTAAACATAATTATTTCTTTTTATTAAGTCGAATTTTTAAAAATCTTTTCTAATTAAGAAAACTTTTTTGAATTTATCCTATTTTTTATTACAATTTGTAGATCTATAATTTATAAAGACACCTAGAGCGATGTTAATCTTAGTTATCAGTGATATATCACTTTAAAAAAGTCACTTATATTGGTAATTTTGGTAAAACACTCGATTTATTAATTTTGCTTATTTTATGGAGAACAGCATACTTACTATCATTCCTTTATATTATAAATGTGAAATGTAAGTTTGTTTGTTACGCTTTCACGCGAAAACTACTAAACCGATCATCATGAAACTTTGTACACATATTCTCGGAGGTACTAGAAGTAACATAGATACTTTTTTTTAGTCGCGATAACCGACATCCGCGCGGGCAGAAGCTAGTTAATAATAAAACAATGAAAAAAAATTGATATGCATTTTAATATATACATGCAAATAATTTACACTGGTAATATAACATAAATAAAATATTTATAATCTGTTGATCATTATTGCGACATTATAAAAAAATAAAATAAAATTTTCGAGTACCGTCACAGATTCGAAACACATACACAGACAGACGACTAAATGCGGAATATAATTTAAAAAAATAATAATACTTTTTAAGGAAATAAATTGTTTCTTACGAACTAAACTATGACATACGAATCTCTAAAAATAACTTAAATTTAACATTTATGATGGCAACATTGTATAGAGTTGCCACTTACAAAAATAGAATAAGCTATTAGATAATCTACACATTACTACCTATAATAATCTACTATTCAATGTCAATGTAATTATACAACAATGAGTAAGGACCATAGAGGTATTATAGACTGAGCAGGGGAGCCAGGCCTCCAGCTGTCCTTCGGTTAGAAAGAGAGAGACGATCGCGGTGTCGGCTGAATTACATACCAATATAATATTCTGTCCATATTAGAGTTGTTTCTATGATTTGTTTGTAGTCGAAAAATTAAAAAAAATATATATATTTTATCGAGATTTGAACTTGAGACCGCATGGTCAATGGGGTAACGCGATCTTCTCTCTCTTTCTAAACGTTGGAAGTTTCCGCGTACAGGCAGCCGTATGTCTTCCATACTCTATCTATAATACCTCTATGGTGAGGACACCAATATTGATATTTGTCGAATACCGAAACTGTCTACGTTACCGACTGACTATTGCGACAATTACAGTAGAATACTCGCATAATAGACTATACTATTATTAGCGATTGCTAAATTTGTTTTTTGTTATCGACAGTGTAAAAATATAATCGCCAAAAAATATTAGCCAACTTACATAAATTAATTTATATGACATTTTCAACAGAATAGAGAACAGTGAACAGCAAATAAAGCCTTTGCAATCCGACCAATCCTTTCGTAGCGATTAATATGCAAATTTATATAATGTGTTTAGATAACAATTCAACAATCAACGCCATTCTGTCTAAAAACGCAATACAATTCGTTTGTCGATTCGAGGTAACTATAAAGTTTGCAAAATTCAATTGAGACTGGTTTTTCCATCGCTGGTAACAATCATTTTTGTCTTATATTTCACGAGATTAAGAATTGAAATTTGCATACTCTACTATAGTATAGTAAGGGAACGTACCCATACTACGTGATCCGTTCAGAGGGGAGGGGGTCTTCCAAAATACTACACTTGGTCACAGCGGCGGGATGGTCGGAATATCCTCTAGAGAAATCTCCCGTTTTTTCGAGCTATATTAAAATATGGTGCACAGGGTTTAGCGCTTTTTAAACGCACAAGTGACAACACTACGCTACACTACTGCTACTACTGAAAACTCGAGGGAGATGGGGAGAGCAAATACTGCGGATGGTCACCGAGGGGGGAGGGGGGAAATTGTAAAAAAAAAAGAGTAACGTAGTATGGGTACTTTCCGTAAATATGTAGGTAGTAATGCGTAGACATTATTTTGACATATTAAAATAAGCTTGGAACAATTCGACCAGTTTTTAATGATAATTATATAAGACCTTTACGTAAAACCACAAATTTTTATCTTAATCCTTATACGGAATGCGGGTTCCCATTTACGCTATATGATGTACCCTTACGATCAGTTACTTCTGCGTTTTCAGTAGTTTTTCAATGATCGATCATATATCTATTACAGAATTTTATTTCCATTAACATTCCATCTAAAATTCACCACGACACTATTATGGTGCATTTATTATAATAACAATAAGTATACCAGTTATTATAGAAAAACAAATATTATGAAGTCATTATTTGACGTTTCTGTTGTCCTTAGACTAAAAAGAAGTTAAGGCCAAATAATTGTTTTTGAGATAATCGCTAAAAACGCTTTCGCACGTTTTCTTTAAGACGCGTTATACCTTACTGATGATTATAGGATATATTATTTTATTATTCTTGCTTGTTTCTCCCGTGAAACAGCTTTGCTGTGTGTCGGAGAGAAGTGCAAGACAGGCAGTGTAATTACTGGCACCGAGACTTTAACACCTTGTCTCACACATAGATGAGTTGCCTGTGCTAGTTCCAGGTAAACTAGTTTATGTTCATGGGCGACGTTAACCACTACCGGTGGAACGTCTGCCAGTTTGCCTATGTAACGAACATTTAAAAAAAATTAAAGCATTTTAACATACATGAAATAAATAATTTAGTTAGTATTTTGGTGAACTTCGAACGATGAAACAACAAAACATAAACAAAACAAAAAAAACTAACTTAACAATCTTTTTAAGTTTTCATATCTTTACAACAGCTGATGATTAATATATATATAACAGAATGTTCGAGAATTGTAAAAATTGATCATTCGATGGTTAACGGTATTTTAGACATCGGATGACAGGTATGTAAAAAGTATGTAATGTAAGTTCGCACTGTACACGTTATATACATTACAATTATATAAGCATGTTAAACAATGCTAGGAGAGAACATAGAGGTGTTATAGATAGAGTAGAGAAGACATACGACTGCCTGTGAGCGGAAAAGTCCAACGGTTAGAAAGAGCGAGAAGATCGCGGTCCCCTTGCTGTCTCAAGTTCAAATCTCAATAAAATTATATATATATATATATATATATATATATATATATATATATATATATATATATATATATATATATATATATAATTTGTGAACATCAATTATTTACTTCTATTTTAATTTTTCAACTACAAACAAATCATAGAAACAACTCTTAATATGCACAGTAATATTATATTGCTATGTAATTCAACCGGTACCGCGGTCGTCTCTCTCTTTCTAACCGAGAGACAGCTGGAGGCCTGGCTCCCCTGCTCTATCTATAATACCTCTATGGGAGAAACGTACACTGAACCCACACGTAAACCCCTTCGTACACTTCATTCAAAAAAATCCAAAATCACATATATGATAGTCTTAAAGTTAATATACTTGAAGCTAATTTAAAGCAGATATTTGTTCAATAATAATAAATAAATAAAAGATAAATCACTTCATCAAATAACGATAAAAAACCCGATAATATCAATCTATATAAAAATTCTTTGATGTACGTAAAATATTTAAATCGATTTTTATATTGATTCGAAGAATTCGATAGCATATTATAAAGTTATTAATATGTAAATATGACAGGTAAATGTCAATGACTCTGAATATGTTATACTAGGCGTGATTAACGGTGTCACTCGTGTTATGTTTTGTTATTGAACTTTTTTGCTTACTGCCAGTGACGGCCTTAGGGTTATAAATAGTCTATACTCCGAAAGAGATAACTGTCAAAGCCAAAAACCCCTATTCGAATAAATTATTTTTTACCTGTCCTCTTGGAAAACTTTAAAAATATATGTATAGAGCTGCAACTTCGTTAGGTGTAATTTCAGGAGTTGATACAACGATTTCATACATAAAAATTTGCATGATATGGCATATTTACTTAAATACCATAAAATAATAGTAAATTAGTCATAAATAATTCGTGCGTCTCAAAACAACATTAAAAACCGGTCAAGAGTTTAGCCTTAACATTAAAAATATAAAATAATATAACATAATTAAAATTAATTATAAAAATATTGATCTTTTTAACAGTTTAATTTGTGGCAAGCGAAGTAAAATCGATGTCCAATACACTTAAATTAATATTAATATTTGATCGGTAAATAAAAACTTATTTTAAATAGTTCAGTTTTAAAATAAGGCGGCTCGACAAATAGCGCAAGCAGATATATGTATAACCATGTCAAAATGTAAAAAAAAATATTGGGAATTTTGGGGATTTAATCCAGCAAACCTCAAGTCACCAGTTTAATTTGGCAGATTAACACTATAGTGTTGATTTTGACAGTTTTCCTATATCTACTACTTATTCTATTAATATTATTAATAACTGAATAGTTATGAAATCAATTTTTTAATAGCAGACTGAACGGAGTTTATGAAATTTGAAGTTTGAAATAAAATCTTTTTTTGCTATTGATTAAAAAAAAAAAATAACAAAGGTCGTAATAGACAGTACAGATCAATATCCTTCCTATATTTTCCATTCTACGTGACATTGACGAAATCATCTGCTCTTTTGGCCCCATTGAAAGCCAAACAGAATTATATTGGATGGCAAATTAGCGACGAGTCGACAACTAACTGTTATTACAGATACTGGATTCATTTGTTGGAATAACATTCAAAATTCTCATTATTATTAATCTGGTGTGATGTTTTTTAAAAATAATAATACCAATAGTTCACGATTTTGTAGATAACGTAGTAAAACCTCCTTGATGTGTATTTTTTTTTTAAATCTGAAACAAAAGAAAAAAGAAATATTAGTCACGTTTTTCATTTCGTCTTTGAAAGAACACAAGCCATGTGGATTGATGCACCTTAAAACTAAAGTCTTCAGATTTTAATTTGCAGTAGGTAATTTTTTCGTTGTAAAGAAAGATGTGAAGAAAGAAGTAATTTATTTTTTATATGTTTTTTTTTTTTTTTTTTTTTTTTTTATGTGTTAGTTGAATAGGCAAACTGGCAGACGTGCCACCTGATGGTAAGTGGTCGACGTCGCCCATGAACATAAACTAGTTTACCTGGAACTAGCCCAGCCAACTCATTTATGTGTTGCCTATCCTGAGACATATGATGTTAAGTCTCGGTGCCAGTAATTACACTGCCTGTCTTGCCCTTCTTTCCGAAACACAGCAAAGCTGTTTCACGGAAGAAATAAGCAAGATGGTGGTACCCATGCAGCCGGGAGCGCGGCACAGCGCATCCCTCCCACCGGTAAAAAAACACAAGGCTCTGACAAGTACAAAAAACCAGATATGAGATTGCCCGGCGCCAGAGATGAGCTTTTTGTCGAACTTGTGCGTTTACCGTATGAAATTCGGTGTATTATTTACGCCAAGGAAATAGTCGGTTACCGATGTGTGATCTTGATTGTCTTAGTAGGAAAAGTTGTAACGTTTCACGTTTTTGTGACATCAAGTAAATTAATACCATATCTTAATAAGTTTCACTCAAAAAATTACGCCCAGGCAGAGATGAGTGAGTTTGAATATACGGGGCCCCCTTTCGCGCGGAGCCCGTAGCAATTGCTAAGACTCTTGCTACGTGGTTAATCCGGCACTGATTTTTAACATACACACACAGTCGTCTGTTCATAAGGTAGCCAACTTGATGTCTTTGTTTTAGGTAACAGCCGACTGATTTTTTTTTTTTAGTAATATATTAATAAATTTTTTATTCTCTATGAAGAAGAGGTATTTGTCCAGCAATGGGACGTTGGGCGTCGCCAGCAGTAGAATTAAGCTACAATACTTCTCAAATACATCCCAGCCCCAGTTTTGCCCAGCGGGTATTTGAATCCTGTAATTATATAGAAAAGTTCCTTGTCGCAACCATGTATAAGCATATATAATATATAATAGACTAACTGATGCCCGAGACTTTGTTCGCGTGAAAATTTATCGAACAGGAATCATACATTTTTTTCAGGATAGAAATTAGACCTTGGGCTATTTCAGACTATAATCTAGCTCTGTACCAAATTTCATCCAGATCCGTTCAGCCGTTCTGTCGTAATTGAATATAACAAACAACCAAACTTTCGCATTTGTAATATTTAGTAAAATTAAAATAAAAAATAAATCAATAACACACATGCCGGCGAGAAAAAAGGGGACATTTTTGCCACAGCCGTGATATCCGATATGGTTTTTGCATCTGTAGTCCGTACATGTGGTATGCATGTGTTCGTTGAAAAAGATGCTTCATAAACCATACCCATTTTTTTATTTTATTTATTTATAAGATCACCAACGTACTGTACACTGTTGCTACATAAAATATAGTAATCAACATTGATATATCTAAGTGGCAGCACAATTACAGGTGACGACAACATGCAAATGAATAACAATATTTAAGACCGCGTACGTTACAGGAGAACAATGTTTAAAATATAACAATAGGTATAGAATAGATCCAATAGTCAGAATAGTTTTTGGAACAGTGTAATAATTCATGATTACACAAATCATAAAAACTCACATAATATCTATTTAAAAATGTCATAAAAATAAAAACCTAATAATTAAAAAAAGTAATTAAAAAAATGCATACAAAATTAACACCATTTGACAAAAAAAAAGAAAAGAAAGACTCAATTATTTTCTTTGAAGACTCAATTATCTATCAATTATTTATATAATTATTGAAAATATTACAGATATTTCATTCACATAATAAAATTTTGTAATAATGAGATAAATCATTTTAGTAAATTCGATAATTTTTTTGATTAATTATCATGATGAAATAACAATAGTCTTATAACGATAGTATTACAGCAGTGTATCTACTTACTTTTTTCTCTTTCTCTCTCATTTTTAAAGAGTCTTTGTAAAATCTGGACATTTTTTTCGTATCCGGTAAAAAGTTAAATACAACTTACAAGGTACACTAAAAACTTAAGAATTGATATAAATATTATATATTAAAATAAAAATTTTCTTTATTTGAGTAGTTTACAATGGTACTTTTGATCATTAAACAAAGTATAATATTGTATAATTGATTATTATAGTTAATGTGAAGATACCACCGATTCCGGAATGTATATTCTGGTGAGAAGAATCAGCAAGAAAATTAAATTACCGGCCCAAACCACTATAACACAAATTTCATAATTGTCCATCATTTTTACCTGTGTTGGGAAGCATGCGCTAAGAAATTTTCAGCTTTTATAAAACGAAGCGTTAACTGGCTCTTTTTCTATCAGATTAAGAAACATTCGACATTCTTTTGGATAAGTCCTGCAATAAGCGTTTTTCAAGACGACGCGTAAATAATTAGATAACTGTGGGTAAATTTACTTAGAAGTTTATTAATATTTACCTATGTTTTTTTACATAATTCGAATGAGAATCATGTACCGAGTATTCTCCTTAAATATTGATCCTAATTCACCATTCACCCGTATTTCCCGTCACTTTCTGCTGAAAGATTGGCAAGGCAAGGGTTCGATTCCTGCCCCAAGTCTGGGTGTAATATATATTTATTTATATCTATATTATTTATATGAATACATATTTATTTAAAAAAAAATGGTTGTCTGTAAAGTCGGTTTACGGACGATAATTTTTACGTGATAACGTCGTAAGAAAACATGAATGGAATTGAATTATTATCACAGAATTATCATTATTTTGTATAATATATATATATATATATATATATATATATATATAAGCTACATGTAATTAATTGTATTTAATATAAAAGCGAAATAAAGTTAAATACTTTGATATGTAATACAAGAAATAATCAAGTTTAATAAAGAAGCTAAGTTTAATAACTTAAAGTTAGCAAAACAAATTAGATTATCATTAACCACTAATGAAAATTTTAAAAATATACTAAATAAAAACAGTTTACTTTTTATACGATCGTAATTATATGACTCCTAATAACTTTTTAGTCAAAATTGTAATATAACCTAATATTACTGCACTCGCCCACCGATGCTACTTATTTTATAATCAAAGAACAAATAGGTGTATGAGATTATATCGCTAATAGGATTCTTAAAATGCAAGAATTAATTACCTTTTTTGCTGCAATTGTTGTTGTAATAAACTATGGTAACCATTTTATGATTTTATTAACTTTTATATTATTAACTTACATTTATTTACTTATATATTATTAACTTATATTATTACATTACATTATATTATCAACTTTTTACTATTTGACATTACTCCAATATTGACAAAACAGTTTCCCGCCATTTGCCGCTGTCATTTCTACTCGGACGCGTCGTAAGTTAGGCCGACCGCCGATCGTGAGCCGAACGCTTAGGCCGGCCGAGCCGATCGTACCTCTCTACCGCTTGTTCCGCGCTCTCGCTCACTAATTGTGACAATGATGACGTCATCTTCTTCGAACGGGCACCCTATCATCAATTTACTAGACGTTATCACGTCAAAAAGTATCAGTCGGCTGTTACCTAAGATACAGGCATTAAGTTGCCTACATTAGGAACAACGACCGTGTGTGTGTGTGTGTTAAACATATTTATCTACTACTTATTTATATGTAATCACGTTCTTGGAAACGACTCGTAACGATTTCAATTAAATTTGTAATATAGGGGTTTATAATAACCAAAAAACCGGTTTAATTAGATCTCATATTTGAGATACAATGTAGTATCTACACAGGAATCAGTGGAAGTTAATTTCAATAACAAGTTATTAAACACATACAAATATTAAATGATCAAATCAGTGAACTCTGTTATTCACATATTCATACATTGATTAGTCACTAATTCAGCGTGGTACGATTCTCACATTGATAAAAGGTGAATAGTCACATAAAATTAGTGAAATTCGACTGATTCGTGTTAAGAGAGTATTCTTCAGAAGCTTCAGAGCCTCTCATGCTTCAGAAGGAAATGAGACAAATCGGGGCGGATCGCTAGTTCACTAGTAAACACAATAAAGCAATTATACATTTATGTTAAGGAACGATTTATTCGTTTTACAATGAAATGCAATAAAAGAAATCGTAATTCGATAAAATCTTATATTTTAAAAGCTCATAAAAACATTAAATAAATCGTAATCAGTAATTCAGTACATTTGTTATTTTACTATCGACATAAATCTAATCACGTCGATGTAAAAATATTTTATTAAATATCTACATCAAAGGAGAAATAATATATTTGATTATTGCCGACGCTTTGTTATATTTGGCTAGGACGCTTTGTTATATTACGTTTGTGAAAGACGGACGAACTTTCGAATTTACGAGATATTTGTCCAAAGGCACACCCGAGAAATATTTCTGTCACCATATTAAGGGAACCTTCTAATAATCCTGACTTGAAAATTGCTTATTCCGAGGACTTACCCAAAAAAAAAATGTACGAATATCTTTTAATCTGAAATATATAGAAAGATTTAGAACCTGTATATATATTTTGACTTATATTTTGCCTTTGTTTTAGGTAACAGACGACTTATATACATATATATTTTTATATAATAAATGTATATTAATAAATATTCAAATATCGTGATCTATATAAGTGATTCTGATAACAAAATATCATCAAATTAATTAAAATAAAAAAACAACATTACTTCCGGATTCGATAATGTGAAATGTTAATTAAAACTTATATATTATTATTAAATAATTTATTAGAACAAGGTGGATCTGTTCATAGAAGATTTGGATCTTTTTTTTTTACAGATAATGTTCGGGTTCAAATACTGACTAGAACGCATGATGATAGCTGTTACACGACCGTTCTGGTGTAGTGGTGCGAATAGTCGCCTCAATGCCGGCGGTCGCGGGTTCGATTCTCGTTCGAAACAGATCTTTGTATTTGTATAAATATTTGGGTTTCCCCACCGAGCCTCGGAGAGTACGTAAAGCCGGCGGTCCCGGTCGTTATCATAGATATCTGATAACGATCGTTACTCATGGTAGGGAAATTATCTACCGACTCGCAGTGGAGTAGCGTGGTGGATTAATCTCCAACTCTTCTCCTACATGGAGGAGAGGCCTTTGCCCAGCAGTGGGAAGTTTACAGGCTGATTTAGGTCTATTCATAATATAGAGTTATTACAAATTACAGTGACATGTACTGCATGAAAGACAGCGCCATCAAACCCATACTATTTCATTTCATTTATTGTTTTACCGAATAATATGAAACGTCTTTTTTAATATAAGTATATATATTTTAATATTTCTGTTTCTGTTTGAAAATACTCGTCCTATCCAAGATTCGAACAATTCGACTGGCCCGTGGCGCAGTTGGCAGTGGCCCTGTTTTCTGCTCCAGGGTTGTGGGTTCGATTCCCGGCCCGAGTCTGCGTGTAATATGTATTTATTTATATATGTATTATTTATATCTATATATATAAAACAAAGACGGGTTTGTTACAACACTTATAACTCGAGATATGCTGGACCAATTTTCATGGTTTTTGATTCGTTGGATTTGTCTCCGCCCCGAATAGCAGAATACATGTTAAAAACAATGAAAACTCGACGAATACATAATTATGAAAGATGAATCATTTTCCCTAAATTTTCCTTTATTTCGTACGTGTCAAACATTTGTCGTCCATCCTGTCAAATACTGTAAGTAATTATTGAAATTTATGCATGCGTTCAGAAATGTATTTTGTGTAAACGATTAAAAAGGGGTGAATAAACTATTGTCTATATTTTTTTTTTGAAATCAATTAAAAAGGCTGAAAGGTGCATTAAGCAGATACATAAAAGTTCCTCAAATATTTATGCGTGCATTCAGAAATAATGACAAATGATTAACACTTACGCGTGCGTTCAGAAATTTATTTTGTGTAAATTAAAGTTTCTGTTTCCGAAAACAATTTCTAAGATTTATTCTATAGGTTAACGAGAAGTAAATGTCTTTATATTTTGTCTATGATTTTTCTAAGATAAATAATTATAACAAAGGTTAAAAGTGCAGTATCCAAAGTAGTAGTTTATGAACTAAACTATTGTCTTTGTCTCGCATGCATAAATGTCAATCATTATACAGTATTTATGTCTCGAAAGTTCAGTTACTGATAAAGGACCATGCGCATTTTATATGGATATGTGGGCCATGAGCGAACACAAATGAAAGTTATGTACATGATTAGGATTTTTCGTGACAAACAAGGATATGCCAGAGCTATTGTTTAAAGTAGAATGAAAGAACACGAGCGACACCTTGGTTATAATTCAAAAATAATAAATAATCATAAATAAAATTTTTGGCGCCACCTATTTATCCTTATGAGTACTCTAAAACGTCAAGAAACTTCACATTTTCAAGCAGATTTTATGGTACTATATAATTGTACCATAACTAAGTCAAAGAGTGGTTTTTTAGGAAAATGTCTTATAGCCGCATGCATAACTTGATAAGACCTACACTTTACTATAGGTCTCATCTTTGTTCGCTCGTGGCCCAAAATGCCCATCCTCCTTTAATTTAATTTAATTTTAATTTTATTTTTATTAAGAAAATATTAACACTTACACAAACAACTGTATAAAAAACATTTGAAAACACAATTCGACATCGCACTTATAAGTAACAAATGACTATAAAGTAATAGCTATTTCAAATTATTACATTTAACACTTTTTACTCTTTATAAAATAAAGACTAATTTAACGTGTTGTTTTAATTTAAATTACTTATTATATAAAATATGCTTAGCAAGTTCCTTTTTAATTACGTCAAACGAATTTTACATTTTTATATGTGAGTTGGTTATAAATTTTTGCATCTTAAAAAGTGATCATTGTTTTTTTTTTTTTAATATGTTTAACACAACACGGTCGTCTGTTCCTAAGGTAGGCAACTTAATGCCTGTGTTTTAGGTAACAGCCGACTGATATACATTTTTTTAAAAATAAATATACACTAGCTGACCCGAAATCCTAATCATGTACATAATTTTCATTTGTGTTTGCTCATGGCCCAGATATCCATATAAAATGCGCATGGTCCTTTCTTTAAACCTGAAGTCTCATGCTGAGGGAAATCGTTCTGAAAACTACATGTTTCAGATGAAACTTTGAGATATGTATATCCATTTACAGATTGGCAGATTACGCATTAATTCTTCTTCTTCATAGAAGATCCCCATGGGAGATGAATAATAATCAGGGTGGAAAAGTTAGAAATTTAGAATCGAACCACTGACCAGGTTGTAGTCAGTGTACAACTGCGTCAATCCGTCGTTAAACAATCGTATAAAACACTTAAGGAAACCGTAAACGCATATCAAAATCGTATCATTATTAACGTCACGAAAATATTACAATTTCCAAGAAATAGTTAATAAAATATTTCTGTTAAACACATTTATGATAAAATCGAATCCATTATCAGCGGAAATGTTACAACACGAGAGCGATACGAGCTTTTGAAATAACGTTTTTAATTGTCATTAGAAATACTATATTATTATATGTATATTATATTTTTTGACTAAAAATATTCATGCTTAAATAACAAAGAGACTGGGTAGAAAGATTACGTTAGGGGGCATCCATTAATTACGCGAGATAATTTTGGCGATTTTTAAACCCCCCCCTCCCCCCTTGGTGACATTTCGTGAGATTTTGATCGGCTAATCCCCTAATCTCAATTATTTTTTTTAAAATGCATATTTGTAATGTAAATGAGTTAATCTGAGCTCGATTAGGTACATTACTTTAAAAAAAAACAATTTTCTTATATATTTTTTTTTTATTTAAAACTAATTTTATTAAGACTAATTTTATTAAGACTAGTATTTTAGATATTTAGTAACGAAAAAAAATTACTTGATATTTGCCGAGACCACTGTCTCCCCCACGTGAGATTTCGCTCGAAAAAAAAAATGTCAAAATAACTTTTATTCTAAGAGCCACCGTTTTTGATATATATTTATATATAAGTTACCGTTTTTTTATGTCTAAATTGACCGGATTAATAGAGTATGAAATCATTTTACTATGACATCAGTATAAACACGACAAAACAAAAACCTAGGTCAGCCAATTAGACCTATGTAAAATACCGTGCATGTGTGACCGTGACACGAGGACGGTGTCAAATTTAATATATTGACATTAAGTCTGCTTCACAAAGAGTTAGCGCGTTTTATATTTTTAATGGACTTAAAAGATTGTGATTCAATTGAATGCTTTTTAGCAAAAATTTAGCAATTTGCGGTAATCTTAATCGCTGATCGCTCGCTGATATCCTTAAATATACTTTTCGCTTTAAATATGCACCAAAAGGTAGAAGATTCGGATGAAAGACAAAAGGAGGGAAAGGGGACTATAATAATAAGTCACCTCAATTATTTTGATCGTAATTTCATTAGTGCCAACTTGGCACAACCTTACGCCAATGTCATATTAATTTAAAAGACAAATAATATCGTTCTGGCGAGTGATTTTAATTATGACATTTATGTCAGTCTTGCGAGGCACATGCGTTAAAGTGTCTCTATAGAAATTATAATATAATATTTGTGTCGCAAATAGCATTGTTATTTAACTGCCTGTTAACCCTTTCACTACCAGCGTTACATGTGACGACCCGATTTTCTTTGCTAGGCCCGATGTCACAAATATGTGATGGGTGTTCATTATCAATTTATGATAACTGTTGTATCAAGTCGTACTGCACATTTTTTTTTAATATTAGAGGAGGCAAACGTACAGTCGATTCACCTGGTGGTAAGTAAAAATGACATCCATAGACACCCGCTTAATCTGAGGATTAGCGGGTGCGTTGCCGGCCTTGTGGGAGAGGAGGGATGTTCCGCCGGATCTGTGGAGCGAAGGGAAGGAATGGGCCACCGGATCTCACACAAACCGAACGAAACAAGACGACAGTGCCGTCATTTCACGTCGGTGTTAAGTGAGAGCGAAGTACTTCCCCGGGCGCGCCGGCCCATTCAGCTGCAAGCAGCATGGCGCTACTTCGGTAACATGATGTATGTGCACATAGATGTATACTGTTATACAACAATAAAATTAATGAAAGATGCTATTAGTCAGGCAATATGTACAGTTGTTTATAAAAGATCTGAGCGGTTTTCCCCTGAGGCCCTGGTAGCGAAAGGGTTAACAGAATTGTTAATGGTACCACTTTTTAAATGTAATATTATTAGTAGTAGGTGGGCGATATTATACTGCACTTTGGGATAAATATCCTAAACACAAATAACATCAAATATACAAACTTTCGCTATTATACGTCCTAAGGTTGGCTGGTAGAGAATGCTTTTAACATTAAGCCCGTATTTTGTACAATTCAATATTGTTTTGTGCAATAAAGTATTAATAAATAAATACTACTACTTTAATACTACGAGCCGGACCCTGGATACTTTTCATCCAGTTCGGATCCCTTGGGAGAGGGGATAAAAATCAAATCGTGTATATGCGAAAGAAATCGCGGGTAAGTCTAGTATGAAATAATTCTAATTCGACCACAGTACAGAAACTACAGACAAATAGACAAAAATTCTAAAAATATTTGTTTTTTGTTTTATCGCTCTCATAAATACCTCTATAATTAGTTTCATAAATATATATCATGTACAAACATCCACCGGTTAAAGTTTTATCATATGTAATATGTATAGATATTAGAAACAGCGCACGTCTGAACGAACCACAACTGCACGTTTACCTGCGCGCGCGCAGGAAACAATAGCACCGAAGGCCGACGACTCACCTTGTCGTGATCATCCGATGTGTGATGTTTGATTAATTAATCATAATCATTACTATTTTATTTAATCGACCTTAAATCGAAAGCGATTGGGAATCGTCAAGAATATTATATTTAAAAACTTTTCATAACGTAAATTAACGATATTCAATCATTTATAAAAAAATCATCTAATTAAATATATAAATAAAATGATGACGTCTGTCGGTGCACATCACGGAATACCTACTGGATATATTACAATTATGACTTGTCTTAGACTTAGACTTAGACTTGAATTAGACTATTTAGACGACCGTTCTGGTGTAGTGGTGCGAGTATTCACATCAACGTTCGATTCCCGCTCGGGAAAAATATGTGTTTCCGGTCTGGGTGTATGTCCTTGTGGGTCTCCCCACCGTGCCTCGGTGAGCACGTAAAGCCGTCGGTCCCGGTTGTTATCATAGACACCTGATAACGATCGTTACTAAAAGATATATAGAGAAGTATGTATTCATATCATTTAAAAAATCATTCATTTTCATTCAGTAGTTTCGATGTTACGCACAACTAAGACACAGACAGACAGACAAATTTGAAAAAAATTGCGGTTTGGCTTCAGAATCGATTACAGACTACCCTCGAAAATTTTTTTCAAAATACCCTCAATGTACAGAATTAGACTAATGCAGTTTTTTTACAAGTGAAGACTGGATAAACCGTGGCTTCATCGATATTTACGACGCTTTTTTTTTAAATACAAAACTTTTACCGTTTAAATTTTACGAGCACATGCAGACCACATGTACGGACTACAGACGAAAAAACCATATCGGATATCACGTCTATGGCAAATAAATGCCGCCTTCTTTACTCGCCGACATGATTTTTATTTTATTTTATAAAATGGAACTTTTATGTACGTTTGTTATTCAATTACGACTGAACGGATCTAGATGAAATTTGTTACAGAGATAGATTATAGTCTGGAATAGCACAATAGTCTGTTTTTTTTATCCCATATATAGATAAATGTACAATTCCCGTGGGATAGTAACCGCGAACGGAGTCGCGGGCGAAACCTTGTAAATTTAGGAGCATTTGGAATTATTAGGATTTTTTTTTAATAGTTTGATCGATTGTAAGAAACCAGAAAGCGTATTGGATATAAAGCTTTGATCTTAACCAAAAGGTTGTGAGTTCGAATCTCGGTTAACACTGACTAGTTATAAGATATTATAGCAAAGCTGCTCCACTGTCTGTGATAATAACCGGAACCGACGGCTTCACGTGCGACACAAGAATCCAGAACAGAAAAAAATATTTGCACATCTACAAATATCTGCCCGAGCGGGAATCGAACCCGAGACGGCCGGTCCTGAGGTTCACTATAACACCTGAACGATTGTCAATTATCATTCATTATTATAAAATCGAAATTCTTAAAAATATTACATACAAAATAAACTAATTAAAGATTCAACACGAGTCAACAATCGTGATCAACGATTTAAGAAAAAAAAAACAAGCTAGCAATTCTATTAAAAATATTTATATAATAGTCGATTACCGTGACTTCGACCGCGTTGCTTATTATATTAATAATTTTATTTTAACACAGAGTAAAATTTTTACAAAAGAAATGTTCAAGAGGCGGTCTTATTGCTAAAGCAATCTCTTCCAAACAACCTTGGGTAGAGGAAATAAATATAACGGTTATAGAACGGTAGGGGTGTACGCAACGCATATATATATATATAATATACATATATATGTGATATATCCATTATATACACATATACATACATATACTAAAATATAAACTGAAACAAAGCTATAGAGTAAGATAATATCCCTTCATTCAAATCAAAAACTTTGTACCCCTTTTTATGAAAATTACGCGGACGGAAAAATATGAAATTTGACACAGTTAAAGTTTATATGGAAAAGAAGTGCAGAATTCTAATATTTCTTATAATAATGCTTAAAAAATACTTTAAATTGATTTAAAAAACACTATACACACAACGGTACACACACATATGTACAATGTACATATATACACAAATTTTGTTTATTGTCAAAGTCTGTAATCAACACGGTCTTAAATACAGGTCTTGCAACGAATTTTTTATCGAAATTTTTTACCACAGATCAGGTTCAATGACTGCTGCATATGCTCACCATGTTATGCGCAATCATATTTTTATGATGTTGACAATGCTGTCAATTATAGATTAGGTCGAATTTCGACCACTGGGCGACCACTAGTATTTTTAAATGACGCGAGAGTTTGTACACGTCTCGCTTCGAGAGGTAAAGAATATTCCATAAACGAATGGATTGGACATTTTTTTTTTCTTATAAAATGATGTTGAATGTCACTTTATATTAAAAGAAGATGAAGATATTGCCGTGTGATGACCGGCAGAGAAGAATAGTCCCAACCTCTTTCTTGCCAAGGTATTGTAAAAGGCGACTAAAGGCATAATGGTACGAACAACTGTAGACCAACCAGGATGGTGATGGGCAGCAGTGTCACCATATCCTGCCATAATACACTGCCCTCGTCAATCCGCCTGCCAATTAAGCACTGGCAAAGCCCCCCCAGAGACGATGGGGATACCTATGTTCAACAGTGCACATCAAACGGCTGATGTGGTGGTGGTGGGAAGTGAAGATATCCCAATATTTTCTTCGACAAGGGTCCAGTGTCTAAACAATATAATTCAGAAAACTCCGTTGTAAATCTATCCAGTAGTTGTTCCGTGGTGCGCATAACAACAGAACTCATGATTTTATTTATATATACATAATTAAGATGGCCTAGTTGATAGGCGATCTTAAAAGGTCATAAGATAAGTTCCGGTAAAGTTTACACGTCAAACTTTAAATATATGTGTTTCGTACATCATTGAAGATGTTTTAAATAATAGAAAAAAATCATGCAAGGTCGTCATCGGATTTCTACACAGGAGGATTACGCGCTAATATACCCTGTACAAGTTAGCTTGATCTTTTTGACAGATGTAAATTTTCTAATAGACACAACTTTGCAATGAAGAACATATTATTTTCTTAATTTAAATGATTTTAAACATTGTAAAAATATTAAAAAAAATACATATAACACAAAAGTCCCTAAAGATTCAAGCGTCGTTCGAAAATTTTAACACTTTTTATTGCTTCAAAGTAAAATTTAAATAGGAACACTGAAAATAATAGACGCTTGTACAATATTACATCGGTCAAACAAAAATCCCACCGACCGATATGTTATTATACTATATTCGTCATTGCAAAGTTATGTCGATCAGAAAAATTTACATCTATCAAAAAGATCAAGCTAACTTGTACATATAATAATAACCTATAATAGTATATATATAGATTAGATGATGCTAAGACAAAAAATTCAGATGATTTCTACCCTTTTAATGGTGGGTGGTGTCGACAACATTTTCAAAAATTTAAAAAAAAACTGTCACATAGAAATGTTAAAGCACATCACCTTATCATATTGCATATATCCAACGTATATATATGGCCTAAACAAATATTTATCATGAGCAGGATCGAAACTGCGACCGTCTGTGTTTCAAGGTAACTATTCGCATCACTACACCAGAATGATTGTCTGACACATTAAATTCAAAGCAGGTAAAACCGCGCGGATCGGCCAATTATTATATAAAACAAAATTTATTTAAGCTTTTTTGTAGCAAACAAAACATAATTATATTATAACAAAAAAAAAACCTATCGCAGGAAATCTGTGAGTCAGATTACGTTACTTGAGTCACAACAGGAAACCATTTCCAACGGTATGGGGAGGGGGGATAAATACGAAGTCTCAAGATTATGCATACCGACTACATTTCTAGTTAACCACTAAACAATTTACGATTGGTTGGCGCAGCGGTCACAGGAACAATCTCCGTCATTAGGGATCGGATTTCATCCCCGATCCCTCGCTGGTCTGGGCGTTTGTGCTATGTTTCCTGCCCCCTAAACAGAATTTCATCCTACTGGGCGAGGGCGAGTATGAAATATCTGCACCTCGCGTTTTCACATACCTAACCCTTAGGCTATGATTCTTGAATGGATCCTACTGCCTACATCACTTATTTCTATGGATGATCGATATTCATCGATGTTTCATAACCATCGATGTTTTACCATCGATGTTTTGACTTCGATAACATCGACACATCGATGTAAAAAGAATAAAACATCGAAAAGTCAATAGTTCTTTAAAAATTCTAATTTGTTTTTCCTTATTATTTGTTTCTAATATTTTTGTAAATAAAAACACATTTCATAAAAAATTTTGACTGTTTTATTTGTTTGTTACCATGAACATCGATGTTTTAGATACATCGATGTTTTTCTAATATCGATCATCCCTACTTATTTCCCCCAAAACGTCGATTGTTACTAACTTTCTAAACTGAACTGAATCAGCCTGATAATATTCTACTCCTGGGAAAAGGCCCCTTCTCTATATAAGAGAAAGATTGGAGCTTACTACATCAAGCTACTTCACTGCGGGTTGGCGGATAATTTCCCTACCATAAATTAACGATCGTTATCAGGTGTCTATGATAACAACGGGGACCGGCGGCTTTACGAGATCTCCGAGGCACGGTGGGTATACCCACAAGGACATACATCTAGACCGGAAACAAATATTTGCACAAGTACAAATATCTACCCTGAGCGGGAATCGAACACGCGACCGCCGGCGTTGAGGTGACTACTCCCACCACTACATCAGAACGGTTGTAAACTTTTTCTCATCGGTCTTCAACAACTTTAAAATGGTGATCCTGTCATCTTTGCTGCATGACACGCTCCGACCTTATAAGTCAAAGTGAGAGGTATTACAGCCTATAATCTCCAACAATAAACAGGCCTTGTTTACGGAACATAATTTTTTTTTAATCGAAATATTATACGCGGATATTAACGAATTTAAAAACAAGGAAATAAAATTAAAATCGATTTAAATACATATTTTAAATATTATTAACAACAACAATTCTAAAATGGGGATGGGTAGGATCAACCTATGGTATCCAAGGGACTGTGCAAGAAAAGGACGCCCATCGGAAGACGGGACGACGAGATTCGTCAGACCCTGGGACCTTACTAGATGAGAGTTGCTACAGATAAAGTCTACTAGAAGTAGCTAGAGGAGGCTTATGCCCGAAGGCACATCGAAACGAGGGATATCATATGAAATTTTATTTCTTTTTTAAACTTTTTTTATTTTAACTATGCAAATTTTATGTATGTACCTTGTTTCGATACTAAAAGGCTATTTATTTATTTATTAAAAACAACAACAAATAACTTTTTACCCGACTGCGATAGAAGGAGGGTTATGTTTTTCGAGTGTATGTATGTATGTATGTGTGTACATTTCTTTGGCACGCCCTACAGCCCAAACGGCTGAACGGTTTTTGACATATGAGGTGTCGTTGGATTTGTCTAAATTGTAGTAGTGACATAGGCTATATAAATTTTCAAAATGGCGCCCGCAAATGGCGGTATGAGGGGGGGAGTTGATTTTTTTTTTCTTACTGTAGCTATATGGGTATCAAATGAAAGCTAGTAAATTGTTTTATTCTTTTTAGTTTATAACAAGAGTATTTTACGCAGTCGGGTTTTTTTGATTTTTTTATAGATTAATGAGATTTACAATAACGACGAAAATTTTGAGGTTCCTATCGAAAGGTTGTAAAAAAAACTTATTTTTAGGACTTCGCTTTCTATTCGTCATAGAACGTCATTACCTTTGTAACCGTAATTGGTAGACATAGAAAATTTCACAAAATATATATTACTATAATCGATATATACCGTTGGCGCAAAGGGCAGTGACCCTGCTTTCTGCTTTAGGGTTGTGGATACGATCCCGCCCCAAGTCTTGGTGTAATATATATTCATATAAATTTATTGCAAAAAAATAGTAAATCAGTCGGCTGTTACCTAAAACACAGGTATTAAGCTGCCGACAATATGAACAGACGACCGTGTGTGTTATATATATATATATATATATATATATATATATATATATATATATATATATATATATATATATATATATATATATATATATATATATATATATAAATAGATTTATATAATAAAAGTTATAAAAAAATAAAGATCTTATATACAAGAAACGTGGCTTATACCGTCGCGCGTTTTTAGAAAACATGTATTTTTGTATTTTATATTGCTACGGAATCTTTTGCGTGCTTCCAACTCGCACTTGACCTTTTTATATTTATTTATGTGCATTTTTTACGTAAACATGCTGTTTTCATAGGAGTTAATTAATTTTCAAGTATTTTACTAGGGAATGTCAAGGTTTTGCTATTTATGTAGTAGCTATTTTAAAACAATTTTGAAAGTAGTCTGTTCTCTTTGTTTTATTTTTAAATAATATTATAAAATGAAAAATAAATGTTAATGTGTGTATGACAGCTTGTAACAGCATACTTATCGTGTCAATAATCGTAATTATTACATGATGACGGCCGGCTGGTCGAGTGGTCAGGCAACTGGACACTACGCAGCGGTCGCGGGTTCGATTCCCGCCAGGTGCAGATAATTTGTATGACGAATATAGATGTCTGCACCGGGTCATGGATGTGTATTTATGTATATATGTATTTATATCTTAAATTTATTTCCGTTCCTAGTACCCGTAACACAAGTTCTTACGAACTTAGCACGGGGCTAGGTTAACGTGGTGTGATTGTTGGTTAATATTTATTTATTATTTATTATTATTATTATTATACCGGTGTTCTACGGCTATGCCAAATGGACAGGAAGTACCTTAAATATTGTAGATGGAACATTTTACTGAAACAAGACTTCATTTTAATTTAAAAAACAATTTAAATTGCATTCATTATTTTTAAATAATTGCCTGGTTGAACCGGAATTCAAACCCACTATATGAGAAAAAAAAATTATCCTGTAGCTTTATCATACCAATAGAGAGGCTTCATCATAAGGATTATTCTTTGCTAAATAACATAGCATCAGAAATAAAAGGAAAACCATGAATTTTTAACATTTGATGTAAAATTTTTTTTAGAAAAATGAAGTAGAAGAAGAAGCAGTGTCAGCACTGCCATTGACATTTTATAATAAAGTGACATTTTATAATAAATTATAATTAGTATGATAGTGGCCTTTTTTTAATTATCAAATTCTTAAGAATGGGACACCCATTCTGTTAAATACAAAGTCCCACTCCTTTGATTACTTAATTTATAATGATAATGTGAAATAGTTGGCCAATAGAACAGTAAGATTCATTCGAATTAAAATACTTAGGAGATTTTTTTGAGTGCTAAACTTAAAATAAAATTTTTTTGAAGTATAAAATAAAAATTTCTTGCTATTATCTCCACAACATAATTTTTTATTTTTTTATTTTTCGTTTATTGGTTTCCCAACAACTGTTACACCAGTTCAATATTATAACTCAAAACTAAAGGTAATAAATAAATGCACAATTCCTTAAAGGTAAACACCACATGCAAGGCTAACAAAACTTATTCATAGATATTATTACTAAACATAATAAATTTTATAAAATCAAACAAACAAAAGTTAACTAGCTTATACAACAGACTGTAGCGATAATCCTAGTCAACATGTATGGAGGCTCGTAAATGCTTACGAAATACATCAATACTGACTTGAAAAATATCAGTAGACTTTTCAAAACTATTCAGTAATCTACTCAATCTTGGAACGGGAGAACACGAACCAACTAACTTTTTAACTAACTTGCCCGCATAAACTTCACTAATTTATTTGAATGGTAGTGATATCTAAATGAAATAAGATAAAAATAAAATTAGTTTTCCATCTTCGATTGTGTGTTAACTGGACTTAATGTGCAATAAAGTGCAAATTTATTGAAAAACATCATGACTAATCCGGCATCCACGTAATATTAAACTAAAATTTTTTTATTGGGGAGGTATTTGGCTAGCAATGGAAAGTATAAGGAGTTATTACAGAACAAGCAGATAGTATTCAAAGGCTACTTACATAGTACATTCTATGGCATCGTCTGGCTGCCTTGTGCTCGGATGCTGCTCGTTCTCGATAACCTCTTTCCAATTGTCTGTACATGAAAACCGATATTTAACAAAGCTTCGTGATCCAAAATCTTACGACCATCAAAAATATATGCCGGTTTCATCATAACATCATAGATCTTCTTAAAATCTAAAGTTTTGAATTCGTCCCATTCCGTGCATAGCACAATAGCATGGGCTCCGGAGACAGCAGAGTATGCGGAGTCGTGTATTTCTATTCTCTTACGAACTAATTCTGGCTCATTTGTGACTAGCGGGTGGGTTAATTCGTAGTATATCTGATCGTGTTCTACTTTTGGGTCGTAGATGTGTAATTTTGCTCCTTCATCAAGTAAAGTGTTTGATACATATATAGCAGGTGACTCACGAGTGTCCCCTGTGTTTTTCTTAAATGAAAATCCCAGAATTGCTATCTTCTTGTCCGCTACAGTGTTGAATAAAGACTCAATAACTTTACGGGTGAATCTCGTTTTCTGGTAGTCGTTTAAGCTAACAACTTGCTGCCAGTATGCAGCTACTTCAGGTAGGTTTAAGCATTCAGATAAATAAATGAGGTTGAGGATATCTTTTTGGAAACAGCTGCCTCCGAAACCAATAGATGCTTCAAGGAATTTAGGTCCAATACGTGAATCTCTGCCAACTGCTCTCGCTACTTCAGACACATCAGCGCCCGTGGCTTCGCATACAGCGGATAGCGAATTAATACTAGAGATTCTCTGAGCCAAAAATGCATTAGCTGCTAGCTTAGATAACTCGGAACTCCAAGTGTTTGTTGTTAGGATGTTTTTTGCTGGAATCCAGTGTTCATATACCCAGCAGAGCGCTTGTACAGCCTTCTGACCTTCTGGAGTATCTTCCCCACCGATCAGCACCCTTTCAGCCTCAACAAGGTCCACAATAGCGGTTCCTTCAGCCAAAAATTCGGGGTTAGACAATATCTGATACTCGACACCCGGTTTCGTGTTCGCGCGTAATATTTTCATGATAATTTCAGCCGCTTTCACCGGTACTGTACTTTTTTCAACGACGATTTTATTACTCGTAGCGATATCGGCGATCATACGGGCTGCGCCCTCGATGTATTTAAGATCAGCGGCTCTACCTTTGCCATTGCCGATCGTTTTAGTTGGCGTGTTCACTGAGATGAATATTAAATCGGCCTCCAGGATGCTAGTTTCAATGTCGGTCGAGAAAAATAGATTTTTACCTCGACATTGCTTGACTACTTCATCTAATCCCGGCTCGTAAATCGGTAACTTCTCCGAATTCCACTGATTTATTCTCTCTTCGCTCTTGTCGCAAACAGTCACTTTGATATTAGGGCATTTTAATGCAATCACACTGCACGTAGGACCGCCGACGTAACCAGCTCCGAGACAGCAAATTTTTTGTATCACCATTTTAATCGAAAACTTTAATATAATATACAATTTAAACTATTATAAGAGCGATTTTGTAATTCAGTCGATACTTATAGACGCGTTATTCACTACGCCGGAGCCTCGAGGCTAATAACGGTCGAAACAACTATGCAATCATTTTATTGTGGACAAACTTCTTCGTATGCAACATGGCACATTCCCTCTGGTGTCAATGACATTTCGACTGTAATCTAGTGTCGTACGTAGCACGATAGTTTAATCTAGTGATGTACTTTAAACGGTGAATCATGATTAGTTCAATCAACAACGGTAAACGAAATTGGAAAATGTCTTATACTACTTTATTAATAGCAAAAACTCGTATTGCTTTTTTTATTACTTCGTAAATTTAAAAAAAAAAAAACCTTATACCTTAACGCTTTATTCATTGTGTATTTGTGTTGGTAGCATTTTTTAGAACATTGTTAGCGGTAAAATTTGATTAATTAAATTACATATTATACAATTTATGCCAGTGTTTTGCATTTTACTTTTAAAATAAGTAGCTCTAAGTATCTTAATACTATAAGTTAACGATTATCCTTTAATCGTTAACCATATTGTAAATTTCTACCATACTTATGTCTCTTTTCTCTCTATTTTTCATAAGTTATAAAATACACTTTACTTCTAATATGACTATACCTAATTGTTTTTTATCTAAGTGCTGAATATTTTAAATCTTATTAGTTGCCTATTAAAGATTTTGGTTATAAGCATAATTATTATAAATGTAATTTAAATACTTTACCATTTCTTTTCCCATTCCTTGATTTTATACGTCTTTATACGACATTGCTTCGTGATACGCATTTTACGAGCCATCAATTTGGCGTATTAGTTTGCATATAGGTCCTTTATATTGCTTCACCTAAATTATGTGTAAGTAAATGTTAAATTTTTTCGCATAAAAGTGGGACAATTTTTCCATGTATATTATTTTCTAACGCTGAATGTCGAATATTATAAAATCATTATATTTGTATGACATAAGAAGAGTAAAAACATAGCATTCATTTTCTTTCCTTGACATGATTTTTAGTATTGCAAGTGTGTATTCATAATTTTGTCTTTAAGTATATTAATTTATGTAATGTGATATGTTACTATGTAATGATATATACGTATAGCATATAATTATAGTATGTAACATGAATTTCCTTCGCCTATAATTATATTTATAATTACTTATAGTTCTAATTTGATGTTTTTTTTTTTATAATTGTACTTCTACTTCATTTCATAAGCAATGATAACAACCGGGACCAACGGCTTTACGTGCTCTCCGAGGCACTGTGGACCCACAAGGACATACACTAAGACGAGAAACAAATCGACTGTCCCTACGTATACTATCGAAACTGAAAAAAGGTACTTTACAGGAGAGCACTTTTAAGTTAATTTTGTGTACAAAATTGTCATTTATTTGTTAAGTATCGATATTATACTCATGAAAAATGTGATCTAATACGTATTTTTTTAGTTTATTCTCTATTTTGTATGAAAACATATATAAAAAGGAGTTTCTTAGTGCAATAAAAAAAAATCGCAAATTTTCAGTTTCGATACTGTACGTAGGGACAGTCGAAATATTCGTAAGGGAATCGGCATAAAGGTTCTAGCATGTAACCAGGTATAAATAAAAAATAATAATAATATCAAATCATTTAATTCAATATGATAGAAACTAAGCGAGTTCTGGTGCCCATAATTTGAAGGTTCTGTCGTACGAGCACGTCGCTATGTACTTGTTGTCCATAGATATGTCTGCGCTCATCACCTGGAACAGATTACATTTAAATGTCTACCGGATAAACGGATAACCGGATAAAAGTTCTGTAAGATTCACATTTCAAATCTGTCAGTTTTTAATTTTGGAAAATTAAGGTCCATAATAAAAATGTCCAAACAGACATTAAGATTGCAGGTCGTTTTTGACCGGCATAAGGCATAAAAATAATAAAGGAAGGTGTGGGCACGTATTTATTATATTCATTTATATATATATGTATATTACATTATGTATAACATTAATAAATATATATGTATGTATTACACTGAAACGAAACTTTTCCAACATAAATATTATATATCGAAATATTTAAATATTATAATTGGACGTGCGATTATTTTATATATATATATGTACCAGCTGTTGTAAGCGAGCGCGGCGCGCGTACATAGTCAGAGTACATTGATACGAAGCCGATCGCGAATGATTTTTGCATACCGTCCAGTGTCTTTGTGCTACGGATATTAAGATTTCTTTTCCTTTTTGCTTTCATAGTGATTATAAACTGTTACTGTATTTGTGATATTGACTTTTACCTTCTGTACTGTGTTGTATATATTGGTGGATGAAGGAATAGATCTTTACAAACTGTGAGTGAACATTTCATTGATACCCGCTAACAATATCTACACCAAAGAAGGTTTAAAAAAAAATGAAAAATATATTTTTACGAAAAATAAATACACGTGAACTCATTACCCCCCCCCCCCTCCTTGTGATATTTCGTAAATTTATTTTCCGAACTCCTACCCCCATTTCAAGCCCCACGTGATTAATTAACGACTCCTTATAATGGATATTATGATTATCATACAAATTTTATAAATGCAAAGTAAGTTTAACTTACTTAACCGATTATCATGAAACTTTGTACACATATCCTTGGAGGTATTAGAAGTAACATATGATCCTTTTTTTTGTGGGGAACTAGTAATAAAATAGTAACCTTATTGTCGTGTCCGGACAAAGTCCTCAACGGGTGCCAGGCGGGATTCGACCAGAGTTTGGCACTTTTGTCGTAGGACGCGGTCAGCAGGAAGTGACCGTGGCTCTTTTGATATCTCACGTCTGGAAGAAATACATAAATTTGTTGATAATTTAAGTCGAAAAAAAAAAACTGTTTAGCTAATACTATAACTAGCTAAAAATATCGAAATATAAATGACCAAGTCATTCTTTCTGTACCGTTAGGTTAGTAACGAACAAAGAGAAAAATGATGCCAGCTTAACCCAAAGAGATAAAAGAAAAGGTTACGTTCTCAATACCTAAAAAAATATTTAGAAAAAAAAAGACAGATTGGGCATGATCATGCCTATTCATCTCTGATCAGGTCCGTTCATGCATAATCATATCTGAAGAGTAAAATACGCTCGGGCCTGATCATACATGGTCATGCCTTTTTTTTTGTCGCAGGGGAATCCATTTACGGATGATATCCAGGACGCCCGGGTCGGCAATCCTAGACCTATGTCGGTCTCGGCACTTTGGGGTGCAATACCGTACTAAACCCCTGCGGGAGCCTTCAGCCGCTTTAATTGGAGGGTCCCGGATCTGCAGGCAACAGGATCCCTCCAGCATACATGGTCATGTCTGCTTATGCCTTATGTCAGATATAATCAGGCATGTTCATGTATGACGCCGTTCCTTTCGCTTTCGCTAACAACATTATATACTGCTCGTGCAAAGCCGAGTCGCTATTTATTAATAACGAGTATGAGCTTATCTAAAATATATACGAGGAATGAAATGTACTGTAAGTTTTTACGTAGCACCAAAAGTATGTACTCACCACTCAGTAGATGCGTATGCGCAGGAATTGTGTATATTGGAGCGCGTCGACGTAGATCCCAGATTTTTGCCTGAAATTAAAATATTTATATTATAATAATTATATGATTTATTGATAATAAATAACTAAATAATAAAATAGAATGCAAATGTCATTTATTTTTCAAAATAAAGTTTCAAAATCATTTTAAAATCAATTTTAGTACAAAATATGGCGGGAAGGTCTACGTTCAGCGGTGCGCATCCAATGATTGATATAATGATGATATTTAATTAAAAGTCTAAAAACGGATTTTATCGCGTTTATTTAAATTTACTGTTTAACAATATTTAATTTAAATTATTTCCCGACGTTTCGGACCCTTTACAGCGTCCATGATCTCGGGGGACTGAGGTGGTAGGTGTCCGAATAATATAGTGTCCGAATATTATTCGGACACCTACCACCTCAGTCCCCCGAGATCATGGACGCTGTAAAGGGTCCGAAACGTCGGGAAATAATTTAAATTAAATATTGTTAAACAGTAAATTTAAATAAACGCGATAAAATCCGTTTTTAGACTTTTAATTAAATGAATAAAATTCGCGTAAATATAAGAGAACAGTATAATGATGATATTTTCAGGGAATGAGGTACAGGATGTAAAGGACAGGGTCCACCATTGAAAAGGGAGGATCCTCCGACCAGACGGGTGTTGTGTCTGTTGGGCTACTGCCCCGACGGTTGTTGTCGGGTTCTTGTATATATATTCCATCGCTTTGATAACTTTGATAGCGCGATGTAGGATACGTCAGTTCGTATGTGGCGACTGGCGAGATAGATGTCGCTACAATATGATTATACCTTGTCCTACCGTTTATTATCTTTTTGACAGCTTACGTCCATAAAATAGCGTTTTTTTTTTTCGGAATAATATACTACTGTAATGTCGTACTTTATAGATGGATAGTGAAGTGCCCTGTGCATAAAAAACAACCACAGACTATAAAACAGTTCTTGAAATATATCGATCGATAAATCGATCATATGATAAAAATAATTTGACTTCATATAAGTATTTCTGTAAAATTAATTAAAAAAAGGAAATAAAAATAGTATCTATGACTCCAATATTGATTATTTGCAAGGAATTCAGTCGAAATCTTCTAAATTAAGTTCAAATCAAGAGTAAAGAACAATGAATCTGTTCATTCGTTTATTTATTTTTTGACGGCTGCTAACTATGCACGCGCTAAAAAAAACTAAGAAACGAATAATTAATCTTTAAACTAAAAATATTTCATTAAATCGATTGAAAGTTATTCTTAAATAATATCGATTAATATTTCAAATCGAATCAGTAACGTGTGAGGGTGTAACTAATGTCGAAATGTCAAAAAGATAATAAACGGTTGGACAAGGTATAAGTAGAAAATAAATTAAACGAGTTTATAGCCATACTGTTCTACGTCCGTGAAGCTAGCCTCGACGACCCAGCCCAATCAGCCCTCTAATCGCGAATTTGTTGCTCATCCCGGGACCGAAGCAACTAATTAGCACATAAATAGCACTAAATCCACACATATGTTCTATTCGATTGGGCTGGGTGACAAGGCTAGCTGCCAAAAAAGTTGGCCTTGTCAGCAATATTTCGGTCCCGGGATTAGCAACAAATTCGCGATTAGAGCAACTAATTAGCACATAAATAGCACTAAATCCATACATAAGTTTTATTTGATTGGGCTGGGTCGTCGAGGCTAGCTTCACGGACGTTACTGTTCTCTTATAATTACGCGAATTTTACTCATTTAATTTAAAGTCTAAAAACGGATTTTATCGCGTTTATTTCAATTTCAGTTTAACAATATTTTATTTTAAATTATTTTCCCGACGTTTCGGACCCTTTACAGCGTCCATGATCTCGGGGGACTGAGGTGGTGGGTGTCCGAATAATGAATTAATTGTTACATACCCCGCTTTTTATACAATTTTAAATTATTACTATTAACCGTTCCTATTCATGCAGGATGAGCTTATTGTGTCTGGAAGTCGTGCTGTGTTCTTATTTTCTTTAGGTTCAATTAATTTCAGTACTCACCTGGTGGTCGGCGGCGGCGGTGGCGCAGTGGTGTCCGGCGGGCGACCAGTCGGCGCCCAGCACCGGCGCCAGGTGCCCCTCCAGGAACATGACGCAGCGCCCCGTGCGCACGTCCCACACGCGCCCGAACGCGTCCATCCCGCTGGGGGGGGGATGAGTTTCATTATTACTGATATTATAATTAAGACACGACTAATCGCTGGTTCGATTGCCGCTCGGAGCAAGATGTATGTCCTTGTGGATTTCCCCACCGTGCGGTTCGGTTGTTATCAAAGACAAGTAAGTATTTTAGTAGTAAATTGGCCATATTATGACATGTCTCGCACACGCACACATACAGCCACAACCAGACACACACACATACATCACACGCACTTGTTGAGTAGATCTTTTATGTACATTATAAATAGTTAACTACAATTATACACATACAAATATCTGCTCCGAGCGGGAATCGAACTTACGACTACTCGCACCACTACATCAGATCGGTCGTCATATATTATATAGTCGAATAAATATATCCCCTCACCCGGTGACCACGAGGGAGCCGTCACACTGGAACGCGATGCTGTACACCGGCTTCGCGTGACCCTCCTGATGCAGGACCTCCTTCTCTGTAACGATAATATTATCCTATTAATCCCTAATACCTAATCCTATATTATAAATGTGAATGTAAGTTTGTTTGTTACGCTTTCACTTAAAATTAGTGAAATTCCACCGATTAATGTTTAAAGCGTAATAACATTTTTATTTTTTAAATCTAGTTTATTTAATTTTATAAATGCGATGGTCTGGATGGATGTATTTTATTCGAAAAAAAAAAAAACATAACTACTGAACCGATTACAATGAATCTCAGTACGTAGATATAGAGCTATGTATATGGAAACCGCGAGGCGGGGCCAGTGTTACATAATAGGTAACAGCTTTATTGCAACTACAGCACACAAAGGTCTGTCAGGTCACCATTCTGGTTTCAGACTATAAAACAAGCTATAAAGCAAGCAACCGGTGGGTGGGATGCGCTGTGCCGCGCTCCCGGCTGCATGAGTACCACCATCTTGCTTGTTTCTCCCGTGAAACAGCTTTGCTGTGTTTCGGAGAGAAGGGCAAGACAGGCAGTGTAATTACTGGCACCGAGACTAACACCTTGTCTCTGGATAGGCAGCACATAAATGAGTTGGCTGGGCTAGTTCCAGGTAAACTAGTTTATGTTCATGGGCGACGTCGACCACTTACCATCAGGTGGAACGTCTGCCAGTTTGCCTATCCAACTAACATAAAAGAAAAAAAAGGTCCCGGACAATATAAGAAGGTCAGAGGCTAAGGTTTATTTTGAAAAGCATTTCCGGGAACGTTTGGTTGAAGTTCTTGATCTTAGACATTTCTACTACATGTGTGTTACAAAATTTATAATTGATATATGAAATTTTTTTATTGTGTGTGTTTAATGCACAGATATTTGAAATAAGGGAGATATGTTGTTTCATTAAAAATATACGAGAACACAATGTCGCCAGTTCTCTCCCACCACTTTTCGCAAAACAGCGCAGACATATACAATTCATAAATCATAACGTTTTAAATAATACAAATATGAACCTTATGTCTTTAACGCAGCGCTCATGAAATATGCACCGTAGATACGAATCGTTCGGTCTCTTTCTAAGCGAAACGGTAAAATATGCGACATTACCATTATGATAGTATCGTTTTGTAACTCTTACATTGCTTGTCCAGTTACTCCGCAACATACTGATGTAGGGGTGTGCGATAATTATCGATAATTCGTAACTACTCGATAATTTTTCATTCGATAATTATCGATAAGTGTTTTTCGATAATTTTGAATCGATAATTATCGATAATTTTTTGCGATCCGATTATTATCGATAATTTTGTGCCATCCGATAATTATCGATAATATTGTGGTATTCGATAATTATCGATAATTGTTTTTGGATATATTTTTCTTCGTCGTCCGAAAATTGAACCCATAATTATCGATAACTATCGTCAACTATCGATAATTTTTTTCCGATAATTATCGATAACTGTCCCCAAGTATCGATAACTTTTTATCCGATAATTATCGATAAGTGTTCATTCGATAATTATCGATAACTGTCGATAACACAATACGATAATTATCGATAATAAAATTATCGTTAATTTTTTTTCCATGAACACCCCTATACTGATGTAGTGGTTAGAAAGCAATGTATTTGATGTAGTATAAGCAAGAAATATTTCTCGTATACTTGTTTTTTTACGATTTTTAACTAAAATATAGTAAAAAAGTAATATTTACATGTGGTAACTGATTCCATGACTTGTTAAACGTTTGATTTGACTTCTATTCTTACAACAAACCACTGAACAAGACGGCATTGTTAATTGTTTTCTCGCCCGCGGTTAAAATCATACTGATTAGCAGTGACGGCCATTTAAGAAATATGTGAGCGTTTTGGGCAAGTTGCGTCTACGCGGACACGCCCCCATGACACTTCTCCTGTTCTTAATATTTCTATGGTTTAATGTATTTATATACATATATTTATTACTTTGTTGTTACCGCCTAGAATTTTTTTTCTGTTCGGCCAAAAGGTTATCTAGGAAAGAATGCCATCCCCATGCGACTAGGCATTAAATCCACTTTTTGTTTCGTTTTTTTTTTCTAAACTGTTGCTTAATAAAGAGTTTTAAGGGTCATTACAACGTCTCCTCATGGACATATTCCCGCTAGATGGCGCTGTTCGGGCTTTCGACAGGTTTTTGATATTTTTGCAATGTTGCTATGCACAGATTTTAAAAATATTACACTTAGCGGATGTATATCAATGCCTATTATTTTATCACATCATTAGTTTACTTTAAAACGGAGCCATTTAGTCAAATAGTCTAATAATAATATCTGTCATATCGATTACTGTATATACGCAACACTCACGCACACACTGACATCAGATTTGTTATCCAAATTCTGTGGTTCTTACATAAATCACGAATTGTTTACTATAAAATTGAACTAGATGGCATTGCAACAAAAACTGTCTCGTTTTGTTTCGTATTTTTTTAAATTTAGTTCGGATATAATACTCCTCCCGCTTCATACCGCGTCCCGCGCTCGTCTATTCGATATTTTTGTATATGTCAATAGCAACGCAGCCGATATATGTTTTACTTTCGCAGTTTCGTGTGGTTTCGCGCCGAATTAATTCTTTGTTGTTTTTACAAGTTTTACTTACTGAATGTGTATTCAGTTATGTCTGTGTAATGGGTTTTAATTTTAAACTATTATTTTACGTCTTCATTTAATTAATTTATTATATGTATATTAATTTATTTACATATAAATCATATAATAATATATATACGACCATTCTGGTGTAGTGGTGCGAGTAGTCGCTGCGCCGCGCGCCGACGGTCGAGGGTTTGATTCCCGCTCGTGACAGATATTTGTATTGGTACAAATATTTGTTTCCGGTCTGGGTGTATGTCCTTGTGGGTCTCCCCACCGTGCCTCGGAGAGCACGTAAAGCCGTCAGTCCCGGTTGTTATCATAGACATGATAACGATCTTGGAGAAGTTTTATGATGTTGTTAATATTATATTCAACGTAATGGTATTAAAATATAGATCAAAACGAATCAATCACTGCATTTTTTTTAATCCACCAATAAATTACTTTGAAATAGATTATTGAAGTTTACGTATTTTAGTACCTACGGAACGTCTGTGGTTTCTGATTAGGGTTTCGGAAAATATCCATTCTCGATCCCGGGAAACATCGGTCGGGAATCCCGGGATTGAAAAAGAAATCTTAAAATTCATGAAATTGCTTATAATTGAGGTGATACCATATTATTGAGTAATTTGAAGTAGGTAATTATGTAATATAAAGAAATATTATTTCTAACTTAACTAAATAAATTAACTAACAGAACTTGTGTAAAGTTCTGACAATTGCAGCTGCATTTTCTGACTACAAAGAAAAACTATATTTACCAAATGTTTACAATGTTTACAATAGGTTATATTGGTTAAAAAAAAAATTGACGACCGTTCTGGTCTAGTGGAGCGAGTAGTCGCCTCAAAGCCGGGCGCCGCTGGCGGTCGTGGGTCCGATTCCCGTTTGGGACAGAAATTTGTATTTGTACTAATATTTGTTTCCGGTCTGGGTGTATGTCCTTGTGGGTCTCCCACCGTGCCTCGGATAGCACGTAAAGCCGTCAGTTCCGGTTGTTATCATAGACACTTGATAACGATCGTTACTCATGGTAGGGAAATTATCCGCCAACCCGCAGTGGAGCAGCGTGGTGGATTAAGGTCCAACCCTTCTTCTTTATGGAGAAGAGGCCTTCGCTCAGCAGTGGATTTTTTACAGGCAGATACAATACAGTACAGTAATAATCTACACAATAACAACAGCGTTTTTATTTACTAATATAGCTGTGCCCCGCGGTTTCACCCGCGTTAATTTGAAGGAAAAACGTACTTAAATATTTTAAAACCAATATTAACCAACCAAGGAGAAGAAAATACTGGTTTTCTCCGCAACCTGATCTCGATTAGGCAACATATTATAGTTCTCCGCGTGAAAAGAAGTCTTGACATAAATCGATTTCTAGGTATGTGTTTAAAATTTAAATGTTTGCCCATGTGCTTCATTAATTGTCACAGCAAACGATAACTCAGGCGACTTGTGTCTGCGCGCGGCGTGACTTACATAGTTTCATATGATTTTACATTATCTTCTAAATTATGCGTTCAAATTAAATGCTATAAAAGACAAAGTTTATTTTCATATAGTTGCCTCGTTGATGAAGTATTTTCGTATTCCTAAGGATTATGCCTGGCTAATAAAAATGCAATAAAATCACCTTTTAATTTTTTATGATCATTATTTCGTTGCGGAGTTATTTTAAAACTATGATATCTTCTAAGATAATTCATTGAAATCAAATGATGTTAAGGACAATTTCGTTCAAAAAGGCATATTTGTGATGAAGATTTATTTGGATAAGGATTTATATCATGTCTATAAAACCACCTTCGCAAATAACACATTATTTTAGAACATACTTGATTACTATAAAAATGGTTATATTGAGTCAACCTCAAGAGATAGATATATGCTGTCGCGGACTTTTTTTTTGAACTTTTAATGTTAATCGATTCCGTTGTACATAATTTTTGCATAACTTTAACTGTTTGCGCAGCTTACGTAACGGAATCTCTCAAAAAATAATGTTTTTCCCGTTTTTGTAATGTTTCTTATAAATGCTCAGCTACTATTGGTCGTAGCGTGATGTTATATAGCCTATAGCCTTCCTCTGTAAATGGACTATCCAACACAACGAACACTAGTCCAAATCTTAAAAACTATTAAAACTATTTTAATGAAACTTGTTCCCTATGTTGAAATAAATGTAAGCCAGTAAAATGAGCGGTCGCATATTTTCGGAGAAATGTAAGGACAAACATACATATATACATATTATGTTTGAAAGCTCTAATAGATTGTCATTTATTTGATTATTTTACAGTTCCAATAATATTACACACGTATATATCTAGCTTGGATTCATTTTTAGAAAATGTCGTATTATAGTATATAGCTCAGGTGGGATGATCTCGACTCAAGGCGCGAGTCGCCTTGAGTCGAGATACTCGGCGACCCGGGTTCGAATCCTGGTGTCTCCAGTTCAGTTTTTTCCTTTTTTATCCTAAAGTTCCTTCTTTTGTGAGAAAAACTATTATTTGGAGCTCTTTTTATTTTTTATTTCAATAACCAGTTCATATTTTTTTATTATTATGTCGGTAAGATCGAAAAATATTAATCATATTTCATCAGTAAGTATGTAAATCGTATCTATTTATAATATCTCAAAACACGATTTACCAAAAAAATGATTGGTCATTCAGATATTAAATATACTTATAATAAATAACAATAAAATAAATATAAAACTTCATTTTGAAATTGAGTCTTATTTGCAGAGTTATAAGTTACAATTCAATAATATTGTATTATTCGTGCAAAAAATGTATTTATATTTTATGAGAATAATATTGTATGTTCATTACGGTACCATTGAAATTAGTGTATTGTTATAAATATACGTAGAAAAAATACAAAAATATATACAAGATGGTAATTAATACTCTAAACACCATTATGCAATAAAACGAAAACTGTCGTAGTACCTACCACATTACCATATTATACTGTTAGGGGAGCGATTTACGTACAGGCGTTTGTTTCTTTTTTATTTATGATGTGTAGTTTTTACAGATTTAGATTTATAAAATGGGATGTAAAGAATTCCTAAAAGAGAAGTACCTATAAAAAAAAGTAATTGACGACTATTCTAATGTAGTGGTGCGATTAGTCGCCTAAACGCTGCGCGCAGGCGGCGGTCGCGGGTTCGATTCCTGTTCGGGACAGATATTTGTATTTGTACAAATATTTTCCGGTCTAGGTGTATGTCCTTGTGGGTCTCCCACCGTGCCTCGGAAAGCACGTAAAGCCGTCAGTTCCAGTTGTTATCATAGATACTTGATAACGATCGTTACTCATGGTCATGGTAGGGAAATTATCCGCCAACCCGTTTAGTGTGCATGATTCATGATGATGATTTAGCTTGGATCCATTTTTAGAAAATGTCGTCTTATTTGTTTTCATGCAATTAAAAACTCCTACAATTAGAATAGGAATGTAATATTCGCCATTACTTATTAGGTAACGATAGCTCAGGCGGGATGGTCTCGACTCAAGGCGACTCGGGCGACCCTGGTTCGAATTCACCTGTCTCCAGTTCAGTTTTTTCCCCCTTTTTTATCAAGTTCCTTCTTTTGTGAGAAAAACTATTATTCGGAGATCTTTTTATTTTTTATTTCAATAACCAGTACATATATATATATTATATTTATTATTATTATGTCGGTAAGATCGAAAAATATTAGGTAGTTACTCATATTTCATCACTATTTAATCGTATCTAAATAATTATATTTGATACGTAAATTGTGTTTTGGGATATTAATCCCAAAACACGATTTACCAAAAAAATACCGAACAAAGCTTGGTCATACAGATATTAAATATGTATACCTATATAATAAAAAATAACGATATATAATAAATAACGATAAAATAAATATAAAACTTAATTTTTGAATTGAGTCATATTTGCAGAGTAAGGTCACATTTAAATAATACCTACCATTAAAAAGTTTAAACCTTATCAAACCATTTGATAATTTTGAAATTTGAGTGTGATTTCACAATCCTCTTAGATACCTATGAACCTTACCTTTTCCTATAAAATTTATATCATGTAACAGCGAAGTACTTTTACACTTTAACGATAGGTGGCGCAAAAAAATTATTTTCGACGCATTATTTGCATAGAGGTATAATACGTCTATGATTATTTGGGCGACACGGGCGACATCTATCAATGCTAATGTAAACTTCAGAACTCACACATACGTAAATCTGTCACTTTTTGAATGCCGATTTTATACTATAAACAATGTAAATATTTGCCTGACATGAACATTGCCCATATAAAAAGCTCTAAAGAAATGATAAAACAAATTAAATGTTAAAAAAAATGTATACATTTCAAGAATAATCAAAAATAAAAATGTATGAAAGTCGACCTATGCATGTCCACCTTAATAAATAAATAGAGGTTCGCTCCGCCACTCACGCGTGTGCAGGTCCCACAGGCGCCAGGAGTGGTCGAACACGGTGGTGGCGAGGAAGCGGCCCGACGGGTGGAACTCCACGCGAGCCACGCGCGCCGGGCCGTGACCTGCCAGGGAGGCCACGGGGGACTTGCTGGGGGGGGGGGACACCACGATCACATAATATAATAAAATGCTCACATAATCAAACAAACAAGAATCCCTACTTAATATTATAAATGTGAATGTAAGTTTGTTTGTACATAAATAAATTTAAAAAAAAAAATATTAATTCTTGGAGGCATTAGAAGTAACACAGGATACTTTTTATTTAAAAAAAAAATTGTTACGAAAGATAAAAAAAAATGTCAAAAAAATCAAAATATAGCTATTTCAACGCCATCTAGCATTCCACTAATGAAGTTCCAACATTGAGTACTGTAATACCGTTGCACTGTTTTACCGACGGTCTCAATATCAATCAAATTGATTATATAATTGAAATATATTTTTCTGATACTGCCAATTCCGCAAGGGAGCTAAAGCTAAAGAAGAAGAAGAAGAAATATATTTTAGTTTCAGCTGTTTGGATACTTTTTATCAATACACCCACGAGGGTGAAGTCGCGGGCTGATGCTAGTATCTTATAAAACTAAAACAATAACGGAAACAATGAAAATATATAAGAAAATTATTGCTTGTTAATGACAAAAAATAATAACAAACTTAATAATAAAAAGAAAAATAATAAATGCCACAAAAGGGATTACAATAATTAGCTAAAGAAGCCACGAACCTGGCAAAGTTCCACAGGTACACGGAACCGTCGTACGCGCAGGACGCCATCGACACCGTCTTCGACAACTCATCGCCGGTGTCCATATCTGTTGTCGTTTTCATTTCTTCATTATCTTCATTCTCTATCTGTGAAAGTAAAAAAAAATATTACACATCTTACGTATTCTTACGTTAATTACACATCTTAAGTATTCTTGCGTTTATCATACATCTTATGTCGTCCAACATTTATTTTACATTTTACATGAACAGGGCCGGCCTAAGGCGGTGTGCGAGACTCGTATTAGGGATGTTCCTGGAAAACTAAAAATAGCGATAATTGTCATGTCTCGGTAATCCACACGAAAAACAAAAAAATTAAATAAAATAATAATAATAATCATCGCGTCCCCGTACCGAAGTTTACACCTGAAAGCTATGCGTATTCAAAAAAAAGGTCATCAGCGGTACATATCCACTATATCTAGGTTTAACTCCGCGCTACTACTAAAAAAAAATCGTCGCTTCTACGTATCGCTATTACTCGATAATTATCGGATCAAATTATCAAAATTAACCAATTTCATGCCCCTCCAAAAGGTACTATTACATTATATACTATTTACTGTACATTTAGGTCCTTATTGTAACGAATTAAATAAGTTATGTAGAAGAAATTATAGCGGTTTTTTACTATCATGTGCTGGATGATAATTATGAAGAGAATTACGTCATTATTAAAAAAGAATCTATTGGGTACCGTTATACGTTTGATATATTTATCAGTAACCGACGAAACAGGCCCTAAAACTTAAGATATTAATATATACCTACTTACTATTTGCCTAAAATGGTGGGGCATTTCAGCATCCGGGTGGAAAACAGCAGCGCTGACGTTACACGTGTGACCCACTAGTGTCTGTAGCAGCTTGCAGTCCGGTACGGACCAGACCTTCACCAGTCCTGACCTGGTACAGACAGACAGTATAATGTATTAAACACTATTATTATTTTAATGTTTAATTGTGGTAGAGGCTGGCTTTATATGCATATATAAATACGTATATATAGATGTGTGTGTGTTTATGATCTTTTTGGTGTAGTGGTACGAGTAGTCGCCTCAAACCGCGCGCCGGCGGCCGCGGGTTCGATTCCCGCTCGGGACAGATATTTTTAGTGTGGGTCTCCACACCGTGCCTCGAAGAGCACGTAAAGCCGTCGGTCACGGTAGTTATCATAGAAACCTGATAACTCATGGTAGGGAAATTAGCCGCCAACCCGCAGTGAAGCAGCGTGGTGAATTAAGCTCCAACCCTTCTTCTATATGGAGAAGAGGCCGTCGCTCAGTAGTGGGTGGTTACAGGCTGATACAGTACAGTACGGATTATCTAATATCCCACAAATGAGCAATCGATGAAGTGACCACTCAATGATCTAAATTCGACCTCTCATAACCTTATATCACTATCACGATCATCACACCAGCCGTTGGACGTCCACTGCTGAATGTAAGCCTCCCCCATCATCTCTGGGGGGTTTGTCAATACTTGCCATGTTTGGCAGGCGGGTTGGCGAGCACAGTATCGTGTGTGTAGGAAAATCAAAACTGTACATTGAATTTTTTTTTTAAATAATACTTGGGATGTGATCTACAATCGATACCGAAGCCAAAAATATAGTTTTTAGAATTTTTGTCTTTTTGTCTGTTTGTATGTCCGGGATAAAGACAAAAAGTACTGCATGGATTTACTTCAAATTTGGCACGAATATTATTAAGAAGTCGGGTCAACATATAGGCTACATATTATCACGCTATCACCTACGGGGAACGAGCAGTGAACCTTTATTTCTTCAATGCATTCTGTAACAACGTGTAATCTAGTAGCGTTCACGCGAACGACGACGCGGGCAGCAGCTAGTATAAATATATAATTGTATATCTCATAGATAACTCACCAGCTAGATGTTATCAGCATTTGACTGTCGCTGCTGAATCTGCAAAAACTGATGGGTCTCGTGTCACCGATCTGAAACAATACATACTTATGTCACAAATATCGGGGGACAGGGGTACCATTTAAATAAAAAAAATCGATACATCTTTATGACAAAATATATGTCGTGAAAACGGTATGATAACACCATGCCACCTCTCATTGTAATGGCGACACGTTGTAGAATCTTATATCGTACACATATATATAGTGGTTTGTATTGATTAGTTGTTTATATATAGATTTTTTTTTTGCGGTTTTTTTTACTCTTTTTTTTTTAAATGAATTTAAATTAATTTTAAATAAAAAAATGAAAGACGTATAACCGATTTAGAGGCTTTAATATCTTCTAAACTAACTTAATATTAAATGATTAAAGCAAGGAATTTATATCATAACTGAAACGCTCACTTAATACAATTGTATATTCAAATATGCACCTTGAAGTATTCGACATAAGGTTGACATTGGCTTATAACATGTAAAGTGAAAAATCGTTCCGAGCATTTCGTTGACAACCGGTATTTTGTCTCTTTCTTACGAGAGTTGCCTTGAATCCATGGTAGAAAGAGATACAATCCCGGCCTCAGGAACGTTTTTTGAGTGCGTGAGCATTCCAGTTTGTATATACATTCCTTGGATTAAAGACGTGTTATGTGACGTGTTTGTGACGTGCGACTAGAGAGAAATAGCATATAGTCCGATATGTCTTTCTCTCTCTACAACCTCGTTTACACTTTCGACCTAAGCTACTTCCTAGGAAGCTACCTCCAGTATATGCTCTAAGGCTGATGCTGTCATGTATATCATGTTCTGAGATGCGAATCTGCTATTTCAAATGTGATAATTGTTATACAATAATGATTAATCATTTATATCGTGATGGGTATTTTTGACAATGATATCGATTAACTAACTTTAAGACATAATTGTTAATCTATATATATATATATATATATATATATATATATATATATATATATATATATATATAGGAGACTTTCTATAGATATAGTCACTCATCACGATATCTCTGGAACTATGAGACCTAGAGACTTGAAATTTGGTAGGAATATTTTTTTTGCCGAGTAGAGGTCAGCTAAGAACGGATTTTACGAAATTCTACCTCTAAGGGGTTGAAAAAGAAGGGCAAAGTTTGTATATCATTCCTTGGTTCAATCTACTTCAAATTTTGCATAAATATTCTTTAACAGAATTGTTTAAAGACTTGTTTCTTATTTTATCGAAATTTATCCTCTAATGGGGTTAAAATGGGATTGAAATTTATTTGCTTCGAAGTTGATAATATCAATGCTCCTTAGTGCTTTTGATTTAAATTACATTTTATTTTGACATGTTTGACAAATCAATCCGTCTGTTATAAAATATTTTCGAGTATCGACGCAGGTGTAGATGATAAAAAATATAAATTTATAATTTTTGAAAATTCAGTTAAATACCCGTGCGAAGCCGGGGCGGGCTGCTAGTTTAGAATATTTTTTGTTTACTTTGTATACCCTCTTTGCTTTTTCACATTAACTTCTTCACGTTAGTTGTCTGGAAGAGATCGCTGTTTAGCGATAAGACCGCCTGTTACACATAGGTCTTTTATATTAAGCAGTTTGTTTTTCTTTTGTGTGTGTATAATAAAGAGTAAATAAATAAAATATTAACAAAATAAAAATAAAAACTACTGTAATGTCAGTACTAATGATCTGATTGTAGTGGTCCAATAAAATAAAATCAATCACTCGAATAAAATATAAAATCGTTGTAAATAACAATTTACATGAATCGCAGTTTACACACAGGAACCTGCTGGCTCGAGGTCTCTGTTGCTCCAAGAAGGATAGTTACTTCGATAAAAGTCAAATTAAAAATTGGCTCGTCTTCAAACTAACCTGACTGCAATATATAGAGACAGCGGACGCTCTCCGCTGCGACTCCTGTTTGGCTGCGGCCCGCACGCTGCCAGCCAGCTGCAATTCCTCGCGCGCTTTATTTAACCTGAAATATAATAAAATATAATTAAAAGAAATGTGCAATTTACAAATTATACTTACACACGCTCATATGCACACACACCGCTCAACACGCACGCACATATACACGTACGCGCACGCACTCACGCGCACACATGCGCACTCGCACGTTCGCACTCACGCACGCACACACGTTCGCATATACTACATTGTCACTACAAAATACCAAATGACTATGTAGTGTCATAGCTAATTAAGATATCCATTTATATTATAATAGGTAATAGTTAGATATAGCTCACCTATGCTTGGCCCTAGGCAATGAATACCTAGCTATCCACAGCCTAGCGTCCCTCAGCTCGGGAGGGCCCTCGTGATACCAGGTGCCTTCCCGCCCTCTGTCCCTCTCTATACGGGCTTCTTCTTCTTCTAACTTCTTGTGTATTGCGTCTTCACCTAGACTGGTAATACAAATATTTTATATACATATTTTGACGACACGTTGGCGCAGTGGTCACAGCAACTGGCTTATGCGCTAACGGTCGCAGGTTCGATTCCCGCACATGACAAATATCTGTATAGGCCATACGGACATTTGTCGTGGTCTGGGCATTTGTGCTTGTGATGTGTATGTTTCCGGACCCCCGACACAGGATAAACATCCTACTGGGGGCCGTTGAGTGTGAGACGTTTATTTATATATATATATTATGTACTTAGACTGACTGTACAGGCATCGTGATATATTTTGGTTTATCCTTTTTTATGTTTGACATACACACACAGTCATATGATCCTAAGCAACTTAATCCGTGTGTTTTAGGTAATAGCCGACTGATATACATATTTTTTGTAATAAATGTACATATAATTCAATATATATTATAGCGAAACTCAGGGCAGGAATCGAACCCACAACTTCTAGTAGTTTTCACTTTAGTTTTAACTTAAAAGAGTAAAAAACACCCACCGATATACCCTTACACTTACCCACCCTAACAGGATTAAATAAATAAATAAATAAAATTACTTACTAGCTGAGTAAATCCCGCAACCTCACTCTCCTCTCAGCTGGACCTTCTCCAAACAGGCAGACTGGCTCACCCAGCTGTCGGAGACTTCGTCTTACCTGAAAAAAAGTAGAAATGTAAAATATTATTAATATAATAATGACATACAATACTTTATTTAATCTACCTAAATGAGGAGAAGGATCTAAATAATAATTTAAATAGTTTGTGGGTTCTGGGTGAAACTTCCCAGAGGCACGGCCCTATGCCACCCACCGCGTCGCAGGTTGCGGATAGCGAAACGGCTTTCAGATATGGAGGCTAGCTGCTTAGGCAGTCGCGGACAATAGGGCGGTCCATTTTGAGGGGTACTGGGGTAGCTCATGGCTGAGTTATCTCTACAAAGCGGCACGAAACCCTGTGAGAGTGGACGACAGTGGCGAGTACGAGCCGCCACTTTAATCAAAGCTCCGACCCGGGGAGACCAACCTCGTCAACCTTGGATTGGTAATTGGTCTAGGAGATGCTAGCTCTGAATTAAAACTGCAAACCTGCTGCCTTGTAGGAGAAATGTTGGATCATTAAAGGCTAGGTTGTCATACCGATATACTGGCGTGTAGTACCTTGGGGAAGTACTGCACTATGCTCCTAAACTTCTTATTATGTAATGAGTGAACCGAATGAAATTGTCTTGCCATGCCCTCCGGTTAGCACCCGGCGCTCACAGGTATCCGGGCCTGTGAGTGAGAAATTGGTTACCGAAGACTGTGAAGGGGTGGGTACCCAGGCCCCTTCATCAGTAAATACTACTGGTCTTAGAGAAACAAATAAAAAGCTAGTACAGCAAGCATTCCACCCTAGTCTTTTCTTATCTAGACCTAGGAGTGCATCTATGAGTTCTGTGGTGGACGCAAATGCGAAAAATATTGATCTTGCACGACACAGCACAGATGAGCAAACATTAAACGTGGTGGATCTCTCAGAGAACAGAGATGCCAATCCTCCCGCTTGGCAGCGAGTCCCGAACATAAGAAATGCCAAGAGAAAAAAAATGTCTACGCCATCCCCGGAAAAAATAAGCATCTCAAACAGATTCAGCGGTCTTCCTACCGACCAATTAGAAGAAAACTGCCCTGAACAGAGCGACGCCTACATAAAGACGTCCAAGCCACCACCTATTATCCTTTATGGTATAGAAGATGTTAATAAGTTAACAGAGCTCCTTGAAGGCGTTGTGAATAAAATAGAGTTCACCTATAAAATTGTAAACAAAAACCAACTTAGAATAAGTAGCAATGACGTGGACGCTTTCAAAAAAATTATCGATGTTATTAGGAAGAATGGTCTTATCGGACACACATTTAACCGGAAAGATAAACGGCCATACAGAATTGTCATAAGGAATCTTCATCATTCTACTCCCCTGTGCGTAATAAAAGAGACCTTAGAAGACACAGGTAACACAGTTGTCGGTGAAATAATTAACGCCAAATATGGACCTGATAAACGACCAACATCCACATTCTTCGTCAACTTGGCTCAGGGACCTTGCAACAAAGCCGTAAAAAATGTAAAATACATTTACCATCAATGTGTCACTATAGAAGATCCACGTAAACGGAATACTGTAGTACAATGTCAGAGATGTCAACAGTATGGACACACTAAAAACTACTGCATGAGACCGTATCGTTGTGTGAAATGTGCCGAGTCTCATAAAACTTCGGACTGTCCAAAAAAAGACCGTAGTCTGCCAGCTAAGTGTGCTTTATGCCTTGGTGCTCATCCGGCAAATTACAAAGGGTGTGAAGTCTATAGAGAAATACTTGCTAGGAAAACTGCTAAGCAAACCCACCTTAAGAGCAGAAAAAACTTGAGCCCGATAATCGACCAGCCCTCTACGACACAACCGACACAGGAAATGTATAAACCAAAATTAGCTGACAACAAGCAACAAACGTATGCGAAAGTGACACAATCAAAAATAAAAAATGACAAAGAAGACCTATCATCCCTCCAAACGTCCAGTAGACTAATGGAAGACTTACTATTTAAACAAGCAGAGAAGTTTGATCTTATCCTACAACAAATGAGCACATTAATTGGTCTCATGACAACACTGGTCTCAAAACTAGTAAAATGACATCTCTTAAGATAGTGGCTTGGAACTTAGATGGGCTGTCACCCAAAAAACATGAAGTTGAAGTCCTCTTATATACGCATAATGTTGACGTTCTTTTGGTCTCGGAAACACACTTTACAACTACTAGCAGTGTCAACATACAAAATTATAACATTTATGCCACCAATCATCCAGATGGAACTGCGCATGCGGGTGCTGCAGTCATAGTGAGATCTAGCATTAAACACCATGAGCTACCACAATTCAGAAAACCACATATACAAGCCGCTAGCATCAGCATTGAGGATAGAAATGGCCCGTTTAACATTACTGCTATATACTGTCCTCCAAAACACGGAATAACCGAAGAGCAATATGACGAGTTATTCGACTCATTGGGACCACGGTTCGTCGTCGGAGGGGACTGGAACGCCAAGAATGTACATTGGGGTTCTAGACTTACTAACACTAGAGGTCGACAACTTAAGAAAAGTATAGATAAAAACCATCTGGATACAATTTCATCAGCGGAGCCCACCAACTGGCCCAGTGATCAAAATAGACTACCTGACGTCATAGATTTCTTTGTGGTAAAGGATCTGTCTAGACTTTTCTATAATATATACACATGTCTGGATGCTGAATCAAACCACGTTCCAGTCGTACTGACAATTGGTACCACTGTCGTTAGCACAAGGAAAACAGTCAATCTATACAATAGCCGTACAGACTGGACCTCGTTTCGAGAACTAGTGAACTGTAAGCTGGATCCAAAAGTTTCCTTGAAAACAGAGAATGATGTTGATGTAGCTACAAAAATATTCACCACAACTGTCCAGGAATGCTGTTGGCTTTGTTCGCCGGAAACTACTGAACGTCCATCTCAATGCAAAGTCTACTCTGAAGAAGTAAGGGCAAAAATAAAGGAGAAAAGGAGGCTACGGCGTGTTTGGCATACAAGCAGACACACAAGTGACAAAAAAGCTCTTAACAAAGCAAGCAGAGAGTTGAAGCTCCTAATAGCAGAGGCCAATGATGTTAGTTTGCAAACACATATAGAAAATCTCACAGCTACCAAAGCCACTAACTATTCGCTGTGGAAAGCTTGTAAAAACTTCAATAGACCGTTGCACCATAAGCCTCCTTTGCGGAAACAGGGTGGAGGCTGGGCTAGGACTGCACAAAGCAAAGCAGAAACCTTCGCGAAACATCTAAGCGAAGTTTTTAAGCCGAATAAAAGGGTATCTGATGTAGACGAGTCGGACATTGATTCTATTCTCAGTCAGGATTTCCAACTTGATCGCCATCTAAAGTTGGTTACGCCGGGAGAGATAGTCCGGCAAATCAAATGTCTAGCCAACAACAAGGCTCCAGGATACGACCTTATCGACAAGAGGATCCTTGAAGAACTACCACGTAAAGGAATAGTCTACCTTACCATGCTGTTTAACGCCATCATGAGAGTGGGACACTTCCCGGAACTCTGGAAAGTCTCCCTAGTTACAATGATTCATAAACCCGGCAAGCCTGCCCACGAAGTCACTTCCTACAGGCCCATTAGTTTATTGCCAATTGTGTCAAAGCTCTTTGAACGATGTTTTCTACAAAGACTTAGCAAGGTCCTATTGCAAAATTGTATCGTCCCTGACCACCAGTTCGGATTCCGGACAGAACACTCAACGGTGGAACAGGTCCACAGAGTATGTAGAAAAATAAGATCCTCATTTGAGAAGAAGGAATACTGTTCGGCCGTGTTTTTGGATATTGAACAGGCCTTTGATAGAGTTTGGCACAAGGGCTTGCTCTGTAAAATAAAATCATTGTTGCCTCATCCTTTCTTTGGCGTACTAAAGTCATACATTTCAGACAGGATATTTCAGGTGAAGGAAAACGACGCAACATCCAAATTCTATGAAATATCTGCAGGCGTACCACAAGGGTCCGTCCTGGGACCAGTTTTGTATACGATATACACGTCGGATTTACCACAGAACTCTGACGTTACTGTTGCAACCTTTGCGGACGATACGGCAATATTGGCGTCGAGTGAAAGTCCAATTGAAGCGTCATCTATGCTCCAGAAATCTCTTAAAAAGATAGAAGAATGGTTAGCGAGATGGAGAATGTCTGCTAGCGCCACCAAATCCATACAGGTTACTTTTACGCTTCGCAAGGAGAACTGTCCACCGGTCACCTTGAATGGCACTCAGCTCCCACAGCATGACACTGCCAGATATCTGGGCATGTATCTTGACCGAAGGCTCACCTGGAGAAATCACGTATTAACGAAAAGGGATGCAATCAACCTAAAGTTTAAGGATCTCCACTGGCTTGTGGGTCGGAACTCGAGGCTGAGCATCGACAACAAGCTGCTCATCTACAAAACTGTTTTAAAGCCGATTTGGACCTACGGCATACAATTGTGGGGAGCAGCAAGTGCATCTAACTTGATGGTACTGCAAAGAGTGCAAAATGGCATACTACGGCAAATGTCGAACGCGCCGTGGTTCCTCAAAACCTCAGAACTTCATGAACTGCTCCACATTCCAACCATCAAAGAGGAGGTAGCTTTCTCATGTCTCAGATACAAAGCAAGACTGCAAAAACACCCAAATCAACTGGCCGGTCAACTGACAATACCTGAAACTAATCGCCATCTGAAAAAGCGACGGGATATGTTTGACGACGTAGACGGCTGATCAACCGGATTGGCTGTAGCAAATTAAAGGGCTGAACTTCGATGGGAGTTGCACCCTACAAAAGATGAACCGACACCGCATCCGCTCATGGCCAACCAGCCGATCGCATGATTTAAAAACCGAAAAAAAAAAAAAAAAAAATAGTTTTGGCCTCTTTATTGACAATAGATAGGCTAAAGATTAAAATAACTTGAAAGAAATAAAATTAAAGCCGACAAATAATTTCATCCCCTATTTTTTCACTCTTAGTGTGGTATTTATCTTTTCAAATTTAATTAGGACAAACACAAAGTATGTCCTATGTATATATAAAAATATCTCGAACAAAAATAATAATTTTCTATTTTGGTTCATAAATACAGAATTCGGAGTTGAAACATTACAAATAATTGAATTGAAAATCTCCTTTTTCGACGTTAAATAATAAATACGATTACCTTATTAATTTATATTAATTATAAAGTATATATAATCTGTTATACCTCATCATCGTCCGTAGATACATTTAACTGTCGAGCTTTCCTCCGTCGCTCAAACTCTTCAAGCAAAGCCTTTTTATCCTTCGACATTTCATCTTCCAACTCCATGTATTCTGAATAATGTTTATAATTATAAACTTAATATAATTTTGAAATATATATATTAATTATTATTACTATAGGAGTTCTAAAAAGGACAAATGTAGGCAATACCGCTCATAGAAACCTCTTTATATAAGTAATGACGGGCTTGTTTCCGCAACTCGACATCACTGTGCGCCTATTTTGCTTGTAGAAACCTCTTTGCTCATCTTCGAATAGTCAAGTGTTTTAAAGAATAAATTATATATTTAAATGCTGTCTTATATATATTGTACAACCCACACCAAGGTATTTAGAACAAGCGGGCTTAATGCTGCTGCATTTTTTAGTATTTGCAAGAAATAACAAAAGTGTAGGTTTACGATAATTACAATTTTATATAATATGATATTATATTATACAATAAAATATACAGGGTTACCATGGATTACACTGTTGACTTTCAACTTTAACATTAAAATAAAGAGGGTAAATTAATGGTATTATTATTGGTCACGACGAAGGTGAGGAATTTTCTACATATGAATGTACTTAGTACGGGATAACTTATACTTCTACTAGAAAAACCTTAAGATTATACACACCATTGGAAATTTGTATGTCACCAAGTTCTTTTCCACCTTCCTCCACTCCTTCCTTAGCGGCTGCGGCCAGAGCTGCCAGCCGTGCTTTCTCCTGCTCCTCCAGGGATCCATAATGAACTTGTCTCGGTTTTTTCACGGCGATTAAATCTTCATCATCAGACATTTTAGGTTATAATATGTATTTGAAAAAAACACTGAATTTGATAATATATTTCTTTTATGATTCGGATATAATATTTTTTATATAAAAACCCTAATTGAGTTATGTATCGAAATTGAAATTAATTTTTAATTCAGTTTATTTTGTTTGTGAGTCGCTCAGTAGGTAAACAAAACATAAAGTCATAGCCAAAGAGTAGTCATCATGGTAGTCATAGCATAGATAATACATATATGGATAATACCATTAAGTTGATAAAAGCAAAACCAGCATCGATAGAGAACTTTATTTGTATTGTTAAGCAGAAATATCTAGTTTTAATATTGAATAAAATAAAGAAATACTAGACCGATTTTTGCTTTAACGAGCAAATTATTTCGATAAAAACCGTTACTTAATTAACTTAAAATAGATCGATTGACATCACTATCATTAATAGTCTTAAATACAAATTTTTAATCTGTAATGGTCCTTGATTATTATTTACGTCAAGTTTCCAAAACTATATTCAAATAATACATAAAATATTACGTTTTAGCATAAATAATGTATCAATACAAATATAAAGATACATAGTTTTTTTAAAATTTTGATAATGTGTGTGGTTTTCGTAAAAATAGATTAATGTATACGAGAAACATAACCTATAAAGTGTGAAGTGTATTCGAGTTTTCGTAGTATTTAAGTATAAACTATGGCTTTCCAATTATCTAGAAGAGAGGTAGAAGATTTACGGTCTTCCCTGGATCGTGCTATTTACAGAACTATCGGAAAATCGGATAGTTCTCTACTTTCCACTGTGTCATCTTGTCTTACAAATGGGTGAGTTATAAACTCTTCTTTTGTGACTTAGTAGAAGCATACTTATAAATAATACTAGTGATTACCAGCGATTTTATCTGTGTGGAATTTCACTTCCATATATTCTTTTTACACCTGTATTATAGTATTTATTGCCAGGCTTCCATTTGCTCCTGTATGTCAATATTAGATATTCGAATTAATGCAACAGTCCTTATGTAACATAATGTAGATAGAAAGGCTAAGAAACAAGAGTCACTTTTGGAATTAAAATTTATCTTTAATATACAGGGTGGACAAAAAGTCGTGGATCAAACGAAACAGGGAGATAGAGGAGGTAATTTCCAACAAAAAATCTTTCTACAGCATGGCCATAACTTCATTGCACGAAAAGTTATGAATATTTTTGTTTTTTCAATGAAACTACCGACTTTTTTAACAATTTAATCAATAAAAAATTAAATTGATTAAAAACAATAAAACAAAAACTGCTTTACTATGACTCGATAATGTATTAATACTACAAAAACTGTATTGCAGCTCTTGGTACCAAATTTAACGAGCAATGAATTTTTTTCCGAAAAATTTGAAGCGTTACAAAAAATTAGTTCTCACTTTAAGAGCATCCTGTGAAAAAAAAATGTATTACGGAAAAGTGACCCTGCATTAAAAATTTTTGCTCATTTAATGCTGATTCAAATGAGGTACAACACTTTACTGTCTGACCTTTAGTTTTGGTTTTATGGTCGTTTTTTCATATCAAAGTGCAAATTTCATTAAATTAGCCTTATTCAAAATAATTTATCAGTTTATCATAAACGGTTAGTTTTTTGTACGTTGGAATGCTATAACTGTTCTGTTCTTCTCACATTTAGGATTTATGAAATGGACAGACACTCTTTCGCTACGGATTGGCTAGATAAGCGGAAGATGGCTGCTGCGAGGAGAGCATACACCCAACGGAAGTATGCAGAAATACATTATTTCTATGGCTTTTGTGAAAGCCATACTCGAGCTGCTGCCAGAAAATATCGACAACACTATCCTAACTGAGACATTTCCCTGACTACAGGGTCTTTATGCGCGTGCATAATGTGTAAATGGGGGGAACCTTAACCGGTGAGCATGCTGCGAGAACAGGTAGACCAGTGGTACGATTTGACAATGAAGAGCAAATACTGAGACAGTTAAGACTGGACCCTGGTATTAGCTAACGCCAAATATTAGGAAATCTCGGGATTCCACTATTGACGGTGCACCTTATCATTAAAAGAAATAAATATCAAGCTTACCACGTGCAAAGAGTGCATGGTTTGCTGCCCGCTGACTGTGAACCTTGAGTGAGATTTGGCAGAGAGATGGTTAGACGAAACAGAGAAGAACCGAAGTTCTTCAACAAAGTGTTATGGACTGATGAGTCAAATTTTAGAAGAATGGGAGTTTTTAACATCCACAATTTAAACTTCTACTCCAGTGTGAACCCACATTTCATCAGAAATGATAGATTCCAGCACCTGTTTGGTATAAACATGTGGGCTAGAACAATTGACCAGCAGTTTATGGTACATGAAATGCCACCAATGCTGAATGGTGCTCTGTATTTGAATTTTTCACAAAATAATTTGAATCAAATACTCAACGAAGCTGAGATTTTTCAGAAATGTGGCTGCAACAAGACGGCACCCGACCTCATTTTTTCAGTTAAAGGACATTTTGACGAGCGGTTCCCTAAATGTGACAAGAACAGAACAGTTATAGCATTCCAACGTACAAAAAACTAACCGTTTATGATAAACTGATAAATTATTTTGAATAAGGCTAATTTAATGAAATTTGCACTTTGATATGAAAAAACGACCATAAAACCAAAACTAAAGGTCAGACAGTAAAGTGTTGTACCTCATTTGAATCAGCATTAAATGAGCAAAAATTTTTAATGCAGGGTCACTTTTCCGTAATACATTTTTTTTTCACAGGATGCTCTTAAAGTGAGAACTAATTTTTTGTAACGCTTCAAATTTTTCGGAAAAAAATTCATTGCTCGTTAAATTTGGTACCAAGAGCTGCAATACAGTTTTTGTAGTATTAATACATTATCGAGTCATAGTAAAGCAGTTTTTGTTTTATTGTTTTTAATCAATTTAATTTTTTATTGATTAAATTGTTAAAAAAGTCGGTAGTTTCATTGAAAAAACAAAAATATTCATAACTTTTCGTGCAATGAAGTTATGGCCATGCTGTAGAAAGATTTTTTGTTGGAAATTACCTCCTCTATCTCCCTGTTTCGTTTGATCCACGACTTTTTGTCCACCCTGTATAGTTAAGGGATTTGATAACCATTCTGGTGTATTGGTGTGAGTAATCGCCTTAACGCTGGCGGTCGCGGGTTCGATTCCCACTCGGGGCAGATATTTGTATTTATACATATATTTAATTCTGATCTGGGTGTATGTTCAATACAAAATGGGTCTCCCCACTGTGCCTCGGGAAACATATAAAGCCTTTGATCCTGTTTGTTATCATAGAAATGTGATACCAATTGTTATTCATCATTGGAAATTATCTGCCAACCCGCAGTGAAGCAGAGTTGTGCTCCAACCCTTGTCCTATATTTAGAAGAGGCCTTTGAGGAATCAGTTTAGTTCAGTAATGGATATAGTATAAAATAAACCAAATTTATAAAATACATGCCAATAATGATCTGAATAGTTACATTCAAGTTTTTCCTTGAAATAACTATTAATGCTAATATATTTTTACCTTTTATTTCATTAATAAAACTTATTTTCTATATTTGTAATTAAAAAAAAAAAAAAAAAAAAAAAACATTAAATTTACAGTAAAATTATTTTTTCGTAAAATAAATTATTATAAATGAACTCTCAACCTCACTAACACTCTTAAAAGATAAGAATCTGTGTACAGTAACACACACAACAAACACAGTGGAATACAAACACAAATGCTTAGACCAATATAAATATCTGTATAAATTGATAAATACTGAGATAGATTTGAGACCCCATCGGTGTAGTTGGCATTGGCTGTGCTTTCCCCTTCAGGGTCGTTGGTACAATTATAGCCCTAGTTTGGGTGTAATATTTATACATGTATAATGTACATTTATTTAAATAAATATATGAATATGTATATTTATTTATTTATTTATTTCACAACCATAATATATTGTATTTATAAAATACAAAAGATAATTATGGACCCCGCAGGTGTACGAAATATTTAGGTAGAGAGAAAGCGCTTTGTTAGGTAAATATAATTATTTACATTAATCTTAATATAATATGTATATATAGGTGTTATTATTGTTTGTCATTAAAATATTCATCTATATCATAATAACATTTATTAATTAATACCTTCTTTACTTTATTTATAAATTTATAATCACATTCTTCTTTAATAATATTAGTCAACTGTTACCTAAAACACAGGTATTGAGTGGCCTACCTTACGAACAGACAATTGTGTGAATGCTATATTATTATTTCAGGTATGAGCGTCGTAAGATAATAGACAAGATATCATCGCACATAGATTCTAAGAAAGCGAGCAAACTAGCAGACAAAGTTATTGCTCTTGCACAAGAGTTGGTGTCAACGTCGAAGACTCAGAAACGGAAATATGATGATAAGGATAAAGAAAAGGATTCAAAGAGGTAATTTTAAGACTTATTAACGGTGAATTGATAATTTATCAACATAATTCTGAATGCTTTTGAAGTTTCTTAATATAAAATACTGAATATTCTAAGTTAAATTGTAATTTGTTTTGTAGTTTTTGCATAAAATATGAACAAGAATCAATACTTTAACGAGAACGAGAAAACAAGTACATACCACAATATAGTTTTTTGACGGTTTTTGTCGATATTTTGGACTAGTTACATGGTCCGTGGTCATGACGAGACTGCTGTGGAGTGATGTATCAACTGTCAGTCATCAAAACTTCGTTATCTCAAAGTTCTCCCTAACTAACGGCACTGTATACCGAGTAATGAATCAAAATCGTCAAAAAGACTATTTTGTGGTATGTATCCATTTTTATCCTAAAAATACAATTCTTTGGAAATTAGTGTCTAAGCCTAAAAAGATTAAAAAGCATCAAACTTTCTCATTCATAATTAAAATGTATCACACCTGTATATTAAATTAAATAAAAATATATTATTTTAATAAAAATAAATTTTTACTAGAAGAAGTAATAAATTAATTTTAGTCTTATAAATATTATAAATTTAATTCTAGTCTCTTAAATCAAAACATAAATTAAATAATTCAATAACATAGTGTATTAATAATTCAAAACAAACCACAGACACTAAACAACATGATATGATGGGTTTTCTAGTATTAGTGTATATTTTTATACATTGGGTTCTCTGCTATTGACTGAGAACATTCATGTCCTCCAATTGTCACAAATATGTATATGGGTGTTCATTATCCATTCATGATAACTGTTGTATTGTCGTACTGCACATGGATATATAATGTTATACAACAATAAAATAAATGAAAAATGTTTAGAAGATCTGAGCGTTTTTCTCTTGAGGCTCTGACAGTGAAAAGGTTAAGCGCTAAACCTGTATACAGTATAATGCAATGCATATATTTTGAGTTAATTCTTCAACATATTGTGTACACATGTTCCAGATCTCGTCACGATGACAGACATGAATCTCGGGATGAGAAGCGTGACCGTGATAGAGAGAGAGATAAAGAAGACAAAGAGAAGAAAGCAGACAATGGGATAGAAATACCTTCAATACTCCCTGAGGGAGAGACCATTGGGTCAAAGATGGCTGGCCTCAGCGCAGATAAAATTAAGGTATAATATGGTCATATATTTTAAATGCAATTTGAAGTGATTAAAATATAGCATTTTAACATAATTATTCTTTTTATTTTATAATTGTGTAAAATACTTAAATGTAAAGTTATTAATGCAAGCCTCCCCCATTATCTCGGTGGTGTTGAGCGCAGTGTTTTGGCAGGATATGTTGACGCTGTTGCCTATCACCATCCTGGTTGGTGTACAGATGTTCGCAACGATATGGCCTTAGTCTTCTTTTATGACATCTCGGCAAGAAAGAAGTCGGTACTATTCTTCTCTGCCGGTCACCGCACGGCACGCTCAATAGTCAACCTATTTCAAATCTTGCGTAAATAAAAATGTATTAAAAAATTATGACAAAAACTTGAAATCGTTTTACTTCCACAAGGTGATGATGGCGAACGCCCAGAAGGAGATCGAGGAGCGCAAACGCGCCCTACTCGCCCTGAAGGGGGAGCCCCGCAACGTGACCGCAGCAGCTGCCACTGCACAGCAGATCAAGGTGCAGATGCAGCAGAACAACGCAATACCGCCACCCAGTGTCATCAAGCCCGTACTCTATTCTAAACCTGGTGGGTTTTATATTGTAACTAGCTTTTACCTGCGGCTTCGCTCGCATCGAAGTACTTAAATAAGTATGAGAGATCATAAAATAGAAATGAATCAATTACTGGAATGTTAGATGGCGTTGAAGTAGCTAGATTTTGAAATTGTTTTTGCGTAATTTTTTTTAAATAAAATCCAAAAAATGTCCTATATTACTTCTAATACCTCCAAGAATTTATGTATAAATTTTCATGATGATCGGTTAAGTCGTTTTCGCTTGAAAGCGTAACAAACAAACTTACATTTCACATATATGATATAGGATATTAGAGATTTCTCACTCAAATAAAAACACTGACTCCTTCTGGGAGCCTTCGATTATGATGCGTTTATTTATTTTAACTTTAACACAACACCTACCAGAGAGGTCAAATGACCGATTTTGAGACTTTAATTAAAATTATTAAATTCTACTTTTATATTTTTCTTATTAGTATTGAATTGGCGACCTCGTTGGCGTAATGGTCACCATGCCGGACTGCCAACCAGAGGGTCCCGGGTTCGACTCCCGGCACGGCCTACATCTTTGTGATGAGCAAATTTGTTGGCTGTCGGTCTGAGTGTTCAATATGTATCGATATAAAGTATATATGTATGTATGTATATGTAGTATATCAGTTGTATTAGCACCCATAACACAAACTATTAATAGTTTACCATGGGGCTAACCAGCCGTGTGTGAATTGTGTCCTAATGTTTATGTTTATAATTGAATGTGAAATTATTAATAAATAAATGCTATAAAACGGATGCCATTTTCGAATCACATTTTAATATGTTAACTTACATACTCTTCTATAATGCGGTTATTCAATATAGAAAATTCAAATTACTATAACTTTTGACAGAGTGAATCGATTTTGATAAAATTAAGACTAAATATTACTTCGGGATATGCTTTATGATTTCTTAACCTAGACGTAGTACTGTAGCGGTGTTATTCAAACGAATAGACAGAAAGACATTGCTTTTAGACCTCTATAAAAAATTTCAAACAGACAGACACGTGATATTAACAATTTTATTATATGTATACATTTGCTTGTGGTGTGTATTAAAAATGTGTAATGTTCGCAGTTGCACCCCCCATAACCGCCGAAGAGTTGGAGAAACAGAGGAAGATAGCGGAACTTCAGGCCAGGATACAGAGGAAATTAGCAGGTATATATTTTTTAAATGTATTTCTTAAATCTCTAGAAATAATATTAAACCACGATCAACTAAAAAGTTGTATGTTTAAAAAAAAAAAACGTAAAACGTACCTCCATTCTGTGGCGGATTGAACAGCAATCCGTCCCATATATATAAACTCTTTTCCCGGTAAAGACACATATAGCACATATATATATATATATATATATATATATATATATATATATATATAATAATTCATGGTGAATTCCATGCGTCAAGTAAATATGTGTGTGTGACATTTTTTTAATTTTTTTTTTTTATTCGCACAGAGACTCCTTAGACACTGACACATAAAGCTGTGCATATATAGATTCATACCATATACGATATTGAACTGACTGAATTGAACTGGAACAGCCTGTAAATAATCCACAGCTGGGCAAAGGACTCTTCACCAGAACGGTGGGACTATTACGTAACTTGCGCGATCGCGAGAAATCGTTGAGGTGTCGAATTTCAATACTAATTGAGGCTCAGCTAGTTGTCTTTACAAATTTAATTAAAAGTCTAAATCGGATTTTATATATATAAATAATGATTCTGATGATGAATATGAATAATGATTCATTATTCGGACACCCACCACCTCAGTCCCCCGAGATCATGGACGCTGTAAAGGGTCCGAAACGTCGGGAAATAATTTAATTTAATTAAAAATCGTTAAACTGTAAAGTTTTAAAACAAATAAATGCGATAAAATCCGATTTAGACTTTTAATTAAATGAGTAATATTCGCGTAAATATAAGAGAACAGTATGTCTTTACAAATTTTAAATATATTTCTATAACAAGTTAACAATTTTGAATACCAAGGACTAATTTTATTGTGGATGAAATATTCAATTGGAGTCAACATATAGTAGAAGTCAAAAAGTGCCATATTTATTCAACATTTTCAGCAATCTTTGTAAATTATGATTGAGGTGTCATTCCATTCGGAATGGCATCTAGATGATTTTTGAAAAAAAAAAAAAAATTAAGTTCCGCTTGCAAAAATTGCAAAAGTTATTAACAAATAAGTAAAAAAGGGATATTTCAAATATATGGGGATTTTTCAAATTTAAAAAAGATTAAAAAGAAGAGGAAATTTCCTAAAAAAGAGTCGACTCCCAGAACTGTAGGACCAATTTTTATTTTTTATTATTAAAATTTATAATTTTCCCAGAGTAATGAATTATCAATAATTAATTCTTGTCCGCAATGAGCTAACGCGGCACCCATCGCACAAGGTGGTCATCGTGGTAATATATAGCCTGTCATTATTTCGTAATAATAACAGGCTATATATTAGCTCGAAAATGATGACCACCCTATCGAAGTGGTGAGCGCTGTTGTATATTAAGCTGTTCTAGACTATTATTAAAAATCAAGTTTCAATTAATAATGGAAACATTAAAACATCAATTATGTAGGGTAGATTTGAATATTGTCCTTTTAATGGCATATGTAGTTCAATGACCTTCATGCCATTGATTCAATGTTGCCATACAAACGTTTCGTAAATAAACTCGATCTAAGATTTTGTGTGTTTCTATTGCGTGCTTTTTCGTGCGTGAATTGTAATGTCAGTTACATGTATATCTATGTAATATAGTTTTAATCGACATTTTTAACAGTAACTTCAAAATAAAAAACAACAACATTCAACTCGTAGATAGCGAAAATACTGTGTAATAACCGTGTGTTAACGTTAGGGATCGACCATTAATCACGTGAGGATTGGAAGGAGGGGGGGGGGGGGGGTAATCATGAAATAACACAAGGAGGGGGGGTGTAATGAGATATCATGTGTATTTATTTTTCGTAAATATATGTTTTTTTTTATAACTCAAGCTAAGCCAGTGTTTCCTAACGTGGGGCCCACGCCCCACTGGGGGGCAATTTAATAGTTAAGGGGGGCAATTTAAAAATGGACTCGACACGACTTTAACCCTTTCGCTTTGGATTATTTAAATGCAATGCTATACCTTGTCCAACCGTTTATTATCTTTTTGACAGCTTACATCTATAAATTTCAGTTTTTTTTTTCATTATATTATGTTTTGAAATTTTACTTACGATGTTTTGATAACAATTTCATAGTGATTTCTTCCTTAAACTTATCATTTATATTTCTTAAGGGAACAAAACAATTTTAAAGGTTAAAAATTATGCACGGGGGCATAAAAAATTTAGAAATGTTAAGGTGGGGCATTGCCTAAAAAAGTTTGGGAAACACTGAGCTAAGCCCTTGTGTGTTCTTATTACCCGACTGCGACAGAAGGAGGGTTATGTTTTTCGAGTGTATGTATGTATGTATGTATGTATGTATGTATGTATGTATGTATGTATGTCCATTTCTTTGGCACGCCCTACAGCCCAAACGGCTGAACGGTTTTTGACATATGAGGTGTCGTTGGATTTGTCTAAATTTTAGTAGTGACATAGGCTATATAAATTTTCAAAATGGCGCCCGCAAATGACGGAATGAAGGGGGGGAGTTGAATTTTTTTTTCTTACTGTAGCAATATGGGTATCAAATGAAAGCTAGTAATTTTTAATTCTTTTTAGTTTATAATAAGAGTATTTTACGCAGTCGGGTTTTTTGATTTTTTTAATTAAGCATACTTGTTGATGGTTAATCTCCGTCCTTCCTCGTGCAGGGGGCGCGCTGGCGGCGGCCGGCGCGTCGGGCCCGGCGCCGCTGATCCTGGACCGCGAGGGCCGCACCGTCGACACCAGCGGCAAGCGCGTGCAGCTCACGCACGTCGCGCCCACGCTCAAGGTACTTCTACGTTCCTCTTTCCTTTAATATAAAGGGATGTGTAACCTTTACACGCGGTCGAAGTCAAACTTCTTTGACATTATGACGTACACGTATGACACGTAATGTCAAAGAATAAGGGGGAGGGGGGTGATGAGATATCACGTCATCGTCATATCATTTTTCTAACGATGCTTAATTTTTCAAAATTTAATCAGGCTATATCTGTATTTAAAGATAATATTTTAAAAATTTCCAAATACTTTGTACTAAAAAAAAACGTGATTTTCGCTATGGGAGAGTGGGATATTCTAAAACCTCACCACATATCGTTGGGGGAGGGGTTCTCAAGGGTTCCTAAAAAAGGGGGGTTCATTTAATTAAAAGTCTAAAAACGGATTTTATCGCGTAGACTTTTAATTAAATGAATAAAATTCGCGTAAATATAAGAGAAAAGTAGGGTTCCTTGAAAAAGTTCCTAAAAACATCACGTGTAATTGACGACCCTTTAGCCACGTCATAGCGTCGCGTTATTGTGTTCCATACTTCTGTTTAATCTTATTTGACGCAGTGATCACAGCGATTAACTGTTGGGCTAGCGGTTACAAGATCGATGCCCGCTCATAAAAAATGTTTCCATAAGTTAAAATGTTTCCAAATGTTCCATGATTTTTCTGAAAAAATCACGTGAATAACGGACGACCCCTTATCAGATTTTCAATAAGGGGACTTACCTTTTCCAGGCAAACATCCGAACGAAGGGTCGCGAAGAGTTTCGCGCGCAGCTGAGCGGTCAGATATACTTTGTACTAAAAAAAAAATACACGTGATTTTGGGTATGGGGGGGAGGGATATTCTAAAACCTTACCGCATATCACTAGGGGGGGGGAGGTGTTAAAAAAGCTGCTTAACATCACGTGATTAATGGATGACTCATTATCAGATTTTCAATAAGGTCCCCTTTCCAGGCGAACATCCGAGCGAAGCGACGCGAAGAGTTCCGCGCGCAGCTGAGCGGGCAGCTGCCGGAGCCGGCGGCCGACGCGCCGTGGCACGACGCGCGCGTCACCGCCAAGCCGCCCGCCAGGGTCAAGCGGGCGCTGCGCTTCCACGAGCCCGGCAAGTTCACGCAGATGGCCGAGCGGCTGAGGATGAAGGTGAGTTGCGGGGGCTGGGGTCGGGGGGGGGGGAGGTGGTTAGATCGTTGTGAGCTTACTGTAGTCGGAAAAGGAAAATAGAAAAAGATCGAGGTGAAAGGGGGCAGCAGATTGGGTCACGTAGGGATTACGATAACGTTAGAGAAGGGTAGAGTAGTGGTGGGACATTGTTGTGATTATGATTAGTGTTCTCTTAAAGTGAAAACCGATAAAGATCGAGGTGAAGGGGGGGAGCAGGTTGGGTTACGAAGGAAGGAGTAGTGGGGGTGGGGGGGATTGTTGTGAGCTTAGTGTAGTCGTAAAGTAAAGATAATAAAAAAAAATCGAGTTGAAAAGGTTGAGCAGGTTAGAAAGTGTCGGACTTAAGATGAATGTTAGAAAAGGGTGCGAAAGAGTGAGTATGGTATAGTGGATATGAGAGAAATAAGTAGCGCTTGAAGGAGGAAGAAGAGATTGGGAGGGAGGCGAAAGAAAAGAAAGGACAGAAAGGGGGAGGTGATAGTGGTCCCTCGAAAACCCGCGGTCGCGTACCCGTATGCCGTGAAACACGTATCGGACAGATACTAGACAGGACATCCTCTGAGTATAAAACTACCGAGACCATACCAACTGTAGTAAAATTACGGTAGTTCCAGCATGAAACTTTTTTTCGACAGATTCGGCTAAAAATTTTTCACGGGTTCAGAATAGCTTTGTTTATGAATTCATAAAATTTCATCACGCAACGGAAGCTCTCAAAAAAGTATTTATATTTATTTCCGTTCCTAGTACCTGTAACACAAGTTCTTACGAACTTAGCACGGGGCTAGGTTAACGTGGTGTGATTGTTGGTTAATATCTTATATATAAAATTTTCGTGTCACGGGGTTCGAACTTGAACTCCTCCGAAACGGCTCGACCGATTCTCATGAAATTTTGTGAGCATATTGAGTAGGTCTGAGAATCGGCCAACATCTATTTTTCATACCCATAAGTAATAAGGGTTGTTCACCCTTAAATAATTTTTTTTTAATTTTTGGACGAAATTTTTTGTTTTTATTTTTTTATAATGTGGCATTAAAAAATACATACAACCCTAAATTTTTACTTTTTTATCACCAACCCCAATTTGTTTATAGTAATTACTTAAAAACTATTTATATGGCAAAACAACGTTTGCGGGGTCAGCTAGTAATATATATAAATACTTTTTTATTATTTACGTATATGTATTACTTTTTCACATTTTTGTAACAAAAAAAAAAAAAAAAAAATGGGAGCTACCGTTGCGTCCTTTATTATTTTACTCTTTTACTGAGAATTTTCGAAAAATAAAAAAAAAACTCAATAATACGTTGAACGAGCCAGGAATCAAACCTGAGACCCCTTGCTCGGCAGTAACGCTTGCGAACACTCGACCAACGAGGCGTGTACATACTTCTAGAGTAATTGTTTAAAAATATTTAAGTACGTTTTTCCCTCAAATTAACGCGGGTGAAACCGCGGGGCACAGCTAGTTGTGTAATAAAGTATTAATAAATAAATAATGAATTCAATTTTAATTTCAATCTTTAGGCGCAATTGGAGAAACTTCAAAATGAAATATCTCAAATAGCTCGGAAGACGGGTATATCCTCAGCAACCAAGCTCGCCTTACTCGCAGCTGACGTACCAGACTCCGACAGGGTACCGGATATAGAGTGGTGAGTTTGACATTTATAATGACGCTGAAATTAGCAGCCATGCTTTATCTTTAACTCATTTATATTATACATACGTATTTAAAAAAACTCACGTAAGATTAGGGGAGGAGTGGGGGTTATTCCAGCAAAATCTCACGACATCTTACCAAGGGGCAGAGGGGGGTCGAGAAATCGCCATGGATAACTCTGATGAACCGCCGTAAGAACTCTGATTCGCCTATAGGTGGGACAGCGTAATCCTAATGACGCCCGAGGAGCGCGAGGCGCAGCGCAAGCGCGCGGAGCCCGGCCCGCCCAGCGACGCGCCGCCGGACACGCGGGCCGACAGCGCGCGCGTGGAGGCCTGCAACGTGGGCGACGACGACATCGTGGACAACCTGAACGCGGCCGCCATCACCAACCTCGTGGAGCACCCGCAGCAGCTGCGTCCGCCCAGTGAGTCGCCATATCCTCTGTGTACGAGCTGGCCGTCTGCCTTCATTCTGTGTGCTTCGGACCCAACTGGATCAACCTGGTTGTACGTAACTTGCGCGATCGCGAGATATCGCTATAGTGTCGAATTTAAATACTAGCTGAATCTCACAGGGCCGGATTTATGGGGAGGGCAACCGGGGCTACAGCTCCGGGGCCTCCATAAAAGAGGGGTCCTCACAATAACTCGGGGGAAAACTATTCAAATTCAGACACTAGTAAATGCTAGCAAACAACTTTTCCTTTCATATTTTATATTTTAATTTCTGATAATTCTTGTTTCCGATTATATTTATATGGTTGTTAAATAATAAAAAAATCTGTACTTAGTTTCATGATAGATTATTTATTGGAAAATTCGACTAAAAAAATTGACCGTTTTATTTGGAAAATAATGTTGCCCCGAGGTTTCCACACTTCTAAATCCGGCCCTGGAGTCTCAGTTAGTATTGAAATTCGACACCATAGCGATTTCTCGCGATCGCGCAAGTTACGTAATACTGCCACGGGGTTACATACGACACGAACGCATACAATCAGATCGATATAATTGTATGGCTTAAACTAATATTTGTCGTGAGTGGAGATCGAAACTGCGACCACTAGAGCAACAGCCGGTTTCTGTGAACTGTTTTTTTGAAGTGAAACTTCTTTAGAATCGTTGTGATATGAAACGGGATGCGACGGAAAAAGCGACAGGTAAGAGACACACAAAAATGTGTAGGAGAGAATGAGATAGTATGATGTCGCGTATCCTAGCAACGCGTAAACAACGCGTAAATAAGTAATAGAATGTTTAACTATTAATATTGATAAATTTTAAATTGAGTTTGCCAAAGATATTTCACTTCTGACATGTGTACTCCGTACACACGACATTTTTTTTTGTGTTCACGTTTAGACGATCTTCAAAAGATACGAAGCTTCTCATGACAAATCCAGGTTATATAGATTTTTTTTTTGGTAGTCCTCGACACGGATTCAGAGGAACTGCTGCATCGTTTGCGCACGCGCATCTGCTGCAGGTCCCGTATCGGGCTAAGAGGATTATGACTCGAGAAGCTAGATTATAACCTCACCTAGACTTACCTACCTTCATTGTAATATAAAAGCTACATTATCTAAAAATAGAGGTGCCATTTTGAATTGTCTGCTAGGGTTTTTGATAAATATTCAGCACAGCAATTTATAATAACAAATAAAAATTACGACTTATTGCAAATTGTGTCGAACCACCTTTATACTGGACAACCGATGAGCAAAAGAGAGTGTGTTTGTGTCTGCGTTTTTGTGTGTTTGTCTCTGCGTTTTTGTGTGTTTGTGTGTAGGTGCGTGCGTGCGTCCGTTATCTATAACGTGTTAATAAGTTAATAAATAAAAGACATTAAACGATAAAATTTTTGAATTTCTGATACACTAGAATATCGCGATACAGTAGAATCCCGTTTATCCGAACCTCGATTATCCGAACATCCGATTATCCGGACACATTGATCTCGGGTCTAATTGTCAATTTAAAAATGTTCTGACAGCGCAACGAGATATGTTACGACAAGTTTATTCACGCCTTCGACCGTGTACCTACTCCTGCTGTTTACAAGATAGTGTTAGTTATTGTTTCATTTTCTTTGATAGCGAATCGACTGAAATCAGCAAATCAGCTGATCAACTGAAAGGTAGTTATGCATGCACCCCAGCCCTCTGTCTTAAAGGACCATGCGCATTTTATATGGATATCTGGGCCATGAGCGAACACAAATGAAAGTTATGTACATGATTAGGATTTTTCGTGACAAACAAGGATATGCCAGAGCTATTGTTTAAAGTAGAATGAAAGAACACGAGCGACACCTTGGTTATAATTCAAAAATAATAAATAATCATAAATAAAATTTTTGGCGCCACCTATTTATCCTTATGAGTACTCTAAAACGTCAAGAAACTTCACATTTTTGAGCAGATTTTATGGTACTATATAATTGTACCATAACTAAGTCAAAGAATGGTTTTTTAGGAAAATGTCTTATAGCGGCATGCATAACTTGATAAGATCTACATTTTACTATAGGTGTCATCTTTGTTCGCTCGTGGCCCAAAATGCCCATCCTCCTTAGTATGTGACTGTTCCGCTGACGTAGCATTGCCAACGGGCAGTTCAATAGAATTAAGTGCAAAGACAAAACATAGATATTAATATTAATTCTTGGATTAGTTTTAAGAAGATATGAGTGTATTAATGTACACGTTTTATTAACACCAAAAATATAACAGCCTCCTAATCGCCTACTTCCATCAATTATTTCCAACCAAAATTTTAAATTACATAGATATTATGTAATTCATTATCTAATTATCTATCTCCTTTTTTATATATCGTATTATCTAAACAACGCACGTAAAACCCATTACATAATAAAAAAAAATATTAAAATTTAAATATTGGTGGATTGGCTTTGAAATCGATTATCCGGAGTTTCGATTATACGGAATACCGCTAGTTTTATTGATCCGGACAGTCGGGATTCTACTGTACATATTGTTTCAACATCCGATATCGATTTTGATATATAATTTTGAATCGATACGGAAAAAAGAAGATATTGGCTACTGTTACTGTTACTGTACGTGTTAATAAATTAATAAATAAAAGACATTATAAATAAATTATTAATAATATATTAATAAATCAAAATTAATTTTAATTCCATATCATTTCACGCGTACACATACAAATCCTATCCGCTTATGATCCTTCGGACACGAACGGAAACACGTTATACACCCTTGCACTATTATTTCTGTCGTCGTTTCATTATTATCGCCATTATTATTATTATTCTTATTAACACTTTCGTTATTATTTATATCATAGTTATTATTTCGTAAGTTATTCAGTTCATTATTGTAATTATAATCATAAGCATACGCATAGCTATTATTGTAATTGTTTTGATTATAACTTAGATAATTCTGATACGCTTGACTTTTTTCTATATCATTATTCTGGTTATAATAATTATTATATTGATAATTATCATTAGTATAATTATAATTATTATTCTTATCATTGATTTCTTTACTTTGTGGGTGCGTATAATTATATATTTTGTGATATAAATTGACTACAAATTTAACTATCGGGTTCTTTGATGTATCTCTTCTCGATCTATCTTTCTTTAATATATCTATTATAGATATATTTCTTTTAACTCTAAAAACATCAGGCGTTTTTAGGTCTTTTGAATCAGATTTATCTATAACTTTATTTTCTGTAGGTTTGTTTATTTCATTTACCATGTTAACGTAATTTTCTAAGGATTTGATTGGATCTTTCAATTTTCTGAATTCGTTATCTGTTACCTCTGTTGTTACATCAACATGTAATGGAGATGTATTTTTGAAATTTTCAAAAATTTTATCGTTTAATTTATTTTCATTAATTAATATTTTTAATATATCAATGGTTTCTTTTATTCGTAAATTATTTTCACTCGAATCGTCTTTGTCTAATGCATCAATTTTTAGTGTATTTATGATATTGTTTTGTACTTTTTCAAGCGTCGCGATAAAGTTTGAATCTGATTTAAGTATATCTTCAACTTTTTTAGCGGCATCGTGAATTTCACTCAAAAACTGTGTTTTCATATTACCAGATTTGTTTACAGTTGAATCAAAATCGGTACTAGCGTATGTACGTTTTGTTAATTCGTCTATAACTTCCTTGTTGTGGTAATTGTTTTCGTCTATCTTCGTCGCATCTATGTCTGCATAATTTGAGTTTATATAATTTATAATATCTTCTCCGTCTCGTGAATTGATTATTATTCCCAAAGTCTTCTCGAGATCTTCTAATAATTCTGATTGTTTTAAATGATTATCGTCTGTAATCTTTGCGTGTCTTCTGACGCGTATGTCAAAATCTGGGTTGTTTGTCCGTTTTATGTTGTAGTTATGGTTTTGAGATATTATTATAAGCACAGCAGCTATTAACACGAGAGGTAATTGTAACATTTTGTCATTTGATTTCAATACGTACGTCCTTCGTGATGTGAAATACACAAATGTTGTGTATTTATCGTCTGTTAATACAGTCAATATATTATCTTAGTTTGTACATATATCAAGCGTACGACTTTGCTTGTTTATATATTTGGAATTTTATTATCGTGTTTAAATTATAATTTTATCAAAATATAATGACGACGCGTTAGCGCAGTGGTCACAGCAACTGGCTGATGCGCTAGCGATCGCGGTTTCGATCCCCGCCCATGACAAATATTTGTATAGACCAGTGTTTCCCAACGTGGGGCCCACGCCCCACTGGGGGGCAATTTGATAGTTAATGAGAGCAATTTAAAAATGGACTCGACACGACTTTAACCCTTTCGCTTTGGATTATTTAAATGCAATGCTATACCTTGTCCAGGTAGTTCCACCAATTTCAGTTTTTTTTTTCCTTATATGTTTTGAAATTTTACTTACGATATTTTGATAATAATTTCATAGTGGACCTTCCTAAAACTTATCATTTATATTTCTTAAGGGAACAAAACAATTTTAAAGGTTAAAAATTATGCATGGGGACATAAAAAATTTAGAAATGTTAAGGTGGGGCATGGCCTAATAAAAGGTTGGGAAACACTGGTATAGACCATACAGACGGGGCGTTTGTGCTTGTGTATTGTGTGTGTTTCCGGACCTCCGACACAGGATTCACATCTTACTGTTGTCAATGTTCGGTCAGTCTAGGGGGCGTTCAATTGTTACGTAATGCAATTTAGGGGGGAGGGGGTGGTCGTGTAAAACGTTACGATGCGTTACAAGGGCGGGAGGGGGATTCATGCAACGCGTTATGTAACATTGTTTTTTATTTAATTTAGGAAATTAAAGTCTCCCAAGTTGGCAACCCTTTTCGTTTATGTTTTACGACGAGTCCTTCGATTGTATTGTATGTCATTGTTATTTTGTTCTCCATGTATTACGAGTTAATCTCTTGTTTTATTTATTACTACCGCAAACGCGATTAAAACAAAAACAAAGGTATTTTAGCGACTTTCCGGTTTCTGAGCAACATAATTGTATCTTTTAGGTAAAATTGGTAACTTGGGTGTTAATTAACGTTTAGGGAGGAGGGGGGGGGGGGGTACAGAAAAATGTTACGGCGCGTTACACGCTGCTACCTAGTTGGTGTACAGTTGTTCGTACCACTATTGCCTTAGTCGTCTTTTACGGCACCTCAAGTAAGAGGTCGGGACTATTGTTGACGGTCACCGCACGGCACAAATAACTGTATAAACGGACATAATTGTGTCGATATTATATATATATAGGGGAAAATAAAGTTCGAATTCGTTTAATGGCGGAAGTGGCTTTTGATAAGTAAGGAAACGCGCGGCTTATAATAATGATAATATAATATTTTACGAATAACGAAGTATTAATAACACATATTTCTAATAAAGTACAGAGTGACTTGACAGAGATTATTAATATATTAATGCAACGCATAATAATTTTGAGTTTAGGTTGATGTAGTTTTTTTCTACATTCACACACGGTCATCCGCTCCTAAGGTAGACTTAATGCCTGTTTTAGGTAATAAAACTGACATACGTAAATATTTTTTTTAGGAAATATACATTTACAAATATTACACCCAGACTCGGGATGGTAATTGAACCCACGACCCTAGAGCGGAAAGCAAGGTCACTGGCAACCGCCAACGACCAGTCGGAATGTCCTTGTATGGAAAAAAAGCAGACCATTTTAAAAACAACATTTTGTTTTTTTGTACTATATTTGTGCCGCGGTTTTCCATTTCGATAATTAATATATGTACAAAATGACTATTACTATTTCACTATAAAATTCTTCAAACTCTTCTATATTCCAATTCTTTATCACTATTTCATATTATATATATATCAAGATGAAACCTACACCATATTATAAGTTAGGGGCCGCCCATGAATTACGCGAGACAATTTTGGCGTTTTTTGCCTCCTCCTCCCCCTTGGTGAGATTTTTTTATATTTTGCTCGATTTTTTTTAACGTGTGCGTTGTAAATCTTATATCTTTAAACGAGCAATTCTTGTATATATATATATAATCTGAATCTCGGAAACGGCTCCAACGATTTTCATGAAATTTAGTATGCAGGGGGTTTTCGGGGCGATAAATCGATCTAGCTAGGATTTATTTTTAGAAAATGTCGTTTTATCCCTTTTTTCAGGCAATTAAAAAATATCGTTAGAATACGAAGGTAAATTTCGCTGTCATTGATAAGTTTACAATAGCTCGGATGGGAACGGGCGGATTCGAAATCAGAAGACACGGGTTCGAGTCTAGGTGTCTCCATACCAATTTTTTTTTCCTTTTTCTTTTTAAAGTTTATTTTTTTGTGGAGAAAACTATTATTGAGAGCTCTTTTTATTTTTTATATTTAAATAACCAATTCTTATTGTTTTATTATTATGTCGGTAAGATCGAAAATATTATTCATATTTCATTAGTATGTAATTTTTCGTTTCTAAATATAATTTAACCGAGCAAAGCTCGGTCATCCAGGTACTTACCTTTAAAAAAACTCAACTACTTAGAATAGTAGTTTACAAGTAGTTAACTGATAAGTTTGAGAGCCTGTGGTGAAAAAACTGGTACTGGAGTTGTGTTGGCTAACCAATTAAAAAAATAGCCAACATCATAAGGATTCTAAAACTATACCATACTATCTACTTTATATCGTAATTTTTTTTTGCAGATGTAATTTTTTTGATTAGTAAAATTATTTCATTTGATAATTTTAATAATAAGTAAATGTATATATATGTAGACGGCCGGCTGGTCGAGTGGTCAGGGAACTGGACACTTTACGCAGCTGTCGCGGGTTCGAATCCCGCCAGGTGCAGATAATCTGTATGACGAATATAGATGTCTGCACCGGGTCATGGATGTGTATTTATGTATATATGTATTTATATCTTAAATTTATTTCCGTTCCTAGTACCTGTAACACAAGTTCTTACGAACTTACCACGGGGCTAGGTTAACGTGGTGTGATTGTTGGTTAATATTTATTTATTTATTTATTTATTTATATATATTTTTTATATTTAAGCGGAACCACTAAAACCGACATACATGCCAGTCTTCCTCACGAAAAAGGAGAGGAAGAAATTGAGAAGACAGAGCAGAAGAGAAGCGTGGAAGGAAGAACAGGAGAAAGTGAGACTTGGTCTCGAAGCACCCCCGGAACCGAAATTAAGGTGACATAAAAATTATTAATATTAAAATCCTGTAAATATTTCGCGGTTAAAATTATACTGTGTTTTCATTAAGGTATTAAACTAGTTAAATATCCAAGTATAGTTGCGAGTGACTTAGAAGTTTTAGCGTGAAATATTAACAAATATAATTGGTGGACTATCCTCAAAAATCTTCTACTTTTTAATATTGATGTGGTCTATCTATTAATATATGATTTTAAAACAAAAACATCATAGTATATTTGTCAAGTTGAGTCAAGACTAACCTTTTCTCGAAGCGTATCGTCATATTTTCAAGCCTAAATTTATAGTTTTATTTTTATTTTATTTATTTATAAGATCACCAACATACTGTACACTGTTGCTACATAAAATATAGTAATCAACATTAATATATCTAAGTTCCAGCACATTTACAGGTGACGACAACATGCAAATGAATAACAATATTTAAGACCGCGTACGTTACAGTGGTAAAAATATACGGTTTACTTAAGGAGAACAATGTTTAAAATATAACAATAGGTATATAGAATAGATCCAATAGTCAGAATAGTTTTTGGAACAGTGTAATAATTCATGATTACACAAATAATAAAAACTAACATAATATGTATTTAAAAATGTCATAAAAATAAAAACCTGTTAATTAAAACAAATAATTAAAAATTCATATAAAATTAACATCATTTGACAAAAAAAAGATACATTTCATTCAAAAATGTCATAAAAATTAAAAATTCATAATTAAAACAAACAATAAATAAAATAAAATAAGTATGCTTTATTAAAAAAATCAAAAAACCCGACTGCGTAAAATACTCTTATTATAAACTAAAAATAATAAAACAATTTACTAGCTTTCATTTGATACCCATATTGCTACAGTAAGAAAAAAAAAATTCAACTCCCCCCCTCATTCCCACATTTGCGGGCGCCATTTTGAAAATTTATATAGCCTATGTCACTACTACAATTTAGACAAATCCAACGACACCTCATATGTCAAAAATCGTCCAGCCGTTTGGGCTGTAGGGCGTGCCAAAGAAATGGACATACATACATACATACATACATACATACACACACTCGAAAAACATAACCCTCCTTCTGTCGCAGTCGGGTAAAAATTGAATTTCATTCAAAAATGTCATAACAATTTAAAAAAAAAATTAAAAATAGTTGAGGATATTGGAGTGTTGTACAATATTGTAGCACCTGTACACATCACACTGCTGGGCTTTTTATTTAGCTCCGCTATTTTAACTCATTTCTTTTGCCTTTAAACCGGTGTCGACCTTTAAGATTTCGTTTATTGAAACTTTGGGGGTGCGAGGAACAGGGTGTAATGTTCCTCATCCACCATTAAAAATGAAGGATCCTCCGACCAGACGGGTGTCGTGTCTGGTGGGCTACTGCCCGCCGACGGTTGTTGTCGGGTTCTCGTATATATGTTCAATCGCTTGTTAATTTTGATAGCGCGATGTAGGATACGTCAGTTTTTCGTATGTGGCGAGATAGATGTCGCTACAAAACTTATTCATTTTTTTTAAACAATCAAACATGTATTTCTTTAAGAATTAGATATTTCAAAATTGCTCCTCAAGATTCCCCAAAGTGTCTCAGAAATGTTATCCAACTTATATAATCAAGGAAAATGTTTTGATTATCCAGGATATCGAACCTCATGAGGGCATTAGGTACGGAGGCGGTTCAAGATCCCACCGCAATCGAAGCGAAAGTCAGGGAACAGATCGCCAAGAGACAGAAGACGCACTTAGACGCTAACAAAGCGAGAGCCCTTACCAAGGACCAGAAGAGAGAAAAGGTAGGGCATATTTGACAATAACAACTTCACCCCAAGTCTAACTGCCGGAAAAAACCCATTTCTCTTGATATTTTATTTCATTGCTTGATGCTAAGTGATCACCACAACCTATGGACTTCCGCAGCACCACAAAAGACATCAAAGACTATTTAACATACACACCGGTCTTTTGTTCCTAAGGTAACTTTATGCCTGTGTTTTAGGTAACAGCCGATTAATATACGTAATTATGTTTTTTTTTTTTAATAAATGGACATATGTGTATATTTAAAATACATATATAAATAAAACAACCAGACTGGATGGGAATCGAACCCATAACCTTAGAACAAAAGCAGTCCCTGCCAATTTCGCCAAAGGGCCAGTCTAAAACAGCCTATAGACAAACAGGGAGGGATGAATGGGATTTGAAAATGAGGGAGCCTTAAAAAGTGTTTGCTAAAAATTTGTCATATTAATAGTTTATATTATTTTTTGTATATTTCAGATCGATAGGAAAATAAGGGAAGACACATCTATGAGTGTACACGTGGCGGTTTATAGGTATGTCTGTTTTAGAATATTTTTTTTTGTTTTTTAATATAATATGTATATAATTCAAATTCTTCAATATATTTTATATTGTATGAGAACTTATTTCGTGTACTTATTTTTTTTTAATTTCAGGGTGAAAGATCTGTTCGAGTGCGCGTCAGCCAAGTTCAAGGTGGAGGTGAACGCGCAGCAGCTGCACATGACGGGCGTCGTCCTGCTGCACCGCGGCTGCTGCGTCGTCGTGGTGGAGGGCGGGCCCAAGCAGCACGCCAAGTACAAGCGGTGAGTGGCGCCAACAAATTATTAAGTAGGGAAAAAATGGAAGCGGCAAGTGATACAACACAACTAACGAGGCCCTGTAGTAAATTAGAATCGGTATACGTAACAAGCGTATTCATAAGTGCACATATTATACACACACGCAACATGCATAAGTTCATGTCATTTCATTTCAATAATTTTTACTATCGGACGTGTAGAAACTCATATCTGCCGTGTGTCACAGTCTCATGCTGCATCGTATCAAGTGGGAGGAGGAGCTAGTGAAGGACGCGGACGGGCAGCAGACGGGGAACAGCTGCAGTCTCGTGTGGGAGGGAGCGGTTGCCAAGAGGGCCTTCGGGGATATCAAGTTTAAGGTGAGGATACTTTGTCGAGCCGTGGGTGACCCAATGGATACAGTCGTCGATGAACTAGAACTAGTTTCGCTGAGTTTTTCATTTACCATGTATTTTTAAAATTGTGAGGAAACTGAATGCTTTGGAGAATTCCTAAAACTGATATGCCGTCAACCTGTTCTGGACCAATGTGATGTATTAAAATCCTACTTTTTTCCGTCATAAGAGAGAGAGAAAGAGAGAGAGAGATCTATGCTCAGCTAAGGGACGTTTATAGGTTAACACAATAAATAGGGTACTTTCGGTAATAAAAAATGAAATTTAATATAAACAACAATTTATGTAGAAAGATACTTAAATATTGTGATTTTAAGTCATAAAAGCACGTTATTGTTTTATTATATTGAAATTAAAGGGCGTAATTTTTAATCTGTATAACACGTGACCTAAAACACGAGCCGCCATGGTGTGACGTCGTAAGGACAGTGTTCCGTTCCGATGTACACTGCGAGCAACGTCAGAGCTCTTGCTTGTGAAAAATTTCATTTATGGAGCGCCAGTACACTGCTGCAGTACCATAGAGAAGTATATGACGTCAAAAATAGCCGACATTTTTGTACTGTGAGCACTGGCGCTTTCGAGGTAAAGTGCTCTCAGTACTGTGGTCACGTGATCAAAAAATATAACAGCGCGAATGATTGTCATTATTAATTAATATTATTATTCAAAAATGTCAACAATATTTAAATAATAATTTTTCTTGTTAAACAGAAAACGTATATATTTTTATTTGAAAACAATGTCAAAAATTCAGTAACTAGTATAGCAAAGTATAGCAAAACTAAAAACGAACAGCTTCGCAGTATACTGAATTGACGTCACACCTCACACTGCTCTCAGTGTATATCGGAACACAGCCTTAACAATATTACGTCACCACAATGGCTGACAGCGTTTTCGCGGGAATAAAAATGGTTTAAAATTGTATGGCAAGAAAGCGTGTTTATTTTGCAGAAATATATATTTTTTGTGACTTTTTATTAGGAAAACCAACATTTACAAGTACTTTTTGAAACATAGTACCCTATTACTATTACCGTGAATGGATGTAGTGTATGTATAATATATTATATACATATTATATGTAATAGGTATGTATATACCTATTTGACGGCCGGCTGGTCGAGTGGTCAGGCAACTGGACACTTTACGCAGCGGTCGCGGGTTCGAATCCCGCCAGGTGCAGATAATTTGTATGACGAATATAGATGTCTGCACCGGGTCATGGATGTGTATTTATGTATATATGTATTTATATCTTAAATTTATTTCCGTTCCTAGTACCCGTAACACAAGTTCTTACGAACTTAGCACGGGGCTAGGTTAACGTGGTGTGATTGTTGGTTAATATTTATATTATTTATTTATTCATATTTATATACGTATGTGTATATGTTCTTATATTACCATAAATATAGTTTGTACACCTACGCCGACACAAGACCATTTCCTCTACTCCAAGGTTGCCTGGAAGACCTGATTACTTTGCTATGTTCTTGTTGTATATATTTTGGTGAACAATACAGTGTATTATTATTATTATTATTATTACTACTGTGCTGTAAAAGTAGCATATAAATGTCCCACTGCTAGGCGGAAGATGGACGATTGGTTTCGTTTGTATTTGTCGCAGAATTATTTGTTATACCTTGTCCAACCGTTTATTATCTTTTTGACAGTTCGACATTAGTGACACCCTCACATGTTACCGATTCGATTTGAAATAATAATCGATTTTATTTAAGAAGAACTTTCAATCGATTTAATGAAATATTTTTAGTTTAAATATTAATTATTCGTTTCTTAGTTTTTCTTTCACGCGTGCATAGTTAGCAGCCGTCAAAAAATAAATTAACCAATGAACAGAATCATTGTTTTTTACTCTTGATTTGAACTTAATTTCCAAGATTTCGACCTAATTCCTTGCAAATATTCAATCTTGGAGTCATAGGTACTATTTTTTTTTTTTTTAATTTACATTACAGAAACTAAACTTATATGAAGTCAAATTATTTTTATCATATGATCAATTTATCGATCGATATATTTCAAGACCTGTTTTATAGTCTGTGGGTGTTTGTTATGCACAGGCCACTTCACTACCCGTCTATAAAGTACGACATTACTGTAGTACATTATTCCGAAACAAAAAACCTTAATTTATAGACGTAAGCTGTCAAAAAGATAATAAACGGTTGGACAAGGTATAGCTGCTAGTCCTGCATGTTTCTTCACAATTATTTTCTTCATAGTCGATGAAGTTTTCAGTAAATTCAGGATTTGAATATCGTTTTCGTCCAGATGTGATCTTTCTATTGACCACGAGCTCATTCCACCGGAACAGACTGTCAACAACAATAATAAAATAAATAAAAATGTTATCGAAAATTTCTATAATTTTATAGAAATTAATATTGAATATTTGAGACAGTGATAATTCGTTTTAATGCACCTGTTAGCATGCATCTTTCGATATAAACGATTATTTCAATAAATTAAATAATCAAAATCGATTATAATACATGCAATAATTAATATGCATGTCCTCAGGTGATGCCGACGGAGAAGCAAGCAAGAGAGCTGTTCCAGAAGCACGGAGTGGAACACTACTGGGACCTCGCGTACAGCGGGGCCGTCCTCGGGACTGGTAGCGAAGAGCCCTAAATCGTCAAGTCCTAGACGCTCTAGAAGTTCAAGTCGAAAGGAATTTCAAGCCATGGGCGTGAGATCCCTAAAACGAAAAACTTAAGACACAAAAACCCTAAAAATTACTGAAATGCTGTTTTAAGATATGTAAAACTTATAAATAAAATGGTATATTAAATGCAATGTGTTTTATTTCGTTATCAGTAGTTATGATCATTTATATTTAAGGTAGTTCCAGCATGAAACCACTTTTCGACAGATTCGCCTAAAAAATTTTCACGGTTTCAGAATAGCTTTATTTATGAATTCCTAAAATTTCATAATTTTGGACGGTTTAGATCGCGAGATATTTAGCGACAAAGTTCGCGATTTTGAGAGTAATGTCCCATTTATGTATGTAAAATGTCCGATTTTTTATTATATTAAAAAATTCTCTCGACAGGATTGGAAAAAAAAAACTAGGAGAGTGTTGAAAAATGTTTTTTGAATAAGCTAAAAAAAAGTATCACTTAACAGTTTTGTTATCGAGATATTAAAATTATAAATTTTAATTTTAAATTTATAATGATCTGGCAACACTGTGCACAACGCTCTCATCTTTTTAATTTAATAAAACTTATTAGAAAGCGCAATACTATTTGTATATACTAAGACCATATAAAACACTCAGAGCAACGTTGCCAGATTACTATTACTAACGATATAAGGCAGAAGGTATTAAAATTGGACTACACTAGGGGTGTTCATGGGAAAAAATTATCGATAGTTGACGATAGTTTTCGATAATTATCGGTACAATTTTGGGGCGACGAAAAAAAAAAAGGTCATCCATCTTTCCGTATGGACGTTATCCTCCGTACCCTATCCGAAGACCTAAAAAAAAAAAGGTCAGCCAACCTTCCGCGATGACGTTATCCTCCGTACCCTATCCGAATACCTAAAAAAAAAGGTCATCTGCCATATCATAATTATCGATACTTATCGAATCCAAAAACAATTATCAATAATTATCGAATACCACGATATTATCGATAATTATCGGATCGCACAAAATTATCGATAATTATCGAATGAAAACTTATCGATAGTTATCGATAATTATCGAATAAAAAATTATCGATAATTATCGAATCAAAATTATCGAAAAACACTTATCGATAATTATCGAATGAAAAATTATCGAGTAATTACGAATTATCGATAATTATCGCACACCCCTAGAGTACACTTCACCACGCTGGAACTACCTTAAGCCAAATTCGATATAGCATGCTTACCAACAAACCGTTGCTTAGCAACCAACCATAAGAAGATGTTAACAATCTATTATAAAATATTAATAAAAAATTATATTTGATAATACTTATACACAGTAGTACAAGCTACATAAAACTTGAAATAAATAAGTCGGGAGTTAGATATAAATAAATAATAAATAAATAAAAACATTATTTTACTTAAAATTGTTACAAGACAAGTTACAAAATATCTTCATTAGTGGAATCACCTAAAAAGAAGTGACATACCGAGCCTACATAAAAGATTTACCACCTGACATCAAAGGAGTCGTGTGAAATAAATTTTCATACAAGTATGGCTCTTGAGGAAAACATAAACTGAGAAATCAAACAAAGAAGTGGCTTATTGTTGAAAAACAGATTGCCATGAAGCAGAAGAGAAAAAAAAGTGGACTCACATGTATCATTAATATTATTCTAATTGCCTAAAAGGTTGATTGATTTCTTATCTTATTTGGGTTATTTTAATAACCTGTGCTTAGGATAATCAGCCCGTTCCCGTACAATTTAAAATAAATAACAAAACTAAAAAGAATACATGTGTGTGGCAATACCTAAAATAAGCAAATTATATTATATACGAGCGGCCCGCCCCGGATTCGCACGGGTATTTAATTAAAAGGAGGATGCCCAAATCGGCCACCAGTCCTCGCAAAAGAAAACCAAATAACCAATGGCAATCGATTCAGCTCATCAAGACAACAAAAAAAATTGTATGAGACCAATGTCATGTGTTTAAAGTTAAGCGAAAACCCAAGCGTCACCTCGGTTATGAATTTTAATTTTTTTTTTTATTAAGAAAAATATAAAGTACAAGGCGTTAGTTTAAACCAATGTAGCCAAAGGAATTTTAATTAGTAAATAGAATATGTGGCGCCACCCATTGATCTTTATGAGTACTCTAAAAAACACCACTGGTGCCTGCGCTTAGCTCGCGCTTGCGTCTAACTCGCGTCTGCGCCTAGAAACATCTCGTAAAAGAAAAATCTGGATTAAAATTCTTAATTTTTGTTAAATATTAATTAAAAATCTATTAATTAATAATCAAAGAGTTAAAATAAAGTAAAATTTCATTCTTGTATCAAATTCATTCATTTTGTCAAGCTGGAAAGTGAATTTATATAAAAGAACCGAGACTTTGTCAACCTATATCTTCTTAAGAACAGCCCAGACAGCTTTGATTACGCTGACTGTTTTTCATGTTTTGTTGAGTACTTTTCATCAAGACAAGTTTTGTCTTGCGAGGTTGTCCTTTGAAGTAGATTTAGGGTTTGGGTCCCGGGACGTCTCGTGTCTCGAAGTCCCGGGAATTTTTGTAATTTTAGTTGTCTCGAGTCCCGGGACTTTCAGGCCTAGACTCGAGACGAGACAAGGTTGTCGAAATTGTTATATAATCATTTTTATTTTCAAATAATTGAAGAAGCCTAGCGCTATCTGTTAGTTTAATGAATAATTACTTGGTCTACTATGTAACTACTGACTACACAACACAATAAATGCGTTACCCAAAAGTAATGAAAACCCTAGCGAGATGATTTTATGCATGAACCACGCAATTCATCTAGGAATGGTAGATACATTTTATAAAAAGAAAGAGGCTCCTACCACATACACGGTATCTAGCTGCGAAGATAGTGAGGATGAATTCATGGAGAACTCTACTGATGACGAAACGGACAACGAAACAAACTACCAAGCAATTGATAAAATTTATAAGAGTGCTTGATGAAACAAGGTTTTTAGTGAAATTATTTCGAAAATGACCACTGAAAACAGCCAATTACAGAATTATTTGAAATCAGAATTTGGAAAAGAACTCAGTTTACTACTGGATATTAAGAAAAGATGGAATTCCATCATTTTGATGACGGAAAGGTTTCTGAAGTTCAAAAATTGCATGAAAAAAGTGTTGATTGATTTAAACATGTCAGACAAGTGGAATGAAGACAATATTCTCCTTTTGCAGTCAATTATTGATTTGTTGTAGGCAGTCGAAATAGTAGTAGAAGCATTAGAAGCTGACAAGACGCTTCATTACAGCCGAAGCAACAATTGACGTGTTGCTCAAAAATATTCAATCAACAACAACTAATAATCATTTGGCGATTTTACTAAGATTTTATGTTTAAAAAATGTTGATTCTTACAAAAAAATTAGCTTTTTTAATACGTTTCACCAGAAATTAACTGCATTAAAATTCTTCAAAAAAGGCTTACCCTCTAAAAAAAAGAGAATTTTTTTTTCTTAATAGTCTCGAAGTCCCGGGAATTCCCGGGACTTTGATTGTAGGCTGTCTCGTGTCCCGAGACTTTGAAATTGTCGGGAATTCCCAAACCATAAGTAGATTGGACCAAGACACTACGTTGTCCCATACAAACTTTGCCCCCTTAGGGGTAGAATTTCGTAAATCCTTTCTTAGCTGACCTCTCCTTGGCAAAAGGAATATTCCTACCAAATTTCAAGTCTCTAGGTCTTATAGTTCCAGAGATATCGTGATGAGTGAACTTTCGCTTTTATATATTAAGATTATAAAACGGACTCGTTAATAGATTTATTATATGTATAGATAGTACAGATGAAACATTTGAACTGATTTTTTTATTAATTATATTTTCATTGATGAATATCATATTTTAATAAGTATTATTCCCGACGACACAAAAATCATAAAAACGGTCCACTCGTTCTCGAGTTATAAACGGTGTAACTAACACGACTTTCTTTATATAGGTATATAGATTACAACTTAAATAGCTATAACCATCCAACTTTGTGCAATCAACAAACACATAACGACAAAGACTATAGTACACTAAGGTACTAAATGCAAAAAAGAAGTTTTTTAAATACGACCGAGGGTCATTCTTTTGGCCGAAGTTTTGGATAGCGCGATTCAAAAAATTATATTACGTATTCTGCGCCATCTATCGTCGAATGGTAGAATTTCGATTTTATTTATATATTTATATTTAAGTGACATTTAACATAATTTAACATAATAGTATATTAATTGAAAATGATGTTTATCTAAAATATTAAAACGATTTCACACCTCGGTGCCTGAAGTCGCAAGTCTTCGACCACTGTGTGTTACCAGTGATGATATACGGATTTGAGACGTGGTCTCGACTATGGGGCTTTTAAACAAGCTCCAAGTCGCACAGCGTGCAATGGAGAGGGCTATGCTTGGAATTTTTCTGCGAGATCGAATCCGAAATGATGAAATAATTGCCCAACGGATTTGCAAACTAAAGTGGCAGTGGGAAGGGCACATACCTCGTAGAAGTGACGGGCGAATGAACAGAAAGTTTCTCGAGTGTAGACCACGTACCGGCAAGCGCAGCATCGGACGGCCATCCGCGAGATGGACAGACAATTTGAGGAAAGACGCCGGAAGTCATTGGACGGAGGCTGCTTTGAACTCGTCGCTCTGGAGGTCGATGGAGGCCTACGTTCAGTAGTGGACATCCAATGGCTGATATGATGATGACATGGGGAGGGTTCCTATATTCACGACGCTTAGAAGGCATGTTGACGAGCGCAGTCATATATTGACGCTGCCAATGATAACCCTAGTTGGTGCACATTTTCTCATCACTATAATCTTAGTACATTTTTCGAGATCTCGGCAAGAAAGAAATCGGGACTTAGTTATCTCTATCGGTCACCGCATGGCAAATGACATATGATATAAATTCCTGGTAAAATTGGAAATATGGAAATAATTTAAAATATTATTAAACTGTAAAGTTTTAAATAAACACGATAAAATCCGTTATAGACTTTTAATTAAATGAGTAAAATTCGCGTAAATATAAGAGAACGAACATTATTATCGAAAAAAAGCTACTAATAAAGGTTCATCTTACATAATAATTAGAACATTTGGTAAAGTTATTGAGAAAAACTATGAAACAAGCATTAGAAACGAAAAGTTTAGCCTATTGTCTACTAAAGGATTCGAAATGCATGAATACTCACCGTTTACTGTACTTAAATATATATTGTTCTTCCATTATCTGTACAACACTATCTTTTGCGACAAATATTCCTTTACTTTTCTGGACTCACGCTATTACCTACTGAAACCTTAATAAGTTATTCCTCTTCTTTGCCTCTCAAATACTTTCTGTTATTCTTTATTTTTCTGTTTTGTGTTTATATATTAACTCACACTTATTCATATAGGTACATACTACAAAATATCTTGACAAACATGTGTATAATAAGTAATGAAAATTTACAATATTATACATATTTACAATTCAAAACTTAAAATAATTATTTACAAACAGTTTTGGTATAAATCATGTCCGCGTGGAATGGTGCCAAGAATACTAGCAGCATTTCCCCGTTGAATCGCAATTCCGATTCTTTGGGCAAAAAATGCACCAGCCCTCTTGTCACCAGTGGAGGCTATGAGTCGTGGGGTTAATTCTTTTAGAAAATTTTTAGCACTGCTACTCCAAGGTCCAAGTGTTTCGACTGCAAACGGCACAAAAACATAACTTTGGATAAGTGACGAATATTTGTGCTGTTTAGTCATGTCAGCCTTCTCCGCAGCGGCTCCCATTCTTACAGCCGTTTCCCTGATATGAGACGGAGCCAATGTATCGACGCAGGTTGCGTCCCACAAAAGCGCCCGTCCCCTTTCCCAGGGAATCAGCGTTAAACCATCAGGCCTCTTGCCATCATCGCGACTAATTCCAGTAGGCTCAATAAGAGCAGGAACGTCGATGGTGGCAAGAGCCCTTTTAATGGTCTCATTCAGGGAACCGTGGCGGGAAAACCAAACTTTTTTTTTTTTTATAAGTAATTCATTATTCTATTCTTGCGAAATTCGTTGTTCTTATTCTTTGTTCTCGATCTAAGTAGCTAGTAATTGTTATTATTTTTTTTTATACTCATTATTCTCCTTCTTACTCTTATTATAATTTTTTTCTTTTTATCGTTCTTAGGGTCTGCCTGAAAACCAGCGCCTCTTTGCTGGGTACGCCTGGTAAAGAAGCATGAAGCTGAGGCAGATCCTTTTTGGGATTTCTTGTGTTTTTATTTATTTAAAGTAATATTGTCTGTTGTGCATTACCAAATAAAATCATTCTTTCTTTCTTTCTTTCTTTCTTTTAAAATACCTCTTTTTCATGAAGACCACAGCTGGTAGTATACCATAGGAACTGCTGGATCTATTCTTTTTTTTTTCTAAAATTCTTTCATTAGACTGTACCGTAGCGCAGTTGGCAGTGGCCCTGTTTTCTGGTCCAGGGTTGTGGGTTTGATTCCCGCCCCGAGTCTGGGTGTATTATGTATTTATTTATATATGTATTATTTATATGTATATTTATTTAAAAAAAAAATTATATCAGTCAACTATTACTTAAAATACAGGCATTAAGTTGCTTACATTAGGAACAGACGACCGTGTGTGTATGTTAAACATATGAAAAAAAAATGACCTCCACATATGAAATTGTCATTTTTTGTACTAGCTAATGTAAAGATATTTCATTCTTCGTAGAATACCTATAACAAACAATTCTGGTTGAGATATTTTGTTTAAATTCTTAACATTGAAAAAAGTCTTGTTGATCATTCGTTTTTTCCTTTATTTATTGTTGCTTAAATGATGAAAATTTTGAATCTTGAGTTACGTATTACAAATAACGATTTTCAGTCTGAAACCAAAACGTTACAGACCAACATCATCTCTCTCTCTCTCTCTCTCGTTTGGAACTCGCCAGTATTTTCTCAAACATATATCCATATTAACAAAACATCTAAACCAAAAAAGAACATATTTTCAAATTGCATATGAAAATAAAAGAAATCGTTAATGAATTCATCGATTCTCATCCCAAAGGTTTCTGTCGCAGACTCGCAGATATATCGATAAATTATCATCAAGAAAACCGTTCTGGTGTAGTGCGAGTAGTCGACCAAACGCCAGCGGTAGTGGGTTCAACTTCCACTCGGGGCAGATACTTGTATATTTACTAATTACCCTAAAAGTTTACTGAATCTGCCCGTAAACATCCCACTACTGGGCAAAGGCTTCTTCTCCATATATGAGAAGGGTTGCAGCTTAATCTACCACGCTGCTCCACTATGCGTTGGCGGATAATTTCCCTATCACGAGTAGGGAATGCAATCAATGCATTTAATTGTTAATAATATCTCAGTTTAATAATCAACTCAACTTAGATAGCTTCCTTTTGTTTTTACCCGACTGCGACAGAAGGAGGGTTATATTTTTCGAGTGTATGTATGTATGTATGTCTGTATCTATGTCCATTTCTTTGGCATGCCCTACAGCTCAAACGGCTTGACGGTTTTTGACATATCGCATTGTGAGAATTAAAGTGACTCAATCCAAAATTCACAACTTTAGGAAATCATGGAAAATGATAAAATAAAATAAAAAATATTTGTCACTTTAGCACTAATTACTAAATCATTATGACCTAAAACAAATTTAGTCTTAGTCAACCGGAACCGACGGCTTTGCGTGCTCTCCGAGACACGGTGGCCCAGCACGGTGGCACGGTGGAGAGAACCACAAGGATGTACACACAGACCAGAAATAAATATTTTCAACCGACTCCAAAAAAAAAAATAGTAGGTTCTCGATTCAATTGTATTTTTTTATGTGTGTTATGTCATAGATTTTTACTGGGTGTACCGATTTTGATAATTCTTTTTATATTCGAAAGCTGGTGCTTCTCGTGTGGTCCCATTTAAATTTGAGCGAGATTTGAAGATAAGTTTTTGAGTTATCCCTAATAATGCGTATTTAACTGACTTCGACTACGTTGATGATGTTCTCATTTTATAACATGTTGATCTAAAATAAACAAAAAATAAATATATAGGATGGTTTGGAAGGGCACCGTAGTATTTTGAGGCCTGTTTCTAGTTTGGTAGGGTTCTAATTTTTATTTATATACTTTACTATCCAACAATGCAAATGCAGTTGTAACAAAAGGTGGACTTAATGCCTAGTGGCATTCTCTCCCAGTCAACCTTTAGGCCAAACAGAAAATATTGGAGGCGGTAACAATAAAGTGGTAAACATATATAAATACACTACGGACATATATATACACATATACACACACATACATACATTAAATGAATCTAATGAAGATTTTCAGAGACATGCAACGGAATTCTTCAATAAACGATAGCACATCTACCGTGGTTGCTGCAATCACATGTATTCCTATGTATTGCTTACACAATCACACAATATAACATTATTTTTCATGGTTATTTATTTTATTAGCTGATACCCGAGATCGTCTGCATTATTTATTATATATGTATATAAAGCGATATCGTTACGACTTCAGTACAATTGTTTATTATCCACGCCACGCTTTTCTATAATAAAATAAATATTTTTGTTAATGACACTATTTTTATTTTTAATTTATTGAAAATTATTTTCTACTTTATAGCTTGGTTTTCTATTAAAGCGTCTTTTTTAATTTTTTTTTAACATTAATTTGTCTTTGCTGTAATAAAAAAAATAAATAAATAAGCCGTAACGATGTCAGCACACGTCCTGGTGCTTGCCAAATAGACTACCGGGTATCAGATGTGAAAAATCGCTAGTCCTGAGTGTCCTGGCAAGGATAATAGGACAAATTATTTTAATTAAAGATAAGTGTGCAAAGTTTCAAATCAATCCGACTTTTTTAAAGGAGTGAAAATTACGTTCAAAGACTCCGTTACATAGGTACATACTAAGTTAATATAAGCGTGTTAAAAATACCTCTCACTGTTCACTAAGACGGTCGCGTGTTCGATGGAGTGGTCCAACAAAATGACAACATTTAGGTACAGCTAGTTCACTTCAAAGCGAAATCAATTCATTTCGTCATTCTTTTTTACGTTTAAAAATAGATTTTTTGAAGTTAACTAATTTGTTGTTTAGTTTTTTTAGAACACTTTTATCTCTGAATCTATAATTTCAATTAAAAAATAATAATTTTTACAACCGTAAACATAAGAAAATAGCTTGAAATTAACGCTCTAGTCCTTAAACTCAAAATCGCAAAAAAAAAAAACGCTTTTGAACGATTGTCTAAAAAAAATTTGTATTAATCTTAACAATATTGCTACAAATTATTTGATATTTTACCATATTTCCAACAGGATTGTACCGTACATTAAACAAAGAATTAATTTAGATACTTTCAAGTTATGAAATCTTTTAGACTTAACGAACTGTTTATGTTCTCATATCTAAAAGCGATAAATTAATAATTAATTATAACCTGTTTCTTTAAGCCGTTTTCTAAAAGTCGTAACTTTTTATTATGTGAACGACAGAGTGGGACTTAAAACACCATGATACGACATCATAGGAACCATCTTGACTGAAGAATTCACTGTAAACATCAACTGGGGGGAAACTGCAGATGCTAATGCAAAAAGAATGTATCAGATTAGATCTATAACTTTTGAGATGAGAGTATATAATATAACAAAAAATAACAGCTTTCCAAGAAATTTATTTCGAAATAAAAAATAATTTAAAGTTCATAAAAGAGTCCATCCCCTATTTTTCATCATCATCATCACATCAGCTATTGGATGTCCACTGCTGAACGTAGACCTCCCCCATCGACCTCCAAACCGATCGGTTCGAGGCAGCCTCCATCCAACGGCTTCCGGCGACTCTCTTCAAGTCGTCTGTCTATCTCGCGGACGGCCATCCGTCGCTGCGCTTGCCGGTACGTGGTCTCCACTCGAGAGCCTCTCTGCTCCATCGGCCGTCAGTTGTACGAGCTATGTGCCCTGCCTACTGCCACTTCAGCTTGCAGATCCGTTATGTCGGCAACCTTCGTTCGTCTGCGGATCTCATCATTTCTGATTCGATCTCGCAAAGAAAAACCAAGCGTAGCCCTCTCCATTACACGCTGTGCGACTTGGAGGTTGTTTAGAAGGCCCATAGTCAAAGACCACATCCCCCCACATGACAAGCAAAATAGGAGTGCTAATATTTCTTCAAATTTATTTGGGACGAAACGCAAAGAATTTTCCCTATCCTGAATTTCCTTATCCTAAACAAAAAAAGGATTTTCCCTATCGATTTAAAAATACAGGCGAATCGAGAAACTCCTAATTTTTCTCTGTTGGTTTATAAGCTTATATTATTATTTGTAAAAAAAAAAGTTAAATTTAATTAACGAGAAAAATCCCCACGAAATCTTAAATACGTTTTACAATGGAGAAGCAATATCGTGTTATTATAACCTCAGCCTAACCTGTTTCGAGGTCATTATTAAGTATTGCCAGGCTAACAAAATTACCTTCAACTTGAGTACTTTTTAAACAAAAATTTGTATCAATCTATAAGAATAATAAATAAAATTGATCTAGCTAGGTCTTATTTGTGGGAAAAAAAATTTCTCCGCATTTTCAAGTAATAAGATTTGCTCCGCAATATTGTACATGATTTCGCCACCGGTGCCACTTTTGGTATTTTTTTTTAAATAGAAATGTAGATATGTCCACAGGCTCATTTTACCCATGGCTTTTTTTTATTTTAATTTGTTTTGTTAATTTATACTTGGTACAATGGTAGCTGCTTACGTTAGTAGTGACTTAATTAAAAACTTAATGTCTCTAATGTTGAACGTGAGTCCACCGACCGAAATATGTATTCCCTAGTGACATGCAATTTTTTATTTTTATTTTCGGTTACAAACTAAGAATATTAACAATTACAAAATAGACCTACATAGTCACATAATTCACATTTACGATATCGGTATAGGTTAGGTTGGTCATTCATTTTAGCAAGGTACAAAAACTTGTTTAATAACCTCATTACTCATCTGCGAACCATGATACTATCCGTGCGCAGAAACTTTGCCGATGACCACCCCTCCCACCGGAGTTGACTGCGTCCCTTGCTCGTCTGATATGTACCGTTAGCAACGCACCCGATACGTATGTGTAATTTTTTGCTTTCGCTCCGAATTAATTAATTGTTATTTTCTTAGGTTTTACTAGTTTTCTTCTTGTTAGTTATTTGTTTTCGTTGTTTGGAACTATTAAACTTTTATTTTACGGCTTCGTTTCATTCATTCACTAAATATAAATACATAAAAATATATAATCTACGTAATAACAACAGCGTTTTTTATTTACTGTTTATAATTACACTTTAAATTAAATATATAGTTCGACCGAGACTATTTTTTATTAGTTTGATGTAAAATATATATAATAATCTACCTTTATGTGACCTTTTTTTTTCAACCCTACTGACTATCGACGCGCGATGTCACAAGGCCATCGGCAAAGTTTCTGCGCACAGATAGTACGTTATGTAATGGTTAT